>CM021104.1:280170281-280214561 GCA_007115665.2 Sequoiadendron giganteum | reverse complement strand
TTATCATATCCAAAATTAATCCATTCATTGCTCATGCATTGAAATCATAAATCATTCATACACACATATAGAATCACATATTTGCATTCCATGTAATAAATCATCTCGCATCCATATCATCAATATATACATGTGAAAAATAAAAAAATATAGTGCATACCATATCATTTGCATGACTACATCCATCTCATAAATAAAAGTATCATCCATCTCATACATCCATCAACACATAGAATCATACATCATCATCTCATTACTACATCCATGCATAATACATTGCATAACATATAGAACATAGAACGTAAATGCATCCATCATATAAGCATTCCTCATAATAAAACATCATGTAAACACATGTAGATCAAAATCATCATCGTTGCATATCATATAATCTCAAAAAAATCATAATGACAAGTGTACAAATGATATCCAAATGAGAAGAAATACAACATCAAAAATGTGGCAATATCATAAAATGTCTATGAATTAGTGTACAATATCTTAGCAATATATCAAGAGTGACCACGGGGCTTTGTGGTACTCCACCCAAATGTTGCGGGTCTCTCTAATCCTCCGGCTAAACCCCCTGCACCTAATGGACTTGCCCCTAGAGCACTACCTGGTGGACCCCCCAGAAGTGGCTGAGTAACACCCTTGCTAGTGGTCTTGGACTGTGTTAGACTAGATCATGACCGAGCATAGCTAACCTAGCGCTCTGCAGGCACTGCCTCGTAGTATTTGCCTCTATAATACTCTACCTCCTTGGCATACTCACGAAGCTCTCTAACAATATTTCGTGTGCCAACTCCCTCGGCCACTCTCTAGATCCTATCAGCTACAGCCACCACCTACTCTCCCTGTCGTCTGGCTGCATCCCTCTTTGTCGTCAAAGTGGCAATCTAGGCATATGCCTATCCCTATGCCTGCAACTATGTCTGGGTTTGAGCTAGTTGACCCTGCAATGTATGTATCTGTCCCTCTAAAGTGGCAATGTGCCCATGATCATGAGCCAGTTGTGCCTATAAGGCAGTAATCTATGACTATTGTTGTTGTGAAGGCACCCCAATCTGTACATGTTGCTACACAGTAGCCACCAAGGATCTCTGATGATGAGTTATCAGCACATCTCTCACATAAAATGCTCTACCTCCTCCACCAGCACCATCTTTGTCTCCTCCTCCACCACCATCATCTTTGTCGTCATCCCCACCCTCATCTCTCTCCTCCCCATCCCCATTGGCTCTACCTCACCTCTACCTGGGTGCCCTCTCCTCATCATCATCTAATCCTGGCACTGGCTCATCAAAGTTGGAGAGTCTAGGAAATGGATGTATCCCGAAGTACTCTACATAATCCTCAGACATGCTAGCCTCTACAACCTCTGGATGATATGCCCATGCCATTGGCTACAAACCAAAATACTCCTAGTATGTTGCATCATAAGATAAGAGGGGTCCCCAATCTAGCTAGTGTATACGTGCATAGTGAGCTACTCCCTGAGGCATGCCCTGCACCCTACCATATTATCTATGTACTCTTCCTAGTAGAAACCTCTCAATGATAAATCGAGTTCACCCAATCAAAAATCTAGCAATCCATACATAGGGCATCTCTAACTGATCCTCGGTCCACTGCTCGCAATCTAGATATGGTCACCAAGTGACAGTATCAAGGTCATCCGACACCCGCCTCCAATACTCCAATTTTCCCAGCTTATGCTCGACAATTGGCCCACTATATCCATAAACATAAGGCCTCCCAATCAGTCAATATCTATCAACAACTGGATGGGTAATAGCTATGTGCTCTCATGCCCAGATCTATAGTAATGTAACTCCTGCAGATAGGCTAGCTGCCCCAAGGTAAAATACCTGATGAAGGTCATGATAAAGATGGGAAAGCATGCATGAGCCCCAAGCATATAGGGTACTTGTAGAATCCTCTGCTCTAATGTACAACCCCAGCCAACAGACAATTCCTTCAACCTACGATTGGGACATAGGAAGCCACCAATGAAACTAGCAAGTACAAAGGGTAATGGGGCATAACTCTCAAATAAATCCTACCAAGGCATCTCATACCCATTGATCTGCTCATCATGGAAGATCCTCTATAATTTATTTTTTCCTCCCTACTCGGTGGCATCATAAACAACTACCTCTCCAACAACAAGAATCTGTAGAATCTGGTATACATCCTCTAGCATCATAGTCATCTCGCCAGTCACCAGGTGAAAATTGTTGTGGTCGCTATTCCACCTCTCTGCTAATGCTGTCAATAATTCCTGGTTAATCCTAACTAGGGGCATATGAATCACATAGTACAACCCACATCTCTCAATCACATCCAGGTCAACCTGTACCAACTATGGGATCATATCCCACATCTTTGGGAATCACTCCTGAGACATCAGTACTCCTCAATTACTCTCCTATCATCACCAAAAAATCATAAAATCAACATGATATCAAATCAAGCAATCAACCTATCAACCTATCAATCTATCAAAGCACCTCACCTATCATGAGGTTAATCAATCAACCTATCATTGATCCTCACCTATCATGAGTTCAATCATCATCAATCAATCATCTAATATCACATATCATGAGATCGATCATCACCTAATCTATCAACATCATCAATCACCATCAACTCAAAAAATGATGTGATCAAAAAACATCGAAATCAATGAGAAATATAAAAAATATTCTATTCTGGCATGGATGTGCCATAATAGCGCTTCTATGCGCTAAAACACTGATGCACTAGAAAACTTGATCTATGTGCTATTACAGTTCACCAATGTGCTAATTCCATGTATGTGCCAAAGTTTCACACCAATGCGCTATAACAGTCGATGCATGCGCTAATTCTATGAATGCACTACTCCAGTACACGCATGCGCTACTTTATCCAACCTAATATATGGTAAACCTATGTGCTAAACCTCCTAACCGATGTGCTACATCGAGTCATGTATGCGCTAAATTCCTAAATCGATGTGTTAAAACAAGTAATGCATGTGATATTCTATCCTACAAATGTGCTAAAACAGGTGCACGCAAAAATTCAAAAATTCATTTCAAAATTGACAAAGAGAGGAATTAGAATTTTGTACCGGAGGTTCATACGCTATCGGGTGGTTGTGCCTCCTCACACACTAGAATCGATGAGTCTGAATTGGGATCACCATTTTGCTATGAGTGTTCAAAGTTGCTCAATCTTTTTCAAATTTTCAAATTATCAATGCACAAATGAGCTTCTTTTTCAAATTATCTCCCAAATTTTTTTGTAAAATCTCAAAAGTCGTTGAAGCATGCTGAAAATTTCAAAAATCATTAAAATTTTCTAAAAAATTCAAAAATTCCTTGATTTATCTCCCAAGGGGGCATATATCTATCATCACCTCAAAATCAATGTCAGGGGCATGTCAAAAATTTTATCATCACAATTTGACAATTTTTCTTTGAAGCAATGCACCTGCGCACATCACTTCAAAGAGGGGGAAAATGTATACACATAAGAATGGTCTGGAGCACAAGTTAATTAAATACTAGTTATTTAATTAATTAATCTTAATTCCTCTACTTATATAAATAAATTGATAAATTTATTTGTATAGTTCATCGCTTTAATTCTTTTATTCCAAAATCATCTTTCTTCTTGAATTAATTAAATACACAAATTTAAACAATTATTTATTCAATTATTCCCTTTCCTCATTAAATTTTAATTTTTAATTCAAATTTGTCACATTTCTCCATAATTCTCTAACTTCCTCCAACTCACCCTCCACATCATCACATGTTACGTGATTTTTTTTATTTCTAATTTCTAAATTAGAAATATTCATCTAACCTCCTAACCTCCTTGGAGACACATGGCTCCTCTTTCTAATTGATGCTCTTTGACACTTGGATGATTTTCCCTTCCAAATGGAGTAGCCTCCATGAATTCCTCCAACCTCTTTGTGCTCCACCGTTGATCTCTCTGGATCACGATCTTGACTGTTCATCTCTACCACCTCACTCAAGGCTTGGAAAAATCTATAAATAGGAGTTCATTCTACAACTTTTTAACAAGGATTTGATCATAAACTTATGTTGCAGAAATCATCTTAGCAATTGAGAGCATTTGCATAGAATTTTAGTTTAGCATTTAGCATTTAGTTCATATTAGTTTTATCATGGAAATTTTAGTTTTAGCATCTTAATTGTTGTATTTTCATACAACATTTTATTTAGATTTGCATCTCATCACAGTAATCATCTTAGCATCATTTTGAATACAACAACAGTATATCATATCATTTAGCATTGTGATAAAATTACCAAAAACATGTATATATAGGCATGTAGCTTTGCATATCATACAATCTTCTCATCTCTTAGGTTGTCATCTTGTGAATTCATGTGCAACCTAAAAATCTGAGAGCGTGAATTTGAAGGTCCTTAAGATTGGAGAGCAATGAGATGATTTGAGAGGATAGTCATAGCAATTTAATTTGTTATTTCAATTCCTTTTATGTAAGATGTTTCATTGATGTGTGTTTATTTTTACTAATTACTCCACTTTTACACCATGCACTTTCTTCTAAGGGGTTTTATTTAAAAGCAAATGGATTTTCTAGATGATCCACTTGGTAATAATTTTTTTAGTATTATAAACATAGGGTAATATTAAATATGAATATTGTGAGTGACATTGGATTCTTAATGAAGGTGGTATTGAGAAATCAAATATTAATATTAAGTATTAAGATAATATTATTATAATAATTACTTATCAAGAAAATAATAGTGTCAATATTATACTTAATGTTAGTGAATATAAATATTAAAAGGGAATGGTAAGGAATAAATGCAGTTATGGTACTAATATAAGCGTTAATAAATTGTTATTAGGGATATTTAATATTTAATTATCATTAATATGTTGCTATGTTAATGTGTATATCGACAATTATTAGTGTTATACATATTTATTCAAAAAAAAATATGGTCGTGTATTGTTTAGTTGTGTTAAATTTTAGGGCATGATAGAGCCCCTATATAACACAATATTTCCCTCTCTTCCCATGTGTGCAGGTCTAATTTAGAAGTTTCATGAATTGTAATTTATAGAAAATTATATAGTAGACATGTACCCAACTCATTTTTAGACAAGGGTTCCCCCTTCCTTGTCCCTCAAATTTAGGCTCCAATTTCATGTGTCTAGACTCTCTTTCTTAATTTCTCATGTATGTAATTGTTATATAATTTTTTGTTTTCATCTATGTGATAAATTGCATTTTTGTACCTAGGGTTTATTTTAAATAGATTAATCAAATTTCACATCAAATTTATCCTCTTTTCAACACAATAGAACCAAAACCTAATAGATCTCCTTTGAGGTAGCTATTCAATCATCAAACAATATATGGTTTATGTTCTAATGTTGATTCCAAAGAAGGAAAGTTAGATCTAGGTTAATTATATTTTTGGATCTTAGATCTCTTTTCCACTACATTTTCTTCATGTTTTCTCCATGTCTACCTCATGTATTCCTTTTTCTTGTATGGATTATCATGTGTCTATTTTGCATCGTGTATTGTGTGTGTGTGTTCTTTCATCTTAAAATTATTGTTTGGTATGATCCTAAGCTTGGGGTTTATCATATCTCCCAACTTAGCGTCATCTTATCCCTTCAATGTTGTGGAAAAGGGACACTTTTTTTCTTCTCCATACTTTAGTGTGAGTATGACCATAATTCCATTCTCTCACTAAATTAGAGGATACAAGTAGCATCATAAAATTTCACCTTTAACAATTTCACACTTTGTTTGGCTCCCTCCTAAGTGAATGAACCTAATTGTACTTTAAATTACTCATTTAATTACCATTTTTAATATATTGAATTAAATTTAGAAAGTTAAACTAAACATTTATTTAAAGAACATTTTAAAAGAAAAAATGGGGTTGGAATAGGGTTCCCAACACTGCTTTCCCCCTTAATCAATCCCTAAATATCATATGTTCTTTTTGGCCTCAATATTCTCATGAATCCAAAATCAATTGTCAACTTATCATAACAGTTAATGCAAATATATTGAAACTCATATAAATATAAGTATTTCCCTCCATTTTTACATCTAAGTCTTCTTATATTCTAGTTTTTTCCCACTCTCCCCTGGTTTGAATTGTTTGTGTGCATGGTTGAGCCTACATCGGGGGTACCCCATGCCCCCTTGTCCTCTTCTAACCAGATTCTAGCTATTGCACATGCGGTGTTTTGGAGGCTTCCAATGCGTTGTCCATTGTTGGGGATCACGTGATTCTTGGAAAGCCTGTTAATGAAGTGCGTGAGATTCCTTTATCCCTGGTTAAAGGATGGAAAGATGTGTTGACCAACATGAGCCTAACTTCAAAATGTCCCTTTCCCGATCCTGAAGAGGTTATCTCGGTACTGGGTACCGATTTTTCTATCCCTGAAGCTATTAGGAACATGACTATTTCCTCCATGGAGCATGTTGTGGTTCAAAATTTTGTGTCCCTTCGACCCTCTGTTGATATGGTTCATAGATGGGTTTTTTGTGAAATGGAATTTGAAGGGAAGTGCGAGTGTCTGTACAATGTCTGGTGGAATTTTCCTCTTTAAGTTCATGGTGGAGGAGGATGTGGTCTTGGTTCTTTCTTCGGGCCCTTGGGTTTATGGGAAGCATGGATTGTTGTTGTGCCACTGGAAACTAGGATTAGACCTATCCCCAACCCTAGTGTTCCAAGTGAAGAGGTCCTTGCTAATGAATTCCCTTTTGAAGCTGAGATTCTTAATATCATTGAGTCCCCAACCAAGTTAGGGCCTGATAACCTGGAAGAAGAGTTTTGGTCAACCCCCAAGAGGAAGGGTAAACAAAATAAAGTAGATGTGGGTGGTGAATCTAAGTCTGGTCAACCCAACCAGTGGTTGACCAGAAATAGAGAAACAACAAAGGAAATTGTGATAGGTAAGTAAAGAAAATTGGAAGTGTCCTCAAAGAAAGCTTCAAAATGAAAGTCCTTTCATGGAATGTGAGAGGGCTAAATAGCCCCCACAAGTAGTTGGCCTTGAAAAACTATGTATTGGAACATAAAATAGATGTTTTACTTCTACAAGAAACCAAGATGAAGGAAACCATTTTTGAACCTATAGCAAATTATATTTGGTTGAATGCTCTATTTTCTTATAGTGATGTAGATGGGACTTTGAACGATCTTTCTATAATTTGGAATCCCATGAGGATCTCTGCTTCCAAATTCTATTGTAAGAATAGTGTGGGGGTCAAGTTTTCCAATGCTAGGGGCTCTTGGTCTTTGAACAACGTTAATGATCCCAATACTAGGAATGCGAGGAAAACCCTTTGGAAAGAAATATCTAATTGGATTTTGACTAATAGGGGAGACTGATGGATGGTGGTTGGTGATTTCAACTCCCCCCTTTACCCCTGAGAGAATAGTGGTGGCCTAATGGATTACTTTGGGCCAATATGGTGGATATTGATTTGTAGGGCGAGTCTTTTACTTGGTCCAATAGATGCCTTGGGGTTGTTCTGATCCAGGTCCATCTGGATAGATTTATTTTTTCTCCTAATTGGACTACCTTATTTCATTCCAATCTATTGGCCCTACCCCGAACTATTTCTGACCACAACCCTCTTTTGTTGACCCTAAATGAACACTATGTTGTTTGTCCTTTCCCCTTCCGGTTCGAGATCATGTGGAACTCCCATTCTCACTTCAAGAATAAGATTGCTACTTGGTGGAATATCCCAGTGCATGGTTCCCCTATGTTCCAGGCCTTCCATAGGCTCAAATACATCAAAAATATGGTTAAAGGATGGAACAAGAGGGTTTTTGGGGATGTATTCCATCAAAAAAGGTGATTTCTGACAAGCTCGATGCGTTACAAAAGAGGATGGAGGAAGGTGATACCTGTATTTTGACCTTTCAATAGGAGAAGACTGAATGCTTGGAATGGGAAAAAATCCTAAAGAAAGAAGAAATATTTTGGAAGAAGAAATCCAAAATACAATGGTTGATTGAGGGGGACCAGAATACTTATTTCTTTCATGTTTTGGACCTCAAACATAGGAAAAGGAATCAAATAAAAAAGCTAAAAAATGAGGTAAGGGATGAGGTGTCTCATCCCTTACAGATTGGGCTATTGGCTACTAGCCACTTCAATAGGACCTTCTCTACTCCTACTGAGGCTCCCAACCCGGTGTTGGATGCTCTACTATTGGAACCCCTTCCTAACTCTATATCTATTGAGGACAATGATTCTATAATGAGGGTTGTCACTTTGGAGGAGGTCAAGTCTTTTGTGTTTAGTATGGGAGCTTTTAAAGCCCCTAGACCTGATGGTTACCCCTCGATCTTCTTTCAAATCTTTTGCAACATTGTGGGTGAGGACCTTACTCTGGAAGCTCGAGATTTTTTCAACTATGGTAAGTTGCTCAAACAGCTTAACCATATCTTCATTTCCCTTGTACCTAAAATTGTTGAACCTCAGACCATGGTGGATTTTTGACCCATTAGCCTTTGTGACACTATTTATAAGATTTTAAAAATCTTGGTGAATCACTTGAAACCCCTCCTAGATAAAATGATAAGCCCAAGTCAAAAATGCTTTGTCCCTAGTCACCATATCTTGGATGCGAATATATCCACTCATTAAATCTTACATTCTATGGAAAGGTGTAACAATGCTAGTATGGCTCTGAAACTTGACATTTCTAAAGCTTATGATAAATTTTTGTGGGACTTTCTTCCCAACCTCCTTGATAGGTTTGGTTTCAATCAAAAAGTGATCAATATCATCGTGGAATGTGTTACCATGGTTCGGTACTCTGTCCTGCTCAATGGAGTCATGGGTTCTTTACAGTTGGGAGGGGCATTCATCAAGGGGAGATCCCCTCTCCCCGTATCTTTTTATAATGGTGGTTGATGTCTTGAGTAGGAATGTTGCTCATATATTGTTGGAGGGATCCATCAAAGGTGTCAAACCGACCTCCACCCTTGAACCTGCTTCCATTCAACAATTCGTTGATGACACTATGTTATTTGGGAAAACCTCAATGGTGGAAGCTAAAAAATGGAAAACTTACCTCGATCTTTATGTGCCTTGTTCAGGTCAATATATTAATTATAATAAAAGTATGATCTATTTTGTAACTGCACTCTCAGTCTGTAGGACTGTGTGATTGTTATTTTAGGTTGTGTGAGTGCCTCACTTCCTTTAGTGTACCTAGGCCTCCCTCTCACTATCAAGGAATTCACTCCCACTTATCATAATACTATTCTTGAAAAGATACAGAGAAAACTTGTTGGATGGAAAGGTTACCTTTTGAGTCATGCTGGTAAACTGCAGGTCCTCACTACTACCCTTCAGGGGATCTCGGTCTATTTTCTATCCATGTTCAAAATGCCCAATTACATAGCTGAGAAGTTTGAAAATATTCAAAGAGTTTTCCTTTGGTCTGGCACCGAGGATAAGAATAAAATGTCTCTTGTTATTTGGGAGAAAGTGTGTCTCCCCAAATATAGGGGAGGGTTGGGCATTAGAAGGGTCCATTCTACAAATAAAGATTTGTTCACCAAGGTTGGATGGGGCCAATTAAGAAACAAAAAGGATTGGTGCAAGATAATGTGTGTCAAATATATTGACAATAAACCCCTCATCAAGTTTATTGAGAATGATCACCCTCGTGGGTACCTAGCCTGGAATAATATCTACAAAATGAGGAAGCTACTTCTAAATGGTCCCATTGGAAGCTTGATAGAGGCAATTTTATTTATTTTTGGGAAGACCCTTGGCTTCTTGAAACCCCCTTGGCCAATTCTAAGTTTAAAAACCTCATGGAACCAACAACTCATTTTTTGGCTCGAGTGTCTATGACTACCTTATTGGTCCCCCTGGTGCTAGGAGCTGGAAATACCTTGGGTTATGTTGCCCTCTCTCCCCTGACTTCAAAATCCTAGCTAACTCCTTACAAGTTAATCTCTCCTTTTCTAGAATCGCCTTATTTGATATTGAAGATAATTTCTTTTGGTCTTTAAAAGCAAGGGCAACCTATCTGTTAGGATGGCTTACGGTTTTTTGTCGGACAAGGGCACTCAAAGCAGGATTTGGAAACGAGTTTGGAACCAACACTTGACAAAAAATAAAATCTTTCTAGTGGATGACTTGTCATAACAGGATTCCAACCCAAGACAACCTAAAAAAAAGTGGCTTTATGATCACGAATAGGTGAATATTATGCAAATGCAATGAAGAATCTGTTGATCACCTATTGTTGTATTGTTTGTTTGTTGTTGAGGTTTGGGACCTGGATTTTCAAAGGTTGGCCACTAAGTGGACCCTGAATAAGGATTTAATTTCCTTTATTGTTGGTTGGACTAGTCCCTTTCAACATCCCCTTCCCATGGAAATCTGGAGACATACTCCCCCTATCATCTATTGGTGCCTCTTGAAGGAAAAGAACAATCGAATCTTCAGAGACATTGAAAGGAGCCCCAAGTAATTCTTTGGCACTAGGTCTAGAATTATCTTTGAAAGTATCTCCCTGTGCAAATGGAAACCTCTGAATAAAGCCTCAACAAAGTGGGAGATAAAAATGGAAAATTCTTGGAATTTCAATCTTGGGACCAACTCCTTTGATGCTTCCAAGATCACTGCTAGAGTAAACATTGTTTGGAAACCCCCGAATGTGAATTGGTTTAAACTAAATTTTGATGGAACGACTAAGGGGAATCCAGGTTTGGCTAGCATTGGGGGAATCATTAGGGATTGCAAGGGAAACTTGGTTGTTGGGTTTGCTAGAGGATTTGGTATTCACTCTTAAATGATGGCTGAGTCACAGGTGCTTCTCAAGGGCGTCGAGATTTTTGTCACTCTGGGTATAAAAAATCTACACATTGAAGGGGACTCTTTGTCGGTGATTGACTCTCTTAATCATGGTTGGTTTCTTAGTTGGAATATTAGGGACATTCTTCTTGAAATAAAACTTTTGGTCTCTAAATTGGATAGAAGATATTTGACTCACATCTACAGGGAAGGTAATCAAGTTTTCAATAGCCTGGATAACTTGGGGTCAAAGTGGAATTTATGCAAGTGCTAGAAGAGGCTTGAGGCATTACCCAGTACTATACAAGGATTAATCCTTGCAAAAAAAAGGAATATAATATTCAATGATGGTTAACAATGTCTTTATAAACGGGTACAGGTGACTCCACTTGATGGGTCCTTTGGTGATGTGGATCTAGTTGGGTAAGGTGGTGAGGTTAAAGAGGGGCATCGTGTAGATTTTTTACTTCATCACTACTTATGGTGGGGACTTTGTCTTTTATGGGTTATCTTCCCAATTGTACTACACATCCTATCAAATTTCATGGGATGCATGTAATGAGTTATTTATCGCCTGTCTTTTTAATAATTCCAATTCAGGCTATCTTATGATTTGCATAAGATCCTTTAAGTTGTACTTAAAAAATTCAAATCTCCCCCCACGGCTTGCTAGCATGGGGAAATGTGTAACTTTAAATTGTCCCTTGACATAATGGATATTATTTATCCTGATTTAATAAACAAATGGCTTATCCTATGGCTCTTTCATGATAATCATAGCCCTGCGAAGTTGGCGTCATTGGAAATGACCACTAAAGTGTGTAAAAGTTTGGTTGCTTTCATTACTCCTTGCTATCTTGCATGGTGAAGGAATAGTTTTAAAAAGTCAAAATTCACTAGAAGGCAACCACTTTTACGACTATCTTTGTTTCTTTAGGTCTATGACTATTTATTGTGGGTCGCGATGGGTGGAGATAGAGCGAGAACCGAGCCTAATAATTTTGAGGAGTTTCATAGGAACCCCATTACTTGGCACATTTGTAATGAGGGTGTTTTGGCACCACTTTTAGAGAATCTTGTGGGCCACGATGAGTGTATGTCAGCCCAATTTGCTAGTTTATGGAAGGATAGCAGGATCACCATGGGTGGCATTTATTTTAAAGTGAATGAAGAGGTTATTGGTAAGTCGACGGGCCTTTCTTGTGATGGAAATAAATACAAAAAACACACCAAAATTCAAGACTTGGAGAGTCTCAATGCCTTCTTCAAAGGTGACAAGAAGCCAGTTCAAAAGTAGTATGATTTCGATCATGAGGCACTACCAAAACCTTGGGACAAGGTGTGTCTTGCAATAATAAAATATGTTACTTTAGAAGGTTGGTTCAAGGTGTTTTATTTTTTACCATTTTTTGTTGTTAAACCACTTTAGGCACAAGATGACCCTCAACTTTCTATTTTTTCTACTCACTTCTCTAGAAATTTTGGTTAAAGAAGCCCTTGAGGCTACTGCTCTCAACTTGGATGACTTATCCCCCTTACCACTACATCAAGGCCTAATCCTTAGGCTCTACGAATTTCATCTTGCCCTGTGCTTGCCCAAACCCATCTCTATTTTGTGTGTTGAGGAACTATAACCCCCTAATGTGGCCCATGTTAATCCTTCCCTTGCTGCCTCTGAGAGTCCTAAGAGGAAAACCCCCATGCCTGAAATTGAACCCATTCTTGAACATAAGCCCAAACCCCCTTCTAAAAAGAAGAAAAGAACGGACGATTTAGCCTAGTCAAATGCAACAGCTAGGTTATGTGAGCTAAAAAATAAACCCATCAAGAAGGACAACATACCCACTGCTAAGAACAAGGGGAAAAACATTTCTCAGGGCCAGGTGGACTTGTCGGCCTTCGACAGTGAAGGGAGGAGTTCTAAGGATAAAGACTCCAAGGGTGACACCATGGTGGTCGTGAGATTTTAAGTGGGGATGGAAGAAACTAATGTGAGGAGGTCCCACATATTGGT
Source organism: Sequoiadendron giganteum (assembly GCA_007115665.2). NCBI lineage: Eukaryota > Viridiplantae > Streptophyta > Pinopsida > Cupressales > Cupressaceae > Sequoiadendron > Sequoiadendron giganteum. The sequence continues at coordinate 280,201,684 of CM021104.1, read as the reverse complement.
GAAGAATAAAAAGGGTGCCCTGGTTGTGGAGATTTCCAGTGATTTGGAGTAAACTGACGGCAGGACTGAAGGCAAAAAAGGCATTGTTGAAGAGATGAAGGAAGGGGTTGTGGAAGGCACTAGTAATTTTTCTGACATGAACCAGAGGCATAAGGAGGTTTCCACTCACTCCTTTGATTCCAAATCTGGTGGGGAAGAGGAGATCCTAAGTAGGGAGGGTAAGAACAAGGAACCCGGTGTGTTGTAGGAACGAGTTACTAAGTTGGAGCAGAAATTCATTTGTCTATCCCGATTCACTGTTAAAATGATTCACAAATATGTTGTCACTTTTTCTAATGTCATCAAGGAGGAATCAGATAATAATTTTGAGGAAGAAGGTCCCAACTGGATTGGGGATGATGTTTTGAATCTCCTGGTCCAAAAATGGGAAAATGTCGACAATTAGTGTTTTGGTTTGGGTGGTGTTGGTGTTATGATGTTAATGTGTTGTTTATGTGTCCTATTTCTATTGTTTTTGGTTATATACTTTTTGATAATGTTTTGAACTAGTTCATTTTTAGCCCTATGGGCTCTCTGTGTAAATGGTACAACACCTTGTAAAATTTTCTTTTATAATCAAAAACATCTAAGTCTTCTTCATGAAAATTTGATCACTCAAGCAATCCTAAAGGTAACTAATGCAATTTTTAAAAAAAATATAAGAATAATATCTACAACACTATTTGGATCAATTACAAGTCTATAATATTGGATTAAATAGGATAACCACTTAATAATTAATTAATCATTAAATAATTATTAAGTCCCTTATTATTTTATTACTTTTAATCTAAACTTAGGAGTTCTTTTTTATTTATTAGATTGGGCTAAATATAGGTCAAGTTGTGTCATTGTATAAGATTAAGACACTTTTCACAATCTAATACAATCCTCATCTAATGTTTGCAATCATATGCTTGTGTGATATTTGTGTGGATCAATCTCTTTCTTTTCTAGGTTGCATAGCATAATAATTGATTTGTTCTCTCATCCGTGATATGGTTTTTGGTTGTAGAGGATCACTATGAGCTATGAGGGTTCAACAATAAGCTCCAATATACAACACAACAAAAAATTCATTTTTATGCATTGTAAGATGTTTCATATTGTAGTGTCATAAAACTGCACCCCGTGGTAATTTCACACTTGCACATCTAGCTTGCCACATTTATGACAAAAACCTATAATTTGGAATTTCATGATTCCAACTTCATAGGTGAAAACGATGAAGTGCTAACAGCTTGGATACCTCAATCTTGCAAAGTTTTAAGTAGGACACTACCATGATGCATAGATGTCCATGCAATGCACTAGCATCCCTAAAATTTCCAAGATTCAAATGAGAATATTCCACGTCCTTTTCCTATTACATGTGTCATTGTGGAAAAAAAATGGATGTGAAGGCTCCTCCTGCCCATGTAACCACACAAAACTCAATTTTTCACTCTCATTCTTCATTTTATCTCATTCTTCTCACTTCTTCTTTCACTCTCATTCCTCATAGTGAAGCTCTGCTAGATTTCTTCCTCAAGCAATAGTCAAGGCTTCTCTTGTATGCTACTACATCACGTCTATCAAGCCAAGAGGGGAGCCATGATATGTTATTTCTCTATTATATTCTTATCTTGTCTAATTAATGCTATCTATTTGATCTTGTCTATTTTATTTGGAATAGGGTTTTCTGCCTTTGCAGAGTTTGTTTCTATTACGCATCTTTCTAATCATGATAGGGGTTCTCCTCTATTGTGGGGTTGTTTTTATCAAATGTATTTACATTTCATATATTTTTATCTATATCTATCCATCTAGCTATCTATGGAGGTGGAAACACCAAAATGTAGGTTTGACTAAGGCAAGCCTCAAAACAACCCCAAGATTTTTCCCTCTCTATTATGTGTGTAGATGTACGGAATTGAGAAGTTGGACATTGCAGATTTCAATCCTTTATTCTATGTTTTACCAAGGATGATAGTTTGGGGCAAATATGTCCCCATAGTGTACTTTCATTTGTGGATGAGGCTTAATCCTCCTAGGGGTGGAATTTGTGAGTTTTTCGATTTCTATTTCGGTATACCATAAATTTTGATCTAGTCATCAATTTTTTATTTAGAAATATTATCATTCTTGTCCTTAATATTTTAGCATTTATTTGATTAATTTATACAAATATTCTTTATTCTTCATCTCGTTCACTTGAGATTTGATCCTTGAGGTAACCGAGGGTTATTTTCTCCTTGAGACTCCATTTTATTAAGGGTAGAAAATCCCCTCCTTTACATTTTGGTGAACCCGACCTAAATGAAATAATATCAAATATTTTTCTTTAAAAATTAATGCTTTTGATAGTGCATTTTCTAAACAATATTTTGATACTTCGTAAGATACCCTGGATGATTTCCTAGAGGCATCTCCTTCTACTCAAAATTTTGATAAACAAAATTATTCATCAAAACCCTCTTCTTCACAAGTCAAAGAGTCCTTAAGTGTGGTTGTAGTCTCTAATTCCCCTCAAAGACCTAAGAGATCAATCATTTATGTGAATCTGGCTAGCCTGGCTCCTAAAAGAATTCATTCTATCTGTGGGGTTCCTGTCACAATTGACACTCTAGACCTTTACACGAGATTCATACAATATAAGGCTCCTTCTTATAGAGCAGTATCCCATACTTGCAATACTAGAAGGAACCAACAAAATATTAATCAACCTACTTCTCTACCATATTCTCAACCAAGCCTTCCTCAAGCACCTAAACCTATAGTTAAGCCACTTAGTGAGTATGATCTTTTCGAGCAACTTCATAATACTCCTACCAAGATCTCACTTTGGAAATTTCTTCAGATTGCTTTCGTTTACTAAGGAATGCTTCAGGAAGCCTTAAAAAACATCCTCTTACCTTCTTTCGCTAGGCCAATAAATGTTAATGTGCTAATTGATCATATTCGTGTTGATTTACCAAATATTATGTTTTGTTCGCATGAGCTCTCATCTTCGGAAGTATAGAAGCAATTGAATCCTCTAATGATAATAGTTTATATTAATAATATTGACATTATTCATGGTCTCATTGATATTTATTTGGCTCTCAACATATGTAGCATCGATCTGTTACCTAAAATTAAAATTAATTCAGCTTCCCTTGCTTCTTCTTTGTATTTTTTTGGATTCTATAATGCCATTTGACAATCCTTAGGTATGGTAAAACTACCTCTAATGTTGGGACTTGTTACCATACCCACCATAGTATATGTTATACTAGGACCATTACCCAATAACATTCTCCTAGGGAGACCCCAGATTCATGGTTTGGGAGCAATCACCTTTATATTGCATCTTTTCATGAAATTTGTTGTTAATAATGATGTAATTACAATCAAGGCTAACCTTGATGCTATATACTTATGTGAAATTGTAGCTATTATTCAAACCTCAATTGCTCCTACTCTTGAAAATATTATCCCTTCATTATCTTCTAATGCATTGGAATCTACTCCAATAATGATTGTTACAAAGGCTACTCTTAAGACAAATGTCCTTAAGGAAGATCATCTAGAAGCAAAGAGTACTAATTCTACCCCTTCTATTTCTTCTTTTGAATCAAATTTATGTCTCGATGATGATTGGGGACCCTTGAACTTTAACAAATCCTATATCAAGGAGTACAAAGTAGATCCTATCCACCTAGACATTCAAACGATCTCATTTGCTTTCGTTAAGAAAGATGATTGTCCTCCTATTAAGGAGGATGATCACACTTATGTTAAGGAGGATAGTGTTTTTATTCCTACTAAGAAGGATGGTTATGTTCTTGTAAAGGAGTGTGATACTTATATCATGGATTATACTTTTTACATTGATCCTCCTTCTTTCCAATAATTACAAACATGTTATGGTCTAGGTTTCAGTATCTTTTCTAAATTCGATTATGGAGGCAAAGGTTGTGGGTATAATTAATAAGGTATTAAATTACCCTTAGAGGTTTATCCTTGTAAGTTTAATATTGGACTTGGATACTACCTCAAAAATTCTAAGGTGAAAACATGGTTGAATATCAACATGATTTTTATCAAACCTCCTTCTCTTAAAATATTTCATCCTAAATATATAGAAATTAAGGTAAACTCTAACAATATTCCACTAGATGTTTTCTCCTCATATGAAGTGCTAGAAGACTTCTTAGGTTCCTACTCTAACTTACCTTCTTATCACCATAAATGATGATTCCCATATTCCTTAAACAAGCATGCATATAATGGAGAATCGGTTATGAGTGTCGATGAGAAGGCTTCTTTGTCTAATGTGGATGATAGTACTCCTACACCTCATCCTGACCACCATAGTACTCTCCTTAAAATATGATTAAGATTGGAAATTGTCTCTCTTAGGAATAATCTAAACAATATGCTTACTTTTTACACTCTCATCTTGATATCTTTTCTTGGTCATGTATGAGGACATGACTAGTATTGATGAATCTGTAGTAGTTCATAATATCATCCTATGTCCCAATGCCAAGCTTGTTAAAAAAAAGATCCATAAAATGAATCCCAAGCTCACATTATTAGTCAAGAATGAGATAGTAAAACTTCTAAAATTTGGTTTTATCCATCCTATTCACTATTCACCTTGGATATCAAATATAGTCACCATTAGTAAACTTGATGGTTGTATTTGTATTTTTATATACTTTTGTGATATTAATAAGGCTTATCTTAAGGATGATTTTCCATTGCCTAATATCAATATGATTGAGGACTTAGTTGCAGGCCATGCCTTATTATCTCTTATGGATGTCTTCTCAAGCTATAATTAGATTCATATTAACTCGAAAGATCAATATAAGAGATCCTTCACTACCCTTTTGGGTACCTTCTATTACATATTTATGTCGTTTGGATTAAATAATGATAGAGCAACTTACCAGCAGGCGATGATTCTCATTTTTCATGATTTCATTCATAAAATCTTTGAAGATTGCATCGATGAAATCTTGGCTAAGTCCATATCTTTCCAAGATCATGTCAAAAATATTCATCTTATTTTTGAAAGGATTTGTATCTATAAGATGAGACTAAACCCTCTTAAGTGTGTCTTTGGTGTATAAGCTAACAAGATTTTAGGATTTATCATCTCTCATCATGGAATTGAAGTTGACACAAATAATATCAATGCAATCATTAGCATGCCTCCACCTAAAAACATCTCTCAACTACATAGTTTGCAAGGGAAGATTTAGGAAATTCATAGATTTATATCTCAATTGGTTGATCGTATCCTTCCATTCACACATTTGTTGAAGAAATATGTCCATTTTTTATGGGATTATAAGTGTGACAAATGTTTTGAGTCTATCAAAAGTTATTTGTTCAATCCTCCTATCTTGATGTTGGTTGTTTATAATAGACCCTTTTTACTTTATATTTTTACATTGCCTCATAATTTGGTAGCTTTATTAGATAAACATGATATTGATGGTAAGGAAAGAACGGTTTATTAAATGAGTCATATTCTGGTTGATTGTGAAATTCGATATTCTACCATGGAGAAACAATGTCTTGCTCTCATTTTTGTAACACAAAATTTATGACACTATCTTCTCAATATCGAAACCCATGTGATCGTAAAATGTGATCTTCTCAAATACTTATTCACTATAATCGATCTTTCTAGAAGGCTAACAAAATGGGTAGCATTTATTTCTAAGTTTAACATCAAGTTCATAACTTACAAAGCAATCAAAGAACAAGTTTTTTCCAATCAATTGGCAAAATTGCCCTCATCTCACTCTTCCATAATTTAGATTTATTTCTAGATGAAAATATATTCACATTGGATCATGAACCTATGTGGGAGATGTATTTTGATGGATCAAGATGTCAAACTATCTCTAGGGTAGGTGTAGTTTTAATCTGACCCAAAGGGAAGTCGATTCCTTTATATTTTTTATTAGAATTTCATTGTACTATTAACATCACTACATACGAATCCCTTTTTTAGCTTATGTGCCATGATGGAATTGAAAATTAAACATATCCATATTCATGGTGGTTCTGAGCTCATTGTGAATCAAATCATGAGAGTGTATCAAGCTAAGCAGAGCAAGCTATCTCAATATCAAGACTTAGCTTTATCCTTTCTTGATTGATTCTCCTCTTTTACCATAGACAATATCCCTAGGAGAGAAAATTTCCATGTGGATGCAATGGTGATTGAACCTGCCTTGTACCCTCGGATGATGGTGTAGAAGAGTACCACTTTGTGGTTCAAATTCTTTATGTTCCTGTTGTCTCAGATCAACCTAAACTTGATAGTCTTTTTTTCACTCAGTAGACTTCGGGGAATAGTTTTATCACATCTATAATTATATGAAGACTACAAAATTTTTTGATGATATGACTAAAAAAACTCACACTCAAATATAAAATATTTTAGCTTGATACATTATCCTATCTAATATTCTTTATCAAAAATGTTGTTAGTGGTCTTCTTCTTTAGTGTCTCAATAATGCTTAAATACCCATTTCCCTTCAAGAAGCTCATTAGGCTCTAGGGTTGGACATTTATATGGTAAGTCCTTAGTGCATAAACTGACATATGGGATATTATTGGAAAACAAAGGAGCAAGATTATTTTGCCTTTGTCAAGAAATATCCTTAATGTCAACAACACAGTAATCTCATTTGAGCTCCTACACAAGAGCTTCAAAATCATGCCTCTCCTTAGGCATTTGTAAAATGGGGGTTGGATATTATCAACAAAATATCACCTCCTTATTCTAAGGTACATACCTTTATCATCATAGCTAGTGATTACTTTACAAAATGGTTTGAAGCTATTCCACTTTGATCCCCTCACATTGAAGCAATCTATAGCTTTCTTTTGAACAATATCATTTCTTGTTTTGGATTTCCCTTGACCCTTGATTCTAATAATGGTACTTCATTTAAGAACAAAGAGGTGAATAAATTCTTAGAAAATTTTCATATCCAACATTGATTTTCTACACCTTACTATCCCTAATATAATGGTCAAGCAAAAGTGTCTGATAAAATCTTGAGCTAATGCTTTAAAAAACAACAAAAAATATATTAAAGACTAGCATATTCAATTAACTTATACCTTATGGGCCTATTTCTTGATTTTTCATAGTCTACTGGTACAACCATGTACAACATTGTGTATGGTGCTAAGGATATCATGCACTTAGAGTAGGAAACTTTTCTTTGTGGGTTTCCCTTAAAGGGTTAATTGATGATGACACTTACCATGTTGAACATCTAAACAAACTTGAGTTGCTCAATTCACACCAATTACAATCAAGGTGTTCTTTCTCATACTTGTAAGGTATGTGATCTTTTTCTCTATGAGAAATAGAGGAATGTACCACCTGATCAAAAGGGTAAGTTCAATCTTGATTAGTTAGGTCCTTACATAATCACCTCAGTGTATGGTTATGGTGCATGTGGATTATAATCTATGGGTGCTACTCCTCTAAAAGAACCAGTCAATGCAATGTATCTATGTCGATGTTATGTATAAGGTCTATGTGTCATGCACATGATGCTCATCCCTCTTCAAAAATCATAGTCTATTATGCTATGAAATTTCTTCATTAACACATTCTCTTCTTAATTTGTGTTATGATGTAAAAATGTGTATGTATTTTGGAACATTTATTTAATTAGGAATTATATATACATGTGTTTTATTTTGTGCTATGCATCCATGCATTGTATTTGATTAATTATTTTTTCCATATCTTAGATCATCATGGAGTTTAATTAAGCATGCATCTAATGTGTGTTTATTAAATTATGGGCGGGTGCATGTAAATGGGTAGCAATTCCGTGGACACCCTTAAAAAAAAAAATTAAAAACCATAATGCGATCGCGCTATGTCTCTGTTAACCCTAGGCTAGGTCTCAGCGGCTAAAAACACATAACATGAGCGCGGTATAGCGTGCTCGCGTTATTGACTGTTAAAAGCAACAAAAAAAATGCAAATCTCTCATTTGCATTTTGACGACTGGTTTTTTTGTTGCAGCTGCGGCCAAAAACCCCACAGTATCGCGCTCGCGTTCTAGGAGGAGAATTTCTTCACCAACAATCCCTATTTCTTCACAACGATGGCACCACGATGATGAGGTGTGAGAGGTAAGGATTCTATGGTTTTTGTTTTGAATTTGTTAGTTTTAGGTTTAATTTGTTAGTTTTAGGTTGAATTTGATATCTATTTGTTTGAATTTTTAGGAGATGCAAATCAACTTGCAAACCCTCAAAATCCTCAATAGGAAGACCAACCAAATCCTCAAGATCAAAATCAACCACAACATCAACCCCCTCCTGGCACTCAACAAAATTTAATGAGTGAAATTGAGAACAACAAAAAACAAATTGAGGATTTGATCAATAGGTTGAGTGATCCAAATGGTTCAACCACAGAAAGAATGACCCTAGCAAATTCATTGAAAGATATGTTAAAAAACGTAGATTCAATTAGCAAACAAATAATTGGATGGCAAGATAGGAGGTAGGCAGCTAGGGACTATTATGCAAATAAACTATCATACAAGGATGTGAAAGATTTAAAAATTACAAAAGGTGATTTGTGCTCATTATTCACCGACCCACGCACAAATCAAAATCTTACCCTCAATGCGAAGAGGTTTCCTATCCATTAGTGCCACCACCAACAGATTAGGGACCGGTTTTATGATAGGTGGTACATGGTCTTTGATTACCCACTGTGCAACAATTGTGAGGTCCCGCAATATTTCCTTAGGAAACTATACAGTGAGTTCATATTGAACAAAATCCCAAATTATTTTGATATGAGGGATTTCCAGGGGAGAGGTGGGGGGTCAGCTCAGGATAGACCTGGTGCACAGCTGAATCCTACACGGCAAGGTAGACGAGCTCTCGCTAGGCCACCTCATGACCACGTTGTTATGCCTTTCGTCGTGAAGGAAAGTGTTGACGTAGAGACATTACAGGCAATCAGCACTTTGACTGAGAGTGTCATCCATCATACTAGACCTATTCTACAGCTCCATCCAGGGGAGTCTTCGAGTGGTGGCCTTCGAACATGTGTGTCAATCTTGCGGGGCTACTTGTTCACATGACCCCACCGACCCTCAGGAGATTGGTACACAGGATCCATCTGCAGCTATGGAGATGGAGAGGGTAGCTGACATTTTGCATGAGGCATATGACATTGATAGTCAAGTAAAAGTTAGTGCATGTGTTCATTGAATTTAATTTATTAAATTTTGATTTCGAAATGCAAGATTAACTAAAAAAAAATTATGATTTTAATAAAATTGTAGGGTCACAGTGTTGAGACTGGATACATCGACCCCCCACCAACCTATTTCTGCAGTACACCTATCGCTAGGGTATGTAACTAGTAAACAATTATAAATTTATTGCATGTTAATGGCATTGTTTTACGAATGGTAATTTAATATGCAATTTTGGATGTTGAACAGACTAATATTGGAGGTTTTGATGGAACACTTCCTAGTGGCAGTGGATTTACTCAAACCTTCACGCAGGTAATAGAATAAAGATTTTAACTAATGAATCAAGTATTTAATAGATTAGTGTAGTTTATACATGCACATCGTTGATTACGTTAAATAATTTGTTGTTTTATTTTCAGTTGTTGCAAGATGATACACCTCTGAATGAGATGACGGCAATGGATATTGGTGTGACATCTGCTATACAATCCTTGATGGCTCTAACAGAAGAGGTATGAGGCAAATTAGTAACTTTCAATTTACATTTTTTGTTATAGATGTTAGTTAGTGAAAAATCAAACCATTATTGATTCACATAATTTAATTTCTATTTGTATGGTTTATATAGGGCTTGAGCATGCCTGAGCATGGGTGCGAGAATATTTCCCTCATGGAGAGAGATCGTGAGATGGTTGTAAGTGATTATTTTGTCAAATATATCATTTTTTATAATGTAATTTCTATATATTCACGTCTTTACTTCTTATTGTAACAGTTAAAACTTCACCATGAACTAAACCCTAGGAGGAGTAGTAGGAGCACTCCACGAGCGCAGAAAAAATGAGTGACAGACCTATCGCCATCCGAGCGAAAAGGAAAGGGAAGGATTTTATTTCCAGGGCATGGAGAGCAATGTCCTTTGTTGTATACCTGCATGGCAGTTTTGTACATATTTTTTATTGGACATATTTGACATTGTATGCCTAGATGGCATTCTCATAAGCCTATATGGCTATTTTGTACATTTATTTCATACTTATATCGACGTATATTGATGTATGCCTACATGGCTATTTGGTTAATACAAATATCTTATCGATGCTTGTCCATATTTGCATTCTAAATTGATGGTTCAATAAATATGAGTTACATGTATTCAAGTGTATACTTTACAACTTATGTCTATACTTTGTGACTTACGTGCATTCGAATGTATACTTTGTGGCTTACATGTTTTCATGCATATACCTTGTATTTGTGCATATACTTTGTTTTAATTTGTGTATATTATGTATTTGTGTGTATAATTTTTGAGGCTTACATGTTTTTGAGTACTTGTACTTCCCTTATTGACATGTACATGTTTGACTTATTCACGTGTATAATATTTAATTGGTTAGCCCTAGCATTGATCTATGTCATCCTCAATGCATGATCCTTGAGATGGAGTAAGAACACCCTCAAGATCAAAAGGAGTTTCACATACATTCTTCATAGGCTCATTTTGGTAGTGAAACCAAAAACCTCTTGCATCATTGAAATGAATTTCTTTTTCCTTTATAGCAGGTCTGAAGCCATTATCATTCTCCATCAGTTCTTCATGTATCCACTCCCCATTAATGGTTGTCTCATGACCTTTATGAAACCAAGCGCTTATCCCATTTGTGATAGAAGAAATGTATGAAGATTTATCTTCCTCCTTATGAACCATTCATTATCATGAGAGATGGGTTCTTTTGAACCACTACTGATGAATCATGGGTCAATGAGTTTGACTTGTAAAACTACACGATTGAATCCCGATAGCAATATCACAATATTTATATATCTAAATGTGGTATTTCCTTTAGCTAAAATTTTTGCTTATACTTATGTGATTGATGTATGTTTGTGTATGGGATAATAGTAATTTCTATTTGATGATGCTATTGTGTCTTTAAGGTTTATCAATTAAAGAGTGCATGAAACAAGTTTTAAATCCTTAAAAATCTTTGAATTTCTTAGGTTTTTCTATTTGTCGAGTCTGGGCTTCGAGCCTGATTCCAAGTCAAAAATTGGCTTGTCAAGTTTGAGGCGAGTCCTAGTCTTGTAACACTAGTGTGAACACATCGAGGAATAATGTATATGCTGATGAAGAGAGAACCCATCCTTGTTTCCAAACAAACCATGGTATAGATATGGTTGGTTGAGATAAAACATCACTCTTCTGGATAGTTCGAACCATAATCTTTCATGGCTACAAACACACCTTCATTATGTGTGTTCTTGATCCTACTGAAGAAACGGTGGAACATGTTGTAGATCATATATTGCAACCCTAATTCCACAAGAAGGTTACTTGTCCTGATTTCCGCAAATGTCTTTAAGATGTTCATCCTTCTTGAGTAATGTGAACTATTGATGTCATCTAAATCTTTGAAACTGTCTGCAATCATGTGCAATACTATAGAAGCTAGAGCTATATCTAATACTACAAATGACTGCCTAATGGAATCCTGATAGCAATATCACAATTTGACACATTGTAGAAAATACCTCCTACTTATCAATTGATGAGCTAAAGGGGCTCTATAAGGAATGTTTCATAAGGCACAACACTTGCTAAAGTTTTTGCAAATGGGGTTGCAAGCTAAGTGGGCTTAACCTTGGGGAAAAAACTTTGTGGTTAAGCGCTTGAGCTGGAGTATACTAGAATGGGTGACCTCCCGAGAAGGCCTAGTGCCTCACCTCTGTGAGCATCACCTAGATGCAATGAGTGCTAAGTGGGCCATTCAATATCATTTCAAATTTGTTGCTTTAAGCAACTTACAAATTTGCAACTTTAGACTCCTCCAACCTAAGGTATCAATCAAGTGGAACATATCTCGAAGCGATTCCATGTGTTTTGGTGTGAAAGAGGACCATGCCTAGCGTAAACATACCTATTCGAATGTGTTGGAACAATATGCTTGTTCACACAAGTTGCAGAACGGAAGTTGCACCACTTTGCAACTTTGCACTGCTTGCATTTGAAGCTTTTTCCATCAAGTGAAAATCTACCACCACAGGAAAACCACTTCGAGATAGCCAAAATCGAGAGAGGTTTTTGGAGATGGGATCAACATGATCCTATAGGATTAGATGAGAATTTTCTAAGTGTCACGGTATCTGAGTAATAGCATGCTCAAGTTTGCAGCCATTTTGCACTTTGGACCCTTAAGGGATCGATCCGGTGGAGCGTAGCTCAGAGCGATTCCACATGTTTCAGTGTGAAAGAGGACCATGCTTAGCGTAAACATACCTATTTGGACATGTTGGAACAGTCTACTTGGTCATACAAGTTGTAGAATGGAAGTTGCACCACTTTGCAACTTTGCACTGCTTGCATTTGATGCTTTTTCCATCAAGTGAAAATCTACCACCGCGGGAAAACCACTATGAGATAGCCAAAATCGAGAGAGGTTTTTGTATATGGGCTCAACGCAATCCTATAGGATCAGATGAGAATTTTCTGTGTCACGGTATCCGAGTAATAGCATGCTGAAGTTTGCAGCCATTTTGCACTTTGGACCCTTAAGGGATCGATCCAGTGGAACATAGCTCGGAGTGATTCCACGTGTTTCGGTGCGAAAGAGGACCATGCCTAGCGTAAAAATACCTATTTGGACACATTGGAGTAGTTGGTTTGGTCACACGAGTTGCAAAGTGAAAGTTGCACCAATCCACCATAGAATAGGTTGTATTTCATTTCTTCTTTGCATGTTTGAGTTGGTTTTATCAATTGTTTGAAAGAATGTTATATGTTATTCTATGAGGATGCTATTCTATGCAAACCATGTGCAGATTTAGCATCCTACAAAATGACTCTAGAAGGAGGGAATCTCATAAAGTAATCAATGCTTTGTTACTACTATTCTCATTTCTTTAATTTTAAACCATAGTTCTTTGCTACGTAGATGTTACTTTCATAAAAATTTCTGGTTAAATTTTATTTTGGGAACTTCAAACACAGAGATCCAAATTCTATAACATTGAATGAGTGTAGAGATCTCATACTAGTGTTATATACCTCTGCAGGAATTAAGATTTATCTCTGGATATCTCATATTAATATTGTAAACCCCTACAGCGATTATTATTTCTTTTTGTGAATAATGATCTCATGTTGCGTACCTCTGCAGGAGTTAATTTTCTTCACTAGTATCCTTTTCTTTTGCATGTATTGAGTTGCAATATGTGTGCTTACTAAGACCTAAAAAGATTGATGTTATCTCTCCCATCGATAAAAAAATTGAGTGATTTGGTTTTAGTTGTATGCGTACCTTTTGTTCCTTTATGATGAACTGAGCAATCCTAATTCATATCAAGCAAAGATCTCATGTTGCTTTAGGCACCTTGTTTATTATCAAAGTCATCACTGACACCATACCTTTTAGATTCCATGCATTAACATCACTATGTTTGGTAGGGGTGCGACTGGCAGTAATGCATATGTTATTTATAAGTTTCATTTGGTTTTTAATGTTACTTGTCATGATTTTCTCGTCTCAAATATCTTTTGTAACACCCATTAAGTCATCAAGTTGCTAGTATAGATGCAACTACAAATTATACTCTTTTCTCTAATGGATCAATGTCCATATACCGTGGCAACATACCCAAATTTAATACAGTTGGTCTTCAATACACGGCTAGCAAAAACACATCAACAAAAGAACACAAATATTGGTTGAGAGTTGGTAAAATGTCAATGCAATTGTTAAAGGTTCTTTACTGTTGTTAGAAAATGCGACAATCTTATCAAATTTGGCTGTGAGTATGATGATGCTCACTGTTATCTTTCTTTTTTATTCTTGTTTTTCGCCTAATTTTGTGGGACACACTATTGGTAGTAGGTTCAGACTTTACTCAAGATTGGATCATATCGTACAGGGCATTTATCTATGTCTTAAGTATGTTTCTTTTTCTTTTTTTCTGTAGCTTCATACGCCTTCAGCCTCAAATGTGAGCACTGGTTTGAAATGTGTGTTTGAGACCAAATGGAGGGAGAAGGGTAGAGTGGTCATATATGACCATATTCTTAGGATAAAAGGAACTTAATTTCTATCTTGAAAAACTGGTCGAATCTGGTAATCTTTAACATGATGATTTCACTACATTTAGTATGCAAGAGGGACGCGCCTTTTTTTGGATACATTTAGGCTTTGGGATGCTTAGTCTCAGGCATATCTGGAGGTAAAGAGGCTCACTCTGAGCTAGATAAGACACACCTTGTGAAATCATGTCCTCCCTCCATGTGTTTAAGGCGTCACATATACTCTTGTTGATGGAGGTGTAACTTGCAGCAGTTCTTTGATGATATTGGCTGGTGTTATTCTGTTTCTTTTTCAAATCTCATAAGATTAAAGGATGTCGTATCATAGTTATTCCATTTCTATTTCTTTAGGGGTTCTTAAATGATGATTATGAAGTTGCAAGTCAATTGTTCTATTTGCAATATCTATTCATTTAAGATGTCCAACAACTGATATTTTGTTTCAAATACTTGGGATCACTGCACAATGTTGCCTTCGCATCATGTGAATCTAGCTACTTTAGTCTATTCAGCATTAAATTGTTAGGTGTTCATATTTCCTTAAAATCTTTATGAGAAACATATAAGTCTTCATTACTGTTGACACCGTAGATTTGGTTGATATGTTCAGAATTTATATTAACTTTTGAATGGCGTATCTGAAACATGATCTTCCTAAAATCGTTCTTCAAGAAAAATAAAAGAAAAAAACTCCAACAAACAAAAAAAAAGGGAGTGGTTCTTCATATAGACTGTGATATGTGGTCCTTCCAGATTTCATACGTCATTCATATCAAATCACCTTCACTTTCACCAGCCATTTCTGCAAAAGTGTAAATCCATTTATGATGGTCGCCTAGTATTTGATATGACACAAGTTATTACAACCCTATTTTAGCCTGCGAGTAGAGTTGAGGAAGATACCTGGTAAGATGGATTATTTTATGCGCTGTTACGTAGCTGAACCACATTGAGTTTCCCTAAAAGGAATCAAGCTGACCTTAGGGTTATTTATTTTTATTTTCTCTGCCAAAACATCACCACCATATATTGAGAGAATCATCTCCAACTACCCTTGGTCAACTTCTAACACTTGATCGGTCTTTGCTTAAATTGTTGGTCAATTTCTAACAATTGGATGGCAGGGGTGGTGTTGCCTTCAATGAATAATTTGATATAGTGGCAGGTATAATCTTCTCAAGATGTAAAGGATGAATCTATTCTTCACCACGCGCCTTGTTGTTGTCCTAAATCATCATTTTATTATCATTTCCTTTGTTTATTTTGATGCTATTAAGAGATTATTAACCAACCTTTATTATGAACTGATATTCATTTAAAAAGATTATCAATGCATGATCTAGACTTATCTTATAAATTTTCACAAAGGGGAACTTTGGTATTGAAGGCTATCATTAAGTGCATTTGTTTTGTCGGAAAATGTATTCATTATAATAAACTATCATTTGGTGAGATAAATTTCATTTTTTAAGTTTCTAACATTGAATCTTTTATTTTTAATAGGTTGAAACATCAAGGTTGGCATCAAACGAAAATGAAGGCGAAAGGAGTGGAATCGAAGATTTTTTCGAAAACAAAACTTGAAAAGCATTTTTTAATGCTTGTTTTAACAATCTTAGAGCTTCCATTTACTACCCTTTTTTTTATGTTTTCAACCAACTCACATTTCCTTTTGGGTTTAAAATTAACTACTTGACTTGATCTTTTCAAAGTTGGTCAAAAAGAACCTTAGACATTTACTAGATTTCAATTTGGACTTAAAATTGAACAAGGAAAACTTCACATTTCAATTGGTGCTTTTAAAACGAATTCATCATTGCTTTGAGGTATAAATGAACAAGTGTCTTTCATGTTTTGCAATCTTTTTCATAAATTAACATCATTGAAATGCATATGTGCTTCACAGCGATCTTGAGAATCAAAAGCATTTTGGTGATATTAACTTGTCAAAAAGATTGCCTTTACAGTTTCATTTTGGGAACTTAAAATTGAACAAAACACTTTGTGAGTGTGAGTAAACTTGTTGTGAGTGTTCTCCCTTTGTTTCTAAATGAAGGTTGATCAAACTACAGATGAGTTTATTCACTTTTGTTTAACTTAGAGGGCCTGCCTTTTGGAAAAAATTACTCACCTAAGGGAACGACCCAATCGGGAACACGCTAAAGCCAAGCGACTTCCAACCGGTATATAAGTGTGGATTCTTGAGGAAATTTCAAGAATCATGAGGATTATTCCGACGAGATGGACAGAAATGGACTCTCGTCAATGTTGGATAATCCCCCACGAACAGAATGCTCGCATTAGATCCCTTTGTTTAGAAAAAGGCCAAAACCTTGTCTATCTTGTTGGTGCAAAAGGTCATGTCCTTTGAAGCCGCCCCACATTATACATGCGGTTTTGTTTTAGAAATGGAAGGTATTCCATGGGAGATTCATGGGTACTAATGCTTGGCTGACTCGAGAAGTGTGTGTCGTGGAGGGGAGCCTGTGTGGTCAAGCATTTAGCCATTCGCACAAGATATGCGCAGCTAGATTTATCCAAGTGGGAACCCAACAAGATATTGCCTCATCATCCTAGGATTGTAAAAGTGCTTGGAAGAAAATAATACATTACTTAGTTCTCAAAAACATTTGAAAACAAACATTCAACGAATCATCAGAATTTCAAACCCTTTAGGGAAGCAAATACCTTTGACGAATTCAAATGCTTATGCTTTCCCTAGGGATTTCATCCTTAGAGGCTTCTAAGCATTTGGATTTCATCTCAATTTGCTTACTAAAGTCAACAATAGGCAACCTTTGCCTTGATTTCCTTGATTTCTGCACTTTGTGGGATAAAGGGAAATTAGGACATTGGATATTCAATTTGAAAAACATAAGCAAGCAAGTGTCTTTGGTAAAAATAATACGCTAAGACAAGATAAAAGACAAATTGGATTACACGTGTGTTTTCTAACATGATTTCCCGCAAGATCAAAATCCCAAAACCAAAGTTCAAGAAGCTTAGTCTGAAAATCGTGAGGAGTGTCTTGAGATCCTAAGTTGTATGAGTTTTACTATCAACAGAATCCCAAACTTTTTGAAAGGTTTTTTTTCCTCCCATAGGAAATATAGCATGTTCTTCAACACCGAGGTCTTGTAAGCAGAAGTGTTATTCTAGGTCAAGTCTAGGATCAAATTCAATCACTTTCATCCATCTCTCAACCATTAAATCATTCAAAATTCACCTCACCAACAGCTCTTGGAAACTTTGTAAACATCTGTTATGCTAAAATTTTAGGCGAAATCAAACCACTTTGTTTGACTTAACACACCTATTCAAACCATCATCCTATACACGAGTTCTCTCTTGGATAATACAACTTCCTAGGGTTTACGAGTTCATCTTGTTTGGCTTAACACACTTAGCCAAATTATCAAATCATCACCTCATTTGACTTAACACACTTAGTCAAACCATCCTCTTATGTACAAGTTCACTCTTGGATAACACAACTTCCTAGAGTTTTCTTATTACATTTATCACTTTTGTTTGACTTAACACATTTAGTCGAACTATCAATCCAATCACGATCAATCAAAGTCTTAAAAAGTTTGGCATTTCCTTGAAAGTTTCTTTAAGAGTTCCATTCATCCGTATCACTCATCTTTCGTTTATATCATCCTCGTCATCACTTTGATCCTTCAATTATCCTAGTTCTTCGCTTATTTGAACCTAAGGTTTAGACCGATCTAAAGAATTAGAGGTTCATCTCTTACATTCTTGAAAATTAATCTTCATTTTATGGTTCAAACTCGATTTCAACACAAGAGGGACATGGAATATAAACTTGATCCATCCATCATGAGCAATTCGAGTCAACCAAACTATCCAAGTCTCACAATGCCAATTGATCATCGAAACTCACAATTATGCATGGCATCATTATCTCCTCCAAACTTGAACGATACAAATGTGAGTATGACCAATCTAAATTTTGGAACACCTTTTCCAATGATAGATTTAAATCCAAGTCTAAATCTACAAATCTATCAACCAAACACTCAATGCATGAGTCTTATTCCAAACAACACTATCCCACCAAATTCATACATGTCAAATACAAGTTTGTCAAACATGAACATTTTGAATCTACACTTGGTAAATTTTGGGGTAGATATGCTTGAAAATCCCCCTAATGTTGTTCAAAATCCTAGCAATATATTGGCAACTCCATATGTTGATTCAAGTCAAGGTAACACCATGCAAAATCAAAGTTACCTAAATCAAGCCAATATGATTCTCAAACACAAAAATGTTCAAATTCAACCTATAATGCCGAATCAAAACATCATTACCAAATCATCCCATTTTTCCATCGGTATCGCAACAACAAGTGGCAACCATCCAAGCAATCCCAACAATCAAGACCATCCCCAACCCACCACCACCGCCGCCGCCGCCAAAACACAAGACAACCAATTCATTCTCCATCATGTTGCAAGCCACTCAAGAATCTTTCCACAAAAAGGTGCTCCAAAACCAAAAAGTCGCACAATTTGTGCAAGCCGCACATGCCGCTCAGATGGCACAAGAAATCCAACAGGCACACACTCAAGCACGAGCGCAATTCCAAACTCAGCAAATGCAAGCACAAGCACAATACCAAGCTCAATTACAAGCACAACAAGAAGCGTATCAACAAGCTTCGCAAGACTACCAATTACAGCAATAATATGACCAACAACAAGCGTTGTTTGTGCAACAACAACAACAGGACCATCAACATGCATTGTTGGCTCAGCAGCAAAAATGGGCATTACTCGCTCAACAAAGCTTGCAACAGATTCCCACCACAATTGTTGAAATCAAAAATCAAGATCAATCTATCAATAAGCACTTTGAAGATGTTTCCACCTCGACCAATGATCAAATCAACATACACCAAGAGCTACTTTTCAATCACGATCAAAATCCACCAAAAATACCCAACAATGATCAAATTCAAGAAATGTCAACATCACTTGATCCTATGGTTGAACACATTGGTAATCTCTCTTCCATAATTGTTAAAAACGATGTTCAAAATCTTGAAGATGCTTTTAACCCATCCAGTGATCAACTCAACATTCATCAAGAGCCACTTTTTAGTGATCTATTTCAAGATATGTTGACATTATTTGATCCCATTGACATAATCTATGATCCATCGACCAATGATCATATCGAAAATGTCTCTACATCACCTTATGATTTAGAGGACATATCTCGAGAACGTATTCCAAAGCATGATCAAAATCTTCCATCAAGGTCTAGCAATGGCCCTTCTAACAACATATTGACATCCCTTGACCACATGATTACGGATAGTGAAGGAATCCTCAAAGATCAAAAAGTATATTGAGCCACTTTCCATGCCTAAGAACGATGTCCAAGAACCCATTATAAGCAATTCATCCTTTGAAATTGACCCATGTCAAGAACTTGATCCAAAGCATGTTGAAGAAGGTTTATACATAAGTCATGAATCAGAAACATCTTGTGAAGTGAATCATGAGGAAGACTTTTGTGTGGACAGTGAAGCATCAACACTTCTTGAAGAAACATTACAATCTGATATTTCACAAGATCAAGCCAGAGATATCAATCATTCATTCATTCCACATGTGGAGGATCCTATCACTTATAAACTAGGATCACTCACCATTTTAAGGGAAAGGTATCTCATCACTAAAGAAGCTGACACTTTTGAAGGTCCACAACAGAGCACAAAAGGATTAGCACCTTGTTTCCAAGGTAAATCATATCCTATTGCAGATAAAAGTTTTGAGCAAATGAATTATCAAGGTAGGGGATTAGGCCTACATGAACATGGTATCCTAGAACTAGTGCAAATTATTGGTAATCCTAAGCGTCAAGGCCTTGGTTATTCAACAATTGAGGGATATAAACAAATTGGCGATACTTCCACAAAACTGGGGGCAACTTCATCTCAAGCAACCATCAACATAGGGAGCACGAAGAATCCTTATGATGAAATCGATGCCAATACTACAACCCGTCGTATCACGAATCTTCATCCACCCATCACCCCATCCACAAATTTGGACCAACATCAAAAGAAAGACTTGAATCGAAGCATGAAGAACCTTATCAAAGAAAAAGAAGCTAAGAAGCATATCGAACAAATCAAATACACTTGGATACCAAAGAATACAAAGAAAGATTATCCCTATCAAACTCCATTAGTCAAAGAAACTATGGGGCAAAATAAAAAAGGGAATGGTATCTATCAAGGATATCCACAAAGGAAAAAGCAAGCTTCTCAAACGACGTATAGAGTTTATCGAGTAGTTGGTCCTAATTCCACACACGCTTTTGTATCCATCCATAATCACTCATCTTCCCAAGTTTGGAGAGTCAAAGGTTCCAAACTATCAACCAATCCATCTTTAACTCATAAACACACTCCATCCACGCCTCCACACATGATATCCAATTCTTACATTGACAATGTGTTGGCAACGACCCTTCATCATAAGGATTTAGAAGGCACTCTATTGCGATGTGCGCACAGAGACAAAGTTAACTCCGGTATCGACAAAGAAGATCAGGGATCTCAAAAGTTGCATTCAAGTGCACGTATCTTGGCAAAGCAACTTCTTCAAGTAGGATACCGATGGCATGTTATGACAGAAGCATCAACATCAGCACCACTAGGTGGCTCAACATCAGCTTAAAATCTCTCAGAAAATACAAAAAATTAGAAAAATGTCCTAAAAAAATGGTCACCTTGATGAAAACCTGGCAAACAGGCGTCTTGGCGACAACAAAAAAATCAAAAAACATAAAAAAAATTAGAAAAAGGATTGAAAATAGTAAAGAGAAAAATCGTCCTCTAGCGAAAACCATTTCGGTGGCGCTTTGGACAAGTACCATGATGAAAACCTGGCAAATAGACATCATGTGTATAATTGAGCATCTACGTGCATCATTTCAACAGAAAGCATCTTATCACATTCATAATAAATCCAACATTTCAGCCATATCATTCATTCATCCATGAACCATTCATCCAACCCATTTTTATCCATCTGCATCCAAGGTCCAAGTTACCTTGATCTTGATAAAATTTTGGAGCACAATTTATAGTTGTTTATGGTAAACATTTTGACATGGGTCATTTTCACTGATTCTATCCAATCTAAACATTATCTGAATGAGTATTCCTCTATTGGAACACCGTTATCTTATCGAAAGATAATCCATATCCATTCATCCAAGAATCTACCCATGGTCGTTCAAACATTGCTAGAAATTGGGGGCAGATATTTGCATTTTGCTTAGAAAATAAATCTTGATCTATATCATCCAACTTAGGAAGTGATCCAAACATTGGAAAACACAAAATCAAATTATTTCAAGAACTTGTGATCCAAAATCTAAATCACTAGCCCATGGCATATTTTGACAGCAAGACAGTGTTCCTTATCAAGCTTTATATTTTCATTGAATATCAATCCAAGAAATTCATATAAGTAGCATCTAATGCGCATATCTGCATCACATCAAATCATCAATCTTGATCAATCGAATCCAATCAATCATCACCTTGTTTGACTTAATACACTTAGTCAAACTATCATCTTGTGCACGAGTTTACTCTAGGATAACACAACTTCCTTGGGTTTACAAGTTCATTATCATCACTCTGTTTGGCTTAACACACTTAACCAAATTATCAAATCCATAATCACCTCATTTGGCTTAACACGCCTAGCCAAATTATCATTTTTGTACAATTTTATTCTAGGATAACACAACTTCCTATAGTTTACAAGTGCATTATCACTTCTGTTTGACTTAACACACTTAGTCAAACTATCGATCCATCAACCTAATCAATCAACATTAAGCTTGGTTTTCAACAAAATCTCAAAACAAAGCACTGATATCATCACATATCATATCCAAATTGTCAAAATCATGCGAAAAATTCAAAAAATCAAAAAATAAAAAACATTCAAAAAAAATCATCCAAAATCAAAAAACATGTCTAAATATCAGAAAATCTTCAAAACAAATTCATCATTAAGTCTTGTCAGTCTTTCACCTTGTCGAACTACGTCGTCTCTGAGCTTGAACGTAGGCAAGGTTGATCTTTGATCATCCCCCGAGATAGTTAGAGTCAGTCCTTAGGCATCCGTCGCATTGGCAATCCGTTTGCCCATTTATTTTAGAGTTAGGGTCAGTCCTTTTAGGCGTCTGTCACAATGACATCCGTCTGCCCATCTAATTAGGTGTTCGTCATAGGGGCATTCATTTGTCCATCTTTTTCACATTTTAGGATTTTAGGCGTCCGTCGCAATGGCAATCCGTTTTCCCACCTATCTCATTAACAGTCAAGTCAATTGGAGTCTGAACTACGTCATCTCTGAGCGTAAACATAGGCAAGGTCATCCTTGATTGGCGCCTGAGACATAAAATTCAAAAACATTCATAAATCTTGAAAAATCCAAAAACATTTGTAAAACATCTCAAAAATTACAAAAACAGCCTCAAAACATTTGAAAAAACCAAAATGGTGCATCCATTCCATCTCGCTTTCACCCGTGATTGTCATCACTCATAATAAAACAATCATCGCCTTCACCCTTTGGTGAGTCAGTCAGAAGCAAGTCTAGCAGGTTCCAAAGTGAACGCTTAATCGTCAAAGTCTCAAGTCTAAGTCAATAAGCAAGCAAGTTGGTCAACTCAGTATATCAATAGCTTATCACCCAAATCGGTCCCATCAAAACCCTGATCACAACATGTCCTAGGATGAAGCTTTCCTGTGATGGACATAAGCATCAGGTACCCCACAGTAGTTAGTCTTGGCTAGCGATATGAAGAACATTAGTTTGTTTGTTTACTTTATCTTGGTCTTTTCGAATTATCTTATTTTGCGCTCATTCCAAGGACCTCTCGATGATGCCTAAACAAAATAGGT
Source organism: Sequoiadendron giganteum (assembly GCA_007115665.2). Taxonomy (NCBI): domain Eukaryota; kingdom Viridiplantae; phylum Streptophyta; class Pinopsida; order Cupressales; family Cupressaceae; genus Sequoiadendron; species Sequoiadendron giganteum. Next base: position 280,178,363 of record CM021104.1, on the reverse strand, counting down.
TTAGAGAGAAAGGAATGGGGCAATGATCATTATATTTTTATCTGTTGTGCTTGTTGGATATTCTTGTAAAATAACTTCGTCATGCATACTTTGTTTTGTTTGTAGGAAGGATGTTTTAGGTATCTTGTTGACCACATAAGAAGGCTTGCCTTTTTATGTTTTGGTCCGAGATATCTGGAATATCTGAACTGCATTCTGGATAAGGTTATGTTTGTCAAGTGTGAACAAGAGTACTCCTATCTATTTGATGAGTCAAATTCCATCACACTAGGCGCCACACCATCCTGGTGCTTAGTACCTTGATGCATCGCACCTACGTGTGTTATCAAACATAAAGAAAGGTACGCTCTTTCCCATCCTCGGATAAGCAACACATCATCATTCATCATCATATCCAATAAAGTTTCGATGACTAGGGGACTTATTTGACTTCTTCATCTTCTTGAATTTAAGGGTTGATCCCTCTCATTCTTCTATCCTCTTTCATGCTAACAATGCATCCATGCTGCATTCATCCTCTCATCTTGCATAATCACGTCATATCATTATAGGACAACATCATCCATCTCATCCATCTCACATGCATTGCATAATCATTTAAGTTGTTTAGGATAATATAAATTTGTTATTCTAAGCATCTTCCAAACATTTCATTTCCATCATCATTATCATCCATACATTCATTTTGAACCTCTTTGTCACGAGATCCACCTCAATATTTTCGCTCGATCTCTCGAGGGGGCAATGTACTAACATACTTCTCTTCGCTGGGGCATCTGAAAAAAATTTTAAAAAAATTAATTTCGATGTTAGCGGCATCATTCTTTGAACCAATGCAACAAGTACATTGCTTCAAAGAGGGGCAAAATGTAGACATGCAGATTTGACATCATCGTCAATGTTCACCTTTTGATTAAATAAATCAAGTTATATTTAATTAAATCATAAATCTCCTAAGGTCTATTAATTTAATCACCAATATTAAATTAAATGATCAATGCTCATTTCCTCTCATTTGATTTTAAAAGAAATACAAAAATCTAAAATCAAATGTCATATCACTTAAATCACCTATTAGATTAATCAAATCATGATTAGTTTAATCCTAATTACATGAATCTTCTAGATTCATCCACTTGCACCAATAAATCACTTTATTTGATTTATTAAAAACCCATATTTTCCCTCATTAACTCTCATGTTTGACTTTTTTGGACAAACACAATTCCCCCCAAAAACCCTCAACCACATGCATTTATTGCATTTTTTCAAATTCAAATTGGCACATTGGCCAAGACTTGCACATTCCTCACCCTCTCACACCTTGACAAGTGGCATCTTGTCATTGGTCCATGAATGATCCCAAATTCATCAAATTGACCTCTCCTCTCTTCAAGTTCAACTATAAGTTGAAGGCTTCTCTCCTTCAAAGAACAACACATTTTTAGGCAAGGTTACTCTCCACATGAGAGAACTAATCTTGCTCATCACAACATAATTTGACTACAACACATCTTGATGCAAGGTTACTCTCTCCATTTAAGAATCAATCTTGCTCTTCATCATCCACATTTGAAAGCATCTACACTATAGGCAATTTGAGCTCATAGCATCTCATTGTCTATCTCATTAGCTTGGAAAAGGGTTGGGAAAGGGCTCTTTTACACATCCAAAGGGAGCCAATCCACCATAGAATAGGTTGTATTTCATTTCTTCTTTGCATGTTTGAGTTGGTTTTATCAATTGTTTGAAAGAATGTTATATGTTATTCTATGAGGATGCTAGTCTATGCAAACCATGTGTAGATTTAGCATCCTACAATAAGAAAACCAATTTTCATATCAGCAAGATTCACATCGAATGCAAAACCATCGCCCGAACATGTTTTGTCGCTAAGACTTCACACTGGCTAAGACTTCACACTGACGTTCAAGTCTGTTGGCGAGACCAACTACCATCGGCAAGAGACCATACTGAGTTCATACCTGTTGGCGAAATAAATAGTATCAGCAAGAGGTCTCACCGAATACATACCCAGTCGGTGAGATCATAACCACCACTTAGACTCTTATCGAGCCTACATGTCACCTCGATAGCACTAGTCGCTGAGAGTCTCCCTGAAGTTCACAAGGAATCAAATCATCGGCAAGAGTCACACTGAATGCAAAACCATCACCCAGACATGTTCTGTTGCTAAGACTTCACACCAACGTTTAAGTCTAACAGCGAGACCAACTACCATAGGCAGGAGATCATACCGAGTTCATACCTATTGGCGAAAGAAACAGTATCAGCGAGAGGTCTCACCGAATACATACCCAGTCGGCAAGATCATAACCACCGCTTAGACTCTTATCGAGCCTACATGTCACCCTGATAGCACTAGTCACTGAGAGTCTCCCCGAATCTCACAAGGAATCAACTCATCGGCAAGACAGTTGCACAATCAAGACAATCAGACTTCTTAAGGAGTTTAGAACACAGCTGCTAGTCAGCAAGATAGTCTGAGGGTCTCACTGACTTTGTTCTTTCAGGAGTTTCATGCGAGTAAGTTTAAGGGTTAAGAGTAGAGGGGAGAGAGATAGAGAGACTTGAGAGAGAGAGGGGGGGGGATGATATATATGTAGGTAGAGAGAGTTGAGATAGAGATAGAGTAGAGAGGGAAGGAGAGAGGGGAAGGGAGGGAGAAGTTAGAGAGAGAAGAAGGAAGGTGGATAGATTGAGAGAGGGAAGGATGGAGAGAGGGAGAGAGAGAGAATGAGGTATAGAGGGATAGGTAGGTAGAGAGAAGTAGAGAGGTAAGGAGAGTTGGAGGGAGAGGTAGGGATGGAGAGAGAGAGAGGTAGGTAGAGAGAGTAAAGGGAGATATAGAGAAGTGGAGAGGGAAGGAGAGATAGATGGAGAGGTAGGGATCAAGGGAGAGATAAGGATTTAGAGAGAGGTGAGAGAGTGAAATAGAGAGAGAGAGAGGTAGGTAGATAAAGGGAAGTAGAGAATGGAGGAGAGAGGGAAGAAGAGGTAGGGAGGGAGAGATAGGTGAGATAGAGAGAGAGAGGGAGGGAGGGATATTTAAGGAGAGAGAGGTGAGATAGAGAGAAAGAAAGTAAAGAGGGAAGGGGGAGAGAGAGAGTGATAGAGAGAAGTAGAGGCGTAATGAGGAAGGTAGATAGATTGAGAGAGGGAAAGAGAGATGGAGAGAAAAAGAGGTATATAGGGGTAGGCTAGACAGAGAGATGTAGAGTGAATTTTGGTGGAAGATGTAGGATTTGATAAATGCAAATCCACAGCTCGCCAAGAACACCTGCATGCAAAATACCTAATGCTGAATGGAGACCAAAGAGACAGAAGCAAGGGTTTGGAAAAACTCAGCGGAGTGAGAGCATAATTGTTATTTCCCAAAAAGAATGATTACAATAATTACAAAAGCGGCATATAAGGTGAGAAACCCTAAAGCCGAAGAAAGCTAGGTTTGTGCATTTAATAAATAATAAACATATTAATTATAATGCACCTACAAATGACAAGCTTAAGTAAATAGAATAATAGTTAGCATTTAATAATTAAACCAAAGTGATTTAATTATAAAGGCAAATGAACTATTACTCTAACACCCCCCCTTAAGCGAAGCTTAGGAGGAAGCAAACCTAGCACAGCTAAGAAAGCAGGAAAAAATGGGTCCCGGCAACAAGGCTAGATCAGGTACCCAACTACAAAGAAATCTCTGTAAAACGGGGAAATAGAGAAAACCCAGTGGGAAAAAACTCTACCCCAAAAAGAGATACAACAACATGCTGAAAAAAATATGAAGGAAGGAAGGCCTCAACAAGACCCCCCAAGGACAACTTCCGTCACCCCAAGCATAGAACGCAACTGAAGATAGTGCGGAGATGCAAAAGGTTTGGTGAAGATGTCAGCAACCTGCGCGTCAGTGGGGATGTACTCCAAAGAGAGAACACCATCCTGAATCTGCTGACGGATGAAATGCATATGAAGCTCAATGTGTTTAGTGCGCTGATGCTCCACCGGGTTGCGGGAAATGTGAATAGCACTCTGATTATCGCACCACAGAACAGTGGGACGATCGGGAGGAAACCCAAACTCAGTCATCAACTGTCGAAGCCACAAAATCTCCTGACTAGCATGCACTGCCGCTCTATACTCAGCCTCTGTAGATGAAAGTGCGCGAGCATTCTGCTTCTTGCATGACCATGTGATAGGACCAGAGCCAAGGCAAAAAACAAAGCTAGAAGTAGACTTCCGATCATCAACATCACCAGCCCAATCTGAGTCAGTGTAGCCAACAATGTGAGGAGCCCCTGATGTGTAATGAATGCCATACATAAGTGTGCCCTGAATGTATCTCAAAATGCGCTTGGCAGCTTGCCAATGACTCTCATGAGGCTCGTGTGAGAACCGAGAGACTAGACCAACTGCAAAGGAGAGATCAGGACGAGTGTGTGTTAGGTACAACAAACTGCCAACCAACTGCCGATACAATGTAGGATCCACTGAAGGTGAAGTGCAAGAGGTAGACAAAGTAACACCCGACTGAAAAGGTGTGGGAGCAGGCTTGCAATCAAGCATATCAAAGCGCTGAAGCATGTCAAGAGCATACTTCTGCTGGTAAACAAAGATCCCAGCAGGGGACTGAACAATCTGCAGACCCAGAAAGAAGTGTAATAGACCCAGGTCTGTCATCTCAAACTGCTCCATCAATGCACGCTGAACATCCTGAATCATAGAAGATGAGCTACCTGTGATGAGAAGATCATCAACATATAGCACAAGGATCAAAACCTCATCCTCAAGACGCTGAATGTAGACTGTAGGATCGGAATGACAGCATGTGAATCCTGTAGAAAGCAGAAAAGAGTCCATCTTCTCATACCAAGCCCGAGGGGCCTGTTTGAGACCATACAAAGAACGTCGAAGTCTGCAAACCAAGGAGGAATCCTGCACAAATCCCTGAGGCTACTCCATGTAAATCTCCTCACTAAGATCACCGTGCAAGAAAGCACTCTTCACATCCATCTGATAAATGGGCCATCCCTGAGAAGCCGCGAGGGATAAGACAAGGCGAATAGAGTTCATCTTGGCGACAGGGGCAAATGTCTCAGTGTAATCAATACCCTCAACCTGTGAAAAACCCTTTGCAACAAGACGTGCCTTGTACTTATCAATAGAACCATCAGCAGCAAACTTAGTACGATACAACCACTTGCATCGCACTAACTTTCTTCCCTTAGGAAGAGAACAAAGATCCCAAGTATGATTCTTCATCAAAGAAGAATACTCCTCCTCCATAGCACTGTCCCACTCAGTATGTCCTGTCGCTGCCCCAAATGTCTGAGGATCACCACAAATAGCATGACTCAGAAGACTAGAACCCACAATATGAGACCGGGTGCGACGAGAAGTGGAAGGGTCACCAGCCAGAGATCCTGCAGCATCAACTGTAACACGAGCCCATCTAGGCATCTGTGGAGGATCCTGTGGTGGAGGTAAATGGGGATCACTAAGATCATCATCCTCATCGTCCTGAAACAAAGTTGGAAGAGAGGAGGGAGTAGTGGTAAGTGAAGTAGACTCTGGAAGCGGGGTATCTACTATAGGAAGGCGCTCATCAAACTGGACATCCCATCGAAACAGGACCTCTCTGGAATCAGGGTCAAACAACCTGTATGCCTTAACATCCTCACAGTAGCCAACAAAAATGAGGTGTCGGCTCTTCCGCTCCATTGCTCTCCTCTGAGCGTCAGGCACAAATGCCCATGCTTCACTACCAAAAACTCGGAATGAAGATATATCAAGCTTGACATGAGACCAAGCCTCCTCAGGAGTCATATGTCGAACTGCCTTGTGAGGCATCCGATTCTGAATATAGTTGGCACAATTGACTGCCTCTGCCCAAAAAGACGAATCCATGGACCTGGACTGTATCATACAATTAGCCATCTCCCGAAGTGTTCTGTTCTTTCTCTCTGCCACACCATTCTGCTGAGGGGTGTAGGGCACTGAAAACTGATGCTGAAGACCATGTTCAGAGCAAAAATCCCTGAAAGTTTGGTTCACATACTCCCCCCCATTATCTGTGCGTATCCGACGAATAGAAAGACCAAATTGCTTCTCCACAAATGTCTTAAAGACTCGAAATGAGTCAAAGAAATTAGACTTGTACTTTAAAAAGTACACCCATGTGCGCCTGGAGAAGTCATCAATGAAAGTAAGCACATATCTAGCACCGGAAAAAGAAGGAGTAGGAAATGACATGAGGTCACTATGAATCAACTCCAATGGTGCCAAAGCACGAGTAGCTCATCCCTGAGGGAAAGGATCCCTATGTTGTTTGCCAAGAACACAACCTTGACAAACCCCATCAGTGCAAGTAATGTGTGGAAGCCCAAGAACAAGTGCCTGTGTGCTCATCTGCTGAAGATATCTGTAATTGACATGGCCCAAACGCTCATGCCAAAGTCTGCTCACTGAATCTGCATGTGCTATAAGACAGGAACCCATGCCAGCAGAAGACTCAAATCCATCAAATCTGTATAGTCGGGATGCAGTGTCAACACTCCCAGTAGCCACAATCATATTAGAATCATGTAAGTCCCGAATAACCACATCATGTGGTGAGAACTCAACTGTCTTACCAGAGCCAGAGTGACAAATCTGATACATAGACAGTAGGTTCGTCGAAATGTCAAGGACAAAGAGAACATCCTGAAGAGAACCCCCAGCCAATGCAACAGAACCAGAACCCAAAACAGAAAGATGAGATGAGTTCCCAACAGCAATCTGTGAAGTAGCACAAGGAGCAAGTGAGGTGACCAATTGCTGAGTGTGAGTCATGTGGTGAGAGGCACCGGAATCAAGAATCCAGGTGGGCCCAGAAGTCATAGCTCGTGCAGTAAGAGCATGACCTTTCCCTGTAGGGGAGGATGTGGACTGAGGAGCTGAAATGTGATGCTCCTGCATGGCTTCCTCTAAAGCCTCCAAATGTTTCCAACACTGAGAAATGGGATGTCCTTCCTTTCCACAAAAGCTACAGGTCTCAACTGATTTCTTCTTAGTCTTGGAGGTAGACTCAGTAGACTTCGAAGAAGATTTACCCTTGGAAGGGTTAGCTGGAGGTTTTGAATCAGTTTTCTGTGCAAGTTTGGAGGAAGACTCATTGCCTGCGGAATCTTTCTTCGGTTTGCTTTTCTGTTTTGGTTTCCCCTGTGAAGACTGAGCAACCAATGCTTGGCTAGAAGAGCCAGAAGCATCCATCTGTTGGATCTTTGCCTGTTCCCGTGTCAACCCATCACAGAATGTCTCAAAAGAAGGCATGGTGTGTCTAGCACCCAAAGCATCCATGGTGGAGTAGAAAGTGGAAGAGAAGATCTGATATTGTCCTCGCAACTTTGAGAGTATCAAGAAGATACACTCGTCATCTGTCTTGGTTTTCCCACATCCCTGCAAAACTGAGCGTAGAGACTTGAACTTCATCAAGAAGTCCTCAATGGTGGGAAAGCCGGTAGATGTCAAAGTAGTCAGCTCTGCATCAAGCTGTAGTGCCCGAAATTCATTGACAATGCCAAACAAATCTGAAAACTTGCCCGAAATGGCCCTAGGAGTGGTCAAACCATCCAAGTGAAAGAGGAGACTGTCGGAAATGTTCAGTGCAATCAAGCCCATGGCTTCATCCATTTTATTCCTGTGCTGAAGAATCTCAAAAGGACGTTGTAGGACAGGTTGATGTTCATCTAGGCATGACCATAAGCCACGTGACATGAGTAGCCTGGTCATGTGTGCTTTCCAGGTGTGGTAATTGTGCGGTGTTAGCCGGGCCATAGAGGGGTCCGACATTGAGAGAAGAGAAAGACAGAAGTAGAAGGGTCGTTTTCTGAAAGTAAATGAAAGAAAGCAAAACTACCCCCCCACAATGTATGATTCTAACCCTCGTACAACAATTAAACAAATACTGGAAGTATAAAAAACGAGGAAAAAACCTGAACGCCAGATGTAGTGAGAGAGGAAAACGAAGCCTCTACTTTGACACCAAAAAATAGTGCTCAAACAGCCAAATCGGCAAACAAAACC
>CM021104.1:280126743-280170181 GCA_007115665.2 Sequoiadendron giganteum | reverse complement strand
TTGTCTCTCTCTCTCTCCCTCTCCCTCAATTCTCTCTCCCTCTCCCTCAATTCTCTCTCCCTCCCTATATCCCTCCCACCCTACCTAGCTAATTCCCCTCACTCCAACCCCTTCTCTCCCACTCCCTCTCTCTTAAACTCTCACTTCCACCCCCTCTCCGTCTCTCTAGACTCTCTCTAAATTCTCCCTTTGTCTAAAGACATACATAAATGCATACATACAAGCATAATAGATATGTACATATAATCTTACATCCATAAAAGCATATAGAAATACATGACATACATGTACATAAAATATATCAGCATACATTCAATATATTGGCATTTAACATAAAGTAAGACATAACGCGCTTGCGTTATGCTTTAGTTGACATGTTCCCCGTAGAAGCAAAAACCATGTCAAAAGTGACATATAACGCGAGTGCGTTATCCCGCGCTCACATTATATATTTCTTTGAGAATTCTCGAGCCTTAGGCTTAGTATTTTCCTTGGAATACCAACCCACGAGCTTGGAGGGCATTCCCAACGACCAGAGACATGTTTTTAAAAAATCCACCATATTTCTCATAATCGAGTTTGTGCTCATCGTCAGGATTGCACATGGTTCAATATCAAAAAAATCGAACACATGGGTAATGTTGGGTTATTTCTTAGCTATCCAATGATGTAATTTTTTTCACTTTCTGAAAATGTTAAGTCTTTCATCCATAATTTATTTTATCTATATGTCTTTTTTTTGCCAAAAAGCAGTGTTTGGTATTTTTTTCATTATAAATTAACCGTTCATCAATTTTTCAAATAAATTACATTTTTAGAAACTAGACTCCATTCTACAAAATTTAAAAATTTAAAAAAAAAAATCAATTAGTTTCCAAAATTTGTAGGGGTAGCACGGCCAAAATTCTATTTTTTAGGATATGTCCACTTCGCAAATTAGTAAAAAATCAAATATTCATTAAAAAATTATCAGAAAAATCATGCATCAACTACATACTGTTAGCTAACTTTTGACCATTGCAATTTTAAAAATACTAAAAAAAAGTTCACCGTACGAGGGTCGTACAAGAGTTGCTATGTTATGTTTTTCTGACAAAAACAACACCAATTTGTGTACGTCCCTCATTTGAACCCCTTAATCTCAACCATTTTCAAAATAAATTAGTAGTTTAGAAAGTAGACTCAGAGCACTTGAATCCTTCTTTTTGTTCCATCTCAAAATTTTGAGTCTAAGTATCCTCAATTTCACATCCAAGGTCAGTATTTCCTGATTTCAGAAAAAAGTTGTCCACTTAAGTCCCCTTTTTGGGAACCATCTTGGTGCACTTACCCTTATGATAGCATATAATCTGAGCATACATCCATAAATATACATCCATCAAATAATCATACATTAAAAAGGATCATACACATAAAGAACACCATGATGTCAATCAAAAATCTCATATATATCAAAAATAGTGTTATATACATGTATCACACCATTATGACCAAATGTGGTGTATGTGTATCTATATATGAATCTGTACATATAAAAATGTTATAAATCAATGATACGGTATAATAAAAATGGGTCTCTAGCCCTTGGGTGCATGGCTCTCAAAGTGTGATACCCTACCCTCTGTGATCTTGTTGAGTCTATGTGTTTTGATGTTCTTGTGCCTCCATGATGGATGTTATTTCTGAGTTAGGAGTGATGATTGTTGTTTGACTGATTTTAGATAAGGTTAACTAGAATTTTTTTTTTACCTATTCAATGGGTATTGTGATTTCTCTACGATTATCAAATGTGTTATTTTTTTTTGCTATGCAATTTCTAGTAGTGACACTATGCATATTATATGTATTAAGTTATAAGGGTTGTTGGTGAAAGGTAATGGGCTTGCTTATGGATGAAATGGGTTGTGATTAATCATTTTGTTTCATATGATGTTCTCTGTGTGAGACCCCACCTACTTGTGCCTTCTTGTTTTGTTAATATTAGATGATGTACCTAGCACATTTTATTTTGATACAATCTTGATACTCATGCTATTTATGATGATGATGATGATGCACTATTATATTCCAGATGTGATGTTGATAAATGTAATGTTTTAGTACATTATGATAATTTTGATGTAATTTTTTATTAATTCACTTTATCATGGTGGAGCACATATGATGTTTTATGTAGGTTATTTGATTATGTCAATATATTAAGTAATGTATTCTTTTTAATTATGTACGTATATACATATTCCTATTGTACTGACACATTTTGTTGAGTGTGCAAGAGTTCTAATACTGATGGATTGAGGGGATCCACTTAGCCGCCCTTTGTCTTGTCTATATTATGTTAGTCCTAGTTCTTGGTCCATAGGCCTTAATGTTAAGTTAGAGGGGTTTCATGGTGGTATTATGTGGTGTTGGATCTTTGGTTGTATCTTGTGTAAATTTTGGCCTTGTAATTTAAAATGGAATTTTCGAAGACTTTTAAGAAGAATTAAGATATATTTTATGTTTGGGGAATAGCCTATGCCTAAGGTATAAGGGTTAGAAGTTTTTTTTTATCATTTGTGTCCTTTTTAAAAGTGTTTAAGATCCTTTTTATGTCTCCAAGTTGTAAAAATGACGAAAATGGAGAAATAGTTTTGGTGGTTGAGTTAGTTTGGGAAAAAGTTACTTCTTCCTTCCCTTTATAACTCTCTCCTTATGGAGAGGAGGAGGTTATCGTGTCATTTTCTCTCTTTGCATTTTGATTTCTTTTTTTGAGAATATTTTGGAGAGGAGGAGGAGATCTTGGAAGAGGAAAGAAGAGCCATTCATTGTTGGGATCATTGCTCTTGGATTTATTCCTCTCTCTTTTCTTTGTATGCATATTCATATGGGAAAATTATTATGAAGGATTTTTATTGAAGGTTTTCATGTGTAACATTTTTTCTCTCTTTGCCATAATGTGTTGTTGTTATTTTTATTATGCATCTTTTTAGGGGAGTTGACCCCCTCTGTTTAGAGGAGCTTTTGGTCCTCCAAGTGTAGGGGTATTGAGTGGGTGTGGCTCCCACACTCAAGGGATTCCTTGTTGGGATATGAGTATCCCCCTTAGGTGATGGTCATCACTGGGGTATGAGTACCCCTTCTATTTATGGGATGTGAGCATCCCCTTGTGCTTTGCATACTTTTGAGTGGAGGGATAAGGGATGTTGGTATGGTGTGATGTGGGGGTTAGTGTGTTGGCGTTGTGGTGCTTGTGTGGAGTTTATGTGGTGTTGTTATGTGAAGATGGGCCATCATGATATTTTTCTTTATACACCCCTTTTGGTTGAGCCCCTACTCCCCCTAAATGGTTTACTCTTGGGATAAACCAATCTAATAATTCTATTACTTGTGCTTTTGGTGTGATAATGTGAAAGATGTTGTATATGTGAGTAAAGTGGTTCAAATCAAATGTGTTTGTTGTGTTGAGTTCTTTTTATGGCTAAGTGATTACCCCTTGCTTGGGGGTGGGTTGTTATACAACCCTATGGATGGGTGGAGAGCCCATCAGTGCATTGTTGTTTTACCATTTTTGTGTTTTCCAGGCCTCTTTGAGGGAGTATTTGAAAATTCTTGTGAAAGTCTCTTGGAAAGAAAGAATATTGTGTTGGATTCAAGAGAAGATGTTCTTAAATGATCTTGTGTTACATTTTCAAGATTCTTGAGTCTTTGCAAGAGTTGTAACTCTTTTACTTTATTTCAAATTGAAAACAATGTTATCAATGGTATTTTAAAATGACTTATTAAGTTATATTTTATAAAAGGAAAAGATTACCTTATATGTAACTTTGTTTTCAAGAAGAGTTTTGTAACCTGTGGGAATATAATTGATGAGAAGAGAATGTGTTGGTTGTGATAAGTAAGCTTACAATTGTGAAATTTATTTAAGGAAAGAAATTAAAAGTTACTTCAAATGCAACCTTTGTATTGATTGAAATATGATTTTTGTCATTTGATTGTTACATAGTCCAAAAGAAGTTTTGAATTGCTATTGTTACACCACTATTGAAATCAAAACTAGAATATAAAAGGATTCTATGTAAAGGTTGTGATTAACTTGCTTTATGTTCTCACTTTTATAAATGTTATCCAGGTAAAAAAGAAAGAAAAGAAACTTGTAATGCCATTTCCTATGTAAATACTTGAAGGTTCAAGTCATTATTGTAAATGAACCAAAAAAAATGGAGCACTTTGAGTACTGGTTTATAGCCAAGGAAAATTTGGTGCCAATCGTTATATCTTACTTGTATTCGAAAGTTGGAATAAGTTAAAGGATGTATTTGTTTACCCAAGTTTTGCAAAATATAGAGGGAAGGAATTTGATATGCTATTATCATAAGGACCCAATAAGTAGGGAAATTTGTGAAAACCTTATAGTTGAGTAAACGATATACTAATAGAGGATGCATTGTTATGCTAATTATCATAAGAAGTTTCGAGTAAAAAAATCAGTTAGCTAGTAGGCATTAGGAACCAATCTAAGATTTTAAAAAACGATAAGAGAGAAAACCCAGATTATAATTTTTTTTTAGTGCAGTAGAGCCGTTACTGATTGCAATTCTTGATGCAATATTGTAGCAATCTGGATGCTATCTTAAAATAGAAAAAAAAAAGAAAATTTAAAAAAAAATCTAAGTGCAATTTGAGGTCTATCGATTGGCACACTAAATAGCGGAAAATATTAAGCATAATGCGTGTGGAGTAGAAGCAGATCTTTAGCAAGATTAATCATGCAAGTCGAATATATCAGGAAAGGTTAAGATAGAGTATTAATACTAAATAAAATTCTTATGTGCTCTTGAAGAGGATTAGATTTTTGTGTTTGAATAAATATATTTTAATCTTTTAAGATCTGATTTTGGACAGTAAAATAATCATTAATCTGTATTTTTCCCTCAATCGAATGCTATGCAAATAAATAACAATTAACATAATTCTTTATTTCTATATATTTTTTGGTATGAGTCAAATTCACAGCAATTCACTATGAAAAAAGTCACCACCATGATAAATTCATTTCAAGGAAAATTCACCACCATGGAAAATTCATGACCATGACAAATTCACCACCAGCAATTCGCAGGCAAACATTTAATGCGATGAATTTTCAGTGACCGTGAATTGCTGACAGTGGATTTTCCTTGAGGTGAATTTGTCATGACCGTGAATTTTCCAACAGTGAATTGAGGTGAATTTGTCATGACCGTGAATTTTCCAATGGTGAATTTCTGACGATGAATTTTCCTAAAGATCATATTCTTTACTTATGTATTGACCATAATTAATTACCATGTCGTCCTCACCCATTGAGACAATCACATTTGAACGCTGCCAGCCTACTAAGGCCGCAAATCCCACGTTGCCATCAATACAAACTATCAACATCTGCCTTCAATCTATAGTTATAAATTATTGGCTGCTCTATATTGATGAATGGCTCGATTCAAGGAAGCCACTGCATGCAAATCATTATAAAACTTGGAACTTTTTCCCTGAAACAATAAAAGGAATTTGGGAAAATAAATCTGAACAGTGGATAAAAATTCATGGAGTTAGCACCTTCAAACTTCCAGTAACCTGAAAATGGTTATCATTCTATTAACCTGTGAGAAATAGAAAGCTTGTAACTAACCATTCGGGCTTAGTAAGAAGAAATCACCTATCAGTTGTATTTAGTTGTTATTTAAGAATTAAGTAAAGATAGTTAAATATATGTTAAGAAGGAATTGAAAAAAAAAAGGACAGTTAAAAGGGATTATTTTATTTAACAGGAATCAATTTAGATATATAAGTTTTAGAAAGGTAAGGTAAACTGTTTCAAATATATACATAAAAGATTTTTTTTTAAATTAAATGAGAATCATTGAATATCATTTTGAAATGAAATATTGATTATCTAATTAAGTAATTAAAAAGCATGAGTTACAAGTAAAAATCAATGAAGGATTTAGTAATAAAAATTAAAAAGTTAAGGGGAAAGTGGTAGTTAAGATTAGCTAACAATTTATATAAGTTTTCTTATTATGATTATGAGATAATTAATAGAAAGTTTCTAATTGTAACCAAATAATTAAATCCAGGAGATTTAAAACTATTGGTTTAATATTAAAAGATAGAATATTGTTGGAAATTTTTCAGTTAAAACTTATCAAGTTGATAGATTTATTTTAGGAAAATTAATAATAGGCCAAAATGGTGGAAATCATTAAACATTAGTAATCATATTTTTAAAACCTTTGTAAAGAAAACAATTTAGGTAAATGCCCAAATGTTATCTTCCTCTAAATTAAACAGATAAAACAATAGGATAATTGGAAACAAAATTGTATTATTTAAACTCTATTATATTATATATTGTAAATTAAAATTGATCGTTAAAACTAGGACACAGTTAAGAAGATAGAAATTGATGATTGAAAGTATTTGAAACTTAAAATAAACACTCCACATTAATGATATTCATAACCTGTTTATGTATCATAGGTTCAATAACGTGGTTGGATATTCTTTGTAAAATTCCTTTCTTACAATTATCTTATAGTCACATAGGGATATAGAGAAAACCATTCAGGAATTCAATTTTGAACAATGTCTCGTAGAAGAGTAAGTTAAGATACTTCCCAAGGAAAAAAAATTGTAATCAAATATCTTCTTGTTAATATAGTTGGGTAGAAATTTAAATTAAGTATTTGGTATAAAATAATTAGTCTAATTTGAATTAAGAAAACTAATGTCGGCACATAATTAGTCTTAAGGGGTTCACAGAGTTTCTCAACTTAAATGAGATAATAAAATTTTGGTTTATCTTGATCGAACACCCTTGGGCCTTAATCTCAAGATAAGAAGATAATTCAAATGGGTAATACCAGTTTTTTTGAAAGAGGGAATTTCAATTATTGTTTAATTCTAGATTTAAGGCAACTTTTGATACCATGACAATGTAGTAGAGGTGCTTCGTTATAGTAATGCTAAGTTCCTATTTTTGTGTGATTGTGTATGATTTTTTGAACTTAATGTAGCATTGCTTTTTGGTGTTAAGCTTCCTATAGTTAAGTCTCTTAATATGCTATTTTTTTATTCCTTCATCATAAAGCTAGAGGAGCTAATTGTTAGTTTAAATTTAAAACACAAATTGTCTTAGTGGTGGTTGCAAATTAAAAAAATTTGGTTTTTGTGTAATGTTTAGATGTGAAAAAAAATTGGGCATGACACAAAGCCCTCTAGTGCTAGCAGTGGTGGAGGAGGATGTTGGATGGACACGTACAAGTGTGATTAGTGAGATCGCAACATGCACATGCTTTGTGATCGTAGTCCCTGTGTCTCACCTCGTATCTTTGTTGCCTCCTCCCTCAATGTTGTGACATGATCCATGAGTGAAGCCTCCCACTCCTAGGTATGTTGTAGCTCATCTTTGAGCTACTACACCAAAGGGTATTGAAGGTCATTTGGTGCTATCTTAGTAGCCCCTAGCTACCTCTCGAGGTTATCAACCTGGCTCTACAATGCACCACATTTTTCCTCGACACTCTCAACTTGCATTACAACTTGATCTCTCTAGACCCTATTGGTCCCTCTACTCAATCATCATAGTGAGCTCGATAATTTTCTAGACTACCTCCACCTATGCCTCCTCGTAGGTCATCCTCAAATAGACTATAGGCACGAATAATGGGGTGTGATGCCTTACTATGCATGGCATATAGTTTTTAAGGATTGACCCCAAAATCTAGATGGATGGGACTACCTCAGAGATGCACTACCTAAAGAAAACAAAGCCACTCCTATGTGAACACTACAACAACATAGATAGTGGATGATGTCATTACCATATCATCAAAGTATACATGTATATATATGAGATACTAAAATGAAATAACATATACCATACTTGTACATATGTCTTTAGTCTACCACTATGGGTTAAGAGGACTAACACCATTATTGGAAGTGATGCTCAACCCTATCATTGTTGTTGAGGGAGGAATGATCACTTGGATGGTAGATGGAACACATGAGATAGTTGGTGCATGCATCGGTGATGCCACATGTTGTTGCTACCTCAGCCTCCTCCTCCTCAATGTCACTCCTTGAGCCCTCGCCCTCAAACTCTTAGGCACCAACATCACCCATGGGGGCACCTTCTAGGAAAATCAAGGTGGGACCTTGATGGAGTCACAGTAGGAGGGTCCTCAAAGAGAATAGTCTAGACCGTGCAGCAAGAGTTACACAACAAAAGCTAGACAGAATATGGAGGCGAATGCAAATTAAAACATTCTTATTATCTAAAAATTTAGTTACAATCAGCCGGCAACATCTGGGTTTATAGATTGGGCTCACAGGCCTGATACAACATGTTCGAAATACAATATTCCTATATGCTCCTTAATGCGAGCCGAAATCTTCCATACCGAAACTAATTTTCTTTCTAATTCTCCCCTATTCTCATGATTGATTACAATGATTTATCACATCCAAGATCTAGGATCATCTACGTCGGCCAAAGGTCATTACAATCTTCGATGAAGGAAACGTAACATGTGTGAAATAGGTCAGCCTTAAATTCAAATTTCTCCTCGGCAGGTGCATAAGATGAAGTGTGGACCCAAATTTAAGGTTGGGGACACTCCATGGAATAATTATGAACACCTTGCAAGGATCTGCAAGTTACAAGAAGGATCCACAAGAGATCAAATTAGTCATTATGCTCGAAACTGCTTTGGTGCTTTGTTTTAGAAACTGTCACTTAATCCGAAAGCGATAACTTATCAAAAAAAGATCCAATCGTGCTGAAATCTTGGAATAAGGAAAATGAACATGTCCATGATGAAAACATAGATCCACAGGGTCTGGTGAGAAAATATAATGAAATACCAAATCTATCGACTTGAATTGAACAAGAACAAAAGTGAAATGAAATTTTGTTTTTTGGTTGATGCAAGATTGCAAAGAACCAAGGATGCTCCTACATCAGACATCTGGGGTTATTTAAAAAGTGAGTCCCTCACTTTGTTGGGGTAAAAGGAAAACCAATGTGGTCTACCTCAGCCTGAGAAATCTAAGAAGAATCCTCCACTGGTCTGCCTTTCCACTTTACAAGATATTCTATGTACTGTCTTCCACGTGTTTTCCTCTCATCTCTGATATCCAAAATCTCTTCTATCTCATCTGATTTTTGTTTAGGAAACTATTTCTCTAATTTTGTTTTACTGTCTTCACTGAATTTTGTTTCATGGTACTAATGTAGGTCAAAAATGTTGAATATAGGTGATATACCCATGCCATCTGGTAACTCTACTTCATATGCATTTCCTTAATCAAACTTCTTCAAAACCTTACAAGGTCCAAACTTCCTCATCTTTAGCTTATTGTATGTGTCAACTGGAAACCTTTCCTTCCTCAAATACACCATCACTTCATCTCCAACTTTGAACTCCTTATGTCTCCTCTTTTCATATGCTCGCTCCTGATACTTCTGGTTCATATCTTCCAATTGTTGCTTTACTTGAGTACGCACTTTCTTCATATGTTCTTCAAATTCCTTTGCTTCTGCACTCCTTTTATCTTCCTTAGTGATGTCTCACAACTCTGATATGTTGGAATGTTGGATACACAGGTTGCCTTGATGAAGCTGCAAACTTCAATGGAGGACCTTTGCCAAGAAGAAATATTCACCCACACATAAAGTATGATAATGACATTCAAAATAGAGATTCTATTATGATGATCTGGATTCTTAATTACAAAGATTACATATGTCTGATTAAATAGGAAAGAGCTAAACCTAGAATGCATAAGATGTTGCCAAGTGTTCAAATCACACTACATGTGACAGCATGAAACCCTAACCTAGGGAATGATAACAAGATGGAGATAACTTCTAGAAAAGACAACTCATCTTCTAGAAGGGAATCTTATCTCAACACCATTATTTAAATGATAAAAAGTAACCTAGGACTAATATGATTAATTAACCCTAAGTTAACTTATGCTAGTGTAATAATAATTAATTAATTACACTAACACCCCCCCATAAGTGCAACTTAGGGAGGAAATGAAAATGCAATGATTATGCATGATGATGATGATGATGAGTCCCGGCTGATGGCCATATTAGGTACCCATGTACATAGGATGAAAATGCAACTAATCTCCCACAAATAGAGAAAAGAGGAAAAACCCAATGGGAAGAAAACCCCTCTCCAAAAAAGGAGATGAAATGCAGAAAGGTGATGATTGGAGGACTCAACATCATCCCCCCAAGGACAAAAATCATCACATGGATACAATACAATCAATGGGCCCCCCATAGGAGGGAAATAGAGAGACTATATAGCCCCCCCAAAAGATGTGATCACCTGCAAGAATGGTAAGTGTATGTAGACAAAATATGATCCAATGTCGACAAACAACTTGTCTCCCTTTCGGAAGAAACAAAACCAGGTGCAAGTGTAGAGATGCTTCCCATTCCGGATAGGAATTGAAGGAAGGAAAGGAATAGATGGAGACTTGATTGCCCCCCCATAATGAAGTGTCCTCAAAACCACTGAAAGAAGACTGAATCCAATCTAATGGTAGATGCAGAAGAAACTCCGATGAAGATGGAGGAAGTCTCATATATGAAATATCTGAATAGAGGAGTGATATCCCCTCAAGAATGTCCTCCAAACCTGTAGAAGTAGCCAAGTCAGTGATACCTGAAACAAAGCCATCTCGTGATGTCAAGTCTAGAAAACAGAATGTGTCCTGATGAATGATGATGATGGAAGCCTCAATCAATGACTCTGGACAAGGAATCACTGAATGTGAAGGGATACCAACTGTCTCTGATGGAGAAGAAGAATCATCTGAAGCAACCTTGTCAACCTCTTCGGAAGATTCAAGGCAATCCAAACAAACAACCTCCTGCATAGCAATATCATCATGGGGTACTTGATCTGAAACCTGACATTCTGAATCATGACCATCAAGGAAGGGTGGAGTATCTGAATCTCCATATATCTCCCAAATCTTAGTCCAAAGGATGTGAGGACTATCACAATGATCAATAGATTCCAAAATATCACAATCAACATGCATTGCAATCACTGCTAAAACATTATATCTGCTGCAACTCCAAGCAAATTTATGAATACCTTGACCTAGATGGGGAACCGTACCATACAAATGTGGCAACAATTCAAGTGTTTGGAGATGGTGGATGATCCCATCTCGCCATTGTTTATAGTTTCCCGTGTGCAACATAGTCAAAGAAGGATAATATGCAAGCCCCATAATGTACAAACAAATTTCTCCAAAAATATAAAGACAATGACCTTCAACAGTAAATAGAAACTCCCAAAATTGATATGCAGCTGAAGTGATGCCACCCAAACAAAATAACTTTTCCCAAGCTTTAGGATATCCAAGTTATTAAACAAATGCACAAAGTTGAACAAAACAAATGCAAGAGTACCTAGAGCTGAAACTGATCAAAGTGACTAGACTGATGAAAAGAGCTTAGAATTACCTTCCTGATGCCGCTGGAATCATTGAATTTCGATCAACGATTGCGAAGATATGAGTTTTTATGTCAAAACTATAGGGTTGACTTCAGTTGATTGTAGAATTTTTTGGGAGCAAAATTTCCCAAAATGGATGTCACCACTGGAAAGAGCACTGAATTTCCTTTTCGACAGTATCTCGTTTGCAGATTTTCGATACCCTAGTGAAAAGATATGATAAAATGAAAAAAATGCCTAGATGAGGCACTCTAGAGGCTAACAAGGAGCAAAAAATAAGCCCCTTTGAGCTTAGCACTCGGTCGCTGATGTGATCGCTGGTGTTTGTTTGGAAAAAAAAAATAGCACCCCCAGATAGGGTGGCGGCGGAGCGGCTCGTGGGCTGCAAAACGAAGCGGCACCGCTTGGATAGAGCGGAGAGGTGGCAGTCGGAGTGGTGGACGGAGAGCGGCCGGAATGGGCCGCGAGAACACTGGCAGGAGGTGCTCTGATAATCGGCGGCTGGAAAAGTGGTCAGCAGGAGCAGTGGTCGGTGGGAGACACCGACAAATGTGACCGCGGGTCGGTCGGGTGTGATGGCCGATGTGACCGGCAGACGTGAAGGCGGGCAGGACGAAGGCGGCCGAAGGAGTCAATGCCGACAAATGAGCCTGTCTGATGGGACGGCGAACGGTACCTTCCTCTGCAAATAGAATTAATGCGGCTGACGAAAACTTGCTGCAGATTTTTTTAAAAACCCCAAATATATATTTTTGAATAATGCCTTTATGGCAATTCAAAAAAAAATAAAACAAAATGCCAAATTTTTTGTAAACCTGCAGAAATAATAATGTCGACCAAACCAAAAGGCTATAGTCCACGGAAAAATACTTATGCCGACTGGTAAATAAAATACCAGGTCACCCGCAGAATTGATTTTTGCCCAAACTATAGAAAATTTTGCTCGAATGGAAAAATAAAAAATGCCCAATGACCTAAAAAAAACTTGCCATGATGGAGGATTGAAAGGGAGGATATTTTTTTCTACAAATGTGTATGGATAGTACAAAATGCAAAAACCCTAGATATACCTCAAATGGCTGAATATGTCCAAATCGGAGCCAAACTTTCTTGATCCTGGGATGAACCTTCACTGGAACAGCTCTGATACCATGTTGGAATGTTGGATACACAGGTTGCCTTGATGAAGCTGTAGATTTCAATGGAGGACCTTTGCCAAGAAGAAATATTCACCCACACATAAAGTATGATAATGACATTCAAAATAGAGATTCTATTATGAGGATCTGGATTCTTAATTAAAAAGAGTACATATGCCTGATTAAATAGGCAAGAGCTAAACCTAGAATGCATAAGATGTTGCCAAGTGTTCAAATCACACTACATGTGACAACATGAAACCCTAACCTAGGGAATAATAACAAGATGGAGATAACTTCTAGAAAAGACAACTCATCTTCTAGAAGGGAATCTTATCTCAACACCATTATTTAAATGATAAAAAGTAACCTAGGACTAATATGATTAATTAACCCTAAGTTAACTTATGCTAGTGTAATAATTAATTAATTACACTAACATGGTATACCTCTAGGATGAACTCCAGTAACAATCTCAAAAGGTGTCTTTCTGGTACACCTGTTCACTGAATTATTACAAGCAAACTCTACTTGTGCAAGGACTAAATCCCAACTTCTGGTCTTCTCCCCAACCAAACATCTCAAAAAATTCCCCAAACTCCTGTTTACTACCTTTGTTTGTCCATCAGTCTGTGGGTGAAAAGTAGAATTGAATTTTAAATTTGTCTTTAACTTCTTCCAAAGTGTCATCCAAAAGTAACCAACAAACTTTGTATATTTGTCTGAAATAATACTCCTCGGTAATCCATGCAATCTGACCACTTCCTTGAAAAACAAGTCTGCTACATGTATTGCATTTGTTGTCTTCTTGCAAGGTATGAAATGTTCCATTTTAGACAAATCTATCCACCACCACAAATATAGAATCATTACCTCTTTGTGTCTTCGACAAACCAAGTATGAAATCCATGTTGATATCTTCCCAAGGTCTCTTTGGCACTGTTAAAGGCTTATACAATCCAATATTCTGACTACTCCCTTTTGCAACTTGACAAACTCTAAAAACTCTACACAAATTTCCTAGCATCCTTATGAATCTGTGGCCAAAATTAATTCTCACTTACCAATGGTACTGTCTTATCAATTCTAAAGTGTCTTGCCAATCCTCCACTATGTTTTTCTTTCACCAAGCTATCGCTCATTGAACTCTGGGGTATACACAACTGATTCCTTCTGAACAACATATCCTCTTGAATGAAATAATCCAACTACTGACTCCTATCCTCCAAGATTGATTCTTTACAAGCTCTCCAAGGTTTTGTAAAATCTGGGTCTTCTTCATACAAGTTCTTCAATTCATCAAAGCCTAATACTTCCACTCTCATCTCTGCTAGTAAATTCCTTCTCCTACTCAAAGAATCAGTGACTCTATTTGACTTTCCACTCCTATGTTTCAAAATAAAAGTATAACTCTGCAAGAATTCCACCCATCTCATGTGTCTTTATTCAACTTACCTTAACTGTTCAAATACTGCAATGCCTGATGATCTATATACAACACAAACTCCTTAGGAAACAAGTAATGTCTCCACTTCTTCAAGGCTTAAACTATGGCATAAAACTCTTGGTCATACACTGAATACCTTCTCCTAGCATCATTCAATTTCTCATTGAAATAAGCTATCGATCTCCCTTCTTGACTCAATACTACTCCACTTGCATCACAGTCTACCTGAAATACCTTATTAAAGTCTGGTAAGGCCAACACAGGCTATTGAGTCACCTTATGTTTCAACAACTCAAAATTTTGGTTTGCTCCAGATGTCCACCTAAAATCTTTCTTATCCCCTCTCATTTTTTTTGTCATAGGACTGCAAATAGAACTGAAATTCCTAATGAACTTCCAGTAGAAACTAGCCAATCCATGAAATGATCTTACAACTCTAATTATTTCTGGTGTAGGCCATTCAACAATTACTCTTACCTTCTCAAGATCCATCTCCAATCCATTCGTAGATATCACAAATCCCAGTTATACCAATTCTTCCTTCATGAAACTACACTTCTTAATGTTTATCAGCAACTGCTCTTCTCTCAACCTCTACAAAACTTGTCTTATATGCAACAAATGTTCTTCTCTATTCTTACTGAAAATCAAGATGTCATCCAAATAGACAAACACAAACTTACCCAATAATTTATTCAATACCTCATTCATCAGCCTCATGAAAGTACTCATTGCATTTTTTAGTCCAAAAGGCATCACCAACCACTCATATAATCCTTCATTTCTCTTGAATGTTGTCTTCCACTCATCCCCTTCTTTGATTATGATCTGATGATATCCACTCTTCAAATCTATCTTTGTAAAGTATTTAGATCCACTCAAACAATCCATAATATCATCCATTTGGGGCAAGGGAAATCTATACTTCACTATGATTTTGTTTATGGCTCTAGAGTTTGTACACATCCTCCATTCTCTATCCTTCTTAGGTGCTAGCACAGCAGGTGCTGCACAAGGACTTAAGCTTTCCCTGATCAATCCCTTCCTCAACAAATCTTGCACTTATCTATTCAACTCTTAATTCTCTATCGGTGTCATCCGGTATGTTGCTTTGTTAAGAAAACTAGCTCTAGGAATCATATCCATGCAATGACTAATACTCCTCACAGGTGGCAATCCATCAGTTACATTATCTAAAATGATAGCTTCATATTCTGTCAGCAACTCCTTTATCTCCTTTGGTTGTTCTTCTACATGCTTCAAGTCTTCAACCTTCTTAGGAACCAAGGAATAGCACATGTTCTCATGTCTCAATCCATCCAAAAATCTCCTTCCATCAACCAAAAAAATTCTAGCACTCATACAAACCTCAACTTTAGGAACATCCTCCAATGGCAACAAATTCTACTTCATCCCATTAGCAAAAATGGTATAGGTGTTCTTCTTTCCATCATGAATAGCCTGTCTATCATACTTCCAAGGCCTTCCCAACAAAACATGGCATACATCCATAGGCATGATATCACACAAAACTTCATCATGATAATTTCCTATCTTCAATTTTACCAAACATTGTTCACTTACTAGTATCTTATGCTCATCTTGAATCCATGCTATTTGATAGGGCTTCAAGTGTTTCAATCTTTCCAACTTCAATTTGGTCACCATTTCTTCAGAAACTAGGTTCTCGGAGCTTCCACTGTCAATAATCACTCTACAACATTTACTAGTTACCTTGCATCTGGTTCGGAACAAATTCTTTCTCTGCAATGGTTCCTGCTCCACCTCGCTTTGACACAATACTCTTTTGTTCACCAACACTTCTCCCTCTTCCAATTTATTAGTTGATCTGACATGATCCTCCTCAGCAAAGGTTGTTCTTCTAATTTTCTTTGTCTTTCTACTTGTCTCTCCCTGATTACATTCAAATGCTCTATGTCCTTCTCCACTACACTTAAAAAAAATTCCCCTAAATACTATTTTCTCCTGTCCTCTATCACCTTTCCTATAACCTTCATTCCGGTAACCACCATATCCTCCTCTCCAGTAAGAGTTTCCATCATCTCTACAGTATGGGTTATCATTCTTACTAACTTCCTTATCTTTATTCTGATCTGTAAAAGATCCTCTTCCTCCTCTAGTAAAGATTCTTCCTCTCTGAAATCTTCTGCCTTTTCCTCTTTGTCTTTGCTCATGTCTTTTATTTAGCTTCTCTTCTGCTTTTAGGGCAGATTGATATGTCTCTTCCACACTCAGCAACTTGATCAAATTGATCTCATCCTGTATAAACAGCCTCAAGCCATTCACATATCTAACTACTTGCTCGATCTCATCCTCTGAATATCTGGATCTAATATTCAACTTGTAGAAATCCTCAGTGTACTCTGTCACACTTGACTCCTTCTGCCTCAAATTCTACAGTTTTCAAAACAAACTGATCTATTAGTCTACGGGCATAAACTTTGTCTTTAACTTATTCACCATTTGATCCCATGATTTTATCTTCTCCTTTCCTCTTTTGTTCCCATCTGTCTAGGTAAATGTTCCCACGAAATGGATGCATGTCCTTTCAACTTTGTACAAGAAAATTTCACCTTCTTATCTTCAACGGTACCTTCAAAATCAAAATACTTCTCCATCTTTGTTATCCAATCAATCAATTCATCTGAATCCAACCTACCACTATAATCTGGTGGATTAAAATGTGGTTTAGTATTTACTCTGGTTAGGGCTCTTATGAACCTCTCTTCTCCTTGATCAAGGCCAGGTTTATTTTCTCTTTCCTCTTCTTCCTATTCTTCTACCTCTTCTTCACTCACATCATCAACTGGTCGACCTCTCCTCTGGGCCATTTCGACTGCTTCTAATCTAGCAGCAATTCCTCTCAACATCTCCATTGTAGTTGGGTCTGCATTTCTACGCGCTCCATTTCCTCTACCATTTCTTCTTCCTGCCATCTTTACACAAGTCCTCTGTAGCTGCAAGTCGGATCCTTAGTCCGCCACCCCACAACAAATTTTCAATAGGACTTCACAAACTCTGAGGAATAGAATGAAACTCACTCTAATACCAATTTGGTGCAGTCACAATAGGAGGGTCCTCAAAGAGAACAGTCCAGACCATGCAGCAAGATTTACACAACATAAGCTATATGAAATATGGAGGAAAATGCAAACTAAAACATTCTTATTATCTAAAAATTCAGTTACAATCGACTAGCAACATTCGGGTTTATAGATTGGGCTCACAGGCCTGATACAACATGTTTGAAATACAGTATTCCTATATACTCCTTAATGTGAGCCAAAATCTTACATACCAAAACCAATATTATTTCTAATTCTCCCCTATTCTAATGATTTATTACAATGATTTATATCACATCTGAGATCTAGGATCATCCACGTCGGCCAAAGATCATTACAATCTTCAATGAAGGAAACATAACGTGTGTGAAATAAGTCAGCCTCAAATTCGAATTTCTCCTCGGCAGGTGCATAAGATGAAGTGTGGACCCAAATTTAAGGTCGGGGACACTCCATGGAATAATTTTGAACACCTCACAAGGATCCGCAAGTTACGGGAAGGATCCATAAGAGATCAAATTAGTCGTTAGGCTCGAAACTACTTTGGTGCTCTGTTTTAGAAACTGTCACTTAATCCGAAAGTGATAACTTGCCGAAAAAAGATCCAATCATGTTGAAATATTGGAATAAGGAAAATGAACATGCCCACAATGAAAACATAGATCCATAAGATCTGGTGAGAAAATATGATGAAATATCGAATCTGCCAACTTGAACTGAACAAGAACAAAACTAAAATAAAAATTTTTTTTTGGTTGATGTAGGATTGCAAAGAACCAAGGATGCTCTTGCATAAGACCTTCTCCTAGCCACCAATTGGAAAATCCAACTACCATGCTGGCATTATCGGTCACCAATGTCTTAGGCTAGTACTTGTCTAAAAAATCATCACCATTGAGTGTGACATCTATTATGGTCAAACGGGAATGGTCTCCTACTCGTGTCACACTCCTATGGGAACATATGTATATTGGATCCATCGAAGGGATTGTCTACACCTACAAAAACTATCAAGCGGCTCAATGCCAATAATATAGTATGATGATATTATCTTATTACCTGCATAGGAGTTGATCTCACTCCATGCTCTGCAACTACTTCCTATCAGACGATTAGACCCCCATCCACTTATTAAGGATTTCATCCAAAATAGGTCATTATACCATTAGTCACAAATCATTGGGTACACAGACTCTTGAGGAAATCCATGCACTAGCCCTTGGGGATATCTAGTCACCCATGTGCATCAAATGTGCTTGAATCCCACACCTAGAGAAATGTGCAGGTGATAATATTATAGTACTCATAATGGACATATCACCCAAGGTCATGGTATAGGTGTGCTAGTATACTTCAACCCTAGGTAAAGATAGTCCTCTATTCCTTTATCTCTCTAATATAGTGGAAAATACCCCCATGAAAGTGTGAGCCCCACCTATCTATCACAATTTGTAGTGCGACAATTGCAATCATCATGCGAAAAACCAACATCACCATGCAACCCTAATCGAACCAACATATGTAGATATTCCCACTTATATCCTTTAAGACTACATGATTGAGGTAGTACTATTGTGTAACCTAGGCATCCTAGACCATTTGGCCCTCCTCATATGTCATACACTCTCTATGGATAGGCAAGTGTAGGATGCAATATAAATCCTCTAAGGTCATTGTCATCTCCTTAGAAGGGAGATAAAATGTGGAGGTATTTGCATCTCATCTCTCCACTAGAGACATTAGTGTGGGAGAAAATAATTGGATCTTCCACATAGTATTCACCCACCATAGGTTGACCTATTGTAGTATACTATAGTTATTGGCATTGATCTCATTGTTGTGGCCCTGAAATAATGTTAGAATCACCTCATCGCTATGCTCTCTGATCTCAAGAAACTCCTACAAACACAAGCTATCATGTAAAAGCAATCCATATTATATTCTACATCATTAAAAAATTCTAACTCCACATCATGAAAAAAATTCTCAGTGTCTCTCAGACTACAACACACTGCACAAATGTTTGTGAAACCCTCTAGCATCCAAGGCCAAACTGACCGATGATAGCACACATGAAATATGCCAGAACAACTGATGGATGTTAATGCACTGACAGGACACCATCACGTAGGTTGGATGCCATCATGCCAACTAGATGCTTGTGCTACTCCAAAAACTTAAAATACTAAATGTTTATGTTGAATAATTTGAATTATGAATCCAAATCAACCTCTCAACATAACATCAATGAAGCATCTCTAAATGAAAACACATGTAAAATGCAACTAACTATGCAAACTAAAACAACATGAGCATTCAAAATAAATCAAACTCCATTGTCATCTTATCATCAAGATCTTGTTTTCAAGAATTTTGGTGCTCTCAGATTTTGCACAAGCACAAATGCTACAAGAGGCTATGATGCATGGATTCGAATGATTAAAAAAAGTCCCTTTTTTGGTGAGAAGAGGGGGTTTATATAGATGAATGCATTTTGTGAAAAATGAGAAATGAGAAATGAGTGGAGTTATTTATGCCATGATTCGTGTTTGGAAGCTCAAAATGTGCAATTTTAAGCTAATTCCATGAAATGATTTATGAGTTTAATGCGCAATTTTGAGCTAATTTCGTGGAATTTGATTTATGAATTTTAAATTATTTAATGAAATATATGAATGCATTTTAATGATTAATGCAAATATATTTAAATGAAATATGCAATATTTAAATGAATTTATGGAGATATGATTATGCAGTGGATTTAAGTGATTTATGAACATAGATGATTAATGAAATAATAAAGATTAGTGAAATATGTAAATAGATCATCTAAATGAAATGGATAAATGTTTAAATGATTTTATGGACTATATAAATGGATGATCATTAATGTGAATGCAAATGATATTTTAGTGATTAATGCCTAAATGATAAATGATTATGATTAAATGCCTATAAATACTTATAATATTTGAATGGTTTTATAAATATGGAGATGATGGATAAAAATGATTATGAGGACATTTTTATGCATCTACATTTTGCCCCTCTTTGAGAAAATGTAGCTTGTCGTGTTGTTTCAAAGAAAAAGATTGATTAGTTGATACATGCCCCAGTGATATCTTGGTAAGGATGATGATGAATATGATATGCCCCCTTGAGAGATTGATCGAAAAAGCTATGATAAGATTAATCTCTCGATAGATCATGAGGAGAAGATTTGATAATTGACATTGCGTGAGTGATTAAGCAGAGATGTACATTTGATGAAAATGCACAATTGATAAGCGAAGATGTACATTTGATGAAAATGTACAGCTGATAGGCATAACTAAACAATTGATTGAAATGATTAGTATAGTCGGATTGATGAGCTAATTAAGCTAATTGAGATTGATGCTAGCGCAAAACAATGATTAATTAATAGATTGAGTGATCAAGGAGTAGTGGATTCCCATGCTAAAAAGCAAGTTGATTGATTTGATATTTAAAGACAAGCATCAATTATATAAACCAATTATTCATTCTTTGAAATTGGGAGCATGAAGAAAATGAAATGATGAAGAAAATGGATGATGGAAGAAATGATGGATGAAAAGAGATATGAAGGAAATGAAAGTGATGAAGCTTCTTGTGATTTACAGAGTGCTTTATCATCATCGAGCTTATTATGTCGCAAATTAGTATAAGCGTCTAGATAACATGAGCATCTAAACGACCTGAATACTATTTGTGTTTTTATTTAGTAGTGAAGTATAAGCATCTAGGCATAAGGACCGTAGATGACCTGAATACTTATTGCATGGAAGACACTGTCGGACAAGGAATGTTCTCATCCACACTAGATTCATAGGTCCTTGATGGTTTTAGATAACCATGTCCTAAGATGAGTCATCCTATGAATAAGAAACAATCCATAGACAGCAAACAAGTGAGCATGCCCCATCCTTGCCTCTCTAGTCCAAGACATCCTCAAGAAGCTAAAAGACATGCCACCAAAGATAAAATCATAAAATAATCAAATATCAACAAACAAACACGCATCATGCTTCAATGTAGAATTGATTATTGTCATAATTTGTGTGGTTGGTTGGATTTGAAAGATGGATTGATAGGTATGTTGTAATGTTTGTTTGACTGGAAATTGTGGCATATTTTGGTTTTGTTGAAGTTCAAAGCCGCGTGGCGATTTGAAAGTGTCACTATTTTGGAATATTTTCTATTGTTATTTGATTTTTTTTGAATTTTTGGGATATTAGTTTTTTGGTTTTTTTAGGATGTTTTATGATTTTTATGGATTTTCTCGAGACATTTTAGGGTTTTTAGGGTTTTTGAAGGAGATTTTATGATTTTTATGGATTTTTTTTAGGATATTTTATGATTTTTATGGATTTTTTCAATACATTTTATGATTTTTATGGATTTTTTCAAGACATTTTATGATTTTTATGGTTTTTTTTAGGACATTTTATGATTTTTATGGATTTTTTTAAGACATTTTATGATTTTTATGGATTTTTTCAAGACATTTTATGATTTTTAGGGATTTTTTGAAGTTTTTACGACGAGTTGATACAAATCACAAGTGAGCAGAAAGACAAAGAGGATAGTTTCTCTGACTACGAGATGTTCAATAGTCTAACCCATAGCCAAGGTTGAGGAAATACCCCAGTGAGGGATAGGACCAACCTAATACGCATGGCAAAGTGAGCAAGCAAGGGGAATGTCGAACAATTCACAAGCCATGGTGAGTGTGAAAAGGCTATTATGAAGTGGAGGGTGAATGAAAATAGGATGAAAAGATCAAGTAGAGCTTCAAAGGAAAGCAGAGCATAGCCGCTACACATGGCGTCGGTTTCTCGATTTTCACCATGGTACTTGCTCAAGGTGCCACCGAAGTAGTTTTCACCATTGAACGGATTGGTTTCTCTTTACTTTTTCATTTTCTTTTTTTTCTTTTTTTTTGTTGCCACCAAGATGCTTGTTTGCCAATTTTTCATCAAGGTTACCATTTTTTTAGGACTTTTTCTCTTTTTTTGTATTTTTTCAAAACTTTTTGTCTAGCTATCTGAAGCTAGGTATAGAATTGATAAATTCCAGATCCATAAACTGCCTTGATGATGCCCTAATCATGTTTGGATGATTATGCTAGATGAAAGGACCTGATCAGGATGAGGGTTGCAAGTGGCAAGTATGAAGGACGATAGATGTGGCGGATGAAAGAGGCTATGATAGGATCCCTAATGTGCACACTACGTGGGCCATCAAGCTTCAGATGAAGAGGAGCTTGGGCGACCAATGAGCTAGAGTACTTGAAGGGGTTGTCGTCAAAGGTCCATTAAAAAACATCGCCAATGGAGGGATATGTTGGATATATGAACATGGATGGGTGGAATGGAATATATGGTATAAGTGAGAGTGATGTGGATAGAGACCTTGGATCAATAACCTCTTTTTTTGACTTTTTTCCTTGATAGATGCTCCCAGTGATTTTTGATGGAGAGGCATACTTGGAGATTGACTTTTGCTTGCTTTCACTTTTAATGTTTATTTTTATTTGTCTGATAGATTTTTATTTTGGCTAGAGGAATTGTCTTCATCTTCTTTTATTTTTGATTTGTCCAATAAATTTTTATTTTGGCTAAGGGACTTTTCTTGATCTTTCTTTCTTTGCATGCTTTCTTGTGATTCTGGATCTCCATTTGAAAAAGGCACTTTTACCTTTGATTCATGAATTACATCCTTTTTATCTTCTTTGGGTGATACTTGTTGATCCATGTCTACAAGGTGGATGGATGTGGGTGAGATGGTTGAGGTGGATGGAGTGACAAGAATGTTTAATGGGTGAATGGGAGTGGTGATGTCATCAATGTAGTCTTTGGGACTATCCGTTTTGGTACTACTAATGTAAAAGGAAGCTTGCACATCCTTAATGACTTGGAAAAATGGCTTAGTAGAGGTGAAAATAGGAGATTCATATCCTAGCCCATGACAGGTGGGATGGAAGGATGATGATTGGATATCCTCAGCAGGGTCATGATCGAAGAGTGGGTTATCGTAGATATCCTGGTCAAACAGGGGGTTATCATAAATATAAAAAGCTTGAGTGAAAGCAGATATGGTAAAGGCAAGTGTATCATCAGGATCCCAAAAGGTTTCAATCCAAGCACTGTCATCTTTTTGTGTTCTTTCTGTAGCTATCTTTATATCATAGTTGGAAGTTTGACCCTTCTCGACGATTTTAGTATTGTCTTTTGCTAGTAAATTATCCATAAGATATTCTCCACATCCCATATCATGGATTTGGACCTTGGTGCTTGATGGTGTAGTAAATGAAGTGGATGACTTAGTCATTTGTGGCTTGCCATAAATGTGGGGAGATAAAGGTAGCTTTCCAAGGCAAAGAGCATGATCCAGGGTATATTCCAGTACTCCTTGTTCTTTCACTTGTATTTTGATCTTAGCTTCATTGGATTTTAAGGTGGATGCTTTTAAGGACTCGGGATTGACATATGCTTGAGAAGGAGGTGCTTCTCGATTGCTAGGGATTGTGATTTTAGTTTTAGGACTTAGATTATGGCAATACATGAAAAGGTTTGGATCTCCTTATATTGTGATTTCAACACCATTATGTGGGAATTTAATGCACTGATGGTATGTAGAAGGTACCGCTTGCATTGAATGAATCCAAGGTCTTCCAAGGAGGATATTATAAGTTAGAGGGAGATCAAGGACTTCACAAACCACATCCTTTACCACAGGGCCAACTCTGATTGGTAGAGTAATTGATCCTTTAGATGAGTGTTCCTCTTCATCATATGCCTTTATGGTAATGTTTTTCCTTGGATCAACTACATTTTCAGAGAACCCTAATTTTGTGATCAATTCTTGAGTACAAATATTAAGACCTGCTCTTTGTCTATCAGAACTCGCTTGATCTTGACATTATGAATGAGGACGTCAATGTGTAAATCTGCATTATGTGGTTGTCCATGGGATGAATCATCATTCTTAGTAAAAGTAAGAGTGTGAGGAGAGGTGATGTGTCCCACCATAGCTTGGAATTGATCTACATGTAGGTTTGTAGGCACTATAGTAGTAGCAAACGCTTTATCTAGGATGGCTTTATGCTCAGGAGATAAGTATAGCAACTCAAGTATAGAAATTTGTGCAGGCATTTTTCCTAAATGCTCTGAGGTTATATTGCAAAGCTAGCACAATGGGTTTTGAATTAGGACCTTTAAGGGTGACTGTGCCTTTGCGGGTAGTAACCTTGCAATCAAGTTCTTTGCCTTTTATAATGAAAGTGTTTACATGATTATCAACCTCACTGATGTTATGTATGGTATAGTCATACTTAGTAGTAGTGTAGTTTACACCATCACCAGATTCAAGGGCCTTTCCTTTATCCTTGACATACTTAGGGAAAGGGTTCTTAAACACCTCGTGATCAAAGTTACTTGAAGGAGTGTGTCTATTGACTCCTATCTTACCATCATCAATAAGGTCTTGTATTAGATGTTGAAGTTTATTGCAATTATTAGTCTTGTGTCCTTTATGTCTATGATAGTCGCAAAGGTGATCCTCATTCCACCATGGAGGTTTGATTTGTGGATTATATTCCTCTATTTTGGGTAGTGTTATAATGTTAATTTCAAGAAGCTCTTTTAATGCAGATTCAAGTGATTGTCCCAATGGCGTAAAATTTCGTTTAGTGAAACTTCTTTGTTTTTCTTTTCCTTTATCTGAAGATGAACCTTTGAGATTGTAAACAGGCAATGATGTTTTAGTTGTTTTTGCATCAACAAATCTGTCATTGACTACATTCTTGTTCTTTACCCAAAAAGGTGTTTTGGTGTTTGAATTTGATTTTTGATCTCTGTCATTATTAAGTTTTATAGTTTTGTCATCAATGAGAGTTTATTCGATTCAAAATCCTATCTCTATGGCTTCATCAAAAGAATCTAAACATTTGAGGCAAAGTTCCCTTCCAATTTCTTTGTTCAAATTTCGACAAAAGAGGTCAACCAATTTTTCATCAGGAATGGCATAAGGCAATCATTTCATTAAATGTCTCCATCTTTGTAAAAATAACACAAAAGATTCACCTCTTTTTGTTTGGTGTTGAAAAGGTTTGTCATGGTCACTTTAAATTCATAATTGAAATTATAATTGGAGACAAATTTATCAGCCAATTCTTGAAAGGATTTGATGGTTGGGGGTAATCATGAAAACTATTCCATAGCTTCTCCTCCTAGACTATGGCAGAATAATTTCATAAGGTATGTTTCATCAACTACAAATTCCATGGTAGTAGCACAAAATTTTCTTGAGTGGTTTTTAGGATCTCCTTTTCCATTGTATTTGTCAAGTTTTGGTATGTCCCAGTGGTTAGGAAAAGGTGGCATTGGTATGCTCGAATCAAAGGGATAAGGACATATGTCTTCAATGGAGAACTTGTGAGATGATTTTTTATTGTTCTTGAGAGTGTCTGATTCTTGTCTCAATGTTCTAAGCTCATCCAAAATGGGATTGTTTGTAGGTGTGATTTTTGATGTCTTTGAAGATATTTTGTAACCAAGTTGTAGATAAAAGGGTATATGATCTTTGATTCTTTCATCATTGTTTTTTTTGGGATGTTTAGATTCACTAGATTTGGGTTGATCATTCATCATGAGTACTGACATGTCAAAATTAGGAGGCATTTTGATTCCTTCATCAGCAAGGGCTTTGAAGTATTGTTGTGGGTTATGTTTGACTACCTCCGTAAGAAATTTAGTGAATCTATTATCATTAAGAGCTTCATTTATGGTGGATTAGGTTATTTCTTCATCCTCAATTTCACTTGTTTCACTAGTTACAACACTAATGTGATCTTCCCCATCAAATTCTTTTCCCCAAGGGTTCCCTTCTTCTTGAAACATTTTTGCTCTTTTTCTAGGGATCATAGGTGATTGTTTTGATTTTCAACCCAAGGTAATGTATGAGACCTAAGACTAGGATGCAATGAAAAGGATATGATTTTAATATGGGATATGAAAATGGTATGATATGATATGACAAGCTAAGAATGCAAGAGCTCAAAGGAAAATTTGGGTCCAAAGTTGGTTATGATGTAAAGGCTTTACTTATGTTATGATGGATAGACACAAGGACCAATGATCAAGAGAGGGTATGTAGGAGATGATGCACTCCAAAAGGATTTCCCTACTCAGGGATAATGGTATGTTCCCTAACTCAAGGATGATGAACCTCAAGTGATGCGGGTGATAGATAGCCAATGGTTTGATTTCAAGACCTAGGAAGAGTAGCCTAAGTGCAAGCTAAAGGTTTGTGTGAGCAATAATGGATATGCAAGGACTAGGTGGAATGCAAGGGCTAGGTGGAATGCAAGGATTGAAAGATTGGAATTGAAGGATAATTCCCCTAAGAGATTTTAGTGATAGGTTCATGTTGGATGTTTTTGGGTGTTTGACATTTTGAGGTTTGCAAAGTTTGGGATGTTACAAGTTATGAGGTGTGATGTTTGTTTGAGAATCAATTTTGAACACACACACAAGACATAGTAGACAAAATGTTTGATTTTATCAAGACAAGTACAAATCCTAAGGTTGGAAAGGATTATATTCTAAACTAAAAGCTAATAAAAAAGACTAATCTAAAATTAGAAACTAATCTGAAATGAAAAATTAATCTAAATTAAAAACTAAGTTAAAATTAGAAACTAATCTAGATTAAAAACTACTCTAAATTAAAAGTTAATTTAAATTAAAAATTAAACTAAAATTAGAAATTAATTAAAAACTAATTTAAACAAAAAAATACTAATTTAAATTAAAAACTAATCTAAATTAAAAGTTAATCTAAATTAGAATTAATTCTAAACTATATTAATCCTAAATTAAATTAAATCTAAATGATTAAATTAAATCTACATTCTAAATTGAGTCTAAATTAAAAATCAAATCTAAATAAAAAAGCTAAATCTAAATTAGAAATTAGATCTAAATTAAAAACTAAAAGCTAAATTTAAAAGGCTAAAAAACTAAATTAAAATTAAAAGTTAAGATCTAAATTAAAAGTTAAAATCTAAATTTAAATTCAAATCTAAACTAAAAGTTGGATCCAAATTAAGAGCTAAATGAAGATTAAAATTAAACTAAGTCCAAATTAAAAATTACATCTAAAATTAGTCTAAATTACATTAAATCTAAAACTAAACTAAATTAAATACTAATTCAATCAAAACTGACATAAGCTAGATTGACTGCTAAAAATTAAAATGGCAAACAATCAGCAAACTCAGAGGGGGCAGCAAACTAAAAAATTTAGAGGCAAAGATTATGTCACAATTGTAGACATGCACACAAAATGCATTTGTTGAGATGGTGCATGCTAAAGACATCAAACACATTTGTTGAGATGGTGAATGCTAAATACATCAAATGCCTTTGCTGAAGACTTAAAACGCCTTTGCTACCTTTGTATCACATAAAGTTCATAATCAAAGAGAAAAAAAAGAAGTTGATTTTATGAGCACAAAAAGACCATCAAAACCTTTGTTAGATTCATCCCAGCTATTTGTGACTTCAAATCATGCCATGAAAACAGATTTTACAGCTATCTCTTCATGTATAATGGTAAAAGTGAATTGTGCAGCAAGTATTTTCCTCAAAATTTAAAAACGTTCGGCATTATTCTTCATTTCCTCATATGCATTCAGAGGCTATTACATCAAATTGTTTATTCATCATTATTCTTCATTTATTGCAGCAAACTCTTCATTTCCTCATATTATAGCAAATTACATTTGAGATTAATTATCAAACATTTTCTTGCACCCAAATAAAAATTTGTGAAAGTATTTCATATGAGATAATAGCAAATATATTCCATAGTTCTCACACAATCCAAGATGAGGAGAAAGTGACTGCTGAATCAAATCCAATTTTAAATTAAGAGCCAATGGATTATTTAAATCTGCAACACACTACAACTAGAAAACCATTGGGCCTTCACGTCGGGTTCACCATTTGTTTATGTTGAAAAAATTGAAAGTTGAATAATTTGAATTATGAATCCAAATCAACCTCTCAACATAACATCAATGAAGCATCTCTAAATGAAAACACATGTAAAATGCAACTAACTATGCAAACTAAAACAACATGAGCATTCAAAAGAAATCAAACTCCATTGTTATCCTATCATCGAGATCTTGTTTTCAAGAATTTTGGCACTCTCAGATTTTGCACAAGCACAAATGCTACAAGAGGCTATGATGAATGGATTTGAATGATTAAAAAAAGTCCCTTTTTTGGTGAGAAGAGGGGGTTTATATTGATGAATGCATATTGTGAAAAATGAGAAATGATAAATGAGTGAAGTTATTTAAGCCATGATTCATGTTTGGAAGCTCAAAATGTGCAATTTTGAGCTAATTCCATGAAATGATTTATGAGTTTAATGTGCAATTTTGAGCTAATTTCATGGAAGTTGATTTATGAATTTTAAATTATTTAATGAAATATATGAATGTATTTTAATGATTAATGCAAATATATTTAAATGAATTTATGGAGATATGATTATGCAACGGATTTAAGTGATTTATGAACATAGATGATTAATGAAATGATAAGGATTAGTGAAATATGTAAATGGATCATCTAAATGAAATGGATAAATGTTTAAATGAATTTATGGAATATATAAATGGATGATGATTAATGTGAATGCAAATGATATTTTAGTGATTAATGCCTAAATGATAAATGATTATGATTAAATGCCTATAAATGCTTATAATATTTGAATGGTTTTATAAATATGGAGGTGATGGATAAAAATGATTATGAGGACATTTTTATGTGTCTACACTAAAAAATGTGTGAAAATGATAACTTAGGGTGAAATTTTTCTTGTACCTCATCTGGTGGGTCGCCCCTTGCCACATCAATTCATAGCTAGTAGATCCTTATATACCGATAGTCTCATTTGTGAGGCATTTTTCTAACAACTCTCTAGAAAAGTTAACAAACTCCTTGTAATGAGTAGTGAAAATGACCCTTCCTTGGGTCCACCCAGGCATATATAGGCTCATTTTTGCCCACTTTTTCATCACCAAAATATCCCTTCCATCCTTCCTATTTTCACCCACCTAGTTGGGGGAAAAATTAAGAGGGGGCATATACTCACCTATTCATCATATTTTTCTTTTGATTCACAAAAATTTTCTTAAGCATTCTTCTCACTATGGTAGCTTCTTCTAATTTCAAAACTGACATGATTTTGAGTTTTGCAAAATGAAACTTCATGTTAGGCATTGTAGTTTCTTATCGAACTTAAAAACTGGGGGCATTGTTAGTATATTCCTTCTTAACCTTCATGGCCTCTACAATAGCCTTTTAACAAAAATATGTAAATAGTTCAAAATTTTAATTTGAGCATTTATGTCTTTTTAACTACTTTAGTGTAGCTATTTTTTCTCAAAAATTCAGCTCACTAAAGTGGGGGCAAAATCTAGTGTCGTTAAATTGTCCCCTATGGAAATTTCACACTTGTTAATCTAGCCTGCTGTATTTATGAAAAAAACCTATAATTTGAAATTTCACAATTTAAACTTCATAGGTGACAACAAAAAAGTGCTAACAACTTGGATGCCTCATTATTACAAAGTTTTGAGCAGGACACTTACACAATGCACGGGCACCCCTGCAATGGGCTAGCATCATCAAACTTTTTATGATTCAAATGAGAATATTCCAATTTCTTTGACTATGGAATGATTCATTGTGGAAAAATGTTGATATAATAGCTCCTCCCACCCATGCAACCATACAAAAATCCATTTTCCACTCTCATTCTTCATTCTATCTTGTCCTTCTCACTTCTTTCTCTCTCATTCATCATAGTGAAGCTCTGTTGGATTTTCTCCTCAAGCAACAGTCAAGGCTTCTCTTGCATACTACTACATCATGTCTATCAAGCAAAGAGGGGAGGCATAGGTTGTTGGTATTTCTCTTTTTTCCTCTTATCTTGTCTATTTTATTCATAATAAGGGTTTTCCTCCTTTGCAGGGTTTGTTTCTATTACACGCCTTTATAATCATGATAGGGGTTCTCCTCCTTCGCAAGGTTTTTTTCTATCACATGTCTTCACATTTCATGCATTTTTATCTATCTCTATACATTTGGTTGTGCGTAGAGGTGGAAACACCAAAATGGGGGTTTGATTGAGGTAAGCCCCAAAACAACCCCAACATTTTTCCTTCTTTGTTCTGTGTGCAGATGTATAGACTTGAGAAGTTGTACATTGCAAATATCAAGCATTTTTTCTTTGTTTTACCAAGGACGACGACGTGGGATGTAGACATCCCCACGGTGCACTATCATCTATGGTCGAGGATTAATCCTTCTAGGGGTGGAATCTATGAGTTTTGCAATTTCTATTTTTATATACCATAAATTTTACTCTTGTCATCAGTTTCTATTATTAAGAAACATTATCATTGTTTTCCTTGATAGTTTAGCATTTATTTGATTAAGTTGTACAAATATTCTTTATTCTTCATCTCATTCACTTGCGCTTTGATCCCTAAGGTAATCGAGGGTTATTTTCTCCTTGAGACCCTGTCATCTTGAGGGTAGTGAATCCCCTCCTTTACACATATATATTGGATTTTTTGTCATGATAAATAAAACTTGCAAGATCTCCAAGAATCTTCTAATTTCTCCTTATGTGATAATAAAAGTGACTTCATTCCAACAATGAATACAGATCTAAGTAGTAATTTAATATAGTGCCATTTATCATTTATTTTTATCCACTTTCTTTTGCTCTCCATAGAGCACATGATTTATATCATTGTTATCATAGTTGTTTATGGAGGTGGGAAAACCAAAATGGGGTTTGGCTAAGGCAAGCCCCTAAATGACACAACCATTCTCTCCTTTTTCTTTTTGTAGCTTATAATTTTGGATTAGATTCAAGTGAATTGGAGATCTCAAGACTTCAAAACCCTATATTCCAACGACTCAAGCACCTTTCATCATCAAGTTGAGACAAATTCATTACTTGTAAACTATCATACTTAAAAATATCTCAATTGTTAGAGACTCTTAGATTGGGATGTACCTGTACCAATTCTAAAACAATTGAAATCAACATTTCTGGACTAGGGTGCCAGTGTTGTTTTCCTATCAATTCTATACCAAATTCATAAACCAGATTCTTCTTTGTCTACACTTTCTAGATCTACTTTAATTTTTAATACTTTTTTCTACATTTTCTATATTTTGTAGTACAGTTTATCACTTTATTGTTAATTCACCTAGTTTCACACATCTTCCAATCAATCATCACATCCCATCATTAAATCAAAAAAAGGACCAAAACCTTGACCAACTATTTGGTTCTCCTTTGAGGATATTTGCCTAATAGCCTCTTATGGTTATTTTTGTGTCCCTCAATGTTTCATGGTGGAACAAGTAATTTTGGTTAATCCTTGACCTTAGATCCTATTTCAACATCTCACAACTTTTGCACCATAGGTGCTCAAGTTATAAATTGGCATCCTTGTCTAATTTGAATGATTAGGTAATGAAGCGCTAAACTTTAAAAGGTATCTTATAAACCTAAGATAAACTAGTAGGGTAAGTGCAAAAGGGGCCAAAAAGGGGGGCTTAAGTGGCAACTTTTTTTCTAAAATTGGGAAATAGTGACCTTGGACATGAAATTGAGGATATTTACACTCAAAATTTTGAGATGCAACAAAAACAAGGATCATAGTGCTCCAAGTCTACTTTCTAAACTACTAATTTATTTTGAAAATGGTTGGGGGTTCAAAAGAGGGGCCCACAGAAATTAGTGTTATTTTTGTCAAAAAACATAACATAGCAACTTTTGTGGGAACATAGCACGATGAACCTTTTTTTTAGTATTTTTAAAATTGCTTTGGTGATAAATTAGCTAACAGTATGTAGTTTATGCATGATTTTTCTGATAATTTTTTAATGAATATATGATTTTTACTAATTTTCAAAGTGGACACTTCCTGAAAAATAGAATTTTGGCCATGCTACCCCTACAAATTTTGGAAACTAATTGAATTTTTTTTTAATATTTGTAGAATGGAGTCTTGTTTCTAAAAATTTAATTTATTTGAAATTTCGATGAATGGTTAATTTATAACGAAAAAACACCAAACACTGGTTTTTACCAAAAAGAGACACACAAACAAAAGAAATTATAGATCAAAGGCTTAACATTGTCAAAAAGTGAAAAAAATTACATCGTTGGATAGCTAAGAGAGAGCCTAACATTACCCAAGTGTTTGATTTGTTCAACATTGAACATGTGCAATCCTAATGGTGAGCATGAACCTGATTATGTAGAATATTGTAGAATTTGCAAAAACACATCTCTGGCCATTGGGAAGGCCCACCAAGCCTTTGGGTTGGTATTCCAAGGAAAATACCAAGCCCAA
This sequence comes from Sequoiadendron giganteum, assembly GCA_007115665.2. NCBI lineage: Eukaryota > Viridiplantae > Streptophyta > Pinopsida > Cupressales > Cupressaceae > Sequoiadendron > Sequoiadendron giganteum. The sequence goes on along the minus strand of CM021104.1, from coordinate 280,137,506 downwards.
GGCTTAGGGATTCCCAAAACAAGATATAACGTGAGCATGTTATAACATGCTCACGTTATATCTTAGTTTTGACATGGTTTTGTGTTTATGATAACATGTCTAGTAAGACATAATGCGAGCGCATATGTCTTGCTTTGTGTTAAATTCTACTCTATTGAATGTATGTTTATATATTTGTACGTTTGTATGTACATGTATTCTTTTATGTCATGTATGTATGTATGTATGCATGCTTGTATGTACGTATGTATGTATGTATCAATGCATGTAAGTATGTATGCCTATATGTATGTATGTATGGAATATTTTATGTACATATGTACATGTATGCTTGTATGTTTGTAGATTCTATGTGCATATGTATTATGCTTGTGTGTATGCAAGTATGTATGTATTTATGTATGTCTTTAGAGGGAGGGAGAATTTTACGAGAGAGAGAGAGAGTTGTCTAGGTAGGGTGGTAGGGAGAGAGGGAGGGAGAGACCTGAGAGAGAGAGAGAGAAACCTGAGAGAGAGAGAGAGAGAGTCTTGAGAGAAGGAGAGGGGGTGGAAGGGAGAGACTAAGAGAGAGGGAGTGGGAGAGAAGGGGTTGGAGTGAGAGGGAATTAGCTAGGCAGGGTGGGAGGGATAGAGGGAGAGAGAGGGGGTGGGAGAGAGAGAACTAAGAGAGAGAGAGAGAGAGAGAGAGAAGGGGGAGAGAGAGGGGGGAGAGAAAGAGAGAATTATGTAGGTAGGGTGCCAGAGGGAGAGACTTGAGAGTGTGAGGGAGGTGAGAGGGAGAGACTTGAGAGATAGGTAGTGAGAGGTAGTGTGAGAGAGGGAGTGGGAGAGAGAGAGTGAGAGAGAGATGGAGTGTGAGAGTGAGAGACCTGAGAGGGAGAGGGTGTGGGAGGAGGTTTAGGGTTGAGGGTAGGGTTTAGGGTATCTAGGTTTGAGGGTATATGGTTAAAGGATTAGGTTGAGGGTCCAATGTATAGGGTAGAGGGTAGAGGGGTTGAGGGTTTAGGGTTTAAGGGTTGAGGGTTGAGGGATTAAGGGTTGAGGGTTGAGAATTGAGGGTTGAGGGTTTAATGTATAGGGTAGAGGGTAGAGGGTTTAGGGTTTAAGGGTTGAGAGTTTAAGGTTGAGGGTAGAGGATTAAGGGTATAGGGTTGAGGGTTGAGGTTCCAATGTATAGGGTAGAGGGTATAGGGGTTGAGTGATTAGGGTTTAAGGGTTTAAGGTAGAGGTTTGAGGGTTGAGGGTTTAAGGGTTGAGGGATTAAGGGTTGGAGGATTAAGGGTTGAGGGTTGAGGGATTAGGGTTGAGGGATTAAGGGTTGAGGGTTGAGGGATTAGGGTTGAGGGTAGAGGGTATTGGGTTGAGGGTAGAGGGTAGAGGTTTCAAGGGTTGAGGATTGAGGGTTTAGGGTTGAGTGTTTAATGGATTAAGGTTTGAGGGTATAGGGTTGAGGGATTAGGGGAGGGAGGGAGGGAGGGAGGGAGGGAGGGAGAGATTGAGGGAGAAGTGAGATAGAGATAAGGAGAGAAGAGGAAGGAGGGATAGAGATATATGAGGGTTGAGGATCCAATGTATAGGGTAGAAGGTTGAGAATTGAGGGTATAGGGTTGAGGACCTATAGGGTTTATGGTTTAGGGTATTGGGTTGAGGGTATAGGGTTAAGGGATTAGGTTTGAGGGTAGAGGGTAGAAGGTTTAAGGGTTTAGGGTATAGGTTTGAGGAAGTAAAGGAAAAAGAGAATATATCTCAAAATCTTGAGAATGTGGAGAATATGATCATTGACCTGAAGACATAAGTAGAGGAAGAAAAAATAATTAAAGAAGTTTTGATTGAAAGGTTGTTGTCAAGAGATAAAGACCATGAAAAATTGAAGCAAAAATTATCACTAAGGAAATATCTTGATAAAGTGAATCATCAACTTAAGATGAAATTTGAGAAAAGCACTAAAATCCTAGGTCAGATCATTGATAGCCTAAGGTCTCCACATATCAAAACCAAAATTATTTAAGGTGATGGACTGAAGAATAAAGTGACTGAATAGCCTATGAATCCTACCGAGGAAAATTCAAAAGGAACTAGTTCTGGAAGTGCAAAGTTTGAATTAAATGTTGCAATAAGTGATGGCATAATGTAGAATAATGGTTTCATCCAAGTACAAGGGAAAGATAGAAGAATCATATGACAAGATTCAAGAGGACAATGCCTTTTCAATTTCCACTAAAATCTTATTGTAACAAATGAATACATGGGAAATTTATATGTGACTAGTCAAAAAATAAAGCATTGCATTCAAAGGTATATGGTCTTCAATTAAACATCAAATAATTCACAAACATAACCATGGACACAAAAATTGTTGCACTATATTGTCATTAGTGTTGTCATTTATTTCAACCTCTAGTGTGGTTATGATGAGAAGGTGTTTGTGGTGTTCAACAGGTGTTGCAAATGTAGCATGGTCACTTGGTTTCCAAGTTCTTTTGAGAAAAATTGCATAAAAAGTGTACAATGTGACAAAGATGTGTTTTGTATTGTTCTTTGTATTTCTTTATTCTTGAAGATTTGCTTGTGTGGTTTGGATATGATGGTCATATTTCTTCAGAGGTGTTATATCCAAAGTTTCAGGTTTTGGATCATGTGATAGTGGAAGATGTATTTGACAAATGTTTTTCTTGTGAAGAAGGTTATCTAGGAGAAATGGAATTGCTCCACATTTCTCTGCTTTGAAGTTTCTTGTCTTGCAAATTTGGGAATGTGTTAATATTTCTTACATATCTATATTCCCTTGGATGGTTTGGTGATCATTTATTCTACAAGCTTGGATTCATTAGTTGTATCTAAGTGGTAGTTTGATTGTTTGTACATGATGATAGTATTCTCATTGCATATGCTTGTGATAAAGCTTTTATATATTTTGTTGGTATTGGAATATTCCAAGATGTTGTGTGATATTGCTATGTGATCTACAGGTTGTTTTTGGACCTAACAAAGTGTGAATGTGATTTTTTGATAGTGTTTATGTTATTTTGGTCAACCTAGCATGTTAGTGTTCTTTGCAGACATGTCTTGTGGTTTATGGAAGCATGGTGTAGCATGTTGGTGTATATTTGGGTCCTGATTAACCCTTAGTGTGGTTTTCCTTCAATTTTTTCCATCGCAGAAGTGTTTGGTGCCGACCTATTTGGTGGTTGCACATTTGAGGTGCATATGTTTCATTGAGGCTGACTTGGAGAAGGTTTTTGAAGTTGTGGATGATACATATACAAGGTCAATTTTTGGAGAAGTGTGTGATGTGAAGTATGATGCGAATGTGATCAAGTGTTGAGATATGAGTGCAAGCATGAATGCCTAAGACTATCAGAAGAAGTGAGCATAAGGTGTCTTCATTTTAGTGTGCTTGAAGTTGTTGGAGGAAGTGATATAAAGGTTGTGGATGGTGGAGAGTCAGAGTGGTGGTTTCTCTTATTTCTTTGAGGTAGTGAACCTCCTCGTAACAATTTCTTTCTATTCTCTTTTTATCTGAAAGAATTAATCTTCATTGGTAGTGAGCCTTTCCTTCTTTCTTTTTGGGTAGTGATTCCTTTGGGCAGTGAGCCCTTCTGATAGTGAGCCTATTGTAATCAGTGTTGGTATTTATATATGTGAGTTAATCCTCACCGTGGTTTTTCCCTAATTAGAGTTTTCCACATAAAATCGGGTGTTCTATTATGCATGGTTATTGATGTGTTTATGTTCCATTTGTTTACATTCATGTTGATACTTATAAGGGTTTCAAATTTAATGAGGGTTTAAAATTTTTAATGTACAATTGATTCACCCCCCCTCTCAGTCGTCTTGTGTGTCTAACAAAAAACACACTAACAATTAACAAACCCTACCTTAAAATAATCTTGGATAGCATAATTTGTTTATTAATGTGTACGAAAATTAATTTTATAACTATTAGAATTGTAAAAACCACAAAACCATGAGCCACGTGATCAAACAACAAATAAATACACCTTCCACACAAGAGATCTACAAACAATATATGCAATATTCCTTAACAAGAAAAAACTACAAAATGAACCTCAAGAATCTTCAAGGAAAACAAGAGTCCTCAAAGGTTGAGATTTTGATAGTAAATCTCTAGAGAGATAATATAATGAGGGTTGAGTGTTATATAGGAGAAACCCTAATAATTTCTCACTTCAGTTAACAAAAAATCACTTAGTTAATTTAATAAAGAACTCCTAAGTTTAGCTTAAGTGCATGAGAATAAATTAGAATAATAATTAAATTATTTATCAACTAATGCATGATTACTCTAACACCCCCCCTTAAGATGAAATTAGGGAGTATCTAAAACCCTTAAAAGAATGCATTATGGGTCTCAACAAACAAGGCCTGGTGAGGTACCCATGTATAAATAAAAGATCTCTCACAACTAGAGAAAGGGAGAAAACCACAGTGGGAGAAAACTCCTCTCCAAAAGAGAGAAAAGAAAATGAAGGACTAAAGAAGCCTTCAAATCAAGGTGTGAAGGACTAAGAAGCCTCCAACCAAAACAATTTCCTAAACAAGAGGAACATGTAGAACATCATTAAAGCATAATTTAGAAGTTTTAGTTTGTTGTCGAAAGATGACTGATATACTGCTGAAATAAAGAGCCTCCAGAAATAAGAATGCAAGATTATCCAAATAGTAAATGATCCATCTCAATGAAATGCATGTAACCAACTACTGATGTATGTTTCATCTAAAAGTACATAAGAACAAGAACTAGATACATAGATCACTCCAAACCACAAAAAAGGAAACATTAGCACCAACGGTAGAAACCCCCCATAATGCTGAAAAGGAGAGCCAAGATAGGTACACTAAAACTGTGTGAAACCAAAAAGTGCATGTAGGAGAAACAACCTATAAATAAAAGGTTGTGCAAACTAAGGCACACACACATGAGGCAAGAATAATTGGGATTCACTATTGTCGTGGAAGGGACACTCACTTGACAAAGGTGTGATGGCAAACCAAAGACAAACATCAACACCCCCATGACACTTTATATCATAGTGTGAATACAAAAGGCACAATAGAATGTGCAAAATCCCTAAAAAGTATACACCAGAATGGCACTTTATCTCAATGTGTCTACAAAAGATAATGTGCATGAAAAAATGTCTATAATACCCAAATAAGATAGTTTAATGGAAATACATATAGAACAACCTTAAACGAGTCATCCCACGTAAACAAAAAAATTTTAGGAGCTAAAAAAGCCAAGTAATTCATCAGAGTGAGAAAACAAAAAAACCTGAATAAAATGTACCTGAAGAGAAATCTAGAAAAATGCATGAATGGCTATGAAGAGCTCTAAAAGATAGTTCCAATGCCACTAGAATCATGAAAAATGGAGAAATTGGTCAAAATTTATGAGCTCAAAAATAAAAACAACACCTTTGACTTCAACAGGCTATAGAATGCACCAGCAGCAAAAACAGGTGGTGAGACCCACACCACTAGAAAGTTAGTAGAACCATATTTTCGACGATATCTTGTTTGCCTAATTTTGATACCCGAGCAAAAAGTTATGCCCATTTTCCCGATTCTACCTATTTTACAAAAATAAAAACAAAAAAAATTAGCCCCCCTAGGGGTTACGCATTGGTTGCCCATATGACCCTAGGGTGGTAAAAAAAAAATTGTTTTTTTGTCTTTTTTTTATTTTAAAAAATAAAAAGAAAAAAGCAAAAATCAAAGAAGATTTAAAATTTCCTCCTATAACCCTAGTTGAAGAAAAAGCCTCATAAATTGAGAAGGGGTTCAATGAATCCACGCTTTGATATGATGTTAGAATTGTAAAAAACCACAAAACCATGAGGCACAAGATCAAACAACAAACAAATACACCTTTCATGCAAGAGATCTACAAACAATATATACAATATTCCTCAACAAGAAAAAACTACAAAATGAACTTCAAGAATCTTCAAGGAAAACAAGAGTCCTCAAAGGTTGAGAGTTGAGAGTAAATCTCCAGAAAGATAATACAATGAGGGTTGAGTGTTATATAAGAGCAACCCTAATAATTTCTCACTTCAATTAACAGAAAAGCACTTAGTTAACCTAATAAAGAACCCCTAAGTTTAGCTTAAGTGCATGAGAATAAATTAGACTAATATTAATTATTAGCTAATGCATGATTAATCTAACAATAACATACATGCAAATGGAAAAAAATAATGCATTTTCCATCTACATTAAAATTTTACTGTAACAAACAAGTATATGGGAAAGTTGTATGTGACTAGCCACAAGATAAAACATTGCATCCAAAGGAATATGGTCTTTAAGTAAATATTAAATAAATAAAAAACACAAGGATGCCCAAAAATACCACACTAATAGGTAACAAATTCTAGCTTCAAATAATCTTGGACAACACAATGTTTTATTAATGTGCATTAAAATATTATTGTTAATATACATAGAGTTGGAAAACACAATGCATCTTCCATCTGCACTAAAATATTACTATAAAAAATGAATGCATGGGAAAGGTTTATGTGACAAGCCACAAGAAAAAACATTGCATTAAAAGGAATATGATCTTCAAGTAAACATCAAATAATCACATACACAAGCACACCCACAAACACCACACTAACAAGTAATGAACCATTCCTTAAAATTATATTGGAGATCATAATCTATTTATTAATCTACATGAAAAATATGTTGATAACATACATACAGTTGGAAAACACAATGCATTTTCCATTTGCGCTAAAATATTATTGTAACAAACAAATAATTGGGAAAGGTGTACAGGACCAAACACAAGAAAAAGTATTTGAGAGCAACAACAAATAAATCACATGTCAAAGTAAGTTATTAATGCCTTAGAAAGCATTAGATTACATAACTTACATAGGATAGTAGCATGAAAGCAAGTCATTAGCCTAAAAAGAAGCATGGAATAATTATCCAAAAGTAATATTGTGTTCAAATTTCCTGAATTTCCATTTTCCTAAAAAATAAACCATATGAATTAAATTGTTATCTTTGTAAACATAATTTGTTATTTTGAATGTGCATTAAACTTTCATGTTCACTCAACATATAAGACATGGAATAAATGCATGCTCATTACACTGAGATGAAAATTCCTTTAAAATGAATGATTAAATTAATTTGAAACAATAGTATCCATAAAGCAATAGTTACTATGTACAAAAAAAATCATGTTACAAAACAAAGTGGTTTTCGATCTGCACATATTTTTTTATTTTAACTATATGTAAGTTCATATGGATTAAGTGGGACATAAAAGAGTGCCTTCCACAAAAATATTATTTTAATGACAAGAGAAACTATGATGAAACTAGACATCCCCCTATGACATGCCTATAAAATTAAAATATCATAATCAAACTTGGATGAGGCCTTTAAAAAATAAAAAAATTAGTTGGAAAACACATTGTGTTTCAGAAATGGATAAATTACAATTTAAATTAATGTAGATGACATCAAATAAGTGTTTCTCACCATTCAAAACTGAAATACCTTTCATTTGAATGAAAAAATAACCATTCACACTTGAAATGGCACCATTCACAACAAAATACCTTTCACACCAATAAAAGTATATCATGTTGGACAATTGTTTGTTTATTGCAAACGACACTACAATTACATTTATTTCTCTTCATAGATGACATAGAATAATTGTATGCCACCAATGACAAGAAAAAACCTTTGAGATATGATAGTTAAAATATCATGTTCAAAAACATAATGTGTTCTTTAATTTCCACTACATCTGCATGTTTACTCCACATGAATGCATTGTGTCTATAAATTTCCATCATATTCTGAATTGAATATATATGGTTCATTTCTCTCCATGTTTTCCTACTTCCTTCATAATTTTGCATTCTTCTTCAACTTTATCTTCATGTTCTTTTTCAAGTTTTGTTGCCTTGAATTCCTTCATTATCACACTCTTACATAGTGTTTGTGTTAATCAACATTTTTAATCAATGACAAGATTTGTTGTAGACTGCGTAGACTATTATATTAAATTATACCATACACAATAAATTATTATTAATAATGCATGTAGACTAATATTATTTATTGGCTCACTATAGTACAATTTAGAGTCTTCCATTTTTAAAGGATTTGTACGTAGCAAGACAAAATTAAATTGGAAAATGGTGTTTATCACATAAGGAAACCAAAAAAGGTAAGATATTTAATATTTCTAATTTTAAATTTAGTTGATCTATAATTTATATGGTTTTAAATCATGTATATTATTAAAAATCTCAATTTTTTACTTTTTTGTAGAATGCTATCTATCTCAAAGAAGCATGAACTTGTCCAAGATTATCTATTGTTGCCACCTTTTTTGGACAACAATTGCTTCTTATTAGTTTTGTGAATGACTCATGGTAGTATGACTGGGAGTGAATTTGGCCAAATATGATTCACTACATGCAACTTGTGAAATTCACATCAATGCATGGGGTTGGTACTCCAATGTCCTTGACATTGATAGACAACATGAATTAATACATTAACTCCTCTATTGGTCACAGTGCTACCCAAACATTGTCATCTCTTAAACATTTATCATGAAAGGTTTTGGGGTTCAATTGATAGATGTCATTCCTGCTCATGCCATTGAACATGTGACAATAACCTTTCCAACCAGTAGGCATTTTTTTTATTGTAGTGAAATTTTACTCCAACATATACAAAATGAAAATAACAAAGATATTCAAGGAGAACATTGAGGACATTGAAGAAGACTTTTTCAACTTGACATCTCATTTATTTGAGCTTTAAATGTTATATATATGTTTGTATGTGTGTATTTGTGTGTGTGAGTGTTTGGAAAAGAAAACATGTATGCTTGTAATAAGTTAGAATATAAATTCATTCTAACTATGTTATTTTATGCATTTATTTGTTGATATATTTAAATATTTGTGTACAATATGTTTTAAAATCTCCATTTTCCTATAAATAATATTTTATTGTAGTTTATCTTTAACATGTCTTCCTTATTGACTTGCATTATCACTATAGTGTAGAGAAACAAACACTTTATGTTTTCCAACATGATTTGTTATTTTCTACATGTCCATTGTATTGTCATATCAATGCTCCCATACACTAATTACATGTCTTGTATGTTGACGTCAACTATTATTTTAGTGTAGATTAATAAACACATTGTGTTTTCCAAGCAATGCTCATGCTTTATCATGATTCTTACAAGTATTGTCATTTTTACTTGCATTCTTGCTTTCCTCAAGTTCTAAAATTTTCCCAATCCAACGACATTCACAACAAGTAGATATACTTCAAAAACACAATGTGTATTGTATTCTACTATTGTACTATATTGTAAGTGAACATCTCATAGGTGTGACTGATTGGTCACTAAAATTTGGAGGAAATATTCACATAGGAAAGTGATGCCTACTGTTCTAATCATTTTACAAACCCTTTATATATAAAAGTTTGTGAATTATTTTCATAATCTATTTAAATAAAATATATTATCATGCATTCCTTGAAAACTTTTTCTAGTGAAGGCCAAGTTTTTCGCCTGTTGACTGTGGGCATGGTGTTAGAGGTGTACTCAAATGAACCATGTGATTATAGGATTGACTTGGGGATTGCATGAGACAATTCAACAATGCCTCACTATTAATCCATAAAAAGTATACCCTTTGCACAAGCCATCAACACAAGTGTACTTCCCTTGGGAAGTTCACATTTCTTAGAAAAATAATTTCTAAATACCAGTAGCATTGTGAATTATCCATTCTTTTTTATCATTCAAAATAGAAAGGAAGAAAGTTTCATTCAGCATTACAATTCATCCATGTTTTTTGATCATTGAAATTAGAAAGAATGCAAGAAAGAATCGACTGTGGTATGGATTGTGAGGTTATTGATTGTTTAAAATAGAAATAAAGAAAGAAAGAAGTAGTTGTACTGAATTGTCCAACTTGTTTAAGGGAAGCATCTTACGAGTACCTCTTCATTGTTATTTTCTTATTTTCTCTCTCTTGAATTCCATTGGTTAAGTTTTCAGATAACAAAATTAAATATTAAAATTCACATCCACCAAGTACTCAACCACTTAGAGAAAAGCATCGATGATTTGTTCACTATGGACAAGCTACATATGGTTTTCAAATTCAACTATTCCACCATAGATAAAGCAGTATACAAGGTGATAAAATTTGACTTGCTAATGGATCCTTCATCTTTCTATTGTAGATATGACATAGCATGTGCTTTATTCTATAATTCTATGGACTTCTTTTAAGTATCCCATGTCCGGTTTGTATACTTCATGAAAAATACATTTGTGTTGTAGTTGTGAATGGTATGCATCTGGTTGAAGGCTTTTAGTGGGAGCCTACAACATGACAATTGTGCATTATTCAAATCTACAATGGAATTACATGATCATGTATTTGATCTAGAAGTTAAATGCAATATAGAATAAATGCAGTATGCTCTCTACACATTGCTAGACCATTCCCCATGAGTTCACTAAAATATCAAATTTTATTTTGGATATGGACTTATTATACATCCTATGTTCTCACAAGGATGAACATGCAAACATTCAGCGTGATGAAGATCCTCTTTTTAGGAGAGCAACTCATAAAATATTTGTAACTTATTATTCTTAATTTCATAAGAATTTAGTTTTCAATTGTAAAAAATAATCATTCCATTTGATCTATGTT
>CM021104.1:279898591-280126643 GCA_007115665.2 Sequoiadendron giganteum | reverse complement strand
AGAGAGTTACATAGGTAGGGTGCTAGAGGGAGAGACTTGAGAGAGAGAGAGGGAGGTGGGAGGGAGAGACCTAAGAGATAGGGAGAGAGAGGGGGAGTGATGGAGGAGAGTGATGGGAGGAATGAGAGATAGATATAGGGGCAGAGAAGTGGTGAGGGATTAATTGAAGCTGAGAAATTGTAAGAAAGAGGGAGAGGAATTAGGTAGAGACAATTAGAGAGGTACAGAGAGGGAGGGAGAGAGGTGAGAGATGGATAGATGAAAGAGAGAAAGGGACTAGGGTTGAGATTAGAACAGGAGGAACCTATAGGGTTGATATTTTAGAATTATGGGTTGTGGGATTATAGTTGAGGTAGAGGTCTGGGTATTATGTTGAAAACATTAGAGGTGAAAAGTTTAGGGTTAGGGTTAAAAAGATTTAGGGTTGAGGGTTTAGGGTTGAGGTAGGAGTTTAAGAGGTATCTAAGAGTTTGAGAAAATTTATATGGATTTAAGGATTAGGGTTAGAGGGTCCAATATAAGGTAGAAATTAGAGTTGAAAGTTTAGGAGTTTAAGGTTGAGGTTGAGGGATTAAGAACAGGGAACTTGAGAATTGAGGTTGAGGTTTAATATATAGAATTAGAATTAGAAAGAGGTTTAAAGTTTAAGGGTTTAGAAGTTTAAGGTTGAGGTAGAGATTAAGAATTATAGGGTGAGGTTGAGTTCAAAAATAATATGAGTAGAAAGTATAGGGTTGAGTGATTAAGGTTTAAGGAGTTCAAGAGTGAGAGGACTTTGAGGGTTGAGGTTTAGGGTTTAGGGATTAGGGATTGGAGGAATTAAGTTTGAGAGTTGAGGATTAGAGACTGAGGATTAAGGAGGTTGAGGTTGAGATTAGGGTTGAGGTAGAAATTATTGGGTTGAAAGGGTAGAAAGGGTAGGAGTTTCAAGGTTGAGACCAAGGGGTTGGGGTTGGTGTTTAATAGATTAAGGTTTGAGGTATGAGGGTTGAGGATTAGGGAGAGGGAGGAGGAGGAGGAGAGGAGGAGGTGTGAGAAGATGAGATAGAGATAAGAGAAAGGAAAGGAGGATAAAGGGAATATATGAGGGTTGAGGATCCAATGTATAGGGTAGAAGGTTGAGAATTGAGGGTATAGGGTTGAGGACCTATAGGGTTTATGGTTTAGGGTATTGGGTTGAGGGTATAGGGTTAAGGGATTAGGTTTGAGGGTAGAGGGTAGAAGGTTTAAGGGTTTAGGGTATAGGTTTGAGGAAGTAAAGGAAAAAGAGAATATATCTCAAAATCTTGAGAATGTGGAGAATATGATCATTGACCTGAAGACATAAGTAGAGGAAGAAAAAATAATTAAAGAAGTTTTGATTGAAAGGTTGTTGTCAAGAGATAAAGACCATGAAAAATTGAAGCAAAAATTATCACTAAGGAAATATCTTGATAAAGTGAATCATCAACTTAAGATGAAATTTGAGAAAAGCACTAAAATCCTAGGTCAGATCATTGATAGCCTAAGGTCTCCACATATCAAAACCAAAATTATTTAAGGTGATGGACTGAAGAATAAAGTGACTGAATAGCCTATGAATCCTACCGAGGAAAATTCAAAAGGAACTAGTTCTGGAAGTGCAAAGTTTGAATTAAATGTTGCAATAAGTGATGGCATAATGTAGAATAATGGTTTCATCCAAGTACAAGGGAAAGATAGAAGAATCATATGACAAGATTCAAGAGGACAATGCCTTTTCAATTTCCACTAAAATCTTATTGTAACAAATGAATACATGGGAAATTTATATGTGACTAGTCAAAAAATAAAGCATTGCATTCAAAGGTATATGGTCTTCAATTAAACATCAAATAATTCACAAACATAACCATGGACACAAAAATTGTTGCACTATATTGTCATTAGTGTTGTCATTTATTTCAACCTCTAGTGTGGTTATGATGAGAAGGTGTTTGTGGTGTTCAACAGGTGTTGCAAATGTAGCATGGTCACTTGGTTTCCAAGTTCTTTTGAGAAAAATTGCATAAAAAGTGTACAATGTGACAAAGATGTGTTTTGTATTGTTCTTTGTATTTCTTTATTCTTGAAGATTTGCTTGTGTGGTTTGGATATGATGGTCATATTTCTTCAGAGGTGTTATATCCAAAGTTTCAGGTTTTGGATCATGTGATAGTGGAAGATGTATTTGACAAATGTTTTTCTTGTGAAGAAGGTTATCTAGGAGAAATGGAATTGCTCCACATTTCTCTGCTTTGAAGTTTCTTGTCTTGCAAATTTGGGAATGTGTTAATATTTCTTACATATCTATATTCCCTTGGATGGTTTGGTGATCATTTATTCTACAAGCTTGGATTCATTAGTTGTATCTAAGTGGTAGTTTGATTGTTTGTACATGATGATAGTATTCTCATTGCATATGCTTGTGATAAAGCTTTTATATATTTTGTTGGTATTGGAATATTCCAAGATGTTGTGTGATATTGCTATGTGATCTACAGGTTGTTTTTGGACCTAACAAAGTGTGAATGTGATTTTTTGATAGTGTTTATGTTATTTTGGTCAACCTAGCATGTTAGTGTTCTTTGCAGACATGTCTTGTGGTTTATGGAAGCATGGTGTAGCATGTTGGTGTATATTTGGGTCCTGATTAACCCTTAGTGTGGTTTTCCTTCAATTTTTTCCATCGCAGAAGTGTTTGGTGCCGACCTATTTGGTGGTTGCACATTTGAGGTGCATATGTTTCATTGAGGCTGACTTGGAGAAGGTTTTTGAAGTTGTGGATGATACATATACAAGGTCAATTTTTGGAGAAGTGTGTGATGTGAAGTATGATGCGAATGTGATCAAGTGTTGAGATATGAGTGCAAGCATGAATGCCTAAGACTATCAGAAGAAGTGAGCATAAGGTGTCTTCATTTTAGTGTGCTTGAAGTTGTTGGAGGAAGTGATATAAAGGTTGTGGATGGTGGAGAGTCAGAGTGGTGGTTTCTCTTATTTCTTTGAGGTAGTGAACCTCCTCGTAACAATTTCTTTCTATTCTCTTTTTATCTGAAAGAATTAATCTTCATTGGTAGTGAGCCTTTCCTTCTTTCTTTTTGGGTAGTGATTCCTTTGGGCAGTGAGCCCTTCTGATAGTGAGCCTATTGTAATCAGTGTTGGTATTTATATATGTGAGTTAATCCTCACCGTGGTTTTTCCCTAATTAGAGTTTTCCACATAAAATCGGGTGTTCTATTATGCATGGTTATTGATGTGTTTATGTTCCATTTGTTTACATTCATGTTGATACTTATAAGGGTTTCAAATTTAATGAGGGTTTAAAATTTTTAATGTACAATTGATTCACCCCCCCTCTCAGTCGTCTTGTGTGTCTAACAAAAAACACACTAACAATTAACAAACCCTACCTTAAAATAATCTTGGATAGCATAATTTGTTTATTAATGTGTACGAAAATTAATTTTATAACTATTAGAATTGTAAAAACCACAAAACCATGAGCCACGTGATCAAACAACAAATAAATACACCTTCCACACAAGAGATCTACAAACAATATATGCAATATTCCTTAACAAGAAAAAACTACAAAATGAACCTCAAGAATCTTCAAGGAAAACAAGAGTCCTCAAAGGTTGAGATTTTGATAGTAAATCTCTAGAGAGATAATATAATGAGGGTTGAGTGTTATATAGGAGAAACCCTAATAATTTCTCACTTCAGTTAACAAAAAATCACTTAGTTAATTTAATAAAGAACTCCTAAGTTTAGCTTAAGTGCATGAGAATAAATTAGAATAATAATTAAATTATTTATCAACTAATGCATGATTACTCTAACACCCCCCCTTAAGATGAAATTAGGGAGTATCTAAAACCCTTAAAAGAATGCATTATGGGTCTCAACAAACAAGGCCTGGTGAGGTACCCATGTATAAATAAAAGATCTCTCACAACTAGAGAAAGGGAGAAAACCACAGTGGGAGAAAACTCCTCTCCAAAAGAGAGAAAAGAAAATGAAGGACTAAAGAAGCCTTCAAATCAAGGTGTGAAGGACTAAGAAGCCTCCAACCAAAACAATTTCCTAAACAAGAGGAACATGTAGAACATCATTAAAGCATAATTTAGAAGTTTTAGTTTGTTGTCGAAAGATGACTGATATACTGCTGAAATAAAGAGCCTCCAGAAATAAGAATGCAAGATTATCCAAATAGTAAATGATCCATCTCAATGAAATGCATGTAACCAACTACTGATGTATGTTTCATCTAAAAGTACATAAGAACAAGAACTAGATACATAGATCACTCCAAACCACAAAAAAGGAAACATTAGCACCAACGGTAGAAACCCCCCATAATGCTGAAAAGGAGAGCCAAGATAGGTACACTAAAACTGTGTGAAACCAAAAAGTGCATGTAGGAGAAACAACCTATAAATAAAAGGTTGTGCAAACTAAGGCACACACACATGAGGCAAGAATAATTGGGATTCACTATTGTCGTGGAAGGGACACTCACTTGACAAAGGTGTGATGGCAAACCAAAGACAAACATCAACACCCCCATGACACTTTATATCATAGTGTGAATACAAAAGGCACAATAGAATGTGCAAAATCCCTAAAAAGTATACACCAGAATGGCACTTTATCTCAATGTGTCTACAAAAGATAATGTGCATGAAAAAATGTCTATAATACCCAAATAAGATAGTTTAATGGAAATACATATAGAACAACCTTAAACGAGTCATCCCACGTAAACAAAAAAATTTTAGGAGCTAAAAAAGCCAAGTAATTCATCAGAGTGAGAAAACAAAAAAACCTGAATAAAATGTACCTGAAGAGAAATCTAGAAAAATGCATGAATGGCTATGAAGAGCTCTAAAAGATAGTTCCAATGCCACTAGAATCATGAAAAATGGAGAAATTGGTCAAAATTTATGAGCTCAAAAATAAAAACAACACCTTTGACTTCAACAGGCTATAGAATGCACCAGCAGCAAAAACAGGTGGTGAGACCCACACCACTAGAAAGTTAGTAGAACCATATTTTCGACGATATCTTGTTTGCCTAATTTTGATACCCGAGCAAAAAGTTATGCCCATTTTCCCGATTCTACCTATTTTACAAAAATAAAAACAAAAAAAATTAGCCCCCCTAGGGGTTACGCATTGGTTGCCCATATGACCCTAGGGTGGTAAAAAAAAAATTGTTTTTTTGTCTTTTTTTTATTTTAAAAAATAAAAAGAAAAAAGCAAAAATCAAAGAAGATTTAAAATTTCCTCCTATAACCCTAGTTGAAGAAAAAGCCTCATAAATTGAGAAGGGGTTCAATGAATCCACGCTTTGATATGATGTTAGAATTGTAAAAAACCACAAAACCATGAGGCACAAGATCAAACAACAAACAAATACACCTTTCATGCAAGAGATCTACAAACAATATATACAATATTCCTCAACAAGAAAAAACTACAAAATGAACTTCAAGAATCTTCAAGGAAAACAAGAGTCCTCAAAGGTTGAGAGTTGAGAGTAAATCTCCAGAAAGATAATACAATGAGGGTTGAGTGTTATATAAGAGCAACCCTAATAATTTCTCACTTCAATTAACAGAAAAGCACTTAGTTAACCTAATAAAGAACCCCTAAGTTTAGCTTAAGTGCATGAGAATAAATTAGACTAATATTAATTATTAGCTAATGCATGATTAATCTAACAATAACATACATGCAAATGGAAAAAAATAATGCATTTTCCATCTACATTAAAATTTTACTGTAACAAACAAGTATATGGGAAAGTTGTATGTGACTAGCCACAAGATAAAACATTGCATCCAAAGGAATATGGTCTTTAAGTAAATATTAAATAAATAAAAAACACAAGGATGCCCAAAAATACCACACTAATAGGTAACAAATTCTAGCTTCAAATAATCTTGGACAACACAATGTTTTATTAATGTGCATTAAAATATTATTGTTAATATACATAGAGTTGGAAAACACAATGCATCTTCCATCTGCACTAAAATATTACTATAAAAAATGAATGCATGGGAAAGGTTTATGTGACAAGCCACAAGAAAAAACATTGCATTAAAAGGAATATGATCTTCAAGTAAACATCAAATAATCACATACACAAGCACACCCACAAACACCACACTAACAAGTAATGAACCATTCCTTAAAATTATATTGGAGATCATAATCTATTTATTAATCTACATGAAAAATATGTTGATAACATACATACAGTTGGAAAACACAATGCATTTTCCATTTGCGCTAAAATATTATTGTAACAAACAAATAATTGGGAAAGGTGTACAGGACCAAACACAAGAAAAAGTATTTGAGAGCAACAACAAATAAATCACATGTCAAAGTAAGTTATTAATGCCTTAGAAAGCATTAGATTACATAACTTACATAGGATAGTAGCATGAAAGCAAGTCATTAGCCTAAAAAGAAGCATGGAATAATTATCCAAAAGTAATATTGTGTTCAAATTTCCTGAATTTCCATTTTCCTAAAAAATAAACCATATGAATTAAATTGTTATCTTTGTAAACATAATTTGTTATTTTGAATGTGCATTAAACTTTCATGTTCACTCAACATATAAGACATGGAATAAATGCATGCTCATTACACTGAGATGAAAATTCCTTTAAAATGAATGATTAAATTAATTTGAAACAATAGTATCCATAAAGCAATAGTTACTATGTACAAAAAAAATCATGTTACAAAACAAAGTGGTTTTCGATCTGCACATATTTTTTTATTTTAACTATATGTAAGTTCATATGGATTAAGTGGGACATAAAAGAGTGCCTTCCACAAAAATATTATTTTAATGACAAGAGAAACTATGATGAAACTAGACATCCCCCTATGACATGCCTATAAAATTAAAATATCATAATCAAACTTGGATGAGGCCTTTAAAAAATAAAAAAATTAGTTGGAAAACACATTGTGTTTCAGAAATGGATAAATTACAATTTAAATTAATGTAGATGACATCAAATAAGTGTTTCTCACCATTCAAAACTGAAATACCTTTCATTTGAATGAAAAAATAACCATTCACACTTGAAATGGCACCATTCACAACAAAATACCTTTCACACCAATAAAAGTATATCATGTTGGACAATTGTTTGTTTATTGCAAACGACACTACAATTACATTTATTTCTCTTCATAGATGACATAGAATAATTGTATGCCACCAATGACAAGAAAAAACCTTTGAGATATGATAGTTAAAATATCATGTTCAAAAACATAATGTGTTCTTTAATTTCCACTACATCTGCATGTTTACTCCACATGAATGCATTGTGTCTATAAATTTCCATCATATTCTGAATTGAATATATATGGTTCATTTCTCTCCATGTTTTCCTACTTCCTTCATAATTTTGCATTCTTCTTCAACTTTATCTTCATGTTCTTTTTCAAGTTTTGTTGCCTTGAATTCCTTCATTATCACACTCTTACATAGTGTTTGTGTTAATCAACATTTTTAATCAATGACAAGATTTGTTGTAGACTGCGTAGACTATTATATTAAATTATACCATACACAATAAATTATTATTAATAATGCATGTAGACTAATATTATTTATTGGCTCACTATAGTACAATTTAGAGTCTTCCATTTTTAAAGGATTTGTACGTAGCAAGACAAAATTAAATTGGAAAATGGTGTTTATCACATAAGGAAACCAAAAAAGGTAAGATATTTAATATTTCTAATTTTAAATTTAGTTGATCTATAATTTATATGGTTTTAAATCATGTATATTATTAAAAATCTCAATTTTTTACTTTTTTGTAGAATGCTATCTATCTCAAAGAAGCATGAACTTGTCCAAGATTATCTATTGTTGCCACCTTTTTTGGACAACAATTGCTTCTTATTAGTTTTGTGAATGACTCATGGTAGTATGACTGGGAGTGAATTTGGCCAAATATGATTCACTACATGCAACTTGTGAAATTCACATCAATGCATGGGGTTGGTACTCCAATGTCCTTGACATTGATAGACAACATGAATTAATACATTAACTCCTCTATTGGTCACAGTGCTACCCAAACATTGTCATCTCTTAAACATTTATCATGAAAGGTTTTGGGGTTCAATTGATAGATGTCATTCCTGCTCATGCCATTGAACATGTGACAATAACCTTTCCAACCAGTAGGCATTTTTTTTATTGTAGTGAAATTTTACTCCAACATATACAAAATGAAAATAACAAAGATATTCAAGGAGAACATTGAGGACATTGAAGAAGACTTTTTCAACTTGACATCTCATTTATTTGAGCTTTAAATGTTATATATATGTTTGTATGTGTGTATTTGTGTGTGTGAGTGTTTGGAAAAGAAAACATGTATGCTTGTAATAAGTTAGAATATAAATTCATTCTAACTATGTTATTTTATGCATTTATTTGTTGATATATTTAAATATTTGTGTACAATATGTTTTAAAATCTCCATTTTCCTATAAATAATATTTTATTGTAGTTTATCTTTAACATGTCTTCCTTATTGACTTGCATTATCACTATAGTGTAGAGAAACAAACACTTTATGTTTTCCAACATGATTTGTTATTTTCTACATGTCCATTGTATTGTCATATCAATGCTCCCATACACTAATTACATGTCTTGTATGTTGACGTCAACTATTATTTTAGTGTAGATTAATAAACACATTGTGTTTTCCAAGCAATGCTCATGCTTTATCATGATTCTTACAAGTATTGTCATTTTTACTTGCATTCTTGCTTTCCTCAAGTTCTAAAATTTTCCCAATCCAACGACATTCACAACAAGTAGATATACTTCAAAAACACAATGTGTATTGTATTCTACTATTGTACTATATTGTAAGTGAACATCTCATAGGTGTGACTGATTGGTCACTAAAATTTGGAGGAAATATTCACATAGGAAAGTGATGCCTACTGTTCTAATCATTTTACAAACCCTTTATATATAAAAGTTTGTGAATTATTTTCATAATCTATTTAAATAAAATATATTATCATGCATTCCTTGAAAACTTTTTCTAGTGAAGGCCAAGTTTTTCGCCTGTTGACTGTGGGCATGGTGTTAGAGGTGTACTCAAATGAACCATGTGATTATAGGATTGACTTGGGGATTGCATGAGACAATTCAACAATGCCTCACTATTAATCCATAAAAAGTATACCCTTTGCACAAGCCATCAACACAAGTGTACTTCCCTTGGGAAGTTCACATTTCTTAGAAAAATAATTTCTAAATACCAGTAGCATTGTGAATTATCCATTCTTTTTTATCATTCAAAATAGAAAGGAAGAAAGTTTCATTCAGCATTACAATTCATCCATGTTTTTTGATCATTGAAATTAGAAAGAATGCAAGAAAGAATCGACTGTGGTATGGATTGTGAGGTTATTGATTGTTTAAAATAGAAATAAAGAAAGAAAGAAGTAGTTGTACTGAATTGTCCAACTTGTTTAAGGGAAGCATCTTACGAGTACCTCTTCATTGTTATTTTCTTATTTTCTCTCTCTTGAATTCCATTGGTTAAGTTTTCAGATAACAAAATTAAATATTAAAATTCACATCCACCAAGTACTCAACCACTTAGAGAAAAGCATCGATGATTTGTTCACTATGGACAAGCTACATATGGTTTTCAAATTCAACTATTCCACCATAGATAAAGCAGTATACAAGGTGATAAAATTTGACTTGCTAATGGATCCTTCATCTTTCTATTGTAGATATGACATAGCATGTGCTTTATTCTATAATTCTATGGACTTCTTTTAAGTATCCCATGTCCGGTTTGTATACTTCATGAAAAATACATTTGTGTTGTAGTTGTGAATGGTATGCATCTGGTTGAAGGCTTTTAGTGGGAGCCTACAACATGACAATTGTGCATTATTCAAATCTACAATGGAATTACATGATCATGTATTTGATCTAGAAGTTAAATGCAATATAGAATAAATGCAGTATGCTCTCTACACATTGCTAGACCATTCCCCATGAGTTCACTAAAATATCAAATTTTATTTTGGATATGGACTTATTATACATCCTATGTTCTCACAAGGATGAACATGCAAACATTCAGCGTGATGAAGATCCTCTTTTTAGGAGAGCAACTCATAAAATATTTGTAACTTATTATTCTTAATTTCATAAGAATTTAGTTTTCAATTGTAAAAAATAATCATTCCATTTGATCTATGTTTGGTCAAAACATGAGATTTTACTAATTTTCAAAACATAATGTTATTTCATACCTAGTTAATGTTATATATTATCTACTACTATAATGGTTACATAGTTTAGAATATTTTATATATAATCAATATGTTTTCCTAATGAAGGTCAGATGTAGTTAAAATGTCTTTGGTATAATTTTATTTAGAAAACATAGTGTAAAAATATTAAATAAATTAAACTATTGTCTTCTAATAGGATATATGATATGTTCTTTTCAAAAACAGAAAAAGAGTACTTGTAATGCCTAGTTCTAAGTATGTCTCTTATATTTATGTTATTTATTGGTAACGTCTCAAATTTAAAAATTATTCTATAATTGTGAAATACTGGTAAGATTCCTTCTCATTTAATGTTAAAGGAGACTTGTTTTCATATGCACATGTGGATTAAAGATGCAATAAATATTTAATGCAAAGAATGTAGAGGATGAAGAACAATATAAATAGGTGGAAACATTTTATCAATCCAAAAATATTTTTTAAAATAATTAGCATGTCATAATATTACCTATGGGGAAATACCTTACTTTAGAGATCTTTGGGTGTTGACCATGATGACTAGTCACTATATTAAATAAAGTATTGTTGGGACAATTATTGAAGTTAAAAGTAATTCAATGGATGTTCACTATTCTAATAAAGGTTAAAGAGGAAGTTAAATATTTTAAGTCACAATATAGCCATCATGCCTCTCAAACATTTATATAGCCACATTTAGTAACAAGGGGTCTTTTTCATTATCATACACCTTGGGATTTAGCCACATGGAAAAAAATTGTAAGAAAACATTACTAATCCTTAATTAGTAATTTTGATTCATGTCAGTGAGCGTCCCAAATGTATGTATTCTATTTCAAGTTTTATGACTCAAATATGCATATTCTTAATAGTAGAAACATGTGAATTACCTTTGTATATGTAATGGGCTAGTTAGCAAGGGAAAAAATAAGAAATTCCATGAGATGAAGTTCAATTTTGTACAAAGAGAGTGAGTTGAGCTATACTAGAAAGAATGGGATATGCTTATAGAAGAAATCAAAAATAACTTTTTGTGGTTGTTTAGGTGGGAAGAGATACATTATTAAAGCGTAATGTGTCAACTATTTATTTTTAGCCTATGCTAGTTAGTAAGTTGTAATAGAACTATTTTATACTATTTTCTTTTCTTTGTGTCATCTATGAGATTTAGTCTTATGGGTACATCTTGACATATGGAATAATATTTTTTTTAATTTAAACAATTAATATTCAAGGTGAAATAGTATCCACAAACAAACATACCAAAATAAAGTTATAACATACTAAAACAAGGAAAATAATAGCAATTAAATATTTAGAAACATCCATAAGAGAAAGCATAAGCCTAATTATGCAGAGTTTGTAATTAGGGATAGTGAATCAATTGATTGAAGATATTATTGTAGTGTCAAAAAATGTATCCCTTTACATTTTCTCACTTGTTTGGGCCCTCCTAATTTAAAATGGACTTAATAATGCCTTAATTTAGTGTTGATAAATGTACCCCTTTACATTTTCACACTTATTTGGGCCCTCTTAATTAAATTGAGCTTAATTAGGCCTTAACAAGCCCTTTTATTTATTTACAAGCTTAATAAATTATAATTTCCAAGGGGGAAAGCCGAAAATAATTAATGCCTAAACATAACATTTTACCTTGAGTAATGTGTGTTCCAGGAATAGGGACCTGGGACCCATTCATCCATGGGTGAATGCATCCTCCCTAAACCTTTGAACCTAAATTTAAATTATGTTTTTGGTAGTATTTTAACATCTCTAAATCCATAATTCAATTTCACCTTGTGATATTTGAATTTTGGGAAATTAAGGATACATACCTAAAAATGCAAGGTCATTTCACTAAGTTTCACCTAGAAATTTTATGATATTTTTATGAGAATTCTTCAAGTAATCAAGGGCATTCAAGAGAAGATACAATAGAGATTTATTGCAGCATTCAAGATCCATCAATCATGTCAAAGTCTTCTTGCATCATGCATGTTTTTGGAGCTAACATTGTGATGTAGGTTTCAAGATCAAGTTCAAGCATTCAAAGCATTATTCAAGTGTCAAGATCCACATCCAATTCAACCATTTCATGCAATTTGAAAACTTCCTAAGATCTCCATTATTAAGGTTTCATATATAAGGGTTTGTTGAGTGGTAACATAGATTTGTTCATTCTTCATTCCCTCTTTCATTTCATTATTTCAATTCAATGTTTGATTACCAAAATAGGGTTTGACCAAGGAAAACCCCCATTCACCCAAAAATAAACATGTTTCTCTCTTGTGTGTGTGATTGCATATTTAGGTTGAAGAAGGATTGAAGACCTTTTGAAGAGAGAGATTGAAAAAAGTTGTCAAAGTTGACAAATCACATAATCTCACCTACAAATCTAATTTCCGACTTTCCGACATTGAAACCTAGACAAATCAGAAGCTATAGATCTATTTCAGAGGGTCCCAAAAGTTGCAAAAAAACTCTGAGTGGGTGAATGATTCCCATTCTACCTTTAGAACTGCCTCAAGTAGTGACTAGTAAACACATCTTTGCCCTTCCTAGATATGCATTTGGCTTTCTAGTTCTGCAAATATTGAGTTTAATCTTGTTGTTTCAAATCCAAGATTACATTTTGGAGTTGATTTTCTATTTTAAGTTTTTCTTCCCAAAGTGTTGTTTGACCTTGAACCCCATCCTTCAATCATAAGGAAATCTAAAGATTCTCACATTGACTTGAATCACCTAAAGGTTGTTATTCAATTCTTTGTGGGGATCTAATTTCCTAATGAAATAGAGGAAGATAGGGTCCATCATTGTTCATTAACCCACATATTTAAAACCCCCTATTTTCCTATGTTTCAATTATTAATTTTTTCCGCAAAGAATAAGAAATATTGCTTTGGCTATAAAGAACAAAATGAGGAACCCAAACTTTGAAAATAAATTGCTTTATGGGTTCCCAATTGAACATTTTTCAAATTTTGTAAGTGGTTAAATTTAAGGATTTGAACCTAGGTCTAAGTGCTTGGAAGATAACCCATTCACCAATCCACCTATCTCCTCATTCACATAAAAGTGGTAAATAATCACCATATTTTAAATTAGATTTATTTATTTTCCTTTTGAGTGTTTAACTGGGTGCATGTTATGAAAGAACATAAATTATATTATAAGTGTTACCAAATCACCGATTAGGAGAAGTTGATAAAATAAGAAAAGGAGTGAGGTTATCAATTAATAATACATTTCCAACACTAATGGTTATAAAATTCATTTCATTGTTGCCAAAAAAAAATCACATTATCATACATAACTAGTAGAGACAAAAAAATATGCTAAATATAGTCCCAAAAATAGGAGATAATTACTTAGAAAAATAATTTACAAGCATAAATAAATAAATATAATGATTATCTTCATTAATCTTCATTAAATTGGAGCCTTAATCTTCATTGGGTCTTTCACCATTTCTTTGAATATTCAGCCACTATCTTGCTTGTATAATTTGGATTTTATAGAGCATAACCGTATCTACAACTTTCACGCTCGCGGGTTTTTTGAATTTATGTTGCTTTTTCAAGACTGATTGATTGATTGATGGGCCATTCATGCGGGGACCCAACAAGGCTTTCCCATCTAGGAATGTTTTTCCCAAGTTTGGTACTATGCTCAGGCTCGTTGCCTCAAAAAATGTTGTTCTCATTCATGGTACAACTTATGGCTTCATTACACCTTCTTCTGCAAAACTGGTAGCTTGTACAACTAGCAAGTCCCCTCTATCACACCCTTTTGGTTTGGAGTCATTTTTCTCTAAAGAAGACCCAGTTTCATTCATGGACAAACTAGTTGGTGGAGGTTCGCCAGCTATGGCTAGGCTGAATATGGAATCTATCTTCTATTTAGTAGATGGTCAAGAAATTGATGTTCCTAAAGCACTTATGATCAAATAAATGGATAGCCTCAAGTTGTCATTGGTGGGTAAATTATTAGCGTACTGGTTGAATATTGACTAGGTAAGGCAATGGGCTAACTCTATCTAGAATTTAAAAGGAAGTGTTTCTATTAGTGTTATATCCAAAGGTATTTTCCTCTTCAACTTTGTTGTGTATGAATACATGATAAAGGTTCTTATGGGGAAACTTGGACTTTTGATGTCTGGTTTAAGAAGTTACTTTCGCTATGCAAGTGGAAATCGGGTTTTGACCCATCTATTGATCTGGGTGTTGTCACCCTTACCTGGGTGTGTCTACTTGGGTTACCCTTAGAATTCTGGGATTAAGCATCTTCAAGGGGATTTCCAATTCCTTTAATAGCCTCCTGACTATTGACAAGATCACTCAAGAGAAGTCTAGATTGGTCTTTGATTGGATTTGTGATAATGTGGCTTCTAATACTGTTCTACCTACTTTAGTGGTCCTAAAGTCAAAGTTTGGTAATTGGTCTCAAAATCTAGAATATGAAAATGCTAGAGTATACTGTCAAACTTGCAAGAAATTTGGTCATATCCATGATACTTGCAACAAGAGGTTTCAAATTTTGAATAGCAAGGACTTGGGCTCCCCGAAAAAGCCTACTACTCAATCCAATGTTACTATTGAGCCTATGAATGATGTTTCTCAAGCTATCCCTGAGAAGGAGCAAAATGTAGGTATTATGGTTGCCATCAAGGATTCTTCCCCAAGGTAAATGGAGGCAAAGGCTATCACCCCCGATTGTATACTACATAAATTGGACAACCATGATTTGTCAATGATCTTACAAAGTGTCTTGGCATTTCCTTCTTATTATCCTCATACAATATGGGTTCAATGGTAGGTTCCTCAAACTAATCATTGCTTGTGTTACCACTCTGAAGTGTTCAGTCTTGGTGAATGGGGTTCCTCATGTATTCTTTTCCTATGGTCGTGGTCTTAGGCAAGGGGATCCTCCCCTTATCTCTTCATTATTGTGGTTGAATTCTTGGAAAGAAACATCCAAAAACTCTTGGATACTAAGGTGTTGAAGGATTTTAAGGTTGCTTCAAATCTCCCTCTTTCCTCTCACCAATAGTTCATTGATGATACTATCCCTTTTGGTGAAGCCTCGGTTAGGGAAGCAGGTCATTGGAAATCAATTTCGAATGGTTATAATAGAGCTTCAGGTCACCATATTAACTACAATAAAAGCAAGTTATACTTTTTCAACTTTGACCAAAGAGTGAAAGTTAGAGTTGTTTGCATATTGGGTTGCTAATAATTTGCTTTACCTGCTACTTACTTAGGCATGTGTGTTATTTCTAAAAAATATGATACTAATTATTGGAACCATATTATTGAGATAATTCAAAATAAGTTGGCCTGTTAGAAGGGAAAACTCTTAAGTGAAGCTAGGAAGCTCCAATTGCCAAAAGCCTCACTTCAAAACATTTTGGTCTACTACTTATCTTTGTTCAATATTCTTGCTTTTATTGTTGATAAGATTAAACAAATCCAAAAAATATTCTTGTGTTCAAGAACAAAGAAGAGAAATAGAATGGCACTAGTGGGGTGGGAAAAATTTTGTGCTCCTAAAAGTGTTGGAGGCCTGGGTATAAGAAGAATTAAAAATTTTAATAAAGCTCTTGTTTCCAAAAACTGAGTTATGATTCTTAAAGCTAAATATCTAAGAAATAGAGATCAGTGTTGCTTCCTTAGTACCTTAGGCTTGCATTATGGATCAATTTTATAGAACCATCTCCTCAAAATCAAAAGTGTGCTAAAATGGAAGTTAGGAAACATATTTGAAATGATAATGATACAGATTTCTAGAAAGATGGATGGAATAAGGGCCCCAACTTAGTTCCATTGATTACCTCTACCCTTTAAAATAAAGGTTGATTAGTATTTATGGAAAATAGGTTGTTGGTTATATTGATTGGGATGGACCTGAGCCCCATTGGATTAACTTCAACAATCTACTTTTGGGAGTTAACCTAAGGGGAGATAGATAGCAAAACTGGGATGTTGTAGTGCAAATACTTCACCAAAGAATTGGGGAGGCTACCTTATTCTCTAAAGATATGATGGATGAATGGTTGTGGACCAAGAGTCCTTCGGGTTGTTTCTTTATTAAGATAGCCTATGTGGAGTTAGAAAAACCTTTATTAGGCAGCATTAGCTTCCAATGGAACAATGTATGGTTAAATAATATGATTCATAAAGTTAACTACTTCTTGTGGGCAGCTACTCATGGAAAGATTCTCACTACTGATAATCTGATAAGAAGAGGGTTTCAATTTTCTAACATATGCTTCCTTTGTAAAGAGGAGGAGGAGACAATTATGCATTTGTTCTTCCACTACTCATATTCATGAGAAATTTGGTCCTTCTTTCTCCCCTTGTTGCATACTAAATGGGTCTTTCCTCCATTAATGAAAATGTTTATTGACAGTTGGTTTTTTACCCTTACTCTCACAAAGTTATAAAGGATCTCTGGAGTCAAGTCCCTCCCTTCCTAACCTGGGGGATTTGGAAGGAGAGAAACAATAGGATCTTCCAGGAAATAACAAAGACCTATGTATGACCATTAAGAATCAAATCTAGAAAAAAGTGGAAGTTGAGGGTATATTCTCTCAAAGGTTATGCCCCCCTATAAGGAGGTCAGAATTAAGCAAATCTACGGCCTCAAAAAGGATCTCACAAATGTCAACTGGTCCAATTACATCACTAGGAAGAGTACTATTTGGTCTCATCCCGAGTTGGACTGGGTTAAGTGTAACTTTGATGTTTTCTCTAAAGACAACCCTAGTTTGGTAAGGGTTGGAGGTCTTATTAGAAACCACCAAGGGGATTGCATTGTAGGCTATGGGAAAAATCTTGAGATCTGCTCTAATAATAAGGCTGAGGCCATGGCTGTTTGGGGAGATATCAAACTTCTAAAAGAATTAGGCTTCCAAAAATTTATCTTGGAAGGAGACTCTAAGCTCATTGTTGATATTCTTAAAGGTGATTGTGTTGTCCCTTGGGAGTTAAGGGATATCATGGATAATTGTAAACTTCTTATGAAATTTTTCACATGTTGTAGAGTACATGTTTATAAAGAAGGTAACAGTTTCACATATGTCACTACTAACGAAGCTCTAAATTTGTCATATAATAACCCCCTCTAATCTAGGGTTTTTACTAGAAATATAGAAATATAGGTATTTGCAAATTAACCAATTCCAGACAATTGCATGAACTTAATAACATCATATTTGATTATAGCTAAAGAAGTTGCATTAAAATCTTACCTGGATTACATAATATGCAGATCTGAAAGTGTTTGATCAATAACTATGAACATCAACAATCTCCAAAACCCTATATGATTCCACCCTGAATCTGCCTTCAAACTGATTAACAAACTGAACCCTAAAGACTTTGTAAACTCTAGAATGATGATCTTCAGAAAATCAATGAAGCTCTGTAATAATCTCTATATGAGACTCTCTCAGAATGCCCTTGGGTGATCTTCCACACCTGTAGACATTGTCCTCTCTGAGGGTTCGTCCTCAAAAAGCTTGAATCTTCAAACCAGCAAACTCTATTGCTCAGCTCTCTCAATTTTGCAAATAAATAATGGATAATCAAAATTGATCTTTTTTACCCTTTTTATTCTTCTCCCAATTTCCAAAGCTAACTTTTGCAATAAGGCTTATGAAATAATATTAAAATATTGCTTTTTAATCTAATTGACTTTTAATGAAATATTTCATAAAGTACTATCAAAACAATAATACTTTATTAAAAGTCATTTTATTTCCCTTATGATGCCAAATTATAAAGTTACTTTATTAAAATCACTTTTGTTAGTGTGAAAGGGGTACTTTATCTAGCTAGTTCATTTCCTAGCTAATTATCCACTTAGGTTCTTTTCACACCTTATTACTTAAGTTTACTTAAGGTCCATAGGAGATATTTATCACTTTATGTCTCATATCATAAGATTAAGACACTTGTCACAATCTTATGATACTTATCCACTTTATGTCTCATATCATAAGATTAAGACACTTGTCATAATATTATGATATCTTATCCCTCACCTTGGCCTATATAACCAAGGGGTTCCTTTTGTAATCTCACACCATTCATTCCAATTCTCAAGCTTATAGAAGCTTTACATTCTTTTAATAGGTTTCTCATCTCTTCTTTCTGTATTTGGTTTCCTTCATTCATTTGTATCTTGGGTAGGCTATTTAGAAAATCTTACATGGTATCAAAGAAAAAATGAGTTGTGGGTTAGCAATCTTTTAGGAAATTTGGGAGTGTAGAACTATTTTTTCAAAGCACTAAGTATGCTCTTCTCTTGCATCCTTGGATGATCTGGAAAATCGAAAAAGTGTGGAGAATATATCATTTTCTAGGGGGTTTCATACATTGAATTGCCAGTTGTAAATTTTCTGAAGTTTCTTGGAGAAATTCTAAGCTTACCATTGAGTCTAGAACAGCTGAGAAAGTCATATTTGTCCTTTATTTTGTCTGAATCGAACACTAGAGACTAGATCTACATGAATTTGAAGCGAAAAGTTCATTGCCAATTCCAGCAAGGAACTGCCATTTCAGAGCATTCTAGGTCAAATTTGACCCCACCATCACATTTAGAAAACCCGAAAAAGCTAAAATTGACTGTTAATTTGTCAATTTTAGTTGAGTTTGCAAAAAAAAAATTATTATTATTTTTAATTCAAGTTTATTTTATCATTGTTTAAAAGCAAAAGCAAAAAAAATATTTTAAAAAAAACTATGGATATGCAAATATCCAAATAGGGTCCCACACCCCATAAAGGTGCAAACCCATAAGAACTCACACATTTATTTGACCACCCATAAAGCTTTCCATTTATTATAAAGTAAACTTTACTTTTTTAGAGCGGGCCACATTTAACTTCAATAAAGCTTTTCAAAAACTTTATATTTAATGCCCCATGTGGGGTGTGGGGGAGGCTACACCCCCATTTTATTATAATGTAAAGTTTTTTAAAAATTCTTTTTAATAAAGTGTTTTTTAATTAAAACCTTTTAAATAAAGTTTTTTAATATGTTTTATTAAAGGTTTTTCTAAATATGAGTTTTAATTAAACTTTTAATTAAAGAAAACTTCAAAAGTTTTCTTTAATAATTTTATTAAAGTTTTTTAAATAAAACTTTATTAATTTATTTTTAATAGTTTTTAAAAATAAAATTTTAAAAATTATTTTCTTTATTAATATTTTTAATAAAGTTTTTCAATACTGTTTTTTAATTAAGTTTTTTTAAAAACAAATTTCTCATTTAATAAGAAAAATTGGAAAACTTTTTTTTGATTGACTGTTGAGCTTTGTATTGTACCATTTGTGGTGTTCTTCCATCCAACAACCAACAGGGGTCAGTTGTTCCTAACATTATGGCGACAACCCAATTGGAGGGAATTTTTATCAGACACGTTTGTTATCAACTTCAGAGTTGATTTCTACGTGGCTTCTTCATCAGAGTTTCCAAATTTACATTATCGATGTTGTCCAAATAACTCCTATATGTAAAAGATGTTGTAAATGCACTAAAATAAAGTGCCAAGATCTTGTCACTTCAGTGTAATTTGCCAAATCTTTCATATTGCAAGTTTTTTATGATTGATCTATGTATCAAGTGTTAGTTCCTATATACATAGTGAATGCAGCGACTGGTTACCCATGCATTTCGGTGTGATGGACTAGATACCATATAAACACTCTTGTTATGGAAGCAATATTCTTGTATTCAGAGGGTCAAGTTCTACATACAAAGACTCGATACCTATATTTTTAACTAATATTTAGTTGAGCAGTGTCCAAAATAAGTGATACCCATACAAACTCAGTACCAAATCTATAATTTCGAGCATTCAAGAGTATCTAGTTGATAATTGTGCATTGGTTTCTTTGATTTTGATCTTATTCTTGTTGCAATGTGGGATTCATCAGCAATTCTTCATCGACAGTTACAACTTTTTCATCTATTTTTTAGAGTTTGGACATCAGTGGTTAAGAGTTTTGTTCCCAATGGGATTTTCCTTTCTTATTTTTGTAATTAGTACATTATGATCCTCTTGCTCCATCTTCACATTTATATGCTTCCATAGTGATAGATTTTACAAATATTCATGAGTTGACAATTTCAACTCAGTCTCCATTCATGTTGACATCTTCTACAATAGTACCTAATTCTTTATATCAATGATTGTCATCATTTCGCATCTTTTGGAGTAGCATTTGGAGGACTTATCATCATCTTTGGTCGATGCTCTACATCAATCTTCACATTGTTCTAAAATGTCACCATCTTTAGTTAAGATTAGGACTCTTGACATTGTGGAATTTGAGTTGATTCCAAAGACTTATTCCTTTCAGGAATTGGAATTATATTGCATGTATCATTTTCTTCCTAAGGGGAGGAATGTTGTTCAATGATCTTGGACCATCTTCAAAGTTTTATGATGATCATTCACCATCAGTGCGGGATATTGTACATTCAGGGGGTTCACTTGACCTTCTCTTTTCATTCTCTCTTATGGGGGGACTTTTTCCTCACATGGGGTTTTGTCCTTCACATTTTATTGAGAGCATTTTCACTATTTTCTCTTTTGGAGAGGAGTTTTGTCCCACTGGGTTTTCTCCTTTTCTCCATTTGTGAGAAATTTATATGTACATGGGTACCTCATTAGACCGAGTAGTTAGGACCCATCTTTGCATCTTTGCATTGTATGTACTTCTCCCTAAGTTGCACTTAAGGGGGGTGTTAGTGTGAGAGGGGTACTTTATCTAGCTAATTCATTTCCTATCTAGTTATCCACTTAGGTTCTTTTCACACTTTATTACTTAAGTTTACTTAGGGTCCACATGGTATATTTATCACTTTATGTCTCATATCATAAGATTAAGACACTTGTCACAATCTTATGATACTTATCCACTTTATGTCTCATATTATAAGATTAAGACACTTGTCATAATCTTATGATATCTCATCCCTCACCTTGGCCTATATAACCAAGGGATTCCCTTTGTAATCTCACACCATTCATTTTAATTCTCAAGCTCATGGAAGATTTGCATTCTCTTGAGAGGAATACAGTTTATTATTTCTCATCTCTTATTTCGGTATTTTCTTTCCTTCAGTCATTTATATTTTAGGTAGGTTATTTAACAAATCTTACAACTTTATAACATTAAATTATAAAATCACTTTAATGATTAATATTATTAAAATAATTTGACTTTAATAACTTAATTAAATTGCCAAATCTCACTAATAATCTGAATATAACCCCTGAGAGTGATCCAAGCACAATTTCCCACTATTATCATGGTGACCACTAATCCTAGTATAACTTATTATAAATAGTAAGTATGAACACTAAACTCCAAAACTGCCTCTATAAGACCTATCAGCCAAAATGTTGAAACCCTGAACTGTATATGCTGGAATGGATACCCAAGCCTGTTGATGAACTTAAATACCCTCCAAAGTGTCCCCTAAATGTGTCATTAGCCTACGAGGACTAGATGGTAGGCTAACTACCACAAAGATACAGATCCTAAAAAAAAGGGGACATTACATGTCATACTTGGACACGTTGAGAGTATGGGTCATTGCCAAGAGCAATAAGAGAGAGTTTATTAAAAGAAAAATATGAAAATGCTTATAATCACTAAGTATTGGATAAGGGGTCTTGCTAGATTGATCATAAAAATGAA
Organism: Sequoiadendron giganteum; assembly: GCA_007115665.2. Lineage (NCBI taxonomy): Eukaryota > Viridiplantae > Streptophyta > Pinopsida > Cupressales > Cupressaceae > Sequoiadendron > Sequoiadendron giganteum. Next base: position 280,104,580 of record CM021104.1, on the reverse strand, counting down.
AGGTGATGGGATTAAAATAAATAATAATTATATCAGAGATGACATGTTTTAAATTATGGAAATTTATAAGGAGGGCATCATCGGGGTGGTAATTAACGTTATTACCATATCCCAGTACTTACCACATCACATATGTATTTGTAATGGTCAAGCCTTGGTAATTTCAAATTTAATCAATGTGTCATACATCCCTACTCACCTCATTCTCGAGGTTTGGATCGATTTTGATAACCTGGAGAGATTTATTAAGGAGTTGGATAATCATTGTTGGATTGTCCTTGGGCTCGTGTATTTGGATGCTATTAACTAGTAGATTTTTTTAGGTATCATAAATGACTTTCTATTCCTCGCAAACAATATTTGTTCAATCTACAAGTTTGGAGGTAGTAGCTCAAGTTTTTGGAAAGTCGAAGAGATTTGGGGTGATATGAAGAAGGGTACTAACTTGAAGAAGGGTCTGAAAATTTTTCACAAGTCTAAAATGGGAGGCTCGAGGAAGCAAACGAAACCCCCAAATTATGATGCCCTTAAACAAAATGTTGATCTCTTGAGAATGTTCAGATTTGCTAGAATGGCTTCTTTCTTTGAAACAATGTGAGGTTATAATGAGAGGTTGGCCTCAAAGTTTACTAACTCTTGGAAGAAAGGTCATGTGACTATACGAGTAGTGAAGTTAGAAGTGACAGCTCAGTTAATATCTGAAGCCATTGGCTTGGTTAATAAAGAAAGAAAGGTGGTGAAAAAAGTGGTGGTGAATATTAAGATTTTATGGATAAATTCTTGCACGAAGGGGAGGTGCTAACTAGGTTTTAGAATGGCTATGCCCAGCTTGATCTTCCTCCACCATTCACCATGTTCAGTATGTTTGTAATGTGTTATTTTACCTTAGAAGGAAGGTATATGGCTATTCGTTCCTATCATTTTCCCATTTTGAACTATATTAGGCATAATGATAAGATATATTTGCCTTTTTATCTACTTTCTTCCTTGCAACAAAATATAGAGAATGGTGCCTCACCCCCTCCACACCAGGGGCTAATATTGGCTCTGTATAAGTTCATCCTTGTTAATAATCCTCATGGTAACCCCTTGATTATTAGGCAGGATGACCCTCCCAGAAATGAAAATGAGGTTGATGTTATGGCTAACAACCAGTGCATCCTTGTGGACCTAAACCTAATCTCTTTTCTCCTAGGATTGAACTAGTGCAGGGCACCCCCTCGAATGTTGCTATAAACCCTACCCCCCTTTCCAAAAATTTTACCTCTAAATCCAAGCTTCTCCTTGATGATAAATCCCTTAATTTGGAACTGCTTAAAGCCACTCCAGAGAAAAGAAAGCACTCCCCTCTTTTACTGGAACCCCCTAAAGCTAAAAAATTAAAGAAAAACAAGCAAAATCTGAAGTAGGGTAATGTCATCACCATTTTTGAAGACTCTGAAGGTCTTCAAAAGGAGGAGATGGAAGAAGGGCATGGGGTAATTTGAGAGGAGGTTGAAGATCGTAAATACTTGCTAAGGTGGCCTACTCTAACAAAAAAGATAAAGGCAAAAAGAAAGATATTATGGAAGAGGAAGAGGAGTCGCTTACTGTTGAAGAATTTGAACTTCGAATAAAAGAGGGCAACAAGGGCATGAAATGTGAGGAATTTGAAAATGAGATGGAAGAAGATGAATTGGAGGAAGAGGAGGACTACAAGGAGGAGGAGGAGGAAGCGGGTGGGGAGGAGGCTCTTGAGACAATTGGGATGGATACCCGGGATGATGATGACAATGCCCCTAGTGTTACTACTTTTGGAGATACTAATATTAAGTTCTTGAAAGGCAGAATTACTTTCTTATAAGTGCAAATGGAGGACATGGAAAAAAAATTTACTACCCTCATGAAGGTTATGGATGGTCTGATGCACAAAGCTATGGTCGAAGCGATGTCTAGCCAAACGAAAATTAGAAAATAGCTAAAGAAAGTTGGCAAGAATGATGATTCTAAGGACCTATCTACTGAAGGAGCCTTTGATTGGAGGGAATTTGTCTCTCATATTGGGGATAATTGGGAGTTAATTGCTACAATAATGGCTCTTTATCATGTGTCTTTGGTGTTTTGGCTTTTGGGTTCCCTGGTTTAATGAGTACCTTTTTACTCTGGTGCTTCTAGATGTTAATCTTGGACAATTATTTTTTGATCATTATACATGGTTTTGATCCTTGTTAGCATATGGTTAATCTCTATTTTGGCTTGTGTTCCCCTAGTTGGGTTAGTCTTATGTTAGCTTACTATATTTTTGATTGTACACTGTAAGGTCCTGTGGATGCTAAAATTGGGTTTAACGATTATGGCATGTGTGCCTTCTTAAGGTTGCTAAACAACAAGTAGTTTGGTTTGTTTTTTCTACTAGTTTGGTTGGTTTTGTTTCCTAGCATGTCTCTCCTTTGATTTTTTAGCTCTTTTTGTATCTAGTGGGATCAAGGCCCTTTTTTCCTCCTTATATAATAAAAAACAAATCTAATGATTGGAGAGGGGTTCTAATTAAGGATACATGGGGATGCATTCTTGATGTTTTTCCATCCATCCCTATAATTTTTTTATTTCAAGGACATAAGCATGCATTAGAATTATCCCTAGTATATACTTGATTTCTCCTATCGCTATAGGTACACCTTGGAAAATGCACTCAACTACCTAGAAATTATTGGAGATGGTTGGTCATCCCTAGACAACAATAGCATGAACTAAAAATCATAAAAATTGACCTAACACAAAAGATGAGAGAAATTTTTAGTTCATTTTAGGTGATTTACTAATAAGGTGGAAAATTGAAACCCTGGGATTTCACCTTAGGGTTTCAAGGCTTTTCCACTACCATGTTATCATTAGAATTGAATTAAGGGCATTAACTAGGATATGAGATTGACTTACAACCTGAAAGGTGAGTCAATCAACCCTAGGATCTAAATTGGAGGATTTTAAAATCAATTTTATATGAAATTAAATGATGCAACTAACTAACAATGAAAATGCACTACTCAAATTTGAAAACAACAAATCTGAAAAGTTATAGACAAATTTGATGTTCAAAAATAGGTTGAGAAACCTTGTGTGCACCTATAATATAAATTTGGAGTTGAATTTGTAGGACTAAGTCACCTAGGGCGTCTATGTTTGATTAACCAAATTTGCAATATATCTTCATAGTCCTCGAGTTTCAAATTAGAGGCTTCTTCCTTTTGAATTTCACTGTTGAATCTTTGTCAGATGTTGAGATAACTGAGTTTTCATATCTTGTCAAGTTGTAGGGTTTGAATGAAATAATAAATAAAAGATCTTCAATCTCCCTTTAATTCCCTTTAGATTTGTAACCTACACATTCAAAAAGAGAGGAAGGGTTATGCCATATAGGGGTTTGCGTTATTCAAACCCCACATGTTGGTGTTTCCACCTTCATAATGGAAAATTTGATGAAAGTGAGCTTATCCTTTTGAGGGATAGAGGCTAAATGATAAATGAATGATGAATCAACAATAGATTGCAACTCACCACCCAAATTTTATTTCCTTGAAGGATTGAAGTCATGCACATCTCCTCAAGGCTTTATTGCAAATCGGCTTGACTTGATTTGAAGACCTACAAGTGTTAGTCCTTACAAACAAAAATGTATGTATAAAATAAACTCACATAAAACTTAAAATGATGCTTTGACAATGAACTTATGCAATAATTATGCTCTTGAATTCTCTTGACTTGATAATAATTGCTTGATCACCAATATTTGCAATAATTTCTAATTAGTTTTCAAATCGTGAAATGATTAGGTATTTATAGGCCTTTAAGCTAGTTTATCAAAAATTAGACCATGATAGTTGACATTTGAAATTTGAAATTCAAATAATAAATTTCTATCCTCGACATATTAAAAATTAGATCTAAAATAGGGCAACCAAGTTGCCTAGGGCGCCATTATCCAGACCCTATTTTGTCGGGTATAAAGTGTCGGGAGAAAATATTAAATGTTTACTTTGGTTTTGTACATGCTTTTTCTTGATAAATGTTCAAATGGGCCATGAAATGTATAATTAGGTCCATGCACATAGGAGGGAGTAAAATATAGTGTTAAATTATCAAGGGTGACAATTTACGATGCTACATTTAGCCCCCACTTTAGTGAGAGTATGAACTTATGCTCAAACTTACACTAAATTAGAAATATGTCAAGAGGGGTCTGATTGTCTAAATGTTGAAGAGATAGGATGTCAATGAGTCTAGGGAGAGTGCATAAGCCCCCAAGATTTAGGGTCCCATGGAAAACCAACATAAGGATAAGGGAACACAAATATATGAAATGTAGAAAGACAACAAAAAGCATACATGACAAAAACACAATGCAAACACAAAAGGAGGGTATGAAAATCATGGACTAGAAAACTCCTCAAAATTCTTGCTAGGATTCATACCCAAGGCATTCATGACTCACAGCTAACAATGTCCAATATTTGCTAAGTGAATCATGAACCAAAGACACCACAGGCTAGTGAAGTCCTCACAAACTATCATGTAGATGTGTTCAAAATACTCTAGAAGTTTGTGATTACAAAAGTGGCTTTTCTGCTCATTTTAGCTCGACCAAGAAGTTTTCAAGAGAAATATTTCCTATATAGTTGTTGAAGGTAGAACTAATATGTTAGAACCATCTTCATTTTTTTGGGATAGGGATATACTCAAGCTTGCCATTTGTTGTATGCCTATCACTTATGTGGTTCTAATATCTCAACTTTTCAATATTCAAGTACAAATTTTACCCTTTCATTTACTAGGAATTTCTCTAGCCTAATTATTGAAATTGGTAAATAGATTTCATGTGTTTACAAGTTATATTTTTTGTTCCAACTTTTACCCTACTATAAGAATATTATCTCTAACTAGCTCTCTTCCTCATCTCCTTGATTGAACCAATTGAATTGGTTGTTGGGGTTCCAAAAATTTATCACTTGTCATCAGAATTAGATTTTCTTTCATGGCACAGATTGAAAATATTTCTCATTTGGAATTTTTTTCATAATTTCATTCATAGTTTAATTCATGAGTAAAGGATGTTCATTGTTGATAGCTATCTTATAGCTAGTAGTTTTCAATACTCCAATCTATGGTCCCAACACTTTAGTAATCATTTTCCAACTTTGAGGCAACTACTATAAAAATGTTTATAGAAGAGAAATAGATCATGTCAATGACCAATACTCAAGACATCTCAAATACATCAGGTTACAAGGAATAAAGGGAATGGTTCTCTAAAATTTATGACAACCAACGCTATGCATAAGATTTTCACAGTCCATAAGATTGAAAGAAAAAGCTTGTGGAATAAACAAATTATTTAGTATTTTTTGAGAAGCCTTTACTTTCAGTGTTCATTATTTTAAAATGAAGTACTTGGGGATGTCCCTAGTCTACTGAAGAAATATTGATATTTCCCAATTGTCTAATTGTTTTAAAAAATAGAACATCAATTTTTATTATATTTTTAATCATTAAAGTAATGGAAATGATCCATAATGATATAACAATCATATATTCACATAACCATGAAAATTAAGTATACACATAATGTAAGTCACAATATTGGAGTATTGAAAAACACATTATGATTTGTATCCTACATTTTAAAGTGTTAAAAAACTAAAGACAATCTTGGCATTTGAAACATTTAACTATCATATGTAGTACTCACATAGTGTTATAGATAAAATGTATAGTATGCACCTTTTTTAACTTTTTTCAAATAATGGACATATACAATGGGGAAGACATAACTATAATTGTGGAATCTCATTAGTTTACAAAAAAGGGCCTGTCAATTTCACTATTTCTTATTATTTCTCCTTAATAATGTCCTTCAAAATATTTTATGAATTCCATGTCCATAACATCTAGTGAATAGCTCACTATAGTCTATCACCATTCAATTCATAGGAAAAGGATCGATGACATAATATATGCATGATCTACCATCACCACAATAATTTTCCTACCATTAACTTTTATGCAATAGTGCAAGAAATCAAAAGGCAAGAGTAAGAGTGAGGCTAGTACAAAAGAACTAGATTTATGTTATCAATCTAGAAATCCTCCTCATGGACAGTGGAGAACCAATGACAAGCATCAATTTGAATGTTAACTTTTCCATTGGTTGAATATTGTGTTTATAAACTCAATGTCTAGCCATACTAAAAAATTCCTTATTAATGAAATAGAGGACTACCAATCCTTTGAGGGAAATTGGAAAGTTAAAAAATGCAATGAACTCCTCACTATGTCTAGCTATAAAAGCGAGCAATCCATAAAATTTAGATTAGGATAGAGTGAATTTCTAAATGTGATGTGCAAAATGGATCTAGGGTCTAAATCAAACCTTCCCTTACATTACATTAGAGAGGAATGAAAAATTGATCACACAAGACCACTTGGCTACTATCCTTAATGGAAGAGCTAGAATGGTAGATAAGGGCTTTGTTCCTTTTTGTGTTTTTGTGTAGGTTTGAAATTAGATCAATAAGAAATTGATTTGATTTGATTATGTAAATGGAAACTAGGTCAACTATGAATCTACAAAAAACTAATATGACTTTAGAAAAGTATAGAACTATAACACATGAATTGATGACATAAAAGTAAAGCACAAAGATAGAAGTACTTGGTATACAAATTAGGGCTGAAATTATCTGGTATAAGGCAATTATTCCCTAGACTAGAGAATGCTACTTTTCAGGATCTGTGAACAAGTCTCAATAAGGTATAATTTGTAGGTTGTTTTCTTTTGGATTTAGATTTAGAACTTTTTTTGTTGATGTATAAATCCTCTTTCCCTAATTTAGTGAACTAGGAGACTTGAATACTTGATATTGTAATTAGGTCTTCAATCTTCTCCCAAATCCACTTTAGATTTGCAACCTGCACACAAAGGGGAGAAGAAAGGGTTGTGTCATATAGGGTCTTTCCCAAGTTAAACCCCATTTTGGTGTTTCCACCTTTACATTGGCTATGATAATGTAAAGAGTTATTACCCTTAGTTGGGCATAAGAAAATAGATAAAAACAAGTGATAAATGACAAGTGTTGCAACTTACTACTCATATCTACTTTCCTTAATGGACTAAAGTCACGCTGCTCATCTCATTTAAAAATAATTAGATGTTTTATTGAAGGTCCTGCAAGTGTTAGTACTCACAAAACAAATGAACATGAAACACAAACAATCTTACTCATGTACTTGATGCATTACTAATGGAAATCTTGATTAATAAAAAGTATTGTAAAATAATGTTTATTCTTCTCTTGTCTACTCTTGATTGCTTTTCTAGGATACTCAATCGCTCAAAATCATCATTAGCCCTTTAAATAGTAAAATAAACTTGTATTTATATGCATTTATTCATTTTTCTACAAAATTAATTATGAAAAGTCAACGAATGAATTTGGATTTGCAAATATAGAAATGTCGACAGTATAATTTTTTAAATTGGGCCAAAATAGGTTGGTCAAGAGTGATAATGCCCTAGACTAGACCTATTTTGGGGATTTTGTGGCCATTAAATAAATAATTAATATTAATTCCTAAGTTTATCATGATTTTCTAAAAACGACCATAAAACAGGTAAATTATAAGCACAATTAGGTCCAAGCACATAACATGGAGCTAAATCCAGTGTTAGATTATCAAGGATGACAATTTATGATGCTAAATTTAGCCCCCACTTTAGTGAGAGTATAAACTTATGCTCATGCTCATGCTAAAGTAAACATAAGTCAAGAAGGATTCTTTTATCCAAAAATTAGAGAGGTAGAATGACACCAAATCTAGAAGATGCACTAGCCCCCAAGCTCAAGATCCTATGAAAAAATAATGTAAAGACAAAGGAACACTCATAAGGTGCAATGCAACATGATGAACATGAAGCATACACAACGAAAACACAAAGAAAACAATAGAAAATACATGAAGATAAAAAACAAAAGACACAAGATAGACATATAACAAACACAACACAAAAATTAAAACACAAAAAGACATAAGCATAAGGTTAGTACACTAAAAAAAGGATTTGAGTTGGTAAGGTAAAGAGACCTCAATCTGAAAAATTGTCTCAAATACCAAAAATGATTCATTAAATATAATGTTAGACATGATGGTACTCTCATAAGGATCAACAAGTTGTGTTATGCTGGATCAATCATGACCCACATAGATCCATTGGCTGGAAAATTATGTTATATTAGGTGTCCATGCAATATGATAGGTTTTAAAAGGATAGAAAGTTGCATTATGCTAGTTTAATCATAAAACACATGGCTCCACTACCAAGCAATTTGTGCTTTGCTAAGTGGCCATGCAAAAATTTCTCTTCATAGAACAACAATATTTGTTATGCTAAATCCATGGAATATTTTTCCAATCACGTCTTAGTGAGTGCATAAAATTTTAACATCATGGGTGACTATTTAAAATCATAGGGGATGAATCACCTAAAGGGTGTGAAACTTTTTAATGTCATGGGGGATGAATCACCTCAAATGGTTTACAAAAGTTTAACATCATGGGGCATGAATTGACAGTTGTACCTCAGGGGATGTTAATAAACAAAACCATCACAAAGGGGGTACACAAATAAAATGATGACCATTTCTTAGTGGTATTATGCATAATACCACAACTAGAGGGGCACATGAATGAATTTTAAGGCCACACCTTAGGGGATATCATGTGTAATACCACCACTAAAGAGGCACATGAATGAATTGCAAGGCAACACCTTAGGGGATATTATGCATAATACACAACTAAAGGGGCACATGAATGAATCTCAAGGCCACACCTTAGGGGATATCATATATAATACCACTAATAAAGAGGCCCAAATATGATTTTTAATTTTCACTAAATTGAGGGATATGCGCCCCTTAAAATGTTAGTGCACTTGTTACACTAATATTTTAAGGAAACGAGGGATGAAAATAGGATCCTTAAAAATAATAGACACCTAATAAAATTTATTATCCTTGCCCCCCAAGTGTATGGACAAGGAAAATCATTGTGTATACTATCATGTTTCTCCTTATTGGTGAAATATGGTTGCATAAATTTTTTTTGTGCCCCCATGCATGACAATGAAAAACATGTGATGCTATGAGCACCACGTATCAAGGAGAAACACCATAATAACTAATTTATTATATTATGGTTACATAGGGACATTGTATGTTTGAAATAATCATTGTATTTTATTCTTTAAGACCCAACACCCATCAATAGAATTCCTAAACATTTTATGATATGCACAAAAGGATGGATTTAGTTTTTTTATTGGACTTTTGTTCACATGGAGGTTGAAGGGACATTATACCCATTTGTAGAAATGAGAATAATGTCTTTTCTATCTCAGATAAGGTGTGCAAAGCAAGGAGTAATCTATTTTTGTACAAATGATGGTTTGATTGTTGAGTAGAGGCTAGCATGCATGTTTCACATAAAGTAGGAGGGAAAGGATGTTGGTATCCTATTCCTATTGTGGTAGTATGTGGTGTGGGATGTAGAGAACTTTGAATTCCTTGTTCATTGTTTTGATTAAAGCCTTGTTTAGAGAGGATTTAAAAATTATGGGTATAATGTGTCTCCCAATTGAGAGTGTGTGACTAGTTTGGTTCAAATGGGATGAGTGACAATTTTGGGAAAAGGAAGAATCATGTGTGAGGTGGGAAGATGGATCAAAATGAGTTCCAATGAGATAATTTGTATGTAAGAATAATGGTTGATGGATGAATTGTAAAGGGGTCTCCTTATTAGAGGAAGAAAAAATATCAAGTGATGGCATGATAGGCTTTGTGGATTCTTCATAAAGATATAGAATATAACTTACATGTAGTGGATTGTAGCTTGTAGGTAAATTCTCAAGAATTTTTGAATTAAGGGTAGCTAAAGTAGTGTTTAGGAAGCTATCAATGATCTTGTCCACTTTCTCTAAGATATCCTCTTTGGGAAGAGATACATTTGGAGAGGAGTGATCGTGAGCTGCATCTTTTATTGGAGGAATGTTACCAAAATAAAAGAATGACACATCAATAAAGAATTTCAAAGAAAATATTAATTTACTAAAATAGCCAAAAAAAATAAAAATAAGAAGCTAAGCTAATAAAACAAATTAAAGTGACAACAATTGAAACAAATTCTAGAAACAAAGGACATATTTGAATAGAGACCATAAAGATAGAATTATGACTAAAATTTTGATCTATAAAGTTGGACAAGGGTGGTGGCATCCTAGACTAGAGATGCAATATTTTGATAGTTTAAAAATATAGAAATCAATTATAGTGTGTAAGCATCTTAGGTTGCAGAGCCTCATACCTTTGAAAGAAAATCAATTTTTAGAAATACACAAAAATCTAATTTATATGAAGCACACATATGCATAAAATTTTATGTTTTTAAAGCAATGTAATATGTTCAAATGACAGTTTCCAAAATTTAAAATATTGTGATTAATTGATTTTTTTCTTTCAAATGCTAAAAGATAACATTTTTGAGATTTTTGAAATGAGAAATAATATGTAAATCTATGCTTTTTCAAAAAAAATCACTAGGATGTGCATGCACTTTAACAAATGAAAAAAACTAAGATTACTCTTAGATTTATAACGAATGATTCTAGATAGTTTTACTCATGTAAAAACTATCGTGTTCATAAAAAATATGATGTGGAAAAAGGGATCTAAAGTCTTAATCACACCTTCCATGGAATTACATCATAGAGGAATCAAAATTGATCACACAAGACCACTTAGCTACTATCCTCAATGAAAGAGCTAGAATCGTAGTTCAAGATTTTGGTTCTCTTTATATTTTTGTGTGGGATTGATTATATTAATTAGGAACTAAACTGATTTGATTGTGTAAATGTAAACTAGCTTAACTATGAATCTATAACAAACTAATATTATTTTAGAAAAATATAGAACTGCAACACAAGAATTAATTACATAAAAGTAGAGTGCAAAGATAGAGGAACCTAACATGCAAATTAGGGCTAACATTGTCTAGTCTAGGGTGGTGGCACCTATATTAGAGAATGATAATTTTTAGGATCTATGAATAGGTCTTAATAAGGTATAGTTTGTAGGTTATTTTCTCTTGGATTCAAATTCAAAACTCTTTCTATTAATGTATAATTTCTCAAGCCCCGATTTGTTGAAGTAGGAGACTTCAATGTATGATCTTGCAATTAGGTCTTCAATCTTCTCCAAAATCCACTTCAGATCTACCAACTACACAAAAGGGAGAAAAGAAATGGTTGTTCTATGTAGGGGATTGCCTAAGTAAAGCCACACTTTTGTGTTTCCACCTCCACAATAGCTATGATGATGTAAAGAGTGCTTATCCTTGGTCGAGTAGAGGAAAATAGATAAGAAAAAGTGATAAATGATAAGTGTCACAACTTACCACTCAGATTTTCTTTCCTTGATGGACTAAAGTAATGGTGCTCATCTCATTCAAGGAGAATTAGATGCTTGATTGAAGTTGCTACAAGTGTTAGTAATCACAAAACAAATGGACATAAAATTCAAACAATATTACTCATGAACTTGATGCATTACTCATGGAAATCTTGACATAAAAAGTATTATAAGATAATGCTTATTTTTCTCTTGACTACACTTGATTTATTTTTTGGGATGCTCATTTGCTCAATTTTTTTATTAGCCCATTAAATGGTGAAAAAGACTTTTATTTATATGCATTTATTTATTTTCTCACAAAGTTAATTATGAAAAGCCAACATATGAATTTGGATCTATAAATATAGAAATATCAACAATAACATATTCAAAATTGGGCCAAAATAGGTTGTTCAAGCATAGTGGTACCCTACACTATACCTATTTTGGGGCTTTTATGACCATTAAATAAATAATTAATATTAATTCTCAATGTTATCCCATTTTCTAAAAATGACCATAAAACAAGTTTATTATAAGCACAATTAGGTCCAAGCACATAGGGGGAGCTAAACCTATTGTGAAATTGTCAAGAACTAAAACTTATGATGCTACACCAAATAACATACCTTATTGCATTATATTTAAAATAAAGGACACAGTAGAATAAATTTTATAAATAAATAAATGAACTCGTCTTTGCGACATAGCTACTATGATGAACACCATTTGTTCCTTACCCTTCTTGGTTATGCCCACTACTTGATTAAGAAATAAAAAACTATAAAGTACAACGTAGAAAGCATGTTAAAATTATTAGTTAATGTAGTCTATATCAAATATTTTGCAGCCACTAACAAATATTTTCACAAAATATCATTGATCAAACTAACCTAAAATGTTACTAGAAGTAGAGAAATACAAGATATCTCTTGGCAGTTAAAGGAAATAAACATGCACATATTCAAGTAAGATTATACATGAAGATATAGTTAGTCAAACAACTACAAATATCTGAGAAATGTAATATATATAACAATATAAGTTACAAAAAAAGGTGTGTATTCAATGGATTATCAAGTGGAGGTTACAAAACACATCGTGTCATTTTATTAGACATAAAAACACTGTCACAATTCACTATTAGGCAAAGTAATTGGAATTACTATGGTTGGATCCTGAACTTTGTGTGGGAGAGATATTGAACCTCACACTAGTGGAGATATTTTGTTAGAAACCTTTGACAATTGTATAAGATATATAATTCCCCCTACCTATAATGTCAAAGAAGGATTGCATTGCACATTATCTATATGATTTGCCTTAATTCCCAAGTGTGTTAATGTATCATGCAATTCAAAAATTACTATGTACTAAAAAATTTAGTTCTTGCATTTGTTTGCAAACATCTTTATTTCACAAAGCGCAATAAATAGCTACTTATGCTTGAAATAAACTACCAAAAAAGAAGAAGAGGTAGTTAGAAAAAAAGTTGAAAAGAGGAGGAGAAGGAAAAGGGCATGCTTACCTATACATGGGTGTTAATTGAAGTACAATTATATAGTCCTTAAGTATGTGTTTCATTCCTCTAGGCGGAGGGGAAGTATCACCCAGTAGAAGATCTTGGTCGGGTAACCAATAAAAGTAAACTATTTGAGCATATACACACACCACATTATAATTATAGAGTTGAGTCAACTATGCGTAGTTGGTAAGTCATCCTTAGCTGATATATTTTCATTTGAGAGTTGTTTATAATATGTTCAAATGACAACTTCCAAAATTTAAAATATTATGATTAATTGAATTTTTTCTTTCAAATGCTAAAAGATAACATTTTTGAAATTTTTGAAATGAGAAATAATATGTAAATCTATACTTTTTCAAAAAAAATCACTAGGATGGGCATGCACTTTGACAAATAAAAAAAACTAAGATTACACTAAGATTTATAACGAATGATTCTAGACGATTTTACTCATGTAAAAACTATTGTGTTCATACAAAATATGATGTGGAAAAAGGGATCTAAAGTCTTAATCACACCTTCCATGGCATTACATCAGAGAGGAATCAAAATTGATCACACAAGACCACTTAGCTACTATCCTACAAGATTTTGGTTCTCTTTATATTTTTGTGTGGGATTGATTAGATTAATTAGGAATTTAATTGATTTGATTATGTAAATGTAAACTAGCTTAACTATGAATCTATAACAAACTGATATGATTTTAGAAAAGTATAGAACTACAACACAAGAATTAATTACATAAAAGTAGAGTGCAAAGATAGAGGAACCTAACATGCAAATTAGGGCTAAAATTGTCTAGTCTAGGGTGGTGGCACCCTATATTAGAGAATGAAAATTTTTAAGATCTATGAATAGGTCTTAATAAGGTATATTTTGTAGGTTATTTTCTCTTGGATTCAAATTCAAAACTCTTTCTATTAATGTATAATTTCTCAAGCCCCGATTTGTTGAAGTAGGAGACTTCAATGTATGGTCTTGCAATTAGGTCTTCAATCTTCTCCCAGATCCACTTCAGATCTACCAACTACAAAAAAGGGAGAGAAGAAATGGTTGTTCTATGTAGGGGCTTGCCTAAGTCAAGTCACACTTTTGTGTTTCCATCTCCACAATAGCTATGATGATGTAAAGAGTGCTTACCCTTGGTCGAGTAGAGGAAAATAGATAAGAAAAAGTGATAAATGACAAGTGCCACAACTTACCACTCAGATTTTCTTTCCTCGATGAACTAAATTCATGGTGCTCATCTCATGCAAGGAGAATTAGATGCTTGATTGAAAGTGCTACAAGTTTTAGTACTCACAAAAGAACTGGACATAAAATTCAAACAACATTACTCATGAACTTGATGCATTGCTCATGGAAATCTTGACATAAAAAGTATTATAAGACAATGCTTATTTTTCTCTTGACTACACTTGATTTCTTTTTTGGAATGCTCAATTGCTCAAATTTTTTATTAGCCCATTAAATGGTGAAAAAGACTAGTATTTATATGCATTTATTTATTTTCTCACAAAGTTAATTATGAAAAGCCAACATATGAATTTGGATTTATAAATATAGAAATATCAATAATACCATATTCAAAATTGGGCCAAAATAGGTTGTTCAAGCATAGTGGTACCCTACACTATACCTATTTTGGGGCTTTTATGACCATTAAATAAATAATTAATATTAATTCTCAATGTTATCCCATTTTCTAAAAATGACCATAAAACAAGTTTATTATAAGCATAATTAGGTCCAAGCACATAGGGGGAGCTAAACCTATTGTGAAATTGTCAAGGGCTAAAATTTATGATGCTACACCAAATAGCATACCTTATTGCATTATATTGAAAATAGAGGATACAATAGAATAAATATTATAAATAAATAAATGAACTTGTCTTTGCTACATAGCTACTATGACGAACACCATTTATTCCTTACCCTTCTTGGTTATGCCCACTACTAGATTAAGAAATAAAAACTATAAAGTACAATGTAGCAAGCATGTTAAAATTATTAGTTGATGTAGTCTATATCAAATCTTTTGCAGCCACTAACAAATATTTTCACAAAATATCATTGATCAACCTAACCTAAAATGTTACCAAAAATAGAGAAATACAAGATATCTCCTGGAAATTAAAGTAAATAAACATGCACATATTCAAGTAAAATTATACATGAAGATATGGTTAGTCAAACAACTACAAATATCTTAGAAATGTAATATATATAACAATACAAGTTACAAAACAAAGATTGTATTCAATAGATTATCAAGTGGAGGTTACAAAACACATTGTGTCATTTTATTAGACATAAAAACACTGTCATGGTTCACTATTATGCAAAGTAATTGGAATTACTATGGTTGGATCCTAAACTTTGTATGGGAGAGATATTAAACCTCACACTAGTGGAGATGTTTTGTTAGAAACCTTTGACAATTGTATAAGATATATAATTCCCCTTGCCTATAATGTCAAATAAGGATTGCATTGCTCATTATCTATATGATTTTCCTTAATTCCCAAGTGTATTAATGTATCATGCAATTCAAAAATTACTATGTACTGAAAAATTTAGTTCATGAATTTATCTGCAAATATCTTTATTTCACAAGGCACAATAATATCTACTTATGTTTGAAATAAATTACCAAAAAAGAAGAAGAGGTAGTTAGAAAAAAAGTTGAAAAGAGGAGAAGGAAAAGGGCATGCTTACCTATACATGGGTGTTCATTGAAGTACAATTATAAAGTCCTTAATAATTCTTCTGAAGGAAATAGATTGAATGAATGTTGCACCAAATCATCCTATCGCCATATTGAAGTATTATATGCAAGCAAGTAATCACAAATCATCTTTTTAAAAATGAACATAGTGTTGGCATATGGCATGTAAGTGTTGTCATTGATGGCAACCATGGCAACCCTGGCAACCTTGATAGCATCCGATCTACAGTATAGTTTTGGCATCCACCAGCAGAACAGAGTAAAGAACAGGGCATCCGATTACAGGCATAAAAGTTGATTTGAACACCTCACCAGACAAATATTTTGTGTTGTGGATCTCTAAGGAAGGTTTTTTTTATGTTTGAAATATCTTGGTGAAGGTTTGTTTTTATGTGCAGTCACTGGTACGTGATCTAGGAGATCCGATGTACTAATTTGTTAGTTATTTGTGCTAGAAGGCTGACCCGGTGAATATAGTAATCACAGATGTATAAGGAGTAATTAATTAAATGTATTCATGCTTGATTATGTTTGTTTGGGTCCTCTCTTTTTCCTAACTGACTTTGGAGGATGTGCATAAAGAATTAATCATGGATCTCGTCGACAAGATGAAGGTAACTTAATATTTTATGAAGCCAACTGATGAATGAGTAAATACTTGTTAGCGGATATATATATGAGATCGATTCTATCGTGTAAGGTGTGAAAGGTATGTGATTGGAAGCAAAGAAGTGTGTAAGCATGTGAATCTGTGTGGAATGTGAGATTCAACAGAATAATAGTGTGAACTTGTCTATGTGTGATGCAAAGAGCAGAGTAGAGAAAAGCGAAGAGCAGAATCAGTTTGCAGATCTAGAATTCAATCTATGAGCTTCACCAGAACTGTCACTTGGCATAAATAGATGCTATTATATCAGTTCAACCTTCAGATGGTCTTAATCTGAACTTTTGTATGGTTGTGAGTCTTTTTCTTTTGAGCAGTGAGCTCTAGGCAGTGTGCCTGAATGCAAGTGCATTCCTTTTGTAAACAATTATATTTGAGTACTCAAATTATGGATTAACCTCCACCATGGTTTTTCCCTTAACAGGGTTTCCACGCAAAAATTTGTGTTATGGTGTCATGAATGATTACTTTGAATGCATACATCTTTTATTTAATGTAATGTTGTAATGGTTTCAAGTCTTAGATTGATGAAGTTTAAAATTTGTTGAACATTGATTCACCCCCCCTCGCAGTGTTCCCTTGAGTCCAAAAATTGGTATCAGAGTGCAGTTCCTCTGAAGAAAGTTTAGCATCTTGAGGTGGATCTTGGAATGTAATGGACTCTGATGGTCTTTAGCAATGGCTTATGGTGGCACTTGATGACCTTGATCAATCTAAAGCAGAAGTTAATGAATTGAGAGCGAATCTTAAAGATGCAGAGAAATTCATTTAGTCATTGAAAGATCAGATTGTTAAATCTAGGGAGAAGAGAAAGGATCTTTGTGATCAAATACAACAAAAGGAGAACGAATATATGGATGATTCTCACTTGAATCAGACCTTGAAGGAAATAACTAAAGAATGTGAAAATTTTGCTAGAGATAATATAAATCTTAAACATGAGATGGAATCTATGATGATGAAGATGACTAAGGACATTGAAGAAAGGAAGAAAAATGAAGAAAATCTTGGTCAGACCCTGAAAGAGAAATATGATGAATGTAGTAGAATAAATGAGGAATTCACTCAGTTGGAAAATGAATTACAAAGAACCAAAAACAATGAAGAAGAACTTGGTAAGCAGATTGCTACTCTTAGGAATGATCTTGTCATTGAAAATGAATACAAAGAAAAGTTTAAGATCAGTTCAGTAAAGCTTGATGAGTTGACTCAAGGACAAAAGAGTGGAAATGATAAGAGAGGTCTTGGTTATGAATAGGGGGAAAGTTCTAGATCAGGACAAAAAATTTCAAACAAAACAGAAATGGAAGGTATCCGATAAGACAACCTAATGCACAAAAGTTTAATGGATACTGTTTTTCTTGTTTTAAGTTCAGGCATATGGCTGCTCAGTGTAGAAGTAATATGAAGTTAAAAGTTTCATCATTTTTTGGTCAGTGTTTCAAATGCAAAAATATTGGTCATAAATCAATTGAATGCAAAAATATGTCAAGTTACTCTATTGATAGAAGAAATTTTGAATGTTATACATGTGGGAAATTTGGGCATGTTTCTAATCAATGCAGATCAAGAAGAAACCAGTGGAATAGACAAGAAAACATTGTGTGCTATAACTGCAATAAGTATGGTCACATTGCAAGATTCTACAGAAACAAGAATACAAACATAAGAGGTCTGATATATAGAGACAAAAATATAGAGAAAAATGATAAAGGGAAAGAAAAAGTGACTACGGATGAAATCAGAGATCAGATGAAGAAGACATGGGTAAGGAAGAACGATTCTAATGTTGGAAATGGTTCCACGCTGGAACTTACTTTCGGTAATTCTTCTGGTAATTGATTTCAGGCCACTGGCCTAGGGGGATTTTTTCAAGAAAATATTTCCTCCCCTATCTATGGATGGTACCTGAACGCAAAGAACAGTTAAGAAGGTGTATTTATGGTGTATAAAATTTTTGGATAACTTTTTCAAAAGGAATTCAGACAATTCATAGGTCCGTAGGAGATTTTTCAATTACTGTTTGAGAAAATAAAGTATCCAGAAATTTAGGGCAAACACATTTATGGCAAGTGTGCGAACTATAAAAGTAAAGTTAAAATTGTCATTTGTCACTTTGCATCGAAGGAGAAAAGAAGGAGAGAATTCAATGGTCAAATTTTTGAAGCAGTGAAATCGATTCATCGGTAATTCTCAGAATCTATCAAGTATTTCAAACTAATCTTGAATCCTTCATACAATTCAATGTGCAGTTGCAAACCCTAAACACAAAAAGGAAAAATGGAATAAATCAAAGGTTCGATCACTCTAGATGAGTATAACCATGCAAAGATTAGGTCAATGAGGAATTTGTTACTACCTGATAAATTGAAGCAATTGAGCGAAGCTAAACACATAAATTTGGATATCTGGAATGAGTTTTCATACTTTGAGAATGTGGAATTCATGAAGTTCATATTAAGCAGATTACACGATGATATCTTAACCTTGGACAAACCCTACACTATTTCAAGGGAGGTAATCGAAAATATGACAAGTTTTTGCAAAGTCGAAGATATACCAAGGAAGAAATCTATCTGGAACAAAGAGGTCGAAACCCTAACCAGGATAATCGGAGATCAGAGAGCCTTGATAATTGTGACAATTAAGAATCTTGTTACAAATTACATTGTGCATGGAATAACATACAAAATCTTTTATAGAAATCGAGAAGGAGCTACATCGGCTGGCGTAGTCTATATTTCTCACAAGATGATAATTGAAGGTCAAGACTTTGACCTATGCGGGTTGTTAAAGGATCAACTAATGGAGAATGTACAACTAACAAAGGAATCAAGTTACCCTTTTAGGTTTGGCACCTTGATTACATGCTTAGTAATTTACTTTTTGAATTATTTGTCAAAACTTGACAATGTGGTATGGAAGAAAAATGAACCGGTATGCAAACAAATATATTCATATTCTAGGAGCTTGGTTGATTGGGATTTAGAATTTGAAATTTCTTTAAGAATGTGCTTGAAAAGTGTACTTTAGTTAATATTTCTCTTCGGGTAAGATCAATTGAAGTCGGTTCCTCTTCTGATAGCACTAATAAAGGATAGAAAAGAGGAAAGGAAATTGTTGAAAATAGTCCTCTGGAAAGCAAAGTTCCCAAAATTGAGGGAAAAGGAAAAGAAAAATAAATTGTGGATATTCCAGATGAAGAATCTAATGAAGAAACTGAGGATCCACTGAAAAATGAATCTGAACAGGAAAAAGGTACTAAGGAAGAAGATGATTTGACAGAAGAAAAGCTACAACAAATTATTCAAGGAGAAGCTGGAATGCATAAATTAGCTAAGTTATGGTCTATTAGACCATCATATGATCAGGAAATGATTCTAAGCGTGTTAAATGCTCATGTTGAGCAATGCAAGATTAGATTGGAGAGTTTGCAGAACATTATGCCCTATGAAATGATTGAGTGCAACAAAGAAACATTGAATTCTGAAGCACAAGAAAAGGAAGTTGGTGAAGATATCTCTCACTTGAAGGAGCAATTCAGACTCTATCTCTTTCCAAACTGAAGAAGAAAATGAATGAGTTAAGGCAATGCATAAACTCAGCTACTAGCATCTACAAATATTACATTTGTTGGCCCCATGCAGTCAACAATTACAAAGAGAAGATGGATCAGATTGAAATAGAGTTGAATGGCATTGGAAATTTTTTTGACATATCTCAGGATCCGGATGGCACCGTCAAGAGAAGAATCTAGGAGCTACAATCAACCCACACAATAATTCAACTCTCCAAGAACACTCTTGTGGATACTTTTTGGAAGGTAAAGGATCTAACCGAATGCAGGTTGGAGCAGTAAATATCATGTTGCCTTGGAAGAACAAGATGCTTGGAATAAGATGGTTTAACTAATTCAATGATTTCAAGTGGTTGGCCAATGAACAAGATGTTAATTTTCATCTCTCTCCTCTACACTTTAGGTTCTACAAGTCCTAGGAGAATAATATCAAATAAAATTGGACCTAGTTCATATTAAGATATTGTTTAAACAAAAATGTTCTCATGAAATATGCTAAGAATTACAAATACATCTGACTTAATGGGCTATATTTTTGAGACTTCTATATTATTGGCTTTTAAAACATATACAAAGCTTAAATGACAAAATAAAAACATAATTTAAATTGTTTCATTTATAAATAACCATGGACTTGTAATCAACATTTACACTTAGATTGGTACCTTATATCCTTGGTAACCAAGTCAAAGGAATAGGCAAATGTTTTCTTAACAACAAATTGAAAACAAGTTCAATGAAATATTACTCATCATTTCCTTGCACTAACGTTCTTTGAATTTAGACTCAACCAATTCTTCTTAACAATCTATAAACATGCTAAAATCTAAAAAATTTAAATACAATAGTTTAATTAGTTTCTTTAACAAAAGCTATATAATAAATACACATTTGTACATCAATGCAAATATGAACATCAAAGAAACTTGGTCAATTTTATTCATAAGAGTAGTAAAATGTACATTGGAGACAACTGATTTTGAATTTGTCACAGTGCATTCATATGTTTTGAAAATGTATATCAATATAACAAATATTTACACTTGCATTCTCACTTCTTCCCTAAAATACCTAGACTAGACAAGAACAAACGTAAGACAAAACTTTCCTCACAAATTTTTAAGATTCTTTCAAAATGGCTTGAAATTCCCTTTTATAGAAACAAAAGAGCAACGAGCTTAAAGCCATGGATAGATCTCACATTTTCATTTGACAATCTTGTTTGAAGGATCAAACAAAAACTAATACAACTATTTGCAAAAGACAAAAAGTACATCATCAAAGGACAAAAAAGTTGTAGAAGATATTTCCAGGCCAACCCACAATACTATGTCCCACTTTTTGGCCAAGTTGGACATTAATATCAACATTTTTTATAAAATTCCACTTAATGAAACCTATAACAACTAAACAATTAATAATTTGGATATGATGTGAACTAGTGACTTGTGAAGATTTGTTTGTAGATCCTAAATATATTCTTTAAAAAATTTAAAAATAAATTGTGAACTTTTTTACATAACTTTTAATAACTTATTTTTTTATAGTGCCAATATTGGCATGGTGTGATGGTTTAAAGGTGGTGTTTTTGTTCTTTCCACCAAGGATCAAACCCCGTTGGGGTGATATTGTTGAGCGGTTGTATTGGGGATGAGGTCCCCCATTTGTGACCTCATCAGTTCATAGCTCCAGATCAAAAGCGTTTACCCCTTGAATAAAAAAACTTATTTTTTATAGCAAACAACATTTTAAAAAAGTGATGTTTATGTTATCACACATAAATATTTTATTGAAAGGATAAGATTATAATTTTTAAAATATAAATTTTTAATATCAATATCTAGTGCATGGATATTTTATTTGTATTGCTTATGGTTTTGATTGTGTCAATTTTTTAGCATCAACATTTTGGATCACACTCTGTGATCCATGATTAGGATGAAAGAGAGCAAGAGGAGAAAAATGAATAATTGCAGACTTAGGCTAGATAAAAAGGAGAGAGGGTGAAGGGAAGGGTGCACACAAATCGAGGGTCAAAATAGAAAGAAGAAAACACTAAAAAATAAAACAACCAAAAGAAAGACATGAGAAAAAAACATCAAGAAGAAATAAAATAGTTACAATACATGAAAAGAAAGAACCCCAAGGATGAAAAAAGGAAAGAGAAAACTCAATAAACAAGAGAAAAAAAGCAAAATATAAATATAGAAAGGACCAAACAAATGAGTCAAATTGAAAAAAGGCCCAAGCTAATACGATAAATAAAAGAAAATAGATAAACCAAGATAACTAACACAAGACTAAATACGAAAACAAAACAAAAATTAAAAATATAAACTGAAGAAAATTAAAAACCAAACAAATAAAAATAAATACACCTCAAAGAATAACAATAAAAATATATAAACTGAGCCAAAGAAAAGAACAAGACAAGAAAAAACTAGAGCGAACCAAATAAAAAGCACAAAAGATAAAAATAAATAAGAAAAAATACAAAGGAAAATCACAAAGAAATATAAAAAAATAAGAAGTAAATAAAGAAATACAAAAAATATAAAAAAACAACAAAGAACTAAAGGAAATTAATAAAAACATAAGATACGAATGAAAAAAAAAAAATACATAACTCTATATATATATATAAATAAACGAAAATAAAATACATTCAATCAATAAAATGAATGTATTTTTATTTAAAAAACAAAAATAAAACACAAGAATTAAACAAGGGAAAAAAGAAGACAAATAAATGCAATACATAAATAAAAATGAAAAAAGAATAAAGAGCGATAACAAGAGAAACAAGAAGAACTAGACAAATAAAAACCTAAATAAGAAGACCAAAAAAAGAGAAAACAAAGAAAAATTAAAAACCACATAAATAAAATAAGAGAATGTATATATATATACATATACAAAAATGAATAAAAACAAGAGCAAAACACAAAAAAGAAAAGAAAAATAGAAGCAAATGAAAAATAAAAATAAAAATGGAGCAAAATAAGAAAGAGAAAAAAAAAACCAAGAAGAAAGAAAGGAATAAGAGGAAGCCGAAAACAAAGAAGGCAAGAAAAACCAATGAGGAAGAAAGGAGGGAAATTTGATATTTCATGGATATTTTTTCATAATTTTTTATTATATAGTTTTTAAAAACAATTTTTGAAGTCAAAGTAATTATAATCAGGACATAGGTGTATGTCGTCATGCATAATTTTTTTTTGCTAGGTAAAAGGCCTTAGCCAAAGATATATTGTTGAGCCAAAAATCATACATAGATTGGATAAGCTGAGGTATGCTCTAGGCTAACCAATTTGAAACTTATAGAAGTTCTATTCTCCTTGCCTCACCTCTAACTCATCTCCCTGAATCTTCCTCAAATAGAATGGAAGATGAACTATGCCAAGTTTGCCACTACCACCACCTAGGACAGATACAACTATTACATCTCGGTAACCAAATGCCCCAATAGATGAACACTGAGTATACCGAAACTTTAGTGTAGACTTTGTCGCTTTAACTCGGAACCCACCCTTCCTGTATGGTTGTTCCAATTGAAGGGAACCTCAATCTCTTCAAATTCAAATTCATGGGAGGTTATATTACTTCCCTTCCCATCACGGACCTTGCCTCCTTGATACTATGACCATCCACTGCTAAGTTCGCCAGTTAATCGACCTCCTTGTTTTCTTCTCTATATATATGATTGATTGTGAATGCCTCAAAGGATTTGAAGATCTTAATAATTCTTCCTAACGATGTGTTTAACTTCCAATTAGGGGTTGACCCTTGCTTGACTGCATTAACTGTTATGGCTAAATCTCCTTCCACTTCAAATTTTCCAAGATTCATCTCCTTACAAAGGAGAAGGCATAAAATCAAAGCTTGAAATTATGCGTAATTGTTTGTGTTAATTCCCAAAGGGATAGTTTCCCTACCTATTGTGACCCCATTCCAATCCCAGATGATACATCCAACTCTAGAAGGCCTCAAATTGCCACAAGATGCCCCATCAAAATTCAACTTGTACCAGCCTACCCTAGGCACAAACCATTTACATTGTTCCCTCAAATTTGTAACAATGTTTGCTCCAGGTCTAGGAAAGGTTGGGACTTTTAAGCCTGCCCAATTGAACATCCTCTTGCCATCCCATTATGTGAAAGACCCATTTTTTGAGGAGAGATATAAGGATCTTTGATTTTTCGCCTCCACAATAGCAAATTCTACCTTGTTTTGAAAGGATTTTATATTCGTTTCTTTGTCTTGAAAAATTTTGCGGTTACGCTCTTTCCATATTTCCCAAATAAGGAGGGAGGGATAAATCTTCCAGAGGCATTTCAACAATTCGGTATTGGCACCTGTAGGCCAACATTGAAAGAGACTAACAATATCATTAGGTAGGGCCGTGATCCACCCCAACTTTGCACACAACCATTGCCAACACTCTTGAGCAAAGTGACATCCAATGAAAATATGATTTGTTGTCTCTTCCTCTCGTTTGTAGAGAACACATCTAGAAGGGCCTTCAAAACCTAGTTTCTTGAATTTCTTTGTTGTTAGTATCTTCTTCTGCAAAGCAACCCAACAAAAGGCACTTGCTCTAGGGATACAAAGCTTATCCCAACACAAGGAGATAGGAATTTTTGTTCTATGAAGGTTTCCCCCTTTGATAATCCAATGATAACCAACTTTTGCATTATACTCCCCATTATTTGAAGCAACCCAAATCAGCTTGTCCTCCCCTCTCCTGAAGTTTATTTGTTGTTGAGAAAGAGTACTTCTCAAGATTTCTATTTGTTGTGGAGGTAGAGGCAGGGAACTCAAATCTTTCCATTCCCAACCAAACGCTAGTCCTCGCTAAGAAGGTATAATGCAGTCCTTTACCTTTGAACCCCAATTTTCTTTAAGAAATGCTCTTGTAGTTCTTATACCGATCAAACTATCTAGACATGGTAAACCACACCATGAGTCTTCCCAAAAGAAAGCCTTACTTCCATCATATATGTCCCAAGAAAGGAAACTACAAATAATAGGTCTGCAATTTAGCATGAAGTTCCAAACCTTAGACCCTTTAGTGGGGTTCTCAATTTTGACTATATATGTCTCTTCATCACAGTTCAGGTACTCTCTTCAAGAATCCTTTCCCATTTAGTGTTTGGTTGTCTAATCATCTTCCATATCAACTTATCCCCTAGTGTCTTATTTTTCCACATATGATTCTTCAGACCAGCCCCTCCATTTTCTTTCGGCTTGCAAATCTTATCCCACGATATCAGAGCCATTTTATTTTCATTTGATAGGCCCTACCAAAAGAACCTCCACATTTTCTAGATAAAGACTTTGTTTTCTCCAACATTAAGGGCCATGAGAGACAAGAGATAGATCAGTAATGAGGCAATTACTGATTTCAACAACACTATCCTCCCTGCCTAAGACAATAATCATCCTTTCCATGAGCCAAGTTTCTTTTCCATTTTATCCTTAAGAGGGTACCATAACTTAGTGTTTCTCAAACCCTTATCGAGTGGTAGGCCCAAATAAGAGTAGGGGAGGGAGCCTTTTTTGAACCCCAATATGTTTAAGATTTCCAATTCTTTCCTAGGCGGGGTATTGTTGAAGAACACTTCATATTTGGACTAATTTACCTATTGTCTCGAGGCCTCTTCATACTGAGAAATTATTTTTATAAACTGCCTTGCTTCCCTCTTGTTTGATGAGCCAAGTAACATAGAATCATCAACAAATTGCTGATGAGTCACCGATATGCCTCTAGAAAATTTTATTCTTGAGATCTTCCTAGTTTCAACTGCATGCCTGACAACCCTACCAAGAGCTTTTGCCATGATGACAAATAAAAATGGGGATAGTGGATCCCCTTGCATCAAACCTCTAGACATTTCAAAGAACCCTTTTGGAGAACCATTTACTAGAAAAAAGATTCTTGGGGTAGATATACACTCAAATATCCAATTAATAAATTGCCAACAAAAATTGAATGCTTCAAGTGTTTTGCATAGAAATCACCAATCTACCCTGTCATAGGCTTTTCTAATGTCCAACTTTATGAGCATACCTTCTTCCTTAATTTTTTGCAATCAATGTATAACCTCTTGAGCAATGATAACGCCATCGAAGATAGTTCTACCAGGGACAAAACCCGTTTGCTCCTCTGAAATAATGTCTAGTAGGATCTTCTTAATTCTATTGGCTACTACTTTGGACATAATCTTATATATTGTGTTACAAAGAGAGATTGGTCTGAAATCTTCCAATTTAGTGGCCTATTCTTTTGGGAATGATTTCCAAAAAGGTATTATTAACTTCCTTCAACAAGTGGCTTGAGTTTGTTGTAGTTCCCAAAGCCTCTGCCAATTCACTACCTAAGAAATGCTAACACTGTTGAAAGAATGCAACTAGAAAACTGTCTAGGTTAGGAGCCTTATTCGGATCCAGTTGGCGAAGAGTAGTCTCCACCTCCTCCACTGAGAACTTATTGTTTAACATCATGTTCTATTCACTGTTAATGATCTGGGGAATACATCTTAAGAGTTTAGATTGCTCTTTAGATTGACGCCTACCTCCTTATTTAAGATGCTTTCAAAGAACGTAGCCACTTGTCTTCTGATTTTTTATGGTTCTTCCATAAGGACCCCATTTTCCATTTCTAATTTATTGATACGATTCAAATCTCTCTTATGTTCAACAATGTTATGAAAATAATTGGTATTATTATCCCCTGCCTCCAACTAGAGTTCCCTCATTTTTTGTCTCCAGAAGGTTTCCTCCTTGGCTAGGATATCCTCATATTCTATGAGAAGATATTTCTCCCTTATAAAGCAATCATTACCCATACCAAATCTGAGAACTTCTTCATTTAGATATGTCAAAGCCTTCTCTATCTTCACTTTAGAATAAAAAATGTTACAGAAATGCACCTTATTCCATTTGAGAAGCTTCTTCTTGATACTTATCAATTTAGCTATGAAGAAAAATAACTTGGAACCTGTAAACACTTCATCCTTCCACCATGTCTCTACCATTTCAAGAAAGTTATCATCCTTGAACCACATGTTTTTGAATTTGAACAGAGCTCTAGAAGGTCTAGAGTCCATTACCAAGTTAAGTTGAATGGGATAATGATCTGAGCCTGAACAAGGTAGAATAACACCTTCAAGGGAGGCCGAGAATGTCGATAGATCTCCATTAAAGAAAAATTTATCCATATTTTTCAGCTATATTACTGAATCCTAATCTACAATTGTTCCATGCATATTGCCCATTTTGAGTTCTATTTCCATCGATTGATTTCTAAAATCCCAATTCCCAAAATATTTTTGTGTTTGACCAAGCCTCGCAATATTGCCTCTCTTATCATGTCTATATAAGGTGGCATTAAAATCCCCTGCTACTATGATATGCTTGTCTTGGATGGACCCAAAAATGGTATCCAACTCATTACACAATGCCCTCTTATCTAGGCATGGAACATGACCATAAACATTGACTATTACAAACTGTAGATCTACTTCTAGACTTTTGATTTTGCCACTTATCCATAGATTTCCATTTACCAATGGTTCAAAGGAAACCTTAGATTCATTCCGATAGATAACTACTCCTTTCGAAGCTCCAGCAGAATCGATATCTGTTACATCCCAATTTTTGAAACTTTTGAATATTGACTTAACTTCCTCCTGAGATTGCTTAGTTTCTTGGATCAATACTATTTTGGCTCTAGTCATGTCGATCCTTTTCTTGACTAGACGCTTTTGTTAGGGGCATTCAAGCCCCTAACATTTCATGAAAGGGGCATCATGGCTCCTAGGGAAGGGCATTACCCCTCCCTATGTCCAAGAGAGAAGTAATTTTGATTTGCCCAGTTGCTTAACCATCTTTAGCCCTTAATTCAGCCAATGGCTTCCTTCCTACCCCTCTCCTACTGGAATATTTACCACATTCTGCCTTAGGCTTATTGGAGGGGATTTGATGTATTCCTAAGTTTTCAAAATTTTGATTAAGGTCAAACTCTTCCCCATCTTTAGATAGATCACCAAAATGCTTCCCTAGAGCATCCATTTCCATAATCTTCTTGATTAACTCTAATTTTTCTTTTTTGATTTCCTCCCCCTCTTGGTCATCAGGCTCAATAATCCCTATAAACTCATTCATCGCCTTGATAGCGTTGTTAGCCCCACCTTCCTCTAAAAACTCATCTTTGATAGCTTCTCTTAGAGGGACTAACTTATCTACTTTTATTTCCATTGGTTGGACCTCTGTGTTCCCAACAAGAGATTCCAGTCCTACCAAAAATTTATCACCATTATTAAACATTTGATGATTAGTGTCTTCCCGACCTGGGTATGATTCACTGATTAGGGCCGGTCTCATTTGGGCGTCCAAATTTGCTTGGATCTCCATTCTCAGATCTTCAACATCCCTCAGTAGGTTTACAAGGTTCTCTTGTGGAGGCCTCCCATCTAAGATCTCTACCTCCAAGGATGTAATCTTAGAATCTTTTAAATCCTCCTTTACAATTGATATGTTGCAATTTAAATCCTTTTGAATATCTTCTCTTGACTATGTCGTATTAGGGGCTCCTAATGTTGCGAAAAGTGATCTATTGCCTTACCTGCACCTTCCGAGAAACTAGCAATATAACCCTTACTTAAAATACATTTATTGCCTTTGGTGTCATAAATCACCTTCTAATACTAGCTACCCTTATTTGTTAGGATCTCCAAATTATCCAAGTATTTGAGATTCGTATTGATTTCAACCAAACTTTTGACTTCTTCTGATCTTCCCAGGAATAATTCTTCTTCAAATCTAATGAATGTACCTAGGTTCTCTCCAATTTTCCCTAGAACTTCCTCGCTCCGGTATTCGAGGGCTAGGTTTGGTAAGTGAATCCATGAAGGGTATTTATGAGGGGAGTATGTCTCTGGGTTAAAATTGGGGATCCAATCCATTTTAAAGAAGCAAAAGCCATCAAAGAGTAGGGTTTCTCCAAAGAGGATTTTCCTCTTGGTCTTTTGGTTTGTACATACAAGCAAAAATATTTTTTTCCTGAGGGATTTAGTGCTTACCCTACCTTCAAAATTGGTGTCAAACCATTCACAAATTCGCTTCTTTGGTGCATCACCTCTAGTCCATTTTACCACAATGCTGTATGCTTCCATGTATTCCCACCTTTGCTTCATATAGCTCGAGGTGATTGACATGAATCTACTTCTACCTATCGGAGGACTTAAATTTTTACCATCTCGAAGAAACTACTTGGGTCTCCAAACCCTTTTTTCTCCTTTGCCCTCTTTATTGGAGGCAAATCCCAATTGATACATCTTTGTACTATTGATGGTTTTTCCATGATCATCCCCACCTTTCTTGAAATCCCACTTCCCTTCATTCTATCTATTATTCCCAAACCACCCATTCCTCTTAGCTTCCTTGTTACAAGAATAATTCACTACATTTTTCTCCACAAAATTTCCCACTGGAATCAAATTATACCATGAGGATGTGACCCTGATCTACTTTCACCTTGGTTGTGATTGAATCTTCGTCCTTGCCCTATTGAGTTTCACATGTTCTTCCTCCTGTACCAAGGGTGGTAGCGGTCCTCCCATCTTCCATTCCTGAAAACCCATTGCAGGGTATGGGTTTCGGTCTTCAGATCTCTTGCCTTTGTGCACCCCTTCCATGAATAACTATCATCTTCAATTTTCCTCCATTTCCTCCATTTCCTCCCCTGCAGATCCTTTGTGTTTTTTCGCTCATCCTCGCTGCAAAGCATCATTTTCATGTTGCTCTTATTATTTTCTAAAAAAATTGAGGGTAAACACTCTCAATTGTTGACACGGTAAAGAGTAACCCCGCGAGGTTGATCCTTGGTTGTTGGCACTACATGCAAGAAGCCCCACCATTTCACCATAGGATTCCCCCCAATCTCAATTGTTGACATGATAGAGAGCGACCCCATGAAGTTTGAACCTTAGTTGTTGGCACTACAAGCAAGAAGCCCCACCATTTCACCAAAGGGTCGCCCCTAAAAATTTGAGGGTAAACACTCTCAATTGTTGAAACGGTAGAGAGTAACCTTGTAAGGTTGATCCTTGGTTGTTGGCACTACAAGCAAGAAGCTCCACCATTTCACCATGAGGTCTCCCCCAATCTCAATTGTTGACACGGTAGAGAGCGACCCCGTGAGGTTTGAACCTTGGTTGTTGGCACTACAGCCAAGAAGCTCCACCATTTCACCAAAGGGTCGCCTTTAAAAAAATATATTAAGGTTTGGACCTTTGTTGTTGGCACTATAGGCAAGAAGCCCCACCAGTTCACCAAGGAGCCTCCCCTTAATACGAGGGTAAACAACAAACTCCATTGTTGATGTGGTAGAGAGAGACCCCATGAGGTTTGAACCTTGTTTGTTGGCTG
The DNA here is from genome assembly GCA_007115665.2 of Sequoiadendron giganteum. NCBI lineage: Eukaryota > Viridiplantae > Streptophyta > Pinopsida > Cupressales > Cupressaceae > Sequoiadendron > Sequoiadendron giganteum. The sequence goes on along the minus strand of CM021104.1, from coordinate 280,074,166 downwards.
TACAGGCAAGAAGCCCCACCATTTCACCAAAGGGTCACCCCTATCATGCATAACTTGTTTTGTATGTATTGAATTTTTTTATTTTTTTGATGAAACAAGAACATCAATATCTAGTGCACACATATTTTTTAGAAACTTTTTTCTCCATATTGAATGATAATTCAAATAGGGTAGAGGAAATATGTTGTTGGTAGAGAGAATTCACTAGAATAACTCTTATTTCATCTCAAAGATTTTTGCCATTTTCCCTCTTATATCCTTTATGTTTATGCAATTTTCAGCCTTAAGTGTAACATGTCTAGTTTTGGAGTTTGTGTAAATTATACAAATAGATTTTTGTGATGGGTAATTGAATGTAAGACCACTCCTATGATAGTGAATTCTCCATGGTCTGATGAAATATCTCTAAAAAATGATTGTCCTCATTTATGAGAATATCTTATTGGTTTGGTATTATTTTATTATTTTTTATGTTTTTTTTATAGAAAATGTCCGGTACTAAATTAAAATTCTTTCATAGTTAATTTAAGTAATGTTTCAAATTAATTCCATAAGTCACTAAATATTTTGTTGTTATATGGCGTTTCTTTATCTTTTAAGATATTTTAAGTGAAAATGCAACTAGATTGATGGAATCTTAAGATATATTCTAGATCAATAGGTGTTGATGTGTCTATATATGGTCTTTAGGCTAAAGATTCACATATTTCTTTGCATTGCCTACAAATATTGGACTTTGTCACAATGGTTTAAGGCACTGGCCACACCATGGTATCTTGTGAGTTTGTAAGTTGTTCTAAAGGAATCATATGATAAAATCATTTGTACTTTTAAAATTAATCTTTACATTTATGATGGAACTTTATAATTTCTAAATTGTAATTTGCCTTTCAAAAGATTACTTGTTAGGAACACCCTGCTTAGCCTAGATACAACTAACCTCCCATTGACAACTCACTAAATACAAACCAATCCATCAAATGATCAAACCCTAAAATATGATAAAGTTTAAACAACACATTCTAAGCTTTAACATAAACATCTATTTCATCTCATTTCATTTCAATCGTGACTATCTTTTAGTATTTATAAACTCACATATAAACCCTAAAACGCCCAACAGCAGACCTGTCCATGAAACCGAACGAACTATTTTTTATTAAGAAACACATATACCAACGTGCACGCTTTACACCGTATTAATATGGCTTAACCTCGTTCAAAGCATTATTCCCTCAGGCGTAAAAAACACATCATAATAACCAGAAGGGAATCCAACTCGTGCCAAAAAAATTCAAACGAATTGTGTGGGTTTGTGCTAAGAGACGAGAAATGGCGCTCTCGAGAGCTCTGTCGCTGAGCAAATGCATTTTTCAGCAGAATGTAAAGCAATTTGCTCCCTCTTGGCCTACGCGTCTACAGCACAACAATGCCAGTGAGGAGATTTCTACCGCGTCAGATTCTATCCGCCCATTGGCAGATATTCTACAGAATTTGAGCCGGAAAGTCCCCGACAAACTTATTAGTACCAGAGTAGATAATGGTTATTCCATAAGATACATTTCATGGTATGCCTACCATACTTGCTTTTGCACTTTTATAGTTTACCAAGTTTTTTGCATGGAAATTTTGTGTGAGGTTCTATTCAGCCTTTGATTAAACGTAAAGTTTAAACATCTCCCCATGACGTTCTTTGTTTGAGTTTCTGAATACCCAAATAACTTTTAATTTCAGCTGTAATGTGTACGAAAAATCGGCCACATCCTTATGATTTTGTTTTTCTTTAATTTCAAAGAAGAATCCGTAAGTCCGATTTTCAAAGGTTTGAAACTTGGTTAAACCATAATAGTTACAACCATATTCTTAAGATTGGTAAACTTAGTTCAGCCCATAATAATTACATAACCTATTTGTCCTGCTTGGCGCTCAAGTTGATCTCATACTTGCTCCAGGCAACCTTGCAGTGTAAGTCACTCTAAAATATACCAACAATTGTTACAGCAAAACCTCGTCCCATGGCTTATTGACAAGTTTACAATCATTACACAGAAACCTTGCCTCATAGATCACACTCGAATTTACAACATAATCATTACATCTCCGCCTCGTTCCATATAGGCCATGCCCAAATTTAATACATAATTGTTACACCACACCTCGCCACACAGGTCATGTGTTTACAACGTAATTGTTATCACAACCTCACTAGATAGGTAATGTTAAATTTACCCTGTAATCTTTGCGCCAAAGCTTCGCTCATAGGCCATGTTTGAACTTATCCCACAATTGTTATACCTTAACCTTGCCACATATGCTATGCCCAAATTTAGCCCATTGTTATTATACCACAACGTTGCTGCATATTCATGGGAAATATAAGTAGCATGATCAAACATGGGCAAGATATTTAGCCATTATTTTTTAGTTTCTAGAGCCGTTCACTGCTGAACGGTTTATTTTTCCATTGAACTCTACATAAAAGACACAAAGTCCAGAAAACGAAAATAGATGGAGCATGATAGTACTGCACACTATTTACGAGTAGGTTGTTTTTCAGGTCACAGGATACCATTTTGGTGTAGGAGACCCTGTTTGGAAGCCCACAATGGGGTTCTTTCCTTTTGCTCTGTTTTTTCAGTTTTCCTACCCATGGGTTTTGAGCTCTTGGCAAGTTTCAGGCTAAAAGAAAACCTTGCTAATGCAAGAGAAAACAAATATGTGTTTATTTTGGAAGCACTGTGGGGGTGTACGGCATAGATAGGTTGAAATACCATCTGTTGGCATTGATAGCAGTAGCACTGTCAACCCTTTTGAAATAGAGGATGACTTCGCACCCACCTCTACTTCACAACTGTGCCTATGCACACTAAATTGATTGGTGTTATTCATTCTTCTCCAAGTTTCCAAGATAGGAAATTTGGTTTTTGAAGATAGGATATAATGTTGTTCTCCACGTGCCAAAAAAAATTGATCCCCACGATGATGCTAACATATTCCTCCATTCTTGTGGGACCTTGATTCACTCTAGATGCTTCTTCCATATTTAACTTTCATTCTATGTGTGCTTCTATATATACATGCACTCATATATATGTATATATAATATGTACACACACCTGCACACACACCGATCCATATACACTCAAAACTTGTTCCAAGGCTTTAAGCATACCAAAAAAAAAGTGCTTTTCATGATTATATGTCATATCCACCTTAAGATTGAGTTTACTTTTTTGACAATCCTACCATTGAGAGATATGCTTTATTTATGATACACATTATACAATTACAACAATGTTGAGGGACCTTCGATGTTTAGAAGGAATTCAGTTGACTAGTCAAGGACATATATATTTTCTCCTTGACATCTCTATCTATCTATTTATCAATATATTTGTATATCTATCTATATTTATATAGATACATGTAGATATGCTGACTATTATTATCCATTACTATAATTATATGTTGAATATGCTTAAGCATTCTAGTCAATCTGTTAATTTCCGTCCTTCCCAACATAGAAGGGTATCTACTGAGTAGTTAATATTAACGATTTGGGTTTGTTTGACCCTCCAATGCTAGGCAATGAGTAGAGTAGCTGTAACTTTTCCAGCAGGTGCGCATGACCCTTGTGAAACAACCCTAGCAATTTTCACACAAAATCTGAAGTAATCTAATCAAAGAACTCAGAATATGTCTAAATAGGATCCGAAAAACAGATACAGAAATATCTTGCAATAATCCCTTTTTCTACTTTTTTATTGGAATTATGAATGCACACATACAAATGGAGGAACTACAAAGCTAACTACATACTTGGTGTACCCAACACACAATAGACTTCTTGAGCTTCCAGAAATCTGCCCTGTGCTAGCAGATCACCAGCAACTACCCATGTCCTGTTCTCACTACTGCTGCTGCTGCTGTGTAACAATGTGCTGTGTAACGATGATGGCTACTGAAGGTTTTTGCCCCCAGAACTTGCTTTAGACTGCACCTGCCAGTTTTTTTGCCAGGAACCAATGGTTGAAGCTGCATCACTTTCAGAAGAAGGTTTTTGGTTTTTGATTTCAAAAGATACTCTCTAATCATTCCCAGTGCTACCTATACCCTCAGCCTGAGCAATCACAAGCTATGGGAATTAATTCCACATTCATTGCTGGCTAACTGACAAAAATCCCCCAATATTTCAGGAAGACAACTGACTGCATGATTCCCTATTTAACTGAAGGTAACTAATGGAGCATATAGCCAAAGGGAGAAATAACTGCAGCACTCCCTTATGTAAGGAAGCAACTAACAACTAGTGGACTAAGCCATACTCTAACTGAAAGACTAACTAATTCTAACAGCCAACAAGGATCCAGTCAACACCAAATCCATGCAGCTACCGACAGCTCAGTGTTTGCAGGTCAAAAAGGAGACACTACAATTCCCCCCTCCCTGAATTTGTTTGTCTTCAAAGAAGACAATGCCGGGTGATCAAGGATATCAGCAGACTCCCAAATGTCATCTTCCCATGGCAAACCTTTCCATTGTACCAGAACTTCAGTCCAAACATGGTTTCACAGCTATTTCTCTTGAGTGCCAAGTATCTGTTTCAGCACCAGTAACAAGTTCCCTTTATCATTTAATGGTGGAAGCTCAGCTGAAGGTGTGACATGCTACCCCACTGCTCTTCAAACAGGACACATGAAAGATGTTGCGGATTTGACTGGTGGTAGGGGGTAGCCCCAACTCATAAGCCACCTCAGCCACATCTTATACAGTTTGGTAGGGTTTGTAGAAAATGGGGTTTTAACTTCTCAGCCCTATTGCTTTTTATTGTAGACTACCTATAGCACTGTAATTGGTGAAAAAACATGTCTCCCACTTCGAAATACCTCTCAGTGCAATGTCAGTCAGCATAATTTTTTTGCTGATTTTGTGCATGTTAGAGCTGATTGTGTAAACCTGTCAAAACTTGCTTGCTTTGCTCAACAAAATCTCTTGCTGTGGGAACTTGTGTCTCAAGAATTGACAACTCTGCAAAAGTTGTTGCATCATATCCATACAATGCCATGAAAGGGGACATCCTGATGAACACATGGTAGGTAGTATTGTAGCAATACTCTCCTAGGTATAACCAACACACCCAAGCTGACTGATAATTGGTCACAAAACCCCTCAAGTACCCTTCAACCCATTTTTTCACTATTTCTATTTGCCCAACCATCTGGGGGTGATAACTAGTATTGGGTGTTAATTCTATTTTTGTCAACTTAAATAATTCTTGTCAAAAGACACTCATGAAGTGTGCATCCCTATTATTGAGCATAGTATAGGGTAAACTATGCAATCGAAAGACCTCCCTGAAAAAAAGGTTGGCAACTTGTGGGGCTTTGAATTCACTAGGAATGGAGAAGAAGTGTGTAAACTTTGTCAATTCATCAACAACTATGAAGATGCAATTCTTTCCTCCTAATTGAGGCAAGCCTATGATGAAGTCTATTTATAAGGATTCCCATTTCTACTTATAAATGGGTAGGGGATGTAGACTTGCAGTGCATGTGGTTTCGTGTTTCATTCTTTGGCTCGCTCTACACTTCAAACCTGACAATAATTTTTGAAAAATCCCGTGTGACTGGCAAGGGGAGAATCATGAAATACTGTGTTGAAGATAGATAGCTTCGGTCAGATATAAATGATTATTGAATTTATTCATCATCATCATTTATATCGAAATCTCCAAATCCTAAGTATAGGTTTTTGATTTGCATTGAAAAATATAAATGATATATATTCAGATCGAACTAAATCTAAATGCATAAATATAAATTATGTTTGATCATTGTTAAGAGGCTAATCGTCGGCTGTAATAGACGAAGGGACTAATAACTAAAGACACGTCCGCTCATGAGATGTGTCTCCCATGAGATGCATCTCCCTAAAAGTCGTGTCTCCCTATCTTGGGTCGTGCCCTCCTTACCCATATTTATGGGTGATCGGATCCTCTAAGTAGACAATCGAAATCAATAAATAATCTGCTCTTGAAGATCGAAAATCTACAACCGAATTTCAGACTTAGTAATCCATAGATTCATTCAGAATTAACTTGACATCAACCTCATTATTTTTAGTTCAAATTTAAGTATATAATCTGATAGATTTGATCAAATTTAACATACTGCAATGATTTTTTGTTTCAACTTGGATCCAGACACTACAAAAATTCTCTCCTTATACAAAATAATATCATTTTTCATTTGGTACCTCTCATTCTTGTCTGAGGTAACTTGTACCCTCAATCAACCCTATAGCTAGTGGATCCTTGGTGTACTCATCCAACAACTCTTCCTTCGAATCAATTTTTTCTGAAGAAGTGGCTGATAGTTCAGGTCTTTGGGAGAGTGCATTTGCTATCCTATTGTTCTCTTTCTCTTGACATATTAATGTCAAAATCATAGGCTTGTAATTTGCTCACCTGTTTTTATTGCTTGTCATTGGTGTCACATTGTGATAAGAAAAACCTCAAGCTGTCGTGGACTGTACGAACTACAAAGCGTTCACAAACTAGATATTGTTTGAATATAGCCAATGCATGCAAAACCTCCAAAATCTCCTTGTCATATATAGAGAAATTATGCGCAATCTCTATTAATTTTCTACTTTCAACTGATATGGGTCATCCTTTTTGCATAATAACTACCCCTAGACAGATGGCTGATAGAAGAAAGGAAGAAACTTGAAGAAAACAGAGCTCTTATTAGTGACCGTTTATGACAGATGATGACCATTTTCACTTTGAAATTGTTCATTTGTTTGACAGAAAAAGGAAAGATTTTGAAGACAATGAGCTACTGAAATTTACTGTCAAGACTCTGAAAAAGTGAATAAATCTGCTGCTGTTGTGTCCTGCTGATAATGGTATTCTGCTATTCCTCTCTGTGGCAACCTGCTGCTGTAGAAGATGAAAAAGTCAAGAGGCTTATAGAAGAGTCAACTTGTTTCTAAACTGGGCACTCACATGTTCTGTAAATAAGTGCTCCTTGAGGAAACCATGAATAGAATGAATCCTTTATTAATAGTTGCTTGTCTTTATTTAGAGATGGTTGGCTGCATATAGGAATCTGCTCACAAGAAAACTTAGCTCTTTTTCAAGATTGGTCATCTGCTTATAAATAGCCACTCATTCATAAGATCTCCCTATGTTTAGAAATAAGTTGGCTCTCTCCTTTATTAGGTGTGCGCTTTGACATTAAAGTTTTAAACTTGGATTTGTTTGTGATTTATCTTTATAAGTGCACAACTATGCATTAAAAAATGCTTTGAAATCTGAAAGTGAAAATTTCTTTGATTGACTATGCACCTTTATTAGAAAATATATGATTTGAATTTCAAAACAAAAAATCTATATTTAGGTGTGTGCAATACCATGGTAATTGGACTTTTCAAGTTGCACTTGTGTGTGTGCACCTTACAACATGCTTTGAAACTCAAAACAAAACTCTTTATCTTCATTGCTGTAGACTTTTTCAAGGCTTGCCTCTGTCTTGGATTTCTCTGAGTATAAATACAATCTGCCCTTTGTCAAGTGCGCCTCAATACACTAAGTGTGTGCCTCTATATACACTCTTTAGTTTGAAATTTTGACAAAAAAATATCCTTTGGTGAGGGTTGCACCTCATCATGTGATTTAGAGACATGAATTTTTCTTCTGAGGTGCACACCTATATACACTAGATCTTGTTTGATCTAACATTGAATTTTTTCTATAGTGAGGTGTTTACCTCAGTTACATGCATACACTGAATGACTACAACTTCCCTTTGGAAACCTATTTATAGATGTGTGCCCTTTGGCATTGGATATTACACTTCAACTTCAAAGATGGGAGGCCTATGTCAAGGTGTGCTCCTCTATATCACAATTTCTTTGTTTTGAAAAAATTGAAAACAGAATACATTTCAGTGAAGGGCTCACTTCTACAAGCAAAGGCATACCGTGGCATTTAAAGAAGTTATCTCTAATATTGAATTGCGCCCCTGTATACACATTTCTCAAAGTCTCTTGTACAGTTGCACATTTGACTCTACACGTAGCAATTTCACTACTTCGAATGCCTCCTTCTCAAATGTGCACACCATACAAGTCAATCCTGATCTGTAGTTTGTCATATGTGGATCCTTGTACAAGTGTGCAATTGTATTCATGAATTTGTTCTCCTGTTGCTGAAAGTTTCCTTGTCAAAGTATGCACTTCAACACAACCTGTCTGTTTGCTTCATATGAGTGCACACTTTAAAAAAGACTTTGACATGGCTTTCATTAATAACAGTGTGCATCTTGTAGGAACATTTCTCAACTACATATCGGACTTTGAAAACTAAACTCACTCCTCTATATCAGGTGGGGCCAATCTGTAGACTTAAGCAGATCTTTTCAACAACAACCTTTCCTTCTTTGCCATGATGAATGATTTGAAAAACTTAGTTCCATGATCCTGTGATTATTCAGAAAAGAACTAAAAAGTGACAAGACAAAGCAACACAGATGAGATTTGATCATGACCTGCCTTTAGGAAAACAACAAAATTTAGTTGAAAACTTGACGTAAGTCAAAAACTTCATATGGGTATAACACCTTTGTTGCCCAAGGTTTAGGAGTTAACATTTGGTGCTATGTACCCCTGCACCATCTGATCCAAGTTTTTGGGGTTTGCATCAGGTGCTCATATCCCTGCACCTTCATCCATGTTCTTTTTTCGATGAAGAAAATTATATATATCGATATCAAAAAGGTAAAGTTAAAATTTCTTCAAAAAATGTTAAGCTTGTGAAGGAAGGAAACCTATATATAGAGGAGAAAGCTGACGGAGCAAGTAAAGGATTACAAAGGAGAGCTTTAAGACAATCAAACTATAATTAGAGAAGCATAATAACATATTATCTCTGTATAAGCTTTATGAACTGAAAGAGGCATGAAAAGCTCAGCAACCAGATCATGATTATCTGAAAGATTGGTTGGTTGTGCATTGGCATTCCTTGAAGTTTGTCGAAGCAGTGGGTATCCTTCTATGTTTTAAGTCCAATCGGCGGTACTATTTGTTGGGATACCGACCAATTGTCCGCTTGGTGAGGTCCTTATGGGTGTAACTGCTCAATGGTATGAGTTTTGCAATGGACTTGAAAATTGTTGAACTATTTAGGAATGGCACCTCCTTCTTGCCTAATAACTAATAAGTTCAACACTAGCTTCAATACCATTCATCACATTCTTGTACAAGTGTCTCAGTAAACCTAGTTGTTCCTCCTGTTTGGAGAGGCAATTATAAATGACTTTGTGGCTGTCCTTGACAGCTTGAAGGTTATGCAGGAGAGGACTAAAGAACTGTTGTCTCTCCTGAGCAGTTTGGAGTAGCCCATGTAAGTAGATGTTGAGATTAGCCAAGGCAATATGAGTAGAAGACTCCTTAATTCGGGAATGGTTAGGTGGAGTAGTGCCATTTTCATTCTCAGGATTGAAATCAGTTTGGTGTTCAGAGGTCTGGTTTGCAGCAGGTAAAGTAAGGAGAGGGTGATTCTCAGGCTTGAAAAGGATGGGGTGGAAGAGAGTGGATGTGTACTCATTTGAAATGGAAGTGGGTATAGTGAGAGCTAGGGAAGATATGGGTGTAAAAGTTGATATGTTCTTAGATCTAGTAATAAAATTCAGTTTAAAAGTTGATATGTTCTTAGATCTAGTAATAAAATTCAGTTTAAAAGTTGATATGTTCTTAGGTATAATAATAAAGTTCAGCAACACTTGAGACCTTTGCAGGGGTTTCAGACTTTGTTGGCAAACTAGATTGCAAAGGAACAAAAGGGGGATTGAGAAGAGATTTACGTTTTGTAATAGAAAAATCCATTTAATGAGCATGAAATTCATGTCTTTTTTGGCCAGGAGAACAGGGTAATCGTCCCCTTTTATCTCATTATCCAAGATGATAGTAATAGAATCATGGCCAACAACATCCTTATTGCAAGTGGCTGCTTTTTTAACCCTTTTATTTTTCTGCTTCTTCTGTTAAGCATCAAACTCAAAGGCTTGCAAGAGCAGCAAGAGATGCTAGTGTTATAAATATTTCCAAGATCCTAAGGCCCCTTTTAAGAGACATAATGGGCTTTGATCTTTGTGCCCCTATGCGTGGATTCAAATCTAAAGGTCCTTAGAAAGTTGTAGAAATGAGTGCAAAGTACCTTAGTTAAATGCTTCCCCAGGCTGAAAATCTAGCACATGAAGAATGTTTGGACTTAGTCTTAATTGGCTCTGCTCATATGCTGACATCAGAGAAGGAATACTTTGTAAATCCAAGCCTTCATTCCATATTTGAAAGATGAGGACATTATTGCATGAGCCATCAAATTGCGCCCCAACATTCCATTGTAAAAACAGTCGAAGTGCTTAGAATGCTGTCAATTGAGAGTCTTAAGTGGTGCAGTCAAGGACCAAGAACCCACTTAAGGGCAGCCAATTGTTGCAGACATCACTTTCACACACACACACACACACACACACACACTTCAACACACAAATGGAACAAAAATGCAAAATGCAAAACTTTATTAATCTTCTGAAGCTTATTACAATTTGTTTACATATTACTTTATGCTACAGAAGCACTTTCTATAGCTTGCTTCCTTCTCACTCGATGAGGCTTTCAACATAGCCTTTTTCTCATTACAATGCCTCATCAAATTGCACGGTTTTACATTTTAATTCAGTACTTGGCTGTACAGAGTTATTTTTCCTCTCCTTTATCAGATTCTCTCTGTGTGCCAGAGTTTCCTTTCCCTCTCATGAATAGAGATGTATTCTCTGTTCTCTCGAGTCAATCCTTCTAACATCCGGGAATAATTTTGTATCCCATCATTTGAATTAACCCTTTCATCACTGTTAATTAAATAATTTCCAATTATTTGATTAAACTAACCCATTTCTCACATTAATTAAATAATTTTTAATTATTTAGTTATTTCATCATTTTCATCCATCACCTTTAAATAATTATAATTATTTAAATCATTTTCCCTCTTCCACTCTAATTAGATAATTCCAAATATTCTTCTTATCCACATAATTATTTAATTAAATTTTTCATTATCCTCTTATCCACATAATTAAATAATTTTTAAATTAAAATCATGCATTCTTTCTCATCTAGTGTGATAAAATAATTATTTAACTAGCTAATTATTCCTCCAAAATTAAATAAATTATTTTAATTTATTTAGTTTGCACATATTTTTAAAAATAAATAAAATATTGATTTTATTTATTTCCTAATAATAGCATGTCCTATCTTTATTCTTCCAAACCCTAAATATAGAGACCAAACTAAATTTAGTGATCATTCCTAAAAATAGTGAGTGAACTTCACTTCACTTCATCTTTCCATGCAAGCTCATGCATGATCCTCCTGATCTCTCATCTATCCTCACCCGTCAATCTCATCTCACATCTCACACCGTTGATCTCATGTCTTGAAAACCTATAAATCAAACATCCTTTGATCATTCAATCTCTCCTCAAATTCGCATCCAAGCTCCTTGAATCAACAACTAAACTCTTGAAAAATGCCCACTCAATTTTTTCCTTGATTTCAATATCAATTGCAATGCAACACACACCCGTTAAGGTTAGCTCCAAAACCAAAACGATGCGGAATAGTAACTCTAACCAAGAATGCGCCCTAAGACCCGATGAGGGAGGAGGGGCGGGCATATGGTCAGAGGATCCCTAGGAGCTGAGTAATTTCATAACTGAAACTGATTACAACTGAAAGTGAAAAGATAAAACTCAACGCCAAGAATGCACACTCAATCCCAAGGAAGGAGAGGTGTTGTCATATGGCGGAGAAAACTAAGCAATTACTGAAATGAAGTTACAATTGAATGGAGCTAGGCGGTGAACCAGCCATGAAAAGATTCCGCACTTCCACTAATTCAGTGGGGGGAAGAAATTACAAAACAAACTAATTCATCTGCTGCGGTAGGCATCCACTCGTAAGTGGGGATTCACCACTTTTCAGTGGGTACAAAATGAGAAATAAACTGAGTTCTTTTTCCACACCGGCGGTAAACCATTTAGGGGTTACATATGTGAGAAATTATGCACCGGTAAAGCAGTAAAGAATGACTGAAACAAAACTACTGTTAACAGTCTTACAATGTAAGAAACTACTGCAAATTACAAATGATTACAATAGGATTCAAAGTACAATTGATAGAAGATGATCTCTCTTAATGATACCCTTCAGAATTATTGAAAACCCAACCAAAATCTGAACTTAAAGCAATCTGATTTCTCAAACCAGCAAACTGAAAATAATCAACCAACAATCAAAAAATCAATGAAATGCTCAAAACTCTCCAAATATACCTCCAAATTGAATGAAATGAATTACAATGACTCCCTAGAGGATAGGCACCCAATGTGCAATGACAAAATTGCATCAAAACTCCACCAATGATTTAGCATGAACTCCAATGCCTCTTGAAATGGTATGGCCTGCTGAAAAGGGTGATTTTGCAAGATAAAATAAAATACTTCAAATTAAATTCCAGTCTTCTATGGAAAGGGGCGCCCTTGGTCTAGAATCACAATGCATCGATACCCAAAACAAGATTAAATTTATTCAAAAAGCTGCTAACAAAATTCAACTTCAGTTGTATGAACACCAGCAACATAGAAACTGAAAATAACATCTAAATCTTCAACATTGAAGCTCAATGTGCACTTCTGGGTGAAGCACACTCTCAATCAACCATCTAGGAGACCATAGTTTCAGGCCCGAAGAATGAAGTAGAATTGCTAAGCTCTCCCTTAGCCGGATTTTGAAATTAATTCAGCAGCATAACTTTACAACATTTTCAAAGATACCAAATGAGAGAGCAAAGGCTTTCTTTTATAAGTTCTGAGATGACTCTTTAACTTCTCCAACAAAAACTCCCTTTCTTGCTCTTGAAAATATTTTAATTTTTAAAACATTTCCTTCCTCTTATTTTTGGCATCCAAGTCTAAGTAGATAATAAACTTTTTAATAAAATAATAACCACTTTTAAAGTGGCGTCCATCCTTAAGGTCATTTTTCAACTTTAGAAATATTAAATATTTCTTTTATGAGACATCCTCCCATTTATGACCACCTTTTAGAACTTCAAGTTATTATGCTAGGACAAGGGGTCATAAACATATTAGAATAATTAAATGATTTAAATAATCATTTATTCCAAAATGCACCTCAAAAAGCCAAATTCAGGAATACTCAACTGCTCTGCTCAAAGTTAAAAGCTTACTGTGCTGCTGCCGACTGGTGTCCTGCTAAAAGTAGAACTTATTAAAAATAGTAAATTTTGGAAAGTTGCTCAACTCACTTTGCATGTCATATTATTGCGAAGCTCTCTGAAAACCCAGAAGGAATCCAGAGTCAGAACTATAAAACTCCGATGTTTTGGCTAAAAATAGTAAGTTCCAGAAAAGGTTGTCCAATGAAGATGCATGTCTCACCATTCCGAAGCTCTCCAAAAACCCAGAAAACATCACCAGACATGGATCAGAAACTCATACATGCAAATCTTCAAAACTGCCTTAGAACTCCTATAAAATAGGAAACCCTAATTTTACCTTTGACAAGGCTTCTGGAAATAGGCTATTGGGCAACGAAGAGCAAATGGCAAAACTGGGGACATTACAACTCTACTCAATTCATCTTGCTTTTGCACAACAAGGTTATGCTACATTTATGAGCAATCCACATATGATACGAAACAACATAATTCTTATACTTTTGACAATGGAGTAAGGCTAGGCATATTTTGAGTGAGGTAAAGTAGGTTAGATTAGTGTGATTTGATTCATGTACTCTTTGATTATTCTCTTTTGAATTGTGCACATGCTTCATTGGTAATAGGTCTAATTCGATCATTAGATTTAGGGTTTTATTGATTTGATCTCCTAATTTGCAATTGAATACCATTGATTGTCTCTATCGATTTATTCCTATTCACACCAATAATGAAGATTTCCTTAATCAAATGTGTGAGCTTGGCAAATGGGGAAACAAATTTTTGGTTAAGATGAGCATGTTCACTTTTTTCTTTTTTCCTGACCTTTCTAAGGTGCCTAATCACAATGGTTCTTCAAGGCTAGGGGACACATTTGGGTGAGAAGCTTCCATATAAGCTAAGTTTGATGCCTTGATAAAGAATCACAACTAGGAGGTGATCGAATTGCCTCTACATAGAAAGCCCATTAGAAGTAAATGGGTATACAAGATTGAATTTAAATTTGATGCTACTTTGAACAACTGTGAGGCTAATGTTTTTGCAAAAGGTTATTCATATCAAGAGGGGATGGACTATGAGGGTACTTTTGCTCCTATTGTGAACATGGTCACATTTCAATTGCTTTTTTTCCATGGCAACCTAGTTTGGTTGGAAGTTGTATCAAACAAATATGAAGGATGCTTTCTCTGGTTGGAAGTTGTATCAAACAAATATGAAGTATGCTTTCCTAAATGGAGATTCAGTCAAGGATACATGGGGAGCTTGGAGGATTTTTATGTGGCGGTGATCATTTAGTTTGATGGATTTGTAAGTCTCTCTTTGGGCTTAAGCACTCTTCATGAGCCTGGTACATGCAGATTGATCAACATCCTTCAGATTTTGGATTCAAAAGAAGTCTTTTCCGATCCAAATCTCTATGTCTAAAGTGTCGGTGATGAAATTGTGATTCATATTGTTTATGTTGATGATCTTGTCATCATATGTAGCAGGGACATTGCATTGTAGTGAGTGAAATTTGATTTATGTTTGCGTTTGAATGAATGAATGAAAGATTTTAATAACATCCACAAGACCAAGTAGTCTATGGGATGAATGAATGAACAATTTTTATATGCCTGATCTAGGCTTCCTACAATAATTGTTTGGGTGTAGATTTTTGGCAACATGGCCATCTCATTTTTATAGTTCAGGACAAGTATGCTATGAATCTTTTGGAAAGGTTTCACATGATATATTGTAACCCTTCCTCTACATTTATGGAGGTTGGGAAGAAGTTGTAAACCTATGATAATTCATCATTTGTTGATGAGTCACTCTACATACAATTGGTGGGTAGTCTGATATATCTTACATTCACATAACTAGATGTTCGTTTTGTTGTTGGTAGTTTTTTGGATAACCAAAGTTTGTTTGTTGTCAGGCACAATGATGAGTGTTATGATATGTCAAAGGTACTCTTGACTTTCACATTTTTTATCAGAGAACAAATGGTTTCAGGTTGACAGGATATATAGACTTTGATTGGGCTAGTTCAGTTGATACTTGGAATCAATTGGTTATATTTTCTCTTTTGGTTTAGGTGTTGTTTCATGGGAGAGTAAGTTGCAACTCATTGTGACTTTATCTTCCACTGAAGCTGAGTACAAAGTGGTTATTAGTGCAAGTTGAGAAGGTCTCAGGTTACATCATATTTCGGGTGATGTGTGACATCTTCAGATTATACCAGCTTCTCTTTCTATGACAATTAGGGAGTCTTGATGTTCGTGAAAAAACCCAATTTATCATGCTTGCACCAAACACATTTAGGATAATCATTACTACATTTGGCAAATGGTTGACATTGATGATATTTCCCTCCGCTATTGCTCATCTAGGAGCAGTCTACTGATCTAGTGTCTAATCCTCTTGATTCTATTCTCTTTGTCAAATTTGAGGACAAAATTGGAGTTCTTTGAAATTCTAGCACTAGGATGGAGCCTTTGGTTATCATAATTGTATATGTTGTACCCATAGTTATCCAGTTTTCTCTGATCCAGCCTTTGATGGTCTTAGGTTCATGGAAATCCCATATAAATCAACAGATCAGTGTCCTTTACTTGAGATTCCAGAGTCTAGTCTGTATTTCTTCCATTGTAAAGCAGATTTTGGGAGGATTCTCCATATTAAGGAAGCATCCTTTCTCTTTTTTCTGGCAGAAAAGTTTGGGTTCTGAGGGACTTCTTGGCATGGTGTTGGAGGAAGCCTTTGAGTTCATGGCTGATGGCTTTTGCATGTTCAGAGGCAGTGATGTTCTTGTAAGATGGAGGAGGAACATTGTCCCGATCCATGGAGGAGGCCATGACCTTCTAAATTGTTGGAAAAAGAGTATGATCAGCAGATTGGAGACTAGTGGGGAAAGAGAGGATGAAGAGATGCATGGAGAAAGGCTGGAGAATGCCATTGACACCTTCACCCATGCAACCTCGTAAATTATATATTGGACAGTAAGATAGAACAAGGTTTTAAGGATAGAAGTGAGTTTCAGAGGCAAATATTGACTTAGCCTCAGGAAACAAATCATACTGAAAAATATTATATTAGATGGCAAGAGGATCCACCAACTTAACCTTCTATTTTTGGTGTCTTTGAGATGATATCTGTTGTGAACCAACTGCATCATGTCATCAAATGAGTCTCACATATAGTTGTTGTTAGTGATTTATGTAAGTAATAGTACTTTTCTTGAACAATTCTTGTACAGGCCAGGCCTGAGTTTGAGGTTACAATTAGCTCTAAAAGAGGGAAAATCAGACCTGTATGCTTTCAGAACTTCTCAACATGATGCTTCATGTTTGTCTACCTGCCAAACAATATCCATAACATGTCAACTGTTTTTGTAACTTCAGGTCTTGACTTTAAGATGCAAGTCTTAAGGTATTATATTTTGGATGATAAAAGGCTTTGCGCTCAAATGAACTCTTTGAATTTTTGAAAATTTGAAAGTAACAATAATCAACAAGACGAACCATTTTGGCTCTTGGTAGCTGAATAGCAGATTGAACCACACTGTGGGAAGGGGGGATAGGGGTTGGGAGGATCTGTAGGCCAGCTTCTCATTGTAGCATAAGATGAATGATTGCTAAAAGTTTATGGTTTGATTTTTTGGCCATGGATGGGGATAGAAGAAATGGTGGTCTTTGAATCAAATTATTATATTCCTAATTGTAGCATAAGATGAATGGCTGCTAAAAGTCTATGGTTTGATTTTTTGGCCTGTGGATGGGGATCAAAGAAACGGTGGTCTTGGAATCAAATTATTATATTTCTAGTTTATGCACTTATTTTGAAATTGATTAACATTTGTTTAAAAAATCCTACTTTCACATTTTTTCTTCTAGTGTTACAGACTGTCAATCATTTAACTGTGATATGTGCCATCCTTGTTCTCCTGTTGTTCCATATGAATGATTGGCAAGGGCAGGATGGACCTTCTTGAGAAGTAGGCCACTGTGTTTTTGACTATTACTCCAATGACGTATTTTGTATGTTGATAAAGTAAGTGAGTGTAGCTAGGATCTAGAAGCAGATATAACTCTAAATGTTTGCTTTTATCGATTTTTCCAATTATTCAAAGGATTCTAAATGCAGGGGTAAGAAGCTAAGGATTTATTTCTAAATGCTTTTAATTTTCTCATAGTTACACATATGCTCCTTTTGTGACCTAAAGAAAAGCTATGCTTCAAATACGCATATTTTGTGGAATACTTTTCCATTCTCACATTTAAATGGTAACGTTTGGAAACGCCACTTCTTATACGCCAGGAAAGTGTATCTTAATGCTTGTAAATTACTTGAATCAATGGGAGTGACATTTTTTTATCTACCAGGAAAGTGTATCTTCATGCTCTTAAACTGCTTGAACTATTGGTCACTTAAAATGCAGTGCATAAAGGAAAAGGACTATGAAATACTAGTGACTATGGAATACAGGTCTAAATTGAACCATGACTGCTTGAAGAACATTGAGATGCCACAGTAATTATTCCAATTATTTAAATTGACCTTTGCATTGCTAATGGCCATACTTCTGTTATTGCAGGCATATCGTAAATCGGATAATGAATTTGCATGCTGGAGGTTTGCAACTTGCCATTACTATATGTGGCTTAATATGTTTGTTGCCGAGGTGCCATTTTTACTAAATTTTTCTTTGGGAAATTGGTTTGAAATATGTCTGGTTTCTGTAAGATACGTAGTATTTTATTTTGCATAGTGCTTTTGGCTGTTCAACTTATCTAATTGCATGCAAGCTGCAAGGGATCAGTAAGTGCAAGTAAACAAATATGTCTTCTGAAGAACATTTTGTCAAACAAATAGGTAGGATATAATATGCACCTTATGAGCAACAAGGTGACCACAGGTGGTTTACCACAAAATCTTCATTGGTGAACATCTTAGCAAGTACATGTAAAGAGAAGGAAAAGAAAACTATTATCTTGAAGTCTTCTTTCTTTTTCTTGCATACCAAATGAATTTCCCTATGCTTTGTAAGTTGTTATTTGATTTGCTTCTTTATTTGGTGTAGTTGGCTTTTGTTTAAGAAGTGCTTTTTATTTGTCATTTTTCCTAGGTTTTATTCTTGCATTGTATTTATCATTAATTGTGTGCTCACACAAAGCATGGATAGGTAAAGATGAATATGAGTGCCTTAGATTTACTACTAAGGTTTAGTATTTTCTTTTGTTTAGTTTTTTTTTTTATTGAACCCCAAGTGGCGCAACATGCAATAGGGGTGGCTAAATTCATCTTTCTAGAGCACATGTGAAAAATGATATGCCTACATTTTTTTCAGACCAAGGGGAATATCCATGGTCTTATGAAAGTTACCTGAAAGGCTGGGAATAGAGTGGGATTTAGCTAGGTTCAACAAGAAGCAGCTTGTGCGATGTTAATCAACCACTTAAAATTTCAACTTAAGCACACACCCTGAAGCTGGGATTTGAGAAACAATAGAAGAATTTATTATTGTCAATCAAGCACATAAGTTGCACCTATTCGTCATAAATAATATTTGGACATATTCACTATATACTAGTGTTCCATGAGGACATGTCCTAGGGCTTTAAGTGATGTTCTGGACATCCTTGGGACTTGGAGGGGATCTCCCCTATTTTTAAGGACCAGACAGGCTGCTCCCTTTTGGTGCATAAAAGTAAAAAAAGGTAGCTTTTTAAGGAATAAAATGCTGAAAGCCCCTAAAAACCTGAAGGGGAAGGATTGTCATTGCAAATGCACCACATCATATTTACTTTTTTAAATTTCAGCTGCTTTTAGTTTGTTTAAGTTATTTCAGTAGCCGTCCACCCATTATACCCAAAATTTTGGAATTTTTTGCCATCCCCAAAACCTTGTCCCTATGCCCTAGAGTCTCAGTGAAATGCTGCTATATATCAACACATAAACTGCATCTCTACAATGAAATGAGATGAATGCAGATTTACAGGAACATGTGTTTGTACATTATTTATTTATTTTTGGATTTGGTAAATCTTTGGCTTTGATGCCATGGTAGAGGGATTAGTGCCATGGTAGAGGGGTATCTCTACCATCAGATTTATTCAAGACTTGCTATTAACCTCACCTTGGGCTACTCCATGCGCAGTGAATTGGATGTAATATTTCAACAACTTTTATTGTTTTCTTGGGATTTGAAGTAGATGCTCCGCTTTGGAAATCACTTTGCTTTTACCACTTGACCTCATCCTATTTGGCTAAAATTTTAGTATAAACATTGGAGAAAAGCTCTTAGAATACCCCACACCCTTTGTGTTCCATTATGCAAGTTTCCAAGGCTTGTGTGCACCTGTCTGGCCATGTCCCAGGAGCCATAAGTTGGGGATTTCTGTTCATTTCTTTGGCTGTGATATAAATCTGATAATGTAGGTGTTTCTCTTTGGTACATGGCAGTATGTATATGCTTGATGGGACTTGATGGGGTTGTGTATATGCTACAGGTGGCTGCATTTATTCACAGGGAGTATCTTGAAGCTGTGTGTATACTTGTTAGAGGCCAATTCTCTTCCCTAAGTGCACTTCACTGCCATATCTAGAGATGGTTAGTGTTATACTTGTTGCGGGCTCTTCTTGCCATTTTTATGTCCTGTTTCTCCTTATTGCTGATGTCATATTTGCTAGATGGGTTCACATTGATTGCTATTGTTTCTTGGGGTCGACTTGTTGCTCATTTATGAGCCGTGGGAGACATTTCCAGTTGTTGCAAATATGAGAATTGACATGCTAACTACCGCATCCACATTGAGGAGATCTATTTCATTAATTTTGGGCCTGCACATTGTCCTGTTCTCTCTTTTTGAGTTTTAATTGTATTTATGGGCATGGGCCACAGCTGCTACAGCTTGCTACAAGGCTACAAAAAGGGGCTGAAACTGAATTGAATACTTGATTTGTACACTTGCTGGTTAGGGACATGAATGCAGTTGACTTGTTTGTTCTATGAAGATCTTATCCCATTCTCTAAGTACTTGATTTGCTAATCCCAAGTGGATTTTCTCAGCCTTGTATGTGCAATGTTGTCTCTGTAATTATGGGCTGACTGACAGTGCTGATATGCTGGGTCATGATGTGTGTGACATGATTTGACTGAAAACCAATGCCCTTGGGGTTGATTGTAAACTGAAATGATATAAATACAGAGATGTAATATGCTCGAAGGGTTGATCCTTGAGCCGATTTCAGATATGTACATGTCTTAGGTTGTTTCAAACTTTCAGGTCTCCAAATGAAAAATGTCCAGTCTTATTGTGCGAGCTGAAAGCATGTCTTGTAAATCAGGGGAAGGTGATTTCAGTAAGGAATGGTTTGCAAGTGAGTGCCTCCGTGGTAGGTTGTATCATTTTGAGGGAGTCTTTGAACCTAATTGTTGGTTCCCTCTTGCCACATTTTGCTGGTTTGATGTAAAAGGCAGTAGAATGATGTTTGACAGCATCCTGATGTATCATAAACTATTTTGTAATGGTCTCTTCCTCGTGTATGTGGAATGTTATTGATTTGAGATAGATTATAAAGCATGCTCATGTGTTGGTTTCCTTAATATTGTGGTTTGTATGCTCATATAAGCCTTGTTCCATTGCTGATCTGCATGGGTGTTACCATCTTCTTGACAAGCAGTTATTCTATTGCCCATTGGAGTCAGCACCAGTCTGATTGGTGTGAGGTTATCCCTTTTCAATCTTATTATCTCTTATTCTCAGTAGATTAGGAGTAGAGTAGGATTCACATTCTTTCATGGTTCAATAGTATGACCCCATTACCTATTTATTGCAAGCTACAATTGATAACACATTTAGAGAGCCAGGAATGCATTATGGGATTCACATATAGGAGTATAAACTGCTTTATCTTTTAGTGCATATGCATGTGTATCATCTGCTTGTCTGGAGGTCTTAGTAGGTCTGTTAGCAGCCAGCAGTGACACATTTTGGAGTTTGTAATGCCTTGGCTGTGGTTGCTTAAGATCTAGCTTGTAATGCTTTTACCCTTGGCCTATCAGATCCTAAAGCTGAAGGAGAGGTCATCCACTTTCATGCACTGGTCCATGACTGTCATTGCCTCATCATTAATGCGTCCATTTCTTCAAGTGACATCCCCTGCGCTCGAGTTTTGACATTGCATTGTAGGATTGTTGGAGATACAGTTTCGAGAGCCAACAGATGGCATTGTTTCCAGGAGATTCAAATGGTTATGCTCATTCCCCTGATGGTAAGTATGAAGATTCTGCTGGTGGTGACTGAACTCGGTGCCATTTTTGCCCTTGGAGACTAGATTTGGCTTCAATGTTTACTCTTGTTGTAACATACCCATTTCCTACTCTGTAATTTTCACCTAAGTTTTAACTCGTGAAGTGAATAATTCAAAGTTTCCAGAACAAGATAATAAATTTTTTCTCTTCCTTTAATATCTTTTTGCATGCTTCATAAAGAATTTCACATAACATTGCATAATTGAAATAACATAACATAAACTTCATATACTTGAAACTCATCTATTCAAATACAGATTACTATAGATTTCATGATCATATAAACATTTTCATAAATTACAAAGAGTACAAGGTCAAGGTATCCTTATCTGGATTACACTTCTATTTCCACAAGTCTCGTCGTGTTGTTTGCAAGAGGGAGAGCATCAACGAAATGCTTTACCTCCAACCATAGACTAACAGTCCCTCACACACCTTCCAACTGGAAGTGACTCTACCCTTCAACGAAGAGTCTAGTATTGGAACCCCTAGTATTGCCATCTGAGTATCTAGTGTTGTGTCCTACATAACATGTTCGGTCATACAACTATGGATACCTTTCAACTATGCATGACGCTACTGACAAGCTATGCAACCTTGGAGCACAATGAATCTACAAGTGCAAGCAGTGACTATTACATTTATTTTGGCCAAAGTTTTGATATAATACAATCAATTCCTCTTTCTAAGGAAGCGGTGTCGTAAGTTCACCCACTTCTAACTTGACTTGGAAATCCTACTGACCTTTGGTTAGCTCTTCTTTTGGTTTGGCTCAAAGGTTAACTAACTTAAACAAGATTTCTTTCAAAAGTGATGACTCACTAGTGTCGATTATTTGACTAAATGGTTTGACTCATTAATCTTGAATACCCTGTTACATACTTATAACAATTTGGGTCTAGCAACTGCCTCTTATTCAAGTTTTTCACCTAGACACCAGGGAATAATCTATTCTCCTACTTTTAAGGTTTTTGAGTTTCTGAGAACGTAAGTCCTCTCAAGATTAATTTACCATGCATAGGTAATAACAAAGGCTCTTGATCTAAAATATAAGAAATTAAATTTCAACTGATAAAGACATGTTTACTTCTAATACGTTTTCATACCCTCTAACTCATGCAATATAAACTCGTTTAAAACCAATATAAATAAGACACTGTCTCATTGGGATAATATCCTATTCCCACACTTAGCTTTCCTTCGCTACTTTGGTTTCACAAGCTGGTTGTTTTGGTTAAACACAACTTTAGAGAGAATTTTAACCTTCCACTGAAACACTTTCTCTCAAATATATATATAAATAATAATTCAATATCATGTAATTCAAATATGATTTAATAATGTATTCAAAAGAAACTACTTGATATACCCAACTGGTTTCCCTAATTCTCATTATCCCTTTGCATTTTAAATTAGCTCTATGCATAAATAATTAAGCTATTCGTACATGCACTCGTATTCTTTTCTAAACAGCCATGATTTGCACATAACAATGGCATAAGCAAACTTAGATAGATAAAGAGCTTTAATCAGAATTTGAAAGAGAAGGAAAGAGAATCATTTTAATCATGCCTGGATTAAAATAGCTTGACTTGATTATTGATAATCCTTGCTTCAAATCTGCACTGTAGCTCAGCTTTAACTTGCTGTCTTCTCAATTTCCAGCTCTCAGCTCTGTGCTTGCACCTCTCCCTTGCTTCTAAACTGTTAGACTACAACTATCAAGCAATCTATCCTCACTCTTTGACGAATTTATAATTACTTGTATATATATTACGTATATATTTATGAGTATACGTAGATATTATTATTTACGTATATTCATACCTACCTACATACATATATATGCTCCATTATATATACATATATATCCCTATATATATATATATATATATTCAAATATACATTACATGTAATATATGCTATTTACAAGAGTTTCAGCGTTTTAATTCAATTTGGTTAAATGGTCAAGGAGTATCAATGACGACCAAAACATAACTTTCCCTAATGACCAAAAAGCCTTCAACTTAGGTTTAGCAGTAAACAATACGAATCTCAGATTGACTCGACAAGGTTTCTCTAACCTATGCAAGTGAGTGTGTGTGTCTACTCAGATAGAAATACCAATTGTTCCAATGCCAATCTCTTCTCCTGGGTGATACTCCCTCTCTCCCATTGGAGGGTTTGAAATTTTCCTACATCCAACTTAGAGCAACATGTTCGTAGTTAGCCAATAACATATAAATCACATTCATAATATAGCATAAGCATCATTAAAGCATTTAAAAAGTAATTTCATCATAATGCATATTCATACATTTCATTCATCCATTGAACATCATCAAGACATAATCATGCATTAAAATCATATTTACTCATAAAGGTACAAGTAATTGGTAACTTAACAAGAGAGTGTAACACTTGTGAGGTGACGACTTTGCTTTCCAAAAGCATCAAAGTTTATATGCTGCTGCAAAAAATAGCGATCTGCTTTGTTTTTTTTCTAGTCACATTCTCACATGAACAGCAGCAAGTAATATCAAGGTGCCTTCATTCTTCTCTTCTCCCTTTCCCTTGTGGTAGCCTTATTTCTTGCAAAATCCTTAGTGTGTAAGAACAAGATCAGCTTTGGGGCATGCTAAACTTATTTGTATGAAGTATGGATTTGCGGGATAGAGATATATCTAGCTATGCCTCAGCCCATACTTCATCCTATTCTTATTGGCCAAGTTGTTATGATGAGTTTGAATATGATGGTGAGTGCTCAAGTATGGCTCCTTCCTCCTATACAAGTGATTATACACACATCCATAGTCGTCAAGAACAATTAAATGCCTCTAGGTAAGAGCTTTCTGACCTTGAACAACATATAATGATGCTTGAGTATGAAATATCACAGTCAAAAGCCATGCTTGCTGCTCTTAAGATCCAAAAAATATTACCAGTTGTTTCTACTCAAGACATTACTGACCTTTTGCTGCAAATAATCTATTAGAGTGTGATGATGTAAGGTTCGGCTGGCTGTCTTTCTTATCAAAAGAAAAGAATCCTCAAAGCTGCCCCATCATAAATGAATGCAAGCAACTTGATCTGTTATGGATGCCTAATGGTTTAAGACCCTTGCCAAGTGAACTCTGTATGTAGTTGCCTATGTTTTATGGGCAAAGTCATAGTTGGCAGACTCGCCGAGTTTTCGGCAAGTCTAAGAAAATTCGCAAGGTTTTTTTCCAAACGAGTTTTTTTGACTTTAACTCACAGAGTTTTTTCTGACGATTTTTTGGTGAGTACTCTCCAAAAACTCGCTAGATACATTAAAAAATGCAAAACACAAATTTTTTTTTTGGAAAAAATAGTCAATTTTTGCCAAGTTTTCACCGAGTTTTTGTTGACTTTCCAATTTTTGGCTTGGCGAGTTTTTTTCTGGGGCGAGTCTTCCAACTATGGGCAAAGTGATACACAAGGAGAAGACATGGTCAATTATTTGCTTGTCTGTTTGAGCAATTTGAAATTGACCAAGAAGATATATGGATGAGACTTTTTGTCAAGTCTCTAAATGGGTCTGTAGTTGAGTGGTTAAATGGTTTCCCGAACCACTCTTTTTCTTCTTGGGATGACCTTTGTGGTGTCTTCAATGAGCAATTTACTTGCAGCCCAGACCTTGTCATGCTTGTTTGAGAGCTTGCCAATATCAAGAGACGAGAAAAGGAATCTATCTTGTGTTTTAATGACAGGTTTGCAAATGTCGGTTCTTGTATTCTTGAAGAGAGTAGATCAAATGATTGTGATTGCATATCCAAGCTCTTCAATGCTTTTGATCATGAGGTGACTTTGTTGTCTGAAGAGTTCAAACCTAAGAGATTGCATTAGGTTGATGAGTGGATATACTGCTGGAAGAAATTTTAGATGCATATGTTTCTAATGACATATCTCATTGTCCAATGGTTGACAAATATAGTGACTTATATGCTCAGTTTGAGTGTGCAGCTTGTCTTAAGGATGCTCATGAAGATCTTACAAGCATATGCTCAAAGGAGGCAGTGGTGGATGTCCCCACATCTTATGGAAGCTGTGATAATGAAGAGGTATGTCTTGAGACTGTTTTTCAGTTTGATGACTCATTGTTTGAAGATGAATACGATGCTGCTCATGACAGTTGTGGTAATGAAGAGGAAGAGCCAATTTCTTTTTATGATGAACTAGTTGATTGGGATGACCAGTGCAGAGGGGTAATTGAAGACTTTTTTGCTTATGTAGAATGTGCTGCAAATGCATGTTCCATGGGGACAGAGCTTGTAGACCTTAGTAAGAATCATGATATGGGCAATTTTTTTTTAATTGTTGATCATATCGATGTCAGTTCTCAGCAGCCCAATTGTGCTCTTGAGGGCAATCTTGCCAATGGAGGCATGGATACAAGTGTTGAATCTGAGAGACATTATCTTAATTCACTACCTAGTGTGCCTCGAGTTTCTCCTCACTTTGCTAAGGAGATGGATGTGAATTGGAATCTTGAGTCTGATTCAAGTATGTATGATAGTGTTTGCATTCTTGAGGATGATATCCTAAGCCTTAAGGAATTTTTGGAGCTTGGTATGTGCATGCTGCAGTTTGAGAATGCTAGTCATGATGAGCTCTCCAGTTTTATTGTTAATAACTAATAAGTAATACCCTGCGCCTGAAAATGTTTGCTCTGATTGGGAGTTAAATGAAACTTTGCAAGAAGATGAGTGTAGTCAGCATACAATGCCTTTATTATGTTTTGTTGATATAGTTGTATCCGACTATGTATTAGGAGTCGGTTGATAGACGTTTGTGTTCTCATGTCAACCATCAATTCTTTTAAATGGCCTTAGCATTATCAAGGAATGTAGTTTGATCCTTGACTGACCATCTTTGGTCTACTTCTATAATAACTCATGTGTGAATAAAGATATATTTTTACTCCTTTGTCTAGTATGCATAGTTATTTCTGTTATTAATTCAAGTTTTAATTTTATTAGATACAAGAGTAAATATTTGGTGCCGTTGTTTTACAAGAGTAAACATTTGGTACCGTTGTTTTAAAAGAAATTGGGTCAAATTTAAGAGATTCATGCCCATAGACCCCAACAAAGGTGGGAAAAGACCACAATGTGGTCAAGATCAAGAGATCAAACTATCCTCAAGTATTATAGAACAAAGAGCAAGGAGACAACTACGGGAAAAAATCGAAGAAACCCTAGTCGTACAAATCTGAAGTCAAAGCCTATCTTGAGAATGGTGTCAAAGTCGAAGCCATAGTCGGGAAAACAAAAACATTTCCACTAACAAAGAGGCATACAAGGGCAAAGTGGGAGGAGATAACCAAACACTTACCACCACTAGATGAAGCGTGAGTTGATCTATTGACCAAATAGAAAAATCAAAACTCCTCTCATTGGACGAGGAAAGTTGGGAGATAGAATCTATAGATTCATTAACATAAGCATGAGAGTAATTTTAGATGTATTGAAGAATTGTTGATTGAAGAGTAATTGGTGATTGAAGGAACCAAGCCAAAAACTCTTGGGAAAAAGATGTACAAGAGAGAAGCTTAAGGCAATTCAAGTGTGCGGAATGTTGAAGCAAGAGATGTATTTTAGAATGTTAGTCATGATGAGCTCTCCAGTTTTAATGTTAATAACTAATAAGTAATACCTTGTGCCTGAAAATGTTTTCTGTAATTGGGAGTTAAATGAAACTTTGCAAGAAGATGAGTGTAGTCAGCATACAATGCCTTTATTATGTTTTGTTGATATAGTTGTATCCGACTATGTATTAGGAGTTGGTTGATAGACATTTGTGTTCTCATGTCAACCATCAATTCCTTTAAATGGCCTTAGCATTATCAAGGAATGTAGATTGATCCTTGACTGACCATCTTTGGTCTACTTCTATAATAACTCATGTGTGAATAAAGATATATTTTTATTCTTGTGTCTAGTATGCATAGTTATTTTTGTTATTAATTCAAGTATTAATTTTATTAGATACAAGAGTAAACATTTGGCACCGTTGTTTTAAAAAAAATTGGGTCAAATTTAAGAGATTCATGCCCATAGACCCCAACAAAGGTGGGAAAAGACCACAATGTGGTCAAGATCAAGAGATCAAACCGTTCTTAAGTATTATAGAACAAAGAGAAAGGAGACAACTACGGGAAAAAATTGAAGAAACACTAGTTGTACAAATTTGAAATCAAAGCCTATCTTGAGAATGGTGTCAAAGTTGGAGCCATAGTCGGGAAAACAAAAACATTTCCACTACAAAGAGGCATACAAGGGCAAAGTGGGAGGAGATAACCAAACACTTACCACCACTAGATGAAGTGTGAGTTGATCTATTGACCAAATAGAAAAATCAAAACAACTCTCATTGGACGAGGGAAGTTAGGAGATAGAATCTAAAGATTCATTAACATAAGCATATGAGAGTAGTTTTAGATCTATTGAAGAATTGTTGATTGAAGGAACCAAGCCAAAAACTCTTGGGAAAAAGATGTACAAGAGAGAAGCTAAAGGCAATTCAAGTGTGTGGAATGTTGAAGCAAGAGAAGTTGAGGGTTCTCATGTGGCCAAGAGTGTGAGTGAAGCATTAGAGTGTTGGAATCAAAACTCCATGATGAGCAAGTGTTAGGCATTGAGGTTGCATTAGAATAGAATAATGGTGACCACCGCCATCAAGTCCTAGCATTAAGAGGAAAAAGCTGCCCAAATTCCCTAGTAACGGATCAAAGGATCTAGCGAGGTATTGCAAGAGCTATGAAACAATATGGACAATGAATGACCAAAATGATAGACTGTATTGTCTATGATCCTTCCCAACAACTTTAAGTGGTATAGCAATTGATTGGTACACAAAGATTGAAGAAAGCTTTTGAAGAGGAGTTCAAGCTATCGGGGATGATAATGAGATTGTAGTCGAAATATACAATACGAAACAAGACAAAAATGAGGATGTTAGAGCCTATAATCATAGGCTAAAGAACTTCTAGTAAAGTTAGAAAAGGAATCCATTGACAGTCTTAAGAAGAGATGGTTCATTGAAGTCTCATTCCTTCACTATGGAAAAAGATGAAGGTAGTACTACCCACTTCCTATGTAGAAGCCTACAATCGAGCAATGGACATAGAGAGTGAGGACAAAATGTCCTCCCATGACAAGAAAAATAGAGGAAGATGAACGTTCAAATGATAGTAGTGAGAATGAATTTGGAACTTTGCAAGCCTTGAGAAGAGATATGATGCAAACGATGAAGGAATTAAAGGTAGAAAAAGAAACTAATGAAACCAAGTAACTTTGGTGCATATAATGCAGAGGTGAAGAACACAAAAAAAATTGCCCCAAGAAACTATTTTGTGCTATCAATTAGGTTATGGGTCATTCAATCAAAGAGTGTCAATATAATCTAAGGAGTAGGAGCATGCAAGTGCTATACACAAGGAGAGAAGTCCACTCCATCCAACACTTGACCAAAGCCATAGAATAAGAATAATGCATCATTAGGTGGCTATCGAAATCAAAGAGGGGGAGATCAAAGTTATACAGTATGACTTTAAAGATCATCCCATTGTACAATGTTGGCAATGTAATGAATGGGGACATTTTGCAAGAGATTGCTATAGAAACCAAAACAAATTGGGATCACTATGCAAATGGTGTGGACTTGGAGACCATTAAGATGTTAGATGTCTAAAGAAAAAGATCAACATCAATATGATTGATATAGAAAGGCATAACAAAGTATTAGCCATTACTCGAGCCCAAGCAAATAAGGCTTTGTGCTTGGATCCGTGTACAAAAAAATAAACACTTCATGAAGTTAGAGTTGAAGTGGAGCATGCTATGGCTAATGAATATTGCCACTCAAATGCAAATGCAAGTACGGTAACAAATCAATTACAATTTGATAAAAATATTGCAAGGCAAGTACTTCAAACCTATAGTACCAGTTAAAGTAGTGGTTTTTTTACAAAGTATTCTTGAACTTTTAAATGTTATAACCAATGTTGTACTTGGGAAGAATGAGATGGTCCTTTTAGATTTTAGCTGTGTTCCACGGGGACGCGTCCCCTGGGTTTTTACCCCCCGTACCCGTCTCGGAAACGTTTCGGGGACGGGGGACGCCTGGGGGATGGCTGACAGCCGTCCCCCAAAAGACCTCGAAAATCGGGTACGTCCCCGATTGAAGGGAAAAACCCGATTCAAAGGGGACGGCCTAGGGGACAGATCGGGATCCTAGTCCCTCGATTGTCCCTGGACGCCGACCGTCCCTTTTCCAGCTGCGAATTTAACTCAAAAAATAGAAAAAAATTTAATTTTGTTTTTTTTAATTCTTTTCTTTGTGGACCCCACGCCCTCCCAACCCTAATATGGCCACTTAAAACATTTCTTACCTTCATTTGACCTCATTTTAACTTGCCAAAAACAAATTGCAGCCAAGAGCAAAAGTGAAAAGAGAAAGAGGAGGGTTTGAAAGGAGCTGTTGGAGAAGAAAACCAGCATTTAGGAGGAAAAAAGGAGAGCATTAAGGCAGCAACCAGCAAGAGAAGTGAAAGAGGTAAGTTGTTCTTCCATTATCTTTCATTTTTTTCCATTTTTTTCCAAGTTAAAATGATAAAATGTATGAATTTTGTATTTTTTTTAATTTTTCAGTTTGCAAAAATCAAAACAAAACAAAATGAGCAGCAATAGTGAAGATAGTGGGCATGTTGAGAGGGGGGAAGAAACTCAATCAGTTCATAGGGGGCAGCCTCAAACAAACCTATTTGATATCCCTTCTGAAGATTTGAAAAAATATGCAAAAGGCCCTTTTAATCCTAAAAAACCTCTTCTTCAACTAGCATCACGTATAGACCAAGGCAAAGGGAAAAACACTGGGGGTAGTAGATTGTGGCAATGTCACATTTGCAAAGATAAATATTATGGGAGCTATACTAGAGTCTATTCTCATCTATTGGGTTTTGGAGGCCATGGGGTCAAGGGTTGTATAGATATAAAAGATTTTGAGAGGATAGAGTGTTATAGATTGCACATGG
Source organism: Sequoiadendron giganteum (assembly GCA_007115665.2). Taxonomy (NCBI): domain Eukaryota; kingdom Viridiplantae; phylum Streptophyta; class Pinopsida; order Cupressales; family Cupressaceae; genus Sequoiadendron; species Sequoiadendron giganteum. The sequence goes on along the minus strand of CM021104.1, from coordinate 280,043,506 downwards.
AGGCTGGAGGAAGGCCTCTAGATCAGCAAATGTAAACTCAATCAACACATTCAACCTCACCTATGCCCTCTATGCTTGGTACTCCTAGTGTTGGTAGTGGTAGTAGTGGTGCGGGTGATGTTCATATTTCCACAAGAGGGAAGAGGAAGGCTACTACTTCTAGTGAGCAGCAAAATACAATTGCAAGTATGTTCAATGTGCAAGCACGAGATGTGGCAGAGTCTTCCATTGCCAAATTTTTCTATGCCCATGCCATCCCATTCCATGTAGCACGTTCTCCTTATTTCAAACAAATGTTTAGAGATGTGGCAGCAGTTGGTACCTCATTCGTTCCCCCTGGAGAAAATAAATTACGCACTACACTCCTTGACAAAGAATATTCTAAGGTGAGTGTGGTGATGGAGGACATGAGACAGTGTTGGATTAGAACAGGTTGCTCTATAATCATGGATGGGTGGACCGATATTAGACAACACCCACTTATAAACATCATAGTCACATGTTCAGCTGGTCCATATTTCCTTAGAGCCATTGATTGTTCTGGAAAGCGCAAGGATGCAGAATTCCAATTTAATCTTTTGAAAGATGCTATAGAGGAGATTGGGGCAACCAATGTTGTGCAGGTGGTTACTGATTCAGCACATGTGTGCAGATTAGCAGGTTTGATGGTTGAGAGTGCTTACAAGCACATCTTTTGGACCCCTTGTTGTGTTCATGCGATGAACAACGCATTGAAAGACATAGGGAAGATAGATTGGGTGCAGCAACTGGTTGTAGAGGGTAGAGACATTCAGATGTTTATTTGCAACCATCACACCTCACTTGCCCTCTTTAGGACATTTTCAAGGAAAGAATTTCTCAAGCCTGTAGCAACAAGGTATGCCAGCTACTTTATTTTGTTAGAGAGGATGCTTGAGGTACAGGAGGCTCTACAGTCGATGGTGGTTAATTCAGAGTGGAGTAGATGGTCTATGGCAAGCACTGCAGAAGGGAGAAGCATCAAACTAAAAATTCTTGATGATAATTGGTGGTCCAATGTGAGGTAAAAAATTGTTATTGATTGCTGATTTTATAAAAAAAAAATATGATTTTATTATTTTTTGATTTTCTAAGTTCTAACTTGTCTTTTTTGATTTTTCAAATTTTTGTTTGCAGATATATTTGTTCCATCATTTCACCAGTTGTGGATGTCATTAGATATGCTGATACAGACTCTCCAAGTCTTGGAGAGATTTATGAAACTTTTGACTCCATGCTTGCAAAAATGAAGAAAGCAATTTCTGACAGGGATCCTAATTCGGGATTATATGAGCAAAAAATTAGGCCCATTGTGACGCGGCGGTGGAACACTATGAACACCCCGCTTCATATGGCAGCCTTTGCTCTTAATCCCAAATGGTATGTACCTAGACCTGGTAGGATGCCTCCTTGTGATGATGATGAGGTGAAAGAAGGGTTTATGAGGGCCCTTGCAAAAATATATTCAATTGATGAGGCCAGTCTAGTTCGTACACAGTTCACTGACTTTGTTAATCTCCGAGGTCCAACATTCGGCAAACCAGAGGCCAGGGTAGATAGAACTACAGTAGCTCAAAGGGATCCTATTGGATGGTGGTCATGGCATGGGAAGGATGCACCACAATTGAGGACGCTTGCTATTCGCCTCCTTTCACAGGTAATACATTAGATTAATTGTTTAAGTTTTAACTTTTAAGTTTTTAACATAATTTGATTTAGATTAGTGTTGAAGTTTGAACATTTATATAATCATAATTTAAATTGAATGTCCTAATTAGTAAATTAAAATTACTAATTTAGTTTTTGTCTCGTCTCACAGGTTGCTAGTTCCTCTGCTGCAGAGAGGAATTGGTCAACATACGGCTTTATTCACTCTATCAAGAGGAATAGGCTGACCTCTAGACGGGCAGAAAAATTAGTGGCTGTGCATAGTGCTTTGCGACTCCAGGATCGTCAGACTCCTGAGTACAGACAGACTCCAGCATTACGGTGGGATATTGATCCAGAGGATGTCGCACAAATTGATGAGGATGAGGAGAAACAGGAAGGATTGGTTGGAGTTGCATTAGATGAGCCAGCCCCTCACAGTGACAGTGACTCAGACTCCGAGTCTGATTTTGATGCAATGTTGGCAGATGCCGAGTAGCGGCAACCATCATACTTTTAACTTTCTATTACTATGTTTTGGACACTTGTGACTTTGTCATTTTGACATTTGTAGTACAAACTTGTAGCCTTTTGGGCATTTTATTATTTTATATCATATGCACATTGACTATTTGACATGAATTATGGTCCATGGATGGAAGCAATTAGGTAGCTGTAGTATTAATTTGTTTGATAATTCGATTCTATGATGTATATGTCAATATGATTGGTGATTACATTTGCAACTTTATGAATGTTCATTGTTATGATTATCATTACTCATATGAATATCTGAAATTTCCCTATATTAATTTATCTCTCTCTCTCTCTCTATATACTATATAGCCGTCCCCCCGTCCCCTAAAATCCCCTCAAAAAATTGCCGTCCCCGAAACTCGTCTCGCTGTCCCGCCGTCTCGCCGTCCCGGAGACTCGGTGGAACATAGGATTTTAGAGAGAATAAAGACCCAATAACCAAACCTCCATTGTCAGTAGACCAAGTGATCGATCCTATGTTATTGACAACTAACAATGCACTGAAACCAACAATGGTGCACATGGAGATCCTTGGAAGTACTCTCACGAATACAATTGTTGATGGTGGATTTGGTGTGAACATACTTTTGGAAGGTACTTGGAGAAGTTTGGGTAAGCTGATCATTTGGCCCCCAATTTTTCAATTGTGGGTGTAGTCCAACAAGGAATCAAGGTGCTCAAAGTTTTAATGGCTCAAAAGGTAATCATTGGAACTCAAACTTTTTTCTTAAACTTTGTAGTCATCTCATTACGAAAGAAAGTGTACAATGCAAAGTTGGCTCGGGGTTGGCTACTAGCAGCCAAAGTTGACCTCAACTAGAAAAAGAACATGCTTTCAATTGAAAACAAGGGTTGGAAATATATAATCGGCTTAAAGAATCAAGCAATAAGTGAGGAAGTAACTTCCTTAGATTCCTTAGATTAAAACTCCAAAGAATAATGGATAGAGAAGCATAACCACAACCAAATGGAGCTGCATGACAAAGGGATTCTGGAATTGCTGTTATGTTTGAAAGATGAAACAAATTCCCTTCGTGGACTGAGTTTTGAGAGGCAAGTGTTGATTGTGCCTCCTTAGCTCATCCTAAGTTTGGGAGGTCATGCTCATCAAGCTACCAATTTGGGGATAAGCTCCAAAAATGTACTTGGATTAGATAGAGAAAATGGAGCTTTATTTTTGACAAAACGGTCATTTACCATGGGAATGAGTCTTGGGTTGTGGTTCCACTTTTTATTTGGGTAGAATTGTGATTGACTATTAGAATGAATTTGTAGGTTGTAGCTTTTCCTTTGTTGGAAGGATTTTTTCCTTATTTGATTCAAGTATGACATTTTCATAGACTCTCCGGCAAGTCTGTAATAAGCACAATACATATTCTTATTGCCATATGAAGGAGCTAAATCTTTTGTGGAGCCATTATGGGAAAAATTCCGATTCTGAGTTAGTGTAATGATGATTTGGTAGTGTTGAAAGCTACATTCTTTTGGGTTCCAAAAAATTGGCAAGACTTGGAGGTCCCTTTTGCAAATTGGCTTCCACCTTCAAAGAAAGTTGCAAAGCATGTTCTAATGAATAAAAGGGTGAAGAGCTTTAACTACTTGAAATGAAAAACCAATCCTAAGGGAAACTTTGTTATGTCCCCTTCTCTAGCATAAAATTAGTGATGACCCTTAGCCTATATTTCTCAATTTTTCTCGTAGGCTAATGGGGTGATGAACAAGGAAAATAATTAAATAATTAAATTTAAGTTGTTGAAGTAACTTTATGTTATAATTTAAAAATATGACTTATATTTAATTGTTTTAAAATGGTCATTATAAGTGAATTATAAAGTGTCACTAGGCCCAAAGTCCTAAAATTGAGTGTTAAAAATGACACTTTAATATTTTATAACTTTGAGGGAATAATAAAATAAAAGAATATAATATTATATTATTTTCTCTTGAAAAAGTTATAAAAAGAGGATGTTTTCAAAATAAGGTCTTCTTGTTCATTCTATCAATTTCAATTTTCAAGAATGAACGTGGGTTCTTTCTTCACTTGAGGACAAGAATCTTTTGGTAAGTTGGTTTTGGGGACGAAAACTTTCCTAGTCATTAAAGAGCAATTCTACATAGGGATTGCCATTGTGCTTTAGCTAATCAAGATTTCTGATTTGCAATGTTGATTTTGGTTTGGATTTTTCTGTTTTGAATTAAAAAGGTGCAATAAAATATTGTTGCATATTTATCCGATGTTTATGGGTGAGATTAATCCTCATTGTGTAGGCGGTACACTTCAACTTCTAGCAATACCATTTGCAGCTTAAGATTAGTCTATACTATTCCTTTTTCACTGGGCTATACAAATTCTGGAATCTAATGGGTGAATGAATAGTTGAAAGGGCTTAATCATTGGATAATATTTAGTATTCCCGCTGCTCTTACTGGCCACCAAGTTTCTTGACATTGTTTTTCATCTTTTTCATTGGGCAAATCCCTTCTTGTAGGCCATACTCACTCAAATCAGGCTGTACCAGTTTATGATGTGAATCGCTGCAGTTTATGGTGTTTTCCCAAGGCAGTTAATATCAGTACTAGCCCATACCAGGCCAGCCATACCTTGTATGAAGGAATTTTGACGTATTTAGAGGGCTGCGATCCATTCTGGGTTATTCTAGAGTTTCATTCAACAACATACAACTGCAAACTGGGCTATTTCAATTAAAAATCTTTGCTGTTATATGCACCCACAACATGTTGTTCCTTTTCTGTGGGGTTTATGGCAATCCCAATGCATGTTATGACTAGTGGTACCTTTGAAAGGTTGCCTTACCAACTTCTAGAAGTGCTGGGTGAATACTTTTGAGGCTGTAATTATTTATCTGCTGTTACAGTTTCAGTAAGGTCATCAAGTATCTATCTCAGAGCTGGCTGTACCATTTACAGGTATTATTTTATGTCTCGATTATCAATTTATGGGTTTGTAGTAATACTTTCAGTTTGAGTGCAATTTCCACTGATTTTCAGGTTGATATCATTAAGTTGATGCAATTATTCCAGTTAAGAATACTTGAGTTCAAAATGTTGATTTCATGCTTATTATTTATAATATAATAAATTGGATGGTTTACAGCTAGTAGTTAATTATTATTTTTAAAGATCCTAGATGGTTCATTTATTAAAATATTAAATGTAATATTAATGGTCATCTTAGCTTTAGTTAGTCGTAGGTTTACTTTAGTTAACTTAGTTAGCTTTTAGTAACTCATGTTTTGTGTTTTAGTTCGTTTTAGCATCTTTCCACTTTTTGCTTTAGTTTGCTTTAGTTAACGATGGTTTCTTTTTAGAAACATCGTCCTATAATTTTCTTTATAAGGAGTTCTCATCTCCTCTTGTAATCACGCAGTCATGAATATCAATTATCTTTTCATGGTATCAAAGCTCAGGCTCGAACTTGATTAGTTTTAGAAACTTCTTAGATGTGCTTTTTTTGTCTATTTAAAAAAAAATTAAAAAATCGAAGTTTTTTTAGTGAAGTGTTTTTTGAAAGAAAAGTTGCAGCAATTTTTTTTTTTGAGGGTTTTGGGTTTTGCTGTTTTTTTGACGGATTTGTTGTGTGACGGATTTTTGAGTTCGTGGGTGTTGCAGCCTTTGTGCGGATCTGTGACAGATTTCTGGGCGCTAGGGTTTTTGGTTCATGGTGATTTTCTAAAGTTTAACGACAGCTTAAAAAATGTTTTGAGCCAGTTTTAACAAAATTTTTCTGAGAAAAATAAAAATTCTGCAGAGTTTTTTGAATTTTTTTACTGAGTGTTGTTTTATGAAGAGTTTTTTGACGATTTTTTCCTATCGAAAAATCATGGGTTGCTGCTAGGGTTTGCAGACCAGTTTTTTGGGCGATTTTTTTCTCAACAAAAAATCGTGTGTCTGAAGTTTTAAGAGTTTTTGAAAAATTTTCTATTAAAATTTTGCAGTTTTTTTTGAGGATTTTTTTTGAAAAAATCTTAACTTTTTCAGAGCTTTTGAAGGTTTTTTCTAAAAAATCTTACAATTTGTGAGTTGTGCCAGCTGATTGTCTAGAGTTTGTGCCAGCTAATCATAGTCTTACCTTGTTTTTTGTGCTTTGGAAAACGGGAGGGATGGCATCTTTGTCCAGTATCATGTTGGAAAATATGCAGAGGTTCAATGAAAAATCCTACTACTTGGAAGCAGAAGATACTCAGTTTTTGAGTGCCAGTGTCTAGATTTGGTTGTTCGGCGGGAAAGGATCTGTAATCGCGATGTGGTTATGCTTCTCCAGTTATCAGTCACTGATGATATGTTTCTAGAAGAATTTGGGTAGACTAAGTTTATGTTTGTACGATGACCATTAAGGGAGGATATTAAAATATTAAATGTAATATTAATGGTCATCTTAGCTTTAGTTAGTCGTAGGTTTACTTTAGTTAACTTAGTTAGCTTTTAGAAACTCCTGTTTTGTGTTTTAGTTCATTTTAGCATCTTTCCATTTTTTGCTTTAGTTTGCTTCGGCTAACGATGGTTTCTTTTTAGAAACATCGTCCTGTAATTTTCTTTATAAGGAGTTTTCATCTCTTGTAATCACACAATCATGAATATCAATTATCTTTTCATCATTGTTAGATCCATGCTATCATTGTAAGATTCTGCTTGATATATTTATTGGATCCATTTGTTTTTATTTCATAATTCGCCAATTTGGCGTGAATTGGAATCAAATGATAAAGTCTACCATTTTGGCATTGATGCATTTTTGTTTGTTATTTGCCAATTTGGCATGATCTGAATTTGCTTATCAATATTTGCCATTTTGGCATTGATCAATTTTATGGTTTGATATTATTGTAATATGGTTGGCAAACTATCAATATCTTGATGGTTATTTTCATTGTCTTCACTCTAGTCTCTGTATGCTCTCACCTTGTCCACATCGGGAACTTGGTGATCAAAAAGAGCTAGGATTTGAATTGCTTGTAAAAAATTTAGTGGATTTGAGCTAACCATCCTATTAGGGACAATGCAAACTTGATTTGAAGGACCCAATTGGTGATTTGGATTGCCAACTTGAAAGAGGCAATGAAACTGGTCAATGTATTGGTTGACCTAGCAACAAGAAGATGAAGCGTCACTATCACCCTTTGGAGGAGCCATGGTGAAAGTCACATTTGAGGTGACAACATCACATTAAGTGATGAGCACTTGTATGCACTATCTATGGAGGTAGCCATGATGGTTGATATCACGATGAGGTGATATTCTAGTTTGTTTTCATATTGATATGATGTATCTTGTGTAGGTGGAAGTTCATCCCTAGCTGAGAGGGAGTGTTGATGTTATAGCAGCTTAGGGCTGCACTTCCTTTGCACGAATTACAAGAAGAAAGCATGAATTAAATGAATAGCCATTCGGCTATTTAATTCATGACTATAACATTTAATAAATGCAGAGGGCCGACCCTATTTGGTTCGCTTGCTTTGATTATTACTTGGGCCGACCTTATTTGTAAATTGTTATTTATGATGTCCTTATAGAGGGCCGACCTATCTTGAAGAGGCGCCTCTCTTGTATATATACAAGGTCTTACTTGTCATTGTATTCATTTTATTCAAGTCAAGTAAATTCGCAATTAAGAGAAGAATTCGCACCTTCATAGCAGCAGTTTGGATTCAAGGAAGATCTCATATTTATTACATATCTTGCATCTAGGAGAGGTGCGATTTCTTTGTATCAAGTATTGGCCATTGTTGGGCCTAAGTTGTAAGCAGATTTCTACTCCTGTCCTACTTTATATAAGAGATTCATTTGCTGGGTTTTTCTCCCTCAAGAGGAGGGTTTTCCTAGGGTATCTTGCTGTGTTCATTGTCTTATGTGTTGCAATATTATTAAGTGCTTTTCATTGTTTAATCTGATCTAAGAAACACTAACATGGTATTAGAGTGGGTTTGAAAAAGATCAAGATCAGATTTGTTTTTGCAGCACTTACTTTAATTTTTTTCAGTCTATTCTTTCCCCTTGTTTTTTTTTAAAGTTCAAGATGGTGAATGGTCTGAAAATCGAGGATAGACTTGAAGGAGTTTCTAACTACATATCATGGAGGTTCAGGATCATGCTCACATTGGAAGAGAATGATTTGGCTGAGTTTGTGAAAACAAAAGTTCCTGAACCTGAGGAGGAAGAAGAGAAGTTGCAGTGGAGGAAGAAAGATACTAGGGCAAAGAAAGTGTTGGTTGATTCCGTCAAGGATCATATTGTTCCGATTGTCTTCAAGTTGGATACTGCAAGGGAGATGTTCAAAACATTGGAAGAGATGTACGAAATCAACAACACCAGCCGTGCCCTAACCTTGAAGCAACAACTACTTCACAGTAAGATGGCGGAAGAAGAGTTTGTCATCACATACTTCATGAGGATTTCAGAGATAAGAGATAAGCTCTCCACAATTGGTCACATGATTGATGATAAACACTTGACTATGCTTGCTCTCAATGGTCTTCCGCTTTCATGGGAGTCGTTTATTCAAGGAATCAGTGCAAGATCTAAACTTCCCAAGTTTGATCGATTGAGGATTGACTGCATTCAAGAGGAGTCAAGACTAACGGCAAGGGGCATTGGTCAAAGTTCAAAGAATGAAGATTTACATGTTCTCGCCTCTCATTCATCGAAGAAAGGAAAAGTTTGGAAGAAAGGATTCTTTAAGAGGAATCAAGATAATGGGTCAGATGGTGCTCCTGCATTCAAGAAGAAGTGGGACCTCTCTCGTGTTCAATGCTTTAGATGTGACAAATTTGGTCACTATGCGAAGGATTGTCCTACCAGGCCTAATCAGCATGCTTCATTTGCAGATGTGATTGAGATCTCTCCCCAAAATGATTCCAGTGAATTTCTACTCTAGTCATGGGCCTATGTTCAAGCTGTGAAGGTTGTGTACTAAGCGCAAGAGCAGCGTATCATACCGTGTCCACCCTTCAAAATATTTAAGAGATAAGTATTCTTTGTTTTGATTACCATTCTAGGCTAAAATTCAGTTTGTTGAGTTGTGCAAATTTGACATCATTTACTTAGGTTTATGTGTGACCAGTAAATAGTGATCTCTGTGATAAGATTCTTTAGATTTATTCATTGCAAGTTGTATCATGTTAAATTGTGAAGATTGTCTTTTGAGATTAGTTTTTTTTTAGAAATTGAAAGAAAGACATTTCATGATTGATGAATTAATTATCTATTACTCTCGAGATTTTTTGAAGTATTGCATGGTTGAATAATGTTCATGAACTATTTTATAGCCACTAATTCATGCTATTGAGATAGTCAATCATGTATGCTCCTAGTTATGGTATGTCTATTTGAGATAGTTGAAGTTCCATGAATGATGAGTAATCTCTTGTTAATGATTTCAGGATAAATCAGAAGCGTAAGAGATTGCTTTCAAGAAGAGCGTGATGCATCCTATAGGTTGAAGGATGGAGACTCTTCTTGCAACTTTGAAACTAAATAATTAGCTGAAGTCATTTTTTGGAAAAAGAAGAATTAACCTTAAGAGGGAGTTCTATGACTTGTTGAGAATAAGTAAGGGTTGCAATGTTGCAAGGCCGGATGTTAAATTGTTGAAGTACCTCTTCAAGCAGTTGGGTTTTGAATTGCTCAAGTCGACCTGGATTGGTAGCTCCGCAAACCTATTCAGAATAGAGTGATCTGAAATGCGGTCGAAGAGGACAACCCTAAATCTCTACAGAGGTGTGCGTTGGAAACCATTTCTCTAAAGACAAGTGTTGCAGGCGATCTTGGACAATGAGGTCAAATGGTTGATGCAAGTGATTGAAGATTTAGAGGGAGCCTACTGAACCTAAAGATGATGGTTGTGTTGCTCTAGATGCTGTTTCAATTGAGGCCTGCGATGATATCCTGGTACAATAGGAAGTAGTTTTCTGTGGGATTGAGTACAACAGAGGCCAAGTACATTACAACTTGTGTGACAACTCGAGAAATTGTGTGGCTTCGAAAGCTCCTTGCAGGATTGGTTGAACAAGTATTGAAGCCAACTGTCATCCCTTGTGTTAATCAAAGCTTTGAGAAGCTTTTTGTCTTTACATGGGTTTCATGATAAAGTAAGCATACCACTATATCAGAGATATGATATTGAGAAAAGATATTCAGCACCGATGAGCAGATGGCAGTCATTCTCATCAAGCATCTCTTCAGGATAATGTTTGTGTACCTTCGAGACAAGCTTGATATGGTGGAGAATGAAGTCCTAGTTGAGAGGGAGTCTCAGTATCAGCGATCTTCAGATTTGATAATACATTTCTCTATTGAGAGAGATTTGAGGTGCAAGTCCTTGATAATACATTTCTCTATTGAGAGAGATTTGAGGTGCAAGTCCTTGGTAGTGCATTTCTCTTCGAGATTTGAGGTGAAAGCCCTTGTTTCCACCCTCTGGGAGAGCCATGGTGGATGTCATGTGTGTGACTCCATGACAACATCACGTGAGGGAATCCATGATGATTTACTTGTGCTTATGTATCACCCTTTGGAGGAGCCATGGTGAAAGTCACATTGAGGTGACAACATCACATTAAGTGATGAGCACTTGTATACACCATCTATGGAGGTAGCCATGATGGTTGATATCATGATGAGGTGATATTCTAGTTTGTTTTCATATTACATGATGTATCTTGTGCAGGTGGAAGTTCATCCCTAGCTGAGAGGGAGTGTTGATGTTATAGCAGCTTAGGGCTGCACTTCCTTTGTACGAATTACAAGAAGAAAGCATGAATTAAATGAATAGCCATTCGGCTATTTAATTCATGACTATAACATTTAATAAATGCAGAGGGCCGACCCTATTTGGTTCGCTTGCTTTGATTATTACTTGGGCCGACCTTATTTGTAAATTGTTATTTATGATGTTCTTATAGAGGGCCGACCTATCTTGAAGAGGCGCCTCTCTTGTATATATACAAGGTCTTACTTGTCATTGTATTCATTTTATTTAAGTCAAGTAAATTCGCAATTAAGAGCAGAATTCGCACCTTCATAGCAGCAGTTTGGATTCAAGGAAGATCTCATATTTATTACATATCTTGCATCTAGGAGAGGTGCGATTTCTTTGTATCAAGTATTGGCCATTGTTGGGCCTAAGTTGTAAGCAGATTTCTGCTCCTGTCCTACTTTATATAAGAGATTCATTTGCTGGGTTTTTCTCCCTCAAGAGGAGGGTTTTCCCAGGGTATCTTGTTGTGTTCATTGTCATATGTGTTGCAATATTATTAAGTGCTTTTCATTGTTTAATCTGATCTAAGAAATACTAACATCCTCTTTATACTTTAGGGGGTAAATGCTGCACCCTTAATCTATAGTGTGCATGGGGATATGTGTACTCGGCTTGTGGCTAGCACAACCCTTAATTAAGTTATATGATCGTTTATAGTCTTATATAGGTAGTTAGGTCGCCCTATATGGCATCCATGGCATAAGTATGGTAGATATAAAAGGTAGAGACTAGCTTAGTATCATCATATTATGAATTCTGTTCTTGTTGAAGACTTCTAGAGATTTGACCCCTCAAAGTGGCTTATTAGTATCAAGTATTTGCAACATATTTCCTATTATATTCTTCTCTTGTGCAAGTTATTTCATTACAAGTAGTATCAAAACACGATTTTGGCATTTGAAAAGAAAGAACCAAGGCAATTTTTGTTCGATTAAGGTCAAATTGTGAAGCATATCTCTTTCAATTTGATCATTTTTTTTTTTTGCAATTTAGAGGGTTGATCAAGGACATATTAAAGTTGTTACAATCTAATTTTGAGTTCATTTTAAACAATTTTGGAAATGTTTTTGTGAAATTAGGGTTTCCACCAAAATCATTCCCAAAGCTGCAAATTAGCAAATTTCTTGTAGATTTTTTTTGAAAAGTGAGATCTAAGTCTAGGTAAGTTACAAGAAAAATTTCAAAACATTTGGATTTGTTTTGTGTAGTTTATTGCAAAATTATTTTGCTGCATCATGGCAAGGGTTCAACAAGAGGAAAATCAAGGAATTCAATCACTCCTTTGAAAGACCCGTGACATAGATGATACAATAGTAGAGGAGATGGATACCACAACCATTATAAATGATGCAACCAACAAAGTTAAGGAGAAAATTAGGTCAAAAATAGCGGAGTAGGTGCAAGGGATTGTTAAAGAAATAGCTTCCCTCATTATTTTATTGGGACATGAAGCTTCACACAACAAGACTTGAATGAAAATTTGTCATCCAAGGGACATGAAGCTTCTTGGTTTGACTTAGATTTGAAGCAAGACCATCACACAAACAATTCTATTGCCAGCTCTAGGCTCTTCGTGCCAAGGATGGAGCCGTGCAAGTTTGATTGCAAGAATCTCGTGAATTAGCTATGCCAAATGAAGTGGTTTTTTGATCTTCATTATGCTCTATGCCGAAAAAGGTTTGCAATGGAATCATTATATTTGGGAACCAAATCAATTCAGCTGGTATTGTTGGTTATGTGATGAAAAGGAAAAGAAGGTATGTTTTGTCACATGGTTTGTTTTCCAAGAGAGATGCTACCTATGCAAGAATACCCCCTCAAACACAAGACTCTATAGGAGCTCCATAGTTCTCTAGTTGGGGGTCACTTGGGACTTTTGAGGACATCGACAAATCAAGCAAGATTTCTTTAGGGAAGGGTTTAAAGGGGATGCTCAAAAATTTGTGGTAGAATGTTTGGTATGCCAAAGAAATAAAGGTGAGACAATTAAGACACTTGGTCTTTTGTAGTCTTTTGTTATTCTTAGTTAGTGATGGGAAAAGGTCTCCATGGATTTCATCACAAGCCTTTCAAAGTCTAAAGGTAAGAGTGTCATCATGGTAGTAGATGATTGACTTACCAAATATGCCCATTTTTGTGCACTGTCCAGTCTTTTTTTGGTAGCAAGTACAATGGCAAAAGCATTGATGGAGAATATGCAAAAGTTTGTGATCGTGATCCTATATTTATTAGTAACTTTTGGATAGATTTATTCTTTTGTTTGGGTACTCAATTGGCTTGCAACTCTTCATACCATCCCTAGTTAGATGGGCAAATTGAGGTTGTCAACAAGTGCTTTATGTACATTGTTTTACTTCAAATAAGCAATCTCAATGGGTGGCTTGGCTACCACTAGTAGAATGGTGGTATAAAACATTTTTCCATCGTGCTTAAAAAATGCCATCATTTATAACATTATATGAATGCCATCCCCCATCCATCACATCATCATTGAAGGTTACACCAAGAGTTCATGTTGTGGAAGATCACATCAATCATTAACAATGGGTACTTTATGGTCTCAAGGATAATTTTGGCCATGGCACACAATCAAATGAAGCAAAAAGCTAACCAACATTGTAGTGAAAGTAGTTTTGAAGTGGGTGATTGGGTTTTCTTGAGATTGCAACCATTTAAGCAAATGTCACTAAAACAACAAACAAAAAATAACAAGCAGTCACCTAAATATGATGGTTGATATCAGATTTTGCAAAAGATTGGTTGTGTAATAAACAAGCTTGAGTTACCTTCAAGAACAAAGATACATCCAATTTTTCATGTCTCATGTTTAAAGAAGGTTATTGGTCAACGGATCCTTGCACAAATAATATTACCTAAGCTAGGTGAAGAGGAAATAATTGTTTTCGATCTAGGGTTAATTCTCTAGACATGTACAAAAAAGTTGAGGACTAGGACAATCATATAGTACCTCATTCAGTGGAAGAATTTGCTTGTCGACGATGCCACATGGGAAGATGAAGATTTTGTGCACAAGCATATCCATAGCTATCAATGTTGAGGACTAAACCTCTGTGAAGAGGGGGGTGAGGGTGGGGGTCGGGATGCGGGGAGGTCATGCTAACACCCTTAATCTATAGTACACATGGTAATATGCGTAGTTGGCTTGTGGCTAGCATAATTGTTAGTTAAGTTATATAATCATTAATATAATCTAATATAGGCAGTTAGGTTGGCTTGGGTGGAATCCATGGCATAACTTTGTTATATATAGGAGGTAGAGGCTAGATTATTATCATCATATTGTGAATTCTATTCTTGTTGAAGACTTGGAGGTTCACCTCCTTGAGGTGACTTATTATTAAGTATTCTCAAGTATTTGCAGCATATTTCCTATACTATTTTTCTCTTGTGTAAGTTATTTCATTACAGTAAAGCTGCTTGATGATAGTGCCATCAAATACTTTCTAATTGTCAATGTCTGACTACTTCATTGTGGCCAAAAGTCTTACAGTAAACTGCTGATAGGTGAGCACTTGATCATTCTTTTGAAACCTGAATGATCCTTATTTATTGTGGCCATTTAATTTGATTACATCTTGAAGCATGCTTTGAAATTGCTGATCCAAGCATACAACTTGCATCCTCAATTAAGTATTTCTATAATATTTAGTACTTACAAGGAGTTTCATGTTGGAAATAGAATATTAAACTGGAACTGGGCCTATTTGTGACAAGAAAAGGTACTGGAATTGGATCCCATCTGGGAACAAGGAATATATCAGAAATGGGCCACATTTGAAGATAAGGTATGTATTGGAATTAATCCCCATCTTAGTGAAATGATAACAGTAAATTCAATCCCATTTCAGGACAAAGAATATAGTGGGTCTAGGTTTTTACTCATACATACAATCGTAGCAATTCATTCATTAATCAACAAAAGTTTGATGGCATAACAACAATTTAAAAAAATGACATTTGAATTCATCATCACTTAATTTATAATGAAAGCTACAAAATTGATTAGCAGTTCACATACCTTAATATTTTCTTGATTAGTAACATGGTTGACCAGTCAACAGCTGTGTTTTCTAATCAATGTTGCAAGTACAGTAATGAAATTGGTTAGTGTATAAGTACAACAGTTAAACAAGTCCGTGTGGTACAAATTCTTAGTTAATATAGTAAATTTCTTGGCAATACTGTATAAATCAGTCAAACAATACTATTATTGGAGAATATGATGGCAATTTAGTCAACAGAGGGTAAAAAGAGATTACCAACACCTTGGACAAAATTCTGGGTCTTACAGTCAAGTGTCCAAGTGCTTTCTATGGCCGTCAATTTTCAACTACTCAAATGAGAGAACGTAAGTGAATTATGAGTGAAATTAGGTGAAGGTTTTTGTAATTTTGCATCTCATGGCAGACCTGGTAGCAGGGGTAGTTAATAAAAAGTAGAAAAAAATTATTGAAGTTTTTGATCAAATATAGGCATTTTATATGCAATGAGAAAGGCTATGACTTGCCTTTCATACAGATTTGGTTTCATTCCTGAATAATGAATGGTATTTTAGTCTTTTGAGCTTTTCTTTTTGTTTCAAAGTTGACAAGGTTTGATCTTTTCATCCATTCAATTCACATATGCGAGTTGGGTTCGGAACATTGGGAAGCAGCTTTTTACTATGTGAGTATATAAAATATGTGAAGAGCTGGACCTATTACGAGAGGCTGGGAGCTATCTCATGATTAGATTGGTTATGAAGAACATATGAATGTGAACTGAACTCTAAACTAGATATTCCATTTATCAAGGGAGGGAGATACCTTTTAGACCAATAGGTTAATAGGGAGACAAACTGAAGTAAAATTATTCTATTATTTATTTTGAAATCAAGTTTCTTATCTTAATAGTTTCTGTAAAAGGCTATTCTTTCTTTAACACAACCTGCAATTCCTTTTCTCATAGAATGGTCTGGAGAGGTTCGTGCAGTCACCTACTCGAATGACGGCAAATCTGTTTCAGTAGTTTATCGTGTGACAATCTATGGAGCTGATGGTGAGGTAACTAATAAAATCCCATTTCTTTTTTCCAACAATGCACACAGAGAAATACTAGTTTCGTGCAGGTGCGTCTAAGTCATTTTATTGCAATTTTTAACAAAAATAATTGCAATAGATTCCTTAACATTCCAAATATGGGCAAATCCTGAAATAATACATAATTTTCATCATGTCATAGATGAATTATTTATTTGTTTGGTGCTGCATTAATATAATCTCGTTTCTATTTTGAGCAGGCACATCGAGAATCAACTGGCACAGCTTCCATGAATGAGACAAATCATGGGGATCCTGTACAAATAGCTGAATCAATGGCATTCCGCCGTGCATGTGCTCGTTTTGGCCTTGGGCTTCATCTTTATCATGAAGAGTTAGATTAATATCTAGAGAGTTTTGGCTGTTGACAGCTTCATATCTTCACAAAATTTTGGCAGTTTCGTATCATGCGTTCTTTCCGCTATGGAATATGAAGATAGTAATGATAAAATTATGTAATGTATATAATTAGCTTGTGCTTTGTTAATGCCATTAAGAGTAAAGATACAGCTTGCAGATAAAAGGTGCTCCTTTTTGAAACTAGTTGACCAGTCTTGCTATGCTACATTGGATTGGGTTTCAGCTGGTTTATGGATTTCAAGCATGGCTCAAACCAGAGCCAAATGCAGTCTTATATATTTCTGCCCATGAAAAGAAAATTAAACTTAGTTTCTTTAGGTCGTAATTCTTAAAGTTAAATGAACTAAAAATTTCAGAGGACATGTTCGGTTTCTTTTTAAATTGGTTGAGTGTGGTTTGAATCGTGGGCATGATCTTGGTAAATGTCTTCTCTAATCAGATAGTATAGGCCTTGAATCTAATGTAGGGCTTGTGTTGCTGTGATTTTATTCTAAATTTTAGGTACCAATTTTAAATTCTGGAACTTTTTTTTTTGACAATTACTATTTATGAATGTGGTGGCAGGAATTAATTCTACGGTGCAGAAAATACTTTGAAGCAATATGGATTTTTGTGCAAACTTTCCTCTTGTCAAGCATAATCATCGATTCTAATATCTATTAACATATAAAGTCATTAAACATCCAAGAATATCATGCAATAATAAATTCATAAATCATCTTCATATTCACCACACACACATGTTTATTAGTTCCTGGCAAAGGCGGATTACTATTGCAATTGTTCAGTTTTTACTGTGTTATCAATTCTTGCATTTCCAACCAGTTACAATTCATTGTTTTTCTGTATCAAATTTCACTGCAATGTTTGAAATACAAAATTATCAAACTTCTAATGAATAATGTTGAAGAAATGATTTTGTTACATTCTAATTGGCTGAAATATTTTGGTACTGAATTTCAAAGCACAATAAGGCTAACTATTTTGATGCCTGGCCTATTTAGCAGCTGTTATGGTCTTACTGCTTGTTGAATGTGTGTCATGCTATATACTGTTGTCAAATAACCCTTAATCGGGCATTGTTTGACATTAGATCATTGTCGAGGCCCATCCTTGCAATAGGTATAGCTACATGGAAGCACAGACTTGTGCAATGGACACAACAGAGAATATGAGAACTTGGGCACAAATTTTGCACATCAATGAATGATGACAGTGTAGAAGTGTGGGGAGCTCCTTGGCTATGGAACAATGTTGTGATGGATTGTTTAGCATGCTACCATAGATAAAAAAATGTAATGCAAATGTTATGGCGATGTCTTAACTGGCCCGTGCATGGTGGTGGCCCATTTTGAATTGCACTTGGAAGTTTGTGTGCTCATGTAGCTGCCCCTTGGAAACTACAAATAGGTCAATATCACTCTCTTTGCTTGTGTTAGAAGAATGTCAAAGAGCTCCGTAGATACAAGTCACATTGTAATACAGTAGGGAATGCAACTAATTTTAATGGTTGTGATTGCAAGGCTTAGAAATATTTGGTGCACAAATGATAATATTGTTTTATTGACAAGCATGATATTACAAAAGATTGGCTTAGAACGGGGGAATATGCAATGGTAATATAGTGAAGTATGCGAGTGTTTATTTCACTTCTTAAATCGCTTCAAGATAATTGGTGCAACATAATGCCTTGAGAAGCTACGGTTGGGGCAACACTGCTTGAAACACGTGCAAAGTTTAGTATGAGCGCTTCGACCTTGAGGGATATTTGTCCCCAACATGGAACCACTGAAACGGCTGCAAACAAAACAAATCTTGTCATTGTCAACATTTTGAAGAATATAATAGAATTGAAGGCTTTTAACAAAGACTATGAGACAATATACTTTGCTGATTTTGCTTTTTGAAGTGTTGATCCGCTGTTACTCAATTTGATAATGAGCTCCTCAATTGTCTCAACCATCTTCTGCTAAATAGGTCTTGAAATGAGGTTGCTGCTAAATTACTCGTGTACTTGACTCGGATGTCATTGTAAGTTTTTCATTTGAAAATAAAGTGATTTTTTGTTTCTATTGCTCTGATTGTGCAAAAGAATCAACTCTCTTCCTATACCTCTTTTGGCATTTTTCCGTCTACTTGTTTCATACTAAAAACAATGGTTGTAAATCATGTAAAATTGACCTTTAAATAGGCCTTTTGTTGATGGTTAGAAGTGGGGTTTAATTCTGCAAGGTAATATTTCTGTTTTCTTTCTAACGTCTTTTCCCATAGACTTGTGAAACTTATCTGTAAAGTCTTTATTTCTTTGCTATTGTTAAGGCAAATATTCAAGTGAATGTGCCATTTGTACATCCACCTAAAATTTTGCATCATCCATGGTTTCTTTCTTTTGTTTGAAACATCTTTAAAGACAACATTGGACCAATGATTTGTCACCATCTGCTCAATTTTTTTTCAAATAGTTTAGGAGATGCACCATAACAATAACTTCAATAGGAATTATACTTGTTCTAGCTAGAAGAATTTTATAGGGGATTGAAATTTTTAATTTGAATTTGTTTGCGATCACACATTTTTGGATTCTCTAAGTTTGCATCTATTTGGTGTTTGAAGTACTACTAGCCCATATTTCACACACATATATTACCACCACAATTGCTCATAGCCTAGATAGAGTTTGAATAGTTTTCGAGTCACATAACCCTACCTCTTTGCATCTATTTTGAAGGGAGAAAAAATGGAATGTCCCAAATTTCTTAATGCCTTCCTTAACTTCTTGTAAAATGAATAATTGTGTTGTGTTAACATCGGTGAGAGTAGGGGAGGAGGGCTCAACCCTTGCCTCTTGCTCATACAATTGTTTTACATATTTAAATTATGGAGTGGTTTTAAAGTTATTTTTCATTTGTTTTCTTGTTTGTTTAAGTTTTCTCAAAATATTATTGAGTTATTCTTCCATAGATATATTAGCTCTTCTCTCTTTGTGTTAATGAACACCTATTTTTTTTCGTTTACAATATGCTTATATAACTTTGTGTTCTCTTCTTTACCTAGCTCCTTAGAGTTTTCCTACATATTTGTAATCCTTATCAAACCATGCATTTGTTGGAAAATATTTTTTTTCTTCTTGTTGTTTTGTCCTTTTACAACTCTCAAGTGCCTCTTCAATTATGCTTGTTAGCTCCTAGCTTTTTAGACTCATGATTTTTTTTTTCCTTTTTTTCTTTTCTATAATACTTGCCTTGATGATTCCTTGAAGATATCGCATATTTCTTGGGTTAAAAGGTTTTCTTTTTCTTGTAGATCGGTGGATGGGTTGTTCTTATATCATATGCTGATTTTTTTGGCCAAGATAGCTAAAGTCTTATTGGATTATGGTCTAATTTTAAATCACCAAGGTATTTTCAATCATAACCTCCATTGTCTCTTATCAATTAGGCTTTGTGAATAAATGGTACAATTAACAACACTTGTTCTATTGTAGGTCATGCATGTATAATTTCCTAAACTCTTCCATCTATCCATACCGTTACACATAATCAAGTTAAAAGTGACATATAGAGCAAGTACTTCTTTTCCAAAATGGTTAATATCCTTGTTATATGTTTTAGATAAGGTAAGCAACATTTATAGGGTGTTGTACCCTTTTCCTCAAAGAGCCCAAAGGGCCAAAAAAGAGCTAGTTCAAACTAGGAATGAACTAGGGGAGGACAGACCAAACACAAAAACAGTTGACAAACAATCTTCAAACCATAGACTAGGATAAAATTCCAAAATATGAGGGAACTAAACTGATGATCTTAACTCGAGGTAGTGAAGAAGCGACAGATCGAGGGAGTCCTTTCATCTTCCGCAACACCAAAGACCAAGAAGGCTCAGTCGCCAAGTTCATTGAGCAAGGTGAGAGAAGCAAATCCAAAGAAGCCATCGAGGGCAAAGCGTCACCGCTCAGTAAAGGAGAAGACAACAGAGGGGAGGAGGCAGGAATTGTCAAAGGACCAACACCGACATTTAATGAAGTTCGGGTAGGCACAGTCAACACGACGTCAGCTGAATGAGCCAACTGTGGCTCCATAGTGGGGAGATTTGGGAGAGGAGCAGGAACATGTTCCTGAGAAGGCACAATAGGGTCAACCTCTGCAGAAGAAGCCCCCGAAGGAGGAGAACCCACCGTGAGGTGGTTCGAGAGAGCATTCTTCCACCAAGTTGCAGTGCCCTTGCAGTGGGCATGGGGGCAAGCAGAGGCCAAATGATCCACTGAAAAAAATCTCCTACATCAAAAGGGGAGGCCCTCATAGTCCAAGAGTTGCTTCCAAGGTTTGTCCTCCACCAACAAGACAACATCACCATGGAGGGGTTTGGAGATGTCCAAATCAACTAACAACCGAGCCACTGTAGTATGCCCAAACTCCCTAGTCGTTGAGTCCACCATTAAGAAGCGTCCAATGGTGTTGCCAATAGCTTCATAACATGATTCCTCCCAAAACTGGAGAGAAAGATTTGACAGACGGACCCAAACAGGTCTGGTGTTTAATGGTTCCATAAGGAGGTTGAAAGAACGAGACCAAGGCTTGATGGACAGAGAATGAATACCCCACATCCACTCCCTGTCCAACACACTGTTTCGCTTCTTGGGGGAGGCAAAGGTAGCAATAAAGAACCCCCTAGCTCTAGGGTAGAGCTCGATCTCCCCAGAGATCGATAGCTTCCAAGAGACTGACACCCAGTTATGGAGATCGGGGAGGGAGGGCCACAAGCCATTAAACCTGTAGACCACGCCCTGCTTTAGATAATATTTTTCGTTTTCAACAACCTTCGAACCACAAATCACAATAGGGGAATTCCTGGCATAGGGCAGAGGCCGACGAGCTTGAGCAGGAGGCCGAGCACCCACCTTAGCAGCCTCAGAGGGCTTCACCTAGCCTGAAGAACCCCCAACAGGTGGGACATCCAACCGAGATGTAACACTAGGAACAAAGTCCGCCAAAGCAGCTTCAGCCAAAGAACCCCCACCACTCCCAACCAAGAGCCTGCAGGCCACAACAGTCTCATACCTTGTCGTAGCCAGAGCATGAGATACAGGAACATAAGACAACCCAAAACGTCCAAGATTCACCCCAAACGTAGTAAAACCCGGAGGAAGCTCATAAGGAGAAGCCCCCAACACAGCCCCCACAGACACTTAAACACCGACATCTCTCACACCACACTCAATACCAGTATGCACACCTTTTTCCTGCAAAGAAAACAAAGGAGGATCTTTACTCACGCTAGGAACCCTATCTGGAGGAGGACCAAGAGCCCCCTCCAGGCAGCCCCGCGTAGCAACCAGATTTGCCCATTGGGCATCCAACTCGCAACACCCACTCTCGTTTGAATTATGCCCGTTGGGCATCATGCGCTCCGCTCATCTTATTATTCCTCTTTTTTCTAATTCAATATGTTGAACACCTTAACTATTGGTGATTTTCCTCTTCAATAAGCCATAGATGATTGTTATCCTTGTTGCATAAGATCCTCATTTGTTCATTAGTTCTCAAATTGAAGTATAGCAGTCTCAAACCTCGTCGTAGCCAGAGCATGAGACACAGGAACATAAGACAAACCGAAACGTCCAAGATCCACCCCAAACGCAACAGAACCCAGAGGAAGCTCGTGAGGAGAAGCCCCCAATGCAACCCCCACATATAGTTAAACACCGACGTCTTTCACACCGCACTCAATACCAGTATGCACACCTTTTTCCTGCAAAGAAAACAAAGGAGGATCTTTACTCACGCCAGGAACCTTGTCTGGAGGAGGACCAAGAGCCCCCTCTAGGCAACCCCACGTAGCAACCAGATTTGCCCATTGAGCATCCAATGCGCATCACCCACTCCCGTTTGAATTCTACCCATTGGGCATCACGCGCTCCGCTCATCTTATTATTCCTCTTTTTCCTAATTCAATATGTTGAACACCTTAACTATTGGTGATTTTCCTCTTCAATGAGCCATAGATGATTGTTATCCTCATTGCATAAGATCCTCATTTGTTCATTAGTTCTTAAATTGAAGTCACCTTATAGAAGAACTACTTAAGTCCATGATTTGATTTCCTTTGAGTTGATTCCCCTATTTCTTTCTTTTTCCTCTGATTTCTAAATGTTTGTTTGTTGTAAGGATTGTGTTCCACTCTTCACCAAGCTTATATTTGTTTTTATTGATTCATGCATGGATCACCATTGATGATTCTCTCTTCTACAACCATTTACAGCATTGCCACCTATTCCTTTAGTAATTTGTTTTCTTCTACTAAAAATTAGTCTGCCACTATGCACACATAAAGCTTCTTGTCACTTTCTTGTTCTCTTGCTTCCATACTTTCTAGTCTATTTTTGACATTTAGTAACTCTGGCACAATATAAATGTGTTGATTAGATAATAGGAGCTGAGATGGGGCTAGACAAACACAATATGAATGTGTTGATTAGATAATAGGAGCTGAGATGGGGCTGGACAAACATTCTTCTTCCCCATAGTCCCTAACAATCTTGCCCTTCAAATTTTTGTACCACACTATTGATTGACCGAGTTTTAAAGCTTTGAATTTGTGCTGCAATTTCCCCTTTTACACGTGCTTTCTTTTTGTATGCACCAATTTCACTTGAATAATCTACATTTTAAAATATTCTGGATATTGTTTTGCATTTAGTCACACCCGTTTTCCACTTTTGTCTGATAATACAATTTTTGCTTACCCTAGATGATTTACCCCAACAAATCTGACAATTTCGTTTTCAGTTTTCAGTGCGGTGGCAGTTTGTTTCCCATTGCAGATCTCCATGAAAACAGTGTGCACATAAAAAGAACAAAAAGAAGGCGAGAAAGGGATAGCAGTTGACTCAAGGACCTCACAGCAGAACAACGCCCTTAAAACCCTCGCCTAACTTGATCCACTCTGGCTGCACCCTCTGGACCCACCTTCCACTATTCATGCTTCCCCCGCTATGTAGAAACAAGTGGCAGAGACAGACGTGAGACATTTTGCCGCCATTGAACGCCTCTCGATGCTGAAATCGCGTGCCCTCGTTTTCATAAACCCCACAGTAAAGAAGCCAACAGACCTAGACGGTGATTGCGACCTACCTCCAATCTCAGAAAATGCATACCCTTGTAAATATTTATATAATAACAAATGGTCTACTGCATTGCTGTTGAAGTATACATTATGGTTCCATGTCACATTCGAATTCAATCAATGGAACCACACCATATCAAATCTTCTCTTTCGAATTGAAAATAATGTGAGCACATTATAATAGAAATTTCAGTGCATACAATATTTCACGTCCCAAATCAACGGCTCAGAAAATCTTTCGAGAACCGCTTAAGTTGTTTTAAGAGCAGGCCAAGAGGAATGGGCCCACCATATTACAGTAGCCAAGGGACACGTGGAGGCACTGATTCGATTCTTCCAGAACGCAGATCCACTTAAATTTCCACCATGATCAACGACTCTTATCAGATGGTACTAAGATCTACGGCATCCTGATAATAGGAAGGGTGGCAAGGTGCAGGCTGCTAACGCACTTAAATATCCTCAGAGCATTCAACATTCCTAAATGCAAATAAAAGAACATTTCCACCTTTGACGCAGTCAATAAGA
This sequence comes from Sequoiadendron giganteum, assembly GCA_007115665.2. Taxonomy (NCBI): domain Eukaryota; kingdom Viridiplantae; phylum Streptophyta; class Pinopsida; order Cupressales; family Cupressaceae; genus Sequoiadendron; species Sequoiadendron giganteum. The sequence continues at coordinate 280,019,425 of CM021104.1, read as the reverse complement.
CACTAAGACACGTGGTGGATGACTATCAGGTCTTGACAAATAAGCCCGACTTAAGTAATAGGTGATGGACCATTGCAAGGCTAATTCAACAATGAGCATTGACTTAGGTTGAGGCTAATGTCTCTCTAATATGTAGTGTGTTGTTTCAACATTATGTATAGAATATTGTTGGGTCATTGAGTTTAAGTCTACATGTCAATATTGTGCATAAAAAGTTGTTGGAACATTGGGTTGAGGCCAACGTTTTTGTGATATGTAGTATTTCGTCTAAATAATGTGCATAAAAAAATATTGGGTCATTGGATGATTAGAGAGAATCAATCAAAGGTGGTCCTTGTGGATCCAATAAATGATTGCCTATCACTTTCATATTATAATGAAACCACTTAAATTTCAAAACCAACAATCTCAAGTCAATGTTGAAATAGACTATAAAGTGGAGAGTTTAAGTGTCACTCCTCAAAAATAATATTCAAGTTATAAGCTACCTATCCAATATCAACACATTACTCATTCATAAAACAACGACTAAAACCATAGGCTTAAGCACAAAGTGCAAAATTGTCTTTATAGTCTTTAGCAAGAACTTGGTTGCACTACAACTTATGGTTAATGTAGTACACATTGTGGATTTATATCAAAACCAAATCATGCCTCGTATATCAACATTGAGCTTAAGAATGATCACATAATGTTATAAAAAAGATTGAAATTCAAATTAATTAATAGAGATTGATGATTTGATTTTTCAAATAATTATTTAACTAGCTTATATATATAGTTACTAGGATTCTAATTTATTATTATGTTTTATTTAATAAAAATATAATTATAATTTTTTTAACAAAAACTACACTAGCCATAACAATAGGCAATAAACTCTCATTCATGGGTGAATAGTTAAAATGAGTGTAATAAAGAATTGAGTTGGCAAGCTTTAAATGGAGAGTTAAAGTTGAATTTTGATGGGGCCTCCAAAGGCAATCTAGGAAAGGTAGGGGTGGTATATGTGCTTCACAATTAAAAAAAATTGCTTTTCTTAAGAATCTAGTATCATCAATAAGCATTCATAAGAAAGCATAATAACCGCATTAAAGAGCATCCTACTTGCATATCATCCTTGGCATATACCATGCTTTCTTATTATCTTCAATTTTAGTTCATCATCATTAAATTGGCTCATTTAGGGGATTGACCAAAGGAGAATAAATCCTTGACTATTTTAGACATGTACACCAAGATGAGGCATACATGTAACAATCTTCAATTCTTTGTCAGTTTTATTCTACATGCCAGGTTCATTTTGCACTCTACTATTGTTTCCTTAGGCACATATATGAACTAGAGTGAAGTATAATCAATTTGTATATCTTGAGATGTCTTGACAAGACCCTATTTTTCTACGCATTGGTGAATCTATTCATAGTTCAATGGTATATTCATGCATATAAATTCCAACTAAATATCACATTTACTTAGTTGATAGGTTCTATTATGGACATATGCATGTTGACAATTTAGCTAAGAATTTGTGTCATGTTGGAAATTTGTATCATATTGGTAAAATTATTTCTAATTGGGGAGAAAAATAAGTTTGAGAAAATTCCTTTTTAGTTTAGACTACACTTCAAACTACCTTGAATGAATCTTCACCTTACATGTCTACAAACTCCTTGGATTGAACCTTACATGTCTAAAATGAATCTACATCGCTATTGCATGAAATATCCTCATGTTTTTGGGTTAAATGGCATACATGTTAGGGTGAGTATTTTACTGATAAATATTTTTCCTCCACCAAAACAAGTATAATAACTTTAATGGAGGGTTAGTGCCAACTCAAAACTTGGTTTAAAATAAAATCACGTATAGTAATACAAGATAGATAATAATGTGTCATTGTTGTTTCCAACAAAGGAGCCATGATCATTATCCCATGAGTATGTAGTTTCCTCCACTGTAGTGTCCATTGACGATGTTCTCAACATATAATTACAACTACGGTGTTAGTTGCATCATTTGCTACATTTTTTATTCTTCATTTTTGCTTTCTTCTTTATTTGTACATTTTTTCTAGCAAACTAGGAATGCATTGAAATCACCTTTGATGATGGAGTAGTTGAGCTAAGAAGACATTTATCTACTTGAGAATGATGGGTGCCATGGCCATTATTTGTAACCCACTACTCATAAAACAAGTAGCCATTTCTGGCTACTTTTAGCAATCCATAATTTGAGAGATTAACATGAGACATGTAGACAAATACCACTTGAACATGCTTTCCATTAATAAAAATGGAACTAATTTAAATCTTCATTCTTCCCTCTAATACATATTTCTACAAAAAAATTTACATTGCAAAGGCGAAAGAAAATAACGGGGGACCAAAAGGTTTTGGGGAATTATAGGTGAATAAAAGAGTCATGGGGTGGTCTTGCTTACAACAAGATAAAAAAATTATGGACAAGGATGACCACAGGTGATAAAAAATAGAGCCAAAGTGCATATTGTTAGAAAAACAACATAAAGTGCATTTTTTATGCCCATATTTTACATGTGGACTTGAAACAAAAACACAATTTTTTTCAAAAACACTAAATTTTATTTCTTATCACACTCAACATGATATACTCACATGCACACTTATTGATGTTGCACGTGCAATGCTATCACACCCATGCCACCCTAGAGTGGGGGAAGGAAGATAATGTGAGTGTGTTATGGAACCCGTTTTACACACCCTGCAATGGTGGTTAATCTAATTAGCAAGGGTCGATCCCTTTAGGATTACCATGTGGAAGTGAGATGGTCACAACACCAAGGTGTAATCTAGAGCCTAAAATAACTAATCGTAACTAAATTAAATTACTAATAATTATAATAATGCATGACTAAATTAGCTAACATTTAAAATTCATTATAACTAAAATGATAAACTAAAGAAGCCATTATTTAATTCATAATAAAATTTGCATTATTTAATTATGTTGGGATATGTTGTTGTACACCATTGCATAATTTGATTTATCATAATGTTGTAATTAAATAATTATTTAGTTGTGATGCACCTAGGAGGTGTGGTTAATCACACTAGGTAATTATTTGGGGAACACTTTATGTTGTATTGTAACATTGGATTATTATTTAATGTGTGAAAGACATGGGATAATGTTTAATATTGGGGAAATATTTAATAATAAAGTGAAAATTTAGTACCCAATATTAAATGAGGGGTCAATAGTTTTGTATTCACATGGTTTTGTGGTACATGGTTTTATCTTACCACTTGGTTGTATTTGTGTGAGACTGTATCTATAAAAGCAAGCACATGTTTAGTAGTTAAGGTTGGCTAGGTGAGTGGGTTGTTATTATTGAGTCTTTCCGAGGAGTGCATATGTGAAGCATGGCATGGGATGTGTGGATTCATGCTTGGACACATGAAGGATGCATTGGAGAGGTTTGATGCTTTAGAAGTATTCACGGTAACTTTTGTAAGTGCATGTATTGCTTTATTGTTGAATAATAGATGGAGCATGGATACTTTTGGAGGTTAGTTTTTTTTTTTCTCTTGAGGGTTTTCCCAAGGTATATCTTGTGGCTTGTCTATTTGATCTATGCATTATGGTTGCTTGAATGCATGTTTTTATCTCATGGGGTAATGTAGGAAATGGATTAAGAATGTGGGTATGATGTACATTATTTCCTAACAAGTGGTATTGGAGCTTTCATGGTTGATGGGAGGTGTGAGCTCCCAAGTTTTGTTATAACCCTTGTTTGAGTAGATTTGATGCGAAGTTGAATCCATAGCAATGCAGGTTAGATTTGAGGCATTACAAGGTATGGAACACATGTGCAAGTGTTATTATGCAGATTTAAGCTTTTGGGTTCTCAAGATTTGTTGGGTTTATTGTAGATCTAAGGTATGCAAAATTTGGATCAAAAGGGTTTCTTGGATTATGCTTTCATACGAGGATTGTGTAGAGGAAATTTCATGGATGACCTCTTGAGACAAAATGAACCTCGCCATTGGATCCAGGATGGCCAAGAAATGCATATTCATATAAAATTTTCCCTATTTTGGCCACTTGAAAAAAATGCAATTTTTTTTGTTCCCATAATCTAGTCGTACGGTCGTATGGGTCGACTGTAAAGGCAAGTTGTATAAAAATTAATAAAATATTAAACCTACAAAGTCAAAAAATCTTTATTGAAAAATTATTTAAAAAAAATCTTGTAGAAAATTTTAAATGAAAAATTAAAAAAGTAATAATAATATATTTTGGGGGTCCGTAGACCCCCCTGCCCTAGCAGGTACTGCCTAGTACGTCGTTGTCAACGGGTATTGACAATGTCAGTCAGCTCACTACCAACGGTCGGCCCCAGGCTGGCGGCTAAGTCTTGGTCCTGTGGTGATTAACAACTCAATCCCGTGGGCTATAAACCTTTTAAATCACCCAAAAATTAAAAATGAAATTTAAATGTTTTTAAATCCATTTGAAATTCGTTGGATGTTTTATGGTTTTAAAATTTTAAATATATATAAATGATATTTGGAGTCTACATCTTCAGAGTTGCCGCCACTAGCGCATCGTCGCCGACATGCCACTGCTGTCAATGGGGCCACCGACCTGCCACCCGGGGGCCACCCACGAGTCACCAGTAGGGAAGATTGGAGGACTTATTTTCAAACGGGCATAACTTTCACTCAAGATGTCAAAAGGGAAAACTTTAGTGGCGAATCTTCGCCAATTGGCGAATTCTAGGAATAGAGCAAATTGAAATTGGCGAATTTACCGTATTCAATAGGGTGTTCAAATCCCCAAGATTTCACGAACTATCGGTCCAATGCATGTCCACTCGCCATTGGTTATTTATAACGAGGCATGTTTAGGCAATAAATTCGCCATAACATACTATGCGTTTCCAATGAACTGATTAATATTTTCGCCTGGAATCCTGAGGAGCATGGCATAAAACACCAACATATTCGCCAATACTATTAAAACAACATTATATGAGGACTCATTTCGCCAATTAAAATTTACAAATAGTTGCTTGTGAACACCCATTTCGCCAATTAAAATTTATAAATAGTTGCTTATGAGGACCTATTTCGCCAATAATATTTAAAAATAATTACATTTGAGGACACATTTCACCTTTCAAATTACAAGGTATTGTTGTACAAGCACGCGGGATTCACCAAATTTTTAACATACCATTTAAAAATCCCACAAAATTCGCCAAATATGGATTGATATAAATACAATTGAAACTGTTATTTGTTCTTACACATTTTTTTCGGTTTTGAGGTTCTACTTCTCAATTCAGAAGTCAGCAAAACTCGAAAACATAGACTCAAAGGTGAGTGATCATTTCTTCATACTGTTATTAGTTATTAGTTATAATAATAAGATTTCTTTATCTATTTTCCATTCTTGCTTCAGTCTTAAACATGATTTTGATTAGGGAATGGGATCTATATTCTCTGTCGATCTGTCCTTCTTAAACAAGAAGACATTTTTTTCCAGCTTTTATTCGAAGTGAGATATCAATATGTCGAGCAGCAAGGGTAAGACTCTTGAGGGTAATGAAGAGACTGGGAGGCCATCAAAATGCCCAAAACGTGGAGGTACCATACAGTCTTACTTTGGAATTGGTAAAGCTTATAATCCATCCGATCAAGGTGGAGCTACACCATCAACTCTTCCACCAAATATTATTGAAGATGGCATTGACAATACCTCACCGCCACTGGAAGGTCAAGGTGAGATTGTCATTGTGTTAAATCAAAATGTATCAAATGAGGATGGAAATACCGCAAAAGATGTTCCAAGGGATACCCTAGTTAGCCAGAATGAGATAATTGACTTGGATGAGGATGATGTTGGTAGCAAGAAAAGAAAAGGCAAATCAAAATTGGGGCGCGAGTGGGAAATGACAAGGAATTTTCAAATTGGTTGGTTGTCGAAGTACTCATTCCTTGAACCAATGGGGGTATCAAACGAAAACGATATTGAAAGGGCAACATAGGTCAAATGTAAGATTTGTAGTTGGAAATATGGAAGAGACAAGACGATGCAGCTAAAGCTTGACACTATAGAAAAGCATATCGATAAAGTTTATGAAAAACAAATCATAGACGAAAAGGAACAATCAGTCGTACGATGAAAATCAAAGGAAGAATGTCTTCATGTTAAGTACGCCACAAATTATGGAGAGCATAGCCATAGAATGTAGAAGATTAAAAAATGTGAAGGTACACTTGAGGCTCATTTTGGAAAAGCCATGGCAGCAACAAATCTGTCAAAAACTATTCAGATGAGTGTTTTTTTTCATATTTTTTCTAGGGGGCGTTGTATGACAGACTACCCTAAGTATTTTTATTTATTATCTTATTTGAGTGTTCCCAACTTTCCCTTCTCAGATTGGTCACTAAACGCTGGATGGGAATGGGCGAATTGTCTTGCTGCAGTGGAAAAGCAAGATTTAAAGGAGAAAGTAAAAGAGTCAAATTTCACTGCATTATCTTTAGATGAAGTTACTGCGGTAGACAATACTTCTTGGGTTTGTATGCATTTGTATGTACTGTAGAACAACATGCTCGCCAAGCTCATCTTCTTTGTGTTCATAAAATGAAGGATAGTTCAACATCGCAAAATCTATTTTAACTAGTCAAGAAATCTTTGAATGGAATTGCAGGTATGGATGAGTTGACAATTGCCAAAAAAGTTGGTGTGTGTAGGAGTTGATGGATCTACAGTGATGCAAGGTCAAAGGAGCGGTCTTTGCATAAAGTTACAAACTACTTATGCACCATACATGCTTGGCATTCACTGCATGGCCCACAAAATGAATTTAGCATTCAAAATTGTAAGCAAGTTTCCTACAATATCAAAATTTGAAAATCTAGTTCATGAGATCCACGCATATTTCTGTCAAAGTCCCAAACGTTTCCTTGAATTTCAACATTTTGTTGAGGGAATAACACTTGGAAACAAGCTTCTCAAGGATGTCGATACCAGATGGATCTCCCTGCATGGACCAGCGCATCGAGTTCTTTCAGAATATCAATCCTTGATTGGAGTGATGTACGAGCATCACAACATAGTAGACAAAGCTCCTGACCTCTTACATAGGTTAAGCGATACATAGACACTCTTGAATTTAGCTAGTCTTCTCCCCATGCTGGATGAGATGAACAATCTTGTGAAGAAAGCCCAAGATAGAACTATGTATATTTATGAATATGCCAATCTATGTATACTTACATGCTTGACCCTTGATTATCTATATCTAGATCTAACACAAGAAGGCACAAATTATTTGATGTGGCGAAAAATTACTGATTTGAATAATCCTGATAATTATTTATAGTTTAATGCAAGCAGACACTTATGTATTTGTGTACGTGGATATGAGATACCAATGTACCATTCTAAGATAACCAGGCGCTCTAGAAGAGAAGTACCTGTTAACGAGGAAGATTTTAATGACATTGTTAAATCTGTTAGTGATAATTTGAAGGAAATTGCAAAATATCTTTCCTCAGAGATTCATGAAATATTCCCTCGACATGAAATACTTGAAGCCATGGGTATTGTGTATCCTCAATTTTGGGTAAACCGAGATAACCCAAAATATTTTCATGATCAAGTAAAAATCTTGATCGAACAGTTTTCGAAAAAGGTAACATACAATGAGCAGACAATAGAAGGAATTTTTAAATGAAAATAATCTTAGAAAGCAATGTGGGAGTTTTGCAACAGCTATGAGGGACTAGTATAAATCCATGGGCAAGGAGAAGGCCTTTGAACGGGGATCAATAAAAAAGGTTTGGACAAGCTTAGGTCAGAGTGAAATATTGCGTGGTTCGATGTCAGAATATTTCAAACTTGCTAATTTATGTCAAACAATAATATTGGGGTCGGTGGAGGATGAGAGAGTTTTCAGTACATTGGGGTTTTTGAAATCAAAGTTAAGAAACAAACTGGACAAGAATTTGGAAAATTGCTTGAGGATGAAAGGAATTACGTATAATGTCAAAAATTTTCCTTTTGAAAGGGCACTCGCAATCTGGAGGTCCACATGTGAAAGAAGAGGGATTGGGTTATGCAACACAGGCTCTCCAATTCCAAGATCCGCTGGTACTGGTGGTAGTGGCAATGGCAGTGGTTGTGGTAGTGGGCCTGGGACAGATGACAATGATATTGAAATTGACACAAATCACATAATGAATGTAGAATTCAAGACACAGGCCGAAGAAAGTGCAGAGTAGACTTAGAATCAAGATGACTCTTTTACTTTATCTCAAGATGAGCATCGGTTTGAGGACCCTGAATCCATTTGGGAAATGGAAGAGAATTAGCAGGTTTTAGGTATTTTTACTGCACTTCATGAATCAGTTTCCATTGTTCCAAAGTCCAAACTGTAGTTGATGATATTTTATATTGTATTTAATGAACATTGAAATTGTGAATCATTGCACTTAATGATATCTTATTTTATATTGCACTCAACCACTGCATGAATAATATTCCAAACTGTAGTTGATGATTTTTTATATTGTATTCAAATAAATTGTGAATCATTGCACTTCAAGTTCAGGATATTTTATTTTATATTGCACTCCATGATATTTTATATTATATTACACTTTATGAATCATATGCTAAAACCAAACTGTAGTTGATGATATTTTATAAATTATATAGTAATCCATCATCCATGAAATTGTGATATTAAAATTTAAATTTGATCTCTTAAAAAAGAAAATTTAATTTTTCTTTACAACAAAACTAGCCTCCACTGAGTCCAGCCCACTTATCTTCCACATATCAATAATCACAAAAATAAACGACACTTTGATTTTATGATTCATAAATTATGAACAATGCAAATTGTGGAAATTTGTGTGACAAGATCCATATTTTAGCCTACATTGCATCCATAAACAAATTTGAAATTCCATAGTGACGTAGTCCTTCCCCCATTCCTAACAAAATTCAATACCATCGGCCTAGCAATGCTTCATCGACGAAACCCCCATCACAGTCCCGCCGATGGCCCGATGAAAATAGCTCACAACCTAGTATTAGTGTAACAATACTCTATTGGGATAACTCCTAAGGTGCTCTCTCGATATACCAGTAGAGTCAAGTTGTCAAAAAAAGTAACCATGAATTATGACCATGGGCATGAACTATCAAATTTTATCAATAATCACAAAAATATACCACACTTTGATTTTATGAACAATGCAAATTGTAGAAATTTGTGTGACAAGATCCATATTATAGCCTACATTCACATTGCATCAATAAACAAATTTGAAATTCCAGTAGTGACATAGTCCTAAGTCCTTCCCCCATTCCTAAAAAAATAGAATACCATCGACCTAACAATGCTTGATCGACAAAACCCCCATCACAGTCCCGCCGATGGCCCGATGAAAATAGCTCACAACCTAGTATTGGTGTAACAATACTCTATCGGGCTGACTCCTAAGGTGCTCTCCCAATATACCGATAGAGTCAATTTGTCAACAAAAGTAACCATGGGCATGAATTATTGAATGCATAAAGTATATCGGGGGAACTATGGTGTGTTGGGGAAACATTATCTGGCGTCCCACCGATAAAACGAAGGATAGGTGTCCATCGGTGGAGAGGGTGGCTATCAGTGAAAGACTGATGTGACATCCTGGGGCATCGTGCTGTGGTGCATTTATGAACCAGAATTGAAGTGAATTATATCACAAGTTGATCGCATAGTTTTTACAAAATCTTGGAAGATTTCGCTTAGGGAAGAAGCATAAAGGAAAAAACTTGGATTTTTGACGCAACAAAGACCAGTGGACTGTGGAGGCGACTCAACGAGGCTAACATAAGTACTTTAGACCCAAATGAGAAGCTATTTTCATCAAAAGCTTAAGATTTAAATAATGGAAGAGAGTACAAACAAACCCAAAGCTAAAAAATAGAAAATCGAAAAGCCTAAGAGACTCCTAAATGAAGACCCGATAGATCAATGCCCTGGGTCAGGGCCGAGACCCAAGATGAGCGCTCAAATGAATCCTTTCATGGATTGACTATGGGAAAAACATAAGGGCTTAGGGGATATTTGGACACCGCAACGAGGGTACGACCTCTTCATGTACCATTACAAAAAACAATTTAGGTTTCAAACAGTCTGCAATCCATGGAGGTTGAACCTGGGAAGACTTGTGGTGCCCAATGTGTTTGTGAACGCAAAGCTAATTAAAGCTCATGCTATAAGATATGACCCCAAGAAAAGAACTATTCAGTCACATGGCGGGGGTGACATGCTTGTTATTTCTAGGGATCTCATTTCTAATGTATTTCAGTTAGAGTGTTCATTGAATTTATCATTCACGGTCAAAGATCTCTTGACAGAGTATCACCACATGGATACCAGCTATAAGAGATGGAAATTACCTTTGCATAGGCCCAAGGATGAAGGAGGCCAACTCAGGAGTTTCTCTAGCAGTGAAAACCCTCCTTTCCATGAAGATTTGTTTGAAGAGTATTTCCGATACACCTATTATTTAGTTGGTTAGGTTTTGGGAGTAGAGGTTTCGCCTCTCATGCCGATTGCCCCAATGGTCTTAGCTGTAGACATTCAGAGCAAGGATTCCAGGCCATTTGATTATGCTAGCTACTTGGCCAATTCCCTACATCGAGGGCTTGAAAAGATTAAAAATAATAGTGATAATATTAATTTTGAACACTATTCTTTGCTTATGCATTTGCTATTGTATGAGGGACAAGTTAGAGGGTCTGGAGTGAAGAATTAAGGATAAAAGATACAGATGAAAATGGAGATTTTAAACCTATACAAATGTGGACTTCATTGTGGAACAACAGAATTGGTAGGTCTCATTACCTTTATTTTTAAGAATTTTTTGTAAAACCATTGATGAAGTTGCTGGGGTATCCGTTCAATTATAACCTATCCCCAGAAGTACAAAGATTTCTAAGACCAAAGGAAAATGACCAGATAAATAGAGTGAATCATAATTGGGGAGATTGGTATGCTTTCCCTGATTGTATAGTGATAAGGGTTTATGGGTTCGAAGGGGCTCCACACTTGATTCCATGAGTAGTTCCTGACCGAATTGATTATTTAGAAATTGTGAGGCAATTGGAAAAATCTGTTTCCAAACACCTCAAAGGACATAGCAAATAATCAATTATGCCCAACAACTTATGTTTTGGAGACTTTATAGTGGTTGCCAATGAAGGATATGGAGAAATTGATGGTAAATTAGCACAATACAACCTACCTCTAGGTGATGTAAGGAAACAATTTGATGCAAAAGGGTTTATTCACAAGGCAAGATTATTGCAGGGGCTATCAGGGTATGAACATTTGTTTTCAATCGAAGATGTCATAAGAAACCATGATGAGGCTTCCACCAAGGAAGGAATGGCCGCCTATAACAAGATTATTCTTGTAGAGGAATGGAAGAGAAAAAATGTCCCATCTTATTCAAAGACATTTGGTGAGATACAAGATCCTTTAACAAGAATTGAGTAACTCATCGCTCATGTCAATGAATTGGTAAAGGATGTTCCCCCAGTTGTTTTTGATGCACCTCATACAACCTATTCAGGAGTAAAAGTTGAAGACATAAAGCCCTTGGATTACATACCTTCACAACCTACCCCTGAGGTATATTTTTCTATAGATACTGATATAAGTGAAGAAGAGAAGGGTGATGAAGAGGGTGAGCAGGTCAAACAAATCAGTGCTCCTGTGATTGCACAGTATGAGCCCCCTCAAGAGCAGAATATTATAATATTTGAGGCATCAAATGAACTATCTGATGATGTGAGGGTCAGGGCTGGACAACAGTTTATTTCTGATCGTGATTTTGTTAAATCTTCTGAATTTAAATCATTTGTTTATGAATATAAAGGCAGAAAAATGAGACAACATATACAAGATATCACTCTTGAACATGAGGCAACCGCTCTGGAGGAATTGAAAAGGGAGGTAGAAAAGGAAATGAAGTCCATCACTCTTGAAAGAGGAAGGGAATTGCTTCAAGAAGCTGGAGTGTTGCTCCTGCCAGGGTGGGATATTAGCTCTTCAATTGTATTTGATAGCTTCAGAAAAAGAGGGGATGAGACAATGAACTTAACAAAAGAAGCAAGTGACAAAATGTATTTAGGATCTGGGTACAACCCAGACAAATCCACCTTGCTTATTTGGTCACTGTATCCCCATGATAAAAGACCTGCTATAATTAGTAATCCAAACCAAGTGTTTGGTCATCTCTTGGTTCAACGAGTAGTGGATACCAGCCCTATGGAGACAACATAATTGAACATAAATGTGGCAAAATTTACCAAAGCACAAATCAAAAAATTGATTAAGGAAAATAAAAAACTGAAGAAGGAGCTAGCAAATCAGAGAGAAAGAACATCTTCCTCCTCCACATCAGAGTTGTACTCCCCATAGCTTGAAAAATATAAGAGAGTGCTTGATGCATTTGCTGATGTAGCCTACTGGAAGAATTGCAATCTGAAATCCCAGGGGAAATGCAAAGAATTGGAGAAAGAAGTGAAAACCATCAAATATAACACTGTATCTGAAATGATAAAATAAAGATTCAACAAAATGATGAAATGTGCTAATGAATATTGGAAAGTATTCAAACAGACACGCATTGCATTGGTGGAGAATGAACGATTGCAGCCTAGAATGATGGAGAAAAAAAAGGAGCTCGTAGATAAGAATGTCATGAAAGGAAAAATATTGCTGACATATAACAAGCTGGTAGAATCACATAATGGATATCATAATAGGCTTAGGGAAGATTTTGACTGCTTTGATTCAGTCCCACTCTTGACACTTCATAATGGCATTGGAAATCTGTGAGAATATGATGATTGGAAGGAAGAGCTTGCTGGGATTCTAACTGCTGTGTTGCAAGTAATAAATGACGTGGCTATGGTTTTACAAAACACTCATAAGCAACTCAAAAAATAATCTCTATGGAATATGATATGAAAGAGGCGATCTCTAATGTGGACACCTATGTTGAACATGAGTACATCCATCACCTCTCTACAGTCAATCTGTTTATTAGCCAAACTGTAGATGTGTCAGAATCAGATCCAACAGGACAACCATCAGATCAGAGTAAGAACACCAACCAACAACATGATGAGCACCCTATCATGGAGTAGAAGCCTTGATCAGATCTTAGGTGGTCACAGTCTTCTGCTTGGAGATTAACGGATCGGTGCATTCACCTGCAACATTGTTTTATTTATAATTTTAGTTATGTTTAGTTGTCAAACGTCATGAATTTTTGTAAGGGGTTTGTAACTTGTTGCCTCTCATATATAAGAGAGATCATGACCCGAATAGGATATCAATGGATCATCACATCATTTTTAATTAGACTTTAGAGTAGAAAATAGTAAGAAGATAGATAATAGATTGCACCAATTCGCCCATCCATCTCATATCATAAACTATTTTTATAATGCATATCATTTGAACTTTGAAGATCAATACAATGGAGAAGGTTACACATAATTATTGATTTGCTTTCGAGTGTTCAACTGTTGTGGATTCATATGCTTAAAAGTTATTAACTTATTTGGCTATCTCCAAAGTGGTTGTTTATGTTATTCAAATTGAGTGTGTGGAAGTACATTTAATTTTTTAGTACATTGAATTTGAATTCTTCAGGAATAGGGGCTGTGACCATGGGGTTTTAGATTTATTTATGGACATGATTATTGATCAAGTAGTAATGTGGGCCACACAATGGATCTTGTCACACAAATCTTTGCAATTTGTGCTAATGATAAAATCAAATGTAGTGTATTTTTGCAGTATGTGGGATGTGGGTGACGTGTAAGACTGTAAGTTGGTGGATACTGATCAGGATTTTTAATCAAAACATAATAGAAGTTAACAGTTCAACATCCATAACTTAGAAGCTCTACCAAGAAGTAAATATAATGAGCTAACAATTCAACATCCATAACTTGGAAGCTCTACCAAGAAGTAAATATAATGAGCTAACAATTCATCACCTTATAGTTCAAATGATCAAATAAATAATATAGATAATTGAACATCATCACATTACTGAAGTCTGAATTTGAGATTTTTAATTTATTTTCACATGAAGGAGTACATATTGGCATTGGCAATGCAAAATCTTGCCAATTCCCAAAGACAAGTCTGCACAGAGCTAAGTTGGAACTTGGAAACTCATATTATCAAAGATTGAAAATTAAAAATCAAGTCACTGTATCACCTTTTTTAGCAACTTCCGCTCTTCAGGTGGTGGAATTTCCATTTGTTCTAACTGATGTTGTTTGAATTGAAGTTTTGTTAACATTTCATGATTGTAATTGGAAGTGGAACCTATCTTGAATTCTTTAGTCACTTTTGCATCCAAGGTTATCAATGTTCTGATGGAATCCAAATAGTTCACATCTGGGTTCTGAGGAAACTGGTCCAAATCAATCTTCCTTGCACCTTCCATCTTCTTTCTGAAACCATCCTTTCCAATGAATAGCTCATTTGTGTCAAAAGCCTTTGGAAAACCAAGCTCTATGAAGTTCCTTACCTTTTCATCCACCACCTTCATCTTGTCTGCAACCAAATGAAAATATTCCTTTGTTCCACGCATTCTCGAACACTTTTCAATGATAGATGACAACTTCATTGAGGTTTCAATCTGATTAGTAATCCATTTTGATTTCAAATCATTGTCACTGGCTTTGTAGAGTGTTTGTAGAACTTGATTTGTAGATTTCTCTTTTTCCAACATGTTTTTGTTGTCCACTAAATATTTGCTGAGCTTCTTATAATGTTGTCTTATAGCATCAATCAATTGAAAAATGTCACAAAAATGATCGAACCTCTGCATTATTTCATCCTAGATCTTTTGTTTCATATGCCTCACCGTATCTCTACAAAATGCAGATAACTTTTTTTGAGAAGACTTAATTTCTTCTTTTGCTTCCGTCAGCTCTGTCTCCAATCTTTCATTTGTTTTTGTTTGTTTCTCTAATTTTTGTTCCCACTGTGCATTTCAATTCACAATGTTTAGTCTTAATTTTTCTGAAGTGGATTTTTTCTCATCATATTTCTTGATGCTCTCATCTAGCTCTGTCTCCAATCTTTCATTTGTTTTTCTTTGTTTCTCCAATTTTTGTTCCCACTATGCATTTCCATTCACAATGCTTAGTCTTAATTTTTCTGAAGTGGATTTTTCCTCATCATATTTCTTGTTGCTCTCATCTAGCCTTCACTTCAGGTCATTCACTTCTCTCTCATTTGGTTTATCCTCCTTGCTTGTTGATGTAGAGGCATATTTTATTATTCTTTTTTTTAATTCATTGCTCTTGTTATCTGCTACTTTCCTCTTTGCTTTCTCACTTGCTAGGTCTGCTTGTAACTTTTCTATTTGGGTCTGCAACCTTTTATTCTCTCTATCTTGCTTTAGCAATGATGTGTACACCAATTCATTATTCTTCTTTGATATATTAATTTTGTCAGTATTTTTTAGGCCAGAAAATCCAATTGAAAATTGGTTACCTGGTATTCAGATAGATCCATCTGATTTGTTGGTTTGTTTTGAACTATGGGAACAACAATTGTGTACTCCATGATTTCTTTATTTGTGTCAAATGTGGGTAATACCATGGTTGTTGCAGGATCTAAAGTTACAGTAGACACACTCTTCATCAGTTGCTTCTTTTCTTTTTTATTCAAGTCTGATTTCTTTTTAAACTCTTCAATGAAATCATAACCTAGGGATGTAGGAACAATGGAATGCTTGAATGGTGAAGGAATAGGAGTAATTGTAGTTGCTAATGATGTCACAACCACACTAACTGGAATTGGGGGAGTGCATGGAAATAAATCCTTTGTGGTGGATCCACTGATAGTGTGACTTGGACCTGTCAAAATCCTTTGCCTCTTTTGATTGCCTTGATCACTTGGTGTTTCTGTGGTATCTTGTATTGTTTTCCTCTTGTGTGTAATTTGTTGTTGTAGCACATGTTGACCACTACTGGTACTACTACCCATACCATCGCCACCAATGGCACTCCTAGTTGCACTAAGCTGTCCACCAAGGGCATGTCCTAGTTGTGATTGCATCTGACCATGAGGATGAGGATTAGAAGCTCTACAAATTGAGTTCGACTTGTATGCCCTTGGTCTACTTTTTCACCTCCAATCCCAAGGCCAGATTTATCAGCTGGTTTTCTATGCTCAACATCTGTTACCGTCCAAAGGCCTTGTCTTTTGGAGTCTTTGGACCCCAAAGGACAACCTTCATAACCAATTTTTTCAAGTATGGCTGCTCCTGAAGTATATGCTTCTTTTGCGGCCTCACTTAAACCAAGTTTGTAATTGGCATGGATTTTTTCTTCTTCTTCACTATCATCATTAGATTCATCATCACTTCCTTTGATTCCACATTCATCAAGATGCTCTATATTCCATAATTTGCTAAACTCTTTATCTTCTTCATTAGCTCCATACTCTGTAAGAGCTCTTGGATCACCTAGGTCCTTCCTCTTAGACCAAAAGGTAGTAATTTTTGATCGTGACCAATTTTTATCTGTAACTTCCTTCTCTAGAGAACTTGGAATTTTTAATCTACTAGATGTTTTATCACTTTTTTCATAAAAAATGTTGTATGTCCTGATTGTCTTTTGGTGCAATGCCATAATTTCTACTGACAATTGTTCAAAAGAAATACCATTCTCAGCAACACTTTTCTCCATTGCTATTTTGACCTCATCCCAAGAATCCTTGTATCTAAAGTTTTCAAGCAAGGCTTTACTTTAATGTTGAATTCTACTTGCAACATTCCTATTGGCCACAATCATTGATTTAATGATGTCACATGGATCATCCTGCCAGTGACAGATAGCATCAAAGTCAAAAAAATTCAAAAGATTATGTGCCACACTAAATGCTTTTCTCTCGAATGTGAACCCTCCACATGAAAAAGGTAAAGAAGGAAATAAGGTCTTCTTTTGCTAACTGATAAAGTGTAGCTCATCAACACTCTACACCTGCCTTACATATTCCAATGCAAAAACCCTTTCTGTCACATGTATTGGAAGTTTGTATGGCTATACTCCCAATCCATAAAATCTTAGCACAATATATTCTTCCATTAAGTACCAATCAACCAATTGTATTTATTTTCCTAGTTGCATGCAGTTTCTACATGACATAGGCAATCTAGGCATTGGAGTATTTGTAATTTCTTGATGCAATGGAGCCAAAAAGTAGTCTACAAAATGACTATAGTTCCTTTGAGAATCATGCATCCTTATCTCAGTGGTCCATTCATAAACTGGAGCCATTTTCTTTTCCTCTGCATTACTATAGGACTGAATCTGAAGCTTGTTGGTATGAAACTTTCCTCTAAATTTGAATAGAAAAATATAGTACAAACAGGTTGTGAACCTAAATGTCTTGGTGGAACTTGCTTTAATAATTAAAAATTGTTTATGCATGGATTCTACAATGTGTTGAATATAATTATATTTGACATGTTCATCACCATAATGGATATTATATACCATTTCAAGGAGGCTTGCACCCACTTCCAAATTTCTATCCAGACCGAGGCAAAATGCTAGCATGGAAATAGTATCTTGAACCCATGGTTTAAAAATATACAAATTATAAGGAGGCTTATGATCACCTTTCAATTTGTTTCTATCTTGAACTATTTTATTTAAGAAATTATTTTTCTGCCTTTCTTCCATTGCTTCATAATCACTAGCAAGATTTTCTAGGTCAATGTGGTGGTTTCCAAATTCTTCGGTTGTAAACCCCAACACTTTTCCAAGTTCTTTTGCATTAATGGATAACAATTCTACTTGGCTATCTTTATTAACAATTGCTCTTTTATTATCATCATAATTTTTGGCACAGACCATGATAAATTTTGGGCAAGGGAAAACTTCATGTAACATCATGCGCCCTAACCCAGTTACCCACGGTGCACTGACACTATTAACTAAAACTTGTGTTTGCTTTGCAATCTTATTCTAAGATGAAAATATAAGTTCTGAGGTATTCCTACCATAGATTTCAGGATCATAAATATCATGGTACCCATAAGTGAAACCTGGGGTTTTAAGCAATTCTGCATAATGTATTTTTTTATCGGACATTGCTCTAGTGGTACTGGTGGTAAACATGCTTATACAAATGTGAAGTTGTGAAATTTGAATTCCCTAATACCTATTAGTCCTCCTTAATTTTAATGAATTCTTAAGTCTCTAAACCCAAACTTCAAACTTTGACAAAATAAGATTTTAAGAAATGTCAAACGATGAAACGTAGCCTTAGGAATTCTTTCACTTACCCAGATTCTGAGTCCCAACTCTTCAAAACTGGAATGGCGTTGTTGGAAGTGGAACTGTGGAATCCAAAATAGGGTGGTGCACTGCAATGAGCAATCTGAAGAGTGAAGACTTTATAAACCATTGTACAATTTCAAAGTGCAAAGTGCTTTAAATTCTTTTTTTCTCGTAATTGGAACATTAAAGTGAATGACACGTCTTAGGTCTACAAGACTACAAGTTGTAAATTCTTAACCATTGATCTTTCTAAATCTAATGGTTATAGGGTGATTCCAGAGGTTTAAGTTGGCAAGCCCATCGCTCTGTGCATTTCATTACGAAATGCAACTACAACCATACATCAAATGTTCATCCAATGGTTGAAACATGAGTAATTTATGATATTAACTTAAAAAAAAAACATGACATGTGTTTTAAAGTTGTTTTAAACTTTTGTGCGCTAGGATTGGCATCAAGGCCAAGGGGCCAATAAATTAACGTTGCAAACTGCAATGGACTTGAAAAAATCTCACCGTGTGCTGACCCTCTCACTTAAAAAAAATCAGTAATCACTTGACAGTTGACACTTAGCAATACAAAGTGCTTTAAATGCTTTGTTTCTTGAAATTGGAACATTAAAGTGAATGAAACATCTTAGGTCTACAAGCTGCAAATTCTTAATCTTAACCGTTGATCTTTCTAAATCTAACGGTTATAGGGTGATTCCAGAGGTTTAAGTAGGCAAGCCCATCACTCTGTGCATTTCATTACAGAATGCAACTACAACCATACATCAAATGTTCATCCAATGGTTGAAACTTGAGTAATTTATGATATTAACTTAAAAAAAAAAACATTACACGTGTTTTAAACTTCTGTGCGCTAGGATTGGCATCAAGGCCAAGGGGCCAGTAAATTAACATTGCAAACTACAAAGGACTTGAAAAAATATCACCGTGTGCTGATCCTCTCACTTAAAAAAAATCATTAATCACTTGACAGTTGACACTTAGCAGTACAAAGTGCTTTAAATGCTTTGTTTCTTGAAATTGGAACATTAAAGTGAATGAAACATCTTAGGTCTACAAGTTGCAAATTCTTAATCTTAACTGTTGATCTTTCTAAATCTAATGGTTATAGGGTGATTCCAGAGGTTTAAGTTGGCAAGCCCATCGCTCTATGCATTTCATTACGAAATGCAACTACAACCATACATCAAATGTTCAACCAATGGTTGAAACATGAGTAATTTATGATATTAACTTTAAAAAAAAAAACATGACACGTGTTGTAAAGTTGTTTTAAACTTTTGTGAGCTAGGATTGGCATCAAGGCCAAGGGGCGGTAAATTAATGTTGCAAACTGCAAAGGACTTGAAAAAATATCACCGTGTGCTGACCCTCTCACTTAAAAAAAATCAGTAATCACTTGATAGTTGACACTTAGCAGTACAAAGTGCTTTAAATGCTTTGTTTCTCGAAATTGGAACATTAAAGTGAATGAAACGTCTTAGGTCTACAAGTTGCAAATTCTTAATCTTAATCGTTGATCTTTCTAAATCTAACGGTTATAGGTTGATTCCAGAGGTTTAAGTTGGCAAGTCCATCGCTCCGTGCATTTCATTACGGAATGCAACTACAACCATACATAAAATGTTCATCCAATAGTTGAAACTCGAGTAATTTATGATATTAACTTAAAAAAAAAAACATGACACGTGTTTTAAAGTTGTTTTAAACTTTTGCGCACTAGGATTGGCATCAAGGCGAAGGGGTCGGTAACTTAACGTTGTAAAGGACTTATTATAGCCTACATAATGCAAATCGTATAAATTTGTGTGACAAGATCCATATTATAGCCTACATAATTACATTGCATCCATAAACATATTTGAAATCCCGTACTCATATTCCTTCCCCCATTCCTAACAAAAATCAATACCATAGGCATCGACCTAACAATGCTTTATCGGTGGAACCCCCATCATAGCCCCACCGATGGCCCGAAGGTGAAGACTCATAAGCTGTGCTCCCCGATATACTGATAAATTCAACAAAAGTAAGCACATCGCTGTAACACATAAACATCGGTGGAAAAAATGATTGCGTTCCCTCGATGGCCCGATATAACCATGAATTATCAAGTGCATATTGCATAAAGTATATTACTTAATTTCTCAAAAGAAAAAAAAATGATTTGAATATATTAATAGACACTAAAGTTTTGAACTCAGAAAATAACTCTTTACTCTAAGTGTAAATGAATAAAAAAGAATAGCACAACACAACCATTTATTTTATTGCAATTGAATTTCAATGTCACATTATTACATATCTTTTAACAGACGAGTAGCTGTAGATCAGGAAAGTTCCTGTTTTGTATAAATAACATATGTCAGTGTGTCACTTTAGTACTTTACATAGACAAAATTTAATAATTTATTCCAAGTTGTTGCTTGTTACAATGGATTACAAATTGATTCCAATTTCCAAGCTTCTGCTGCTGAAAACTTACTACAAATATAACTCTAAAAATAAATGCATGATTCCAAGCTTCTTCTAGTGACAATGTAATACAAATGTGGCTCTGAAAATAAATGCATGATTCCAAGCTTCTGTTGGTGGATTTTCCAACCATGTTGGGGAAAGGAGGTTCTAATCAATCCTGGGGAAATGGGAGTCGTGAAGATACAAAATGCACTTATCCCCTTCAAGAACCAGAGTCATATAGAAGATGTAATACAAATGTCTCTTTGAAAATAAATGCATGGGGCTTGCCTGACCAGCCATGCTGGGGAAATGGGAGCTGTTAAAATACAAGAGGAGAAGAAAATTTTCTCCCATCTTTTGCACGCAACTTCCATGCACTGGTATAGCACTTACCTCCATCAGGGCTCCTCATCTTGGTTCAAAACCTGTCTGAGAAGTCAGGTTAACCAAATCAACTTCTTTCCAATTCCACCCATTCTGAACTTGAAGGAAATTCATCTTTTACTGATTACTTTGTAACTACATAACTATAGGAAAGAGAATTTACAGTATCCCCAATACCGCATCATCTTCTTCGTGAATCCTTATTAACCCTAGAAAATAAAAACCCTTATGGCACTATCCACTATTCACTGAATCACTATCCATATTTATGGGCCACCAGCCTGTATAATTAAAATGTTTAATTTGATTGACGTCTGGCTAGATGCCAACTGTACCTCAAGCTGACAAGCTATCAAAATCACCGATTCACCAGTGCCACTCAAAGTTCAAACAATATGAAATCATTACAAATCTTGTTTCATTAAAGCTATGAGCTGTCCAAGAAATTGCTTCGGATGTTCATATCACTTAACTTTACTGGTAGGAAGTGACAATTTGCTACTAAATTCATTTCTCCAACCTCCTTAATTAAGATCTATCCTTTCAGAGGATTTAAAAGATTACGTTAAACCTAAAGTTGGTGTTTGAAAGAATTTGAGAAGACATCCCTTAATGGCACCTTACAATTCATTAAATGAGCTAACACTTCGAAAGTTGTGCATCCTGCCGAGGTCACCCAATCGTTGAGAAACAAAATTTTATAAACATTTGTACGGTAATAAAATCTCAACCATTGATTTCTAGAAATCTAACGGTTCTAGTGTTATTCCGAAGGTTTAAAATCGCAAGTCTAGTGCTTTAGAGATTTACTTCCGGAATGCAACTACAGTCGTCCATCAAACATTCATCGAATGACCCCTATGATTTTTCGTTGGAATATCTGTTTATTTCGCCACTATATTTTTTTATTATTTTGAGATTCTTTTTAATTCGCTAATGAAAATATATTTTTTGCTTTGAAAAAAGGTTTTAATCGCCAATGCAAAAAAAATTCTGGTTTGAGAAACAATTTTATTCGATTAAAAAAATTTGCAATTCGCCAAGATTTTCCACAGACTTCCAGGGATTATAAAATATTCGCCAATTGGGATTATTTTTTTCCCCCGAAAAAACGAAAAATTTCACCAATAAAATTAATATTTTTTATCGGGAAGTATATAGGATTTGCCAGGATTTTACATCTTCGCCGAGGGGGGGGTTTCTGAAAATTTTCCTTGGATGTCAGATTTTAGACTTCTTATACTTGTTGGAAAGGTGGTTCCAAGCACTATGCAATAGTATAGATTTGATTCCATTATTTTTCTATTTTTATCAGTTCTTGGAGCCCACAATCTAGATGTTCCCCATTTCATGGTTTTGGTCATAACATTTGCATATGGAATCAGATTATCAATTTCAAATAGGAATTGGAGAGCATGTACAATGTACTACATAATAGATTATGTGTATTTTTAATTTGTGGTATAGAGAATGGATTATACTTGTTTGATCACTTGTAGGAGCTTGAGATTCAGGGTGTGATTGCATGATAATTTGAATGAGTTAATAGACAAAACCTTGATGGAGTACATGTTTTTATATGATATTTATGATGGTACAACTAATTGTCAATTTGGTGCTTCTTGGTATAGGTTTATAGGTTGTTTTTAGAGTTAGATTTTGATGGTGACAAGTACAAAGGTTATCTTCACTTTTGAGGACATGGATTGACACGAGTGGAGACTTGGAGTCTTGTGTGGGTGATAGTTGAGTGCAAGTACAATGTTGGCTTTGATTACGGTGTCATGGATATGCAGGTACATTTGAGAATTGACACAAAATGATCATGTATGTGGTTGTTTGGTGGTGTTATGGTTTGGTTTTAGGAGGTTGTTCTTATCTCCTTGATGCTTGTATGGTTCCTTAACTATGGTTACTCATTGGTGTACATGTTTTGAAAATCAGATCTATGATTGATTTGGTGTTTGAGTCTTGATGTCTACAAGATTATCTTCTTTGATATCTCAATTTGTAGGTTACTAATATGATGTATGAGTTTGCATGCTCCATTTTTTGGTATCTATGAGTTATACAGTTGTATGGGATGATCACCTATTTAATTGCAGTGGGATGACTTAGTGTGGACTGTCTATATCAACAAGATTATTTCAGTGTTGATGTAGACTTTATTAGTTGATCTTGTATGTGGTCATTTGTGCATTGGTATGTTGCTTTGAGATGAGAGGATGGATGGTTAGAGTACCTGATTACTCAATTGATGGGACTTGTAGCATGTGGGTTTATCATGATGTCATGATAGCTTGGTTTCATTTCATTGGTTACACTTTTTAGTGGGAGATTTTGACAGTGATGACTTGGCAGTGTAGGATTGGTTCTCGATGGTTTGATGGCAGTCAAGTATCTTCTTGGCTTGGAGATCTTGGTTCTACTTGGTATGTTTGGAATTTTAGTTGCGTGTGTGGACCTGGATGATCTTCATGGAGAAGATGGTTGTCACGATACTGTGTGTAGCTTGGTATCATGGTTTAGTGGCTGTTGTTGGCAGTGATGTGGATTCATTATTGGAGATGGTTATATTCATGTGATTAGAGATGTTGATTTTTGGTTTAGAGTGTGATTGGTTTTAGAGGTTTGACATTATACGAGTTCTCTTGAGACCAGGATGTATGCATATGTGCATGTGATTTCCTAGGAGGAGATGGTTAGATCATGATGTCATGTTAGGTTCCTAATTTTGTGGTTGGAGCTTTGAAATTGATCTTGTTGGTTCTCTTGGTATTGAGTACATTGGTAATTTTCTTGGGAGCTTCATGATAGTGTAGTGTTGCATTTAGAGCTTAGCATAGATTGATTGGTTGGAGGTGCTCATGGATACTTGGAGACTTGGGTGATGTTGGAGCTCTCTTGTGATTATAAATATTTACTTGAGATGGTTACTCTTTGGATTTTTCAACAAGAATTCTGAGGATCTTTCACCTAAATATGGATGTGAGTTCATGAAGGACCTATAGAGGAGATTGTTCTTGGAGTGAGTCATGATGGCTTGGTTATCCTAGAGGAGCATTATCATTCCCCACTCATGGTCTAATCAGTGTTTTATCATCTAATAGGTATTTCCCATCCTATTTTTGATGTGTTTATGTTTCATGCTTTGATTTAGATCATGGGAATGAGTTGAGTCAGGATGATTGATTTCGGGAGACTGATTTGAGGATTGTTTAGTATGAGTTTATGTTATTATATCTTTCATGGATATAGATCTTGAGCTATGTATAGTTAGTTCCGAAGGATTCATTTTGAGAGATGTTTAGCATGGTTATATCCTTGTGCTTTTGAGTTTATGTTATCATTCATCAATGAGGAGTTTAGGAGATGTTTTATGGGCTGATTTACTAATTTGGGAACGTATACTTTGAGTTTGATATCTTCTTGACTAGAGACGCTTGCATCCATGTTGGAATTATACATGATTCATATGTTGTTTGATCTAAGAGATTGAACGTTTTTATAGGTGTTGTTGAGGATTTTAATTTGGGGTTGTAAGGAGATCATACTTGACACAGTGTTGCACTTTGAGGTGTTGGTAGAAGGACATGTTATGGTTTATAGGTTTTCTCTCTTCATTATATGGTTCCTTCCTAGAGGTTCATGTTCACATGATTTGGGAGGATGGTGAAGACATGTTGTGAGAGAGTATGCAAAACTTGGCAGTGTTGCATGTGTAGATCATTGCGATTGTTCTTGGTACTTCATTGTTGATTAGTTAACACACCTTGGTATAGTGTTGATTGGTAGACTTGATATGATTTGACATTACCCATGCAGTGGGAGTTCTTGGATACAAATTTTCTTCATTGATAGGTTTGATACATGGAGCTTGATTATGGTTTATGGGTTGCATATGTTGGCATGCGTTTACTAATGTTATCGATACCTTAGAGGTATGGATGGTTGGATGTATTAGCATGTGTTATGGATGCTATTTTTGATCATGTGGGTTTTTCACCTTTGAAAACAACTTATTTGGAGCCTTCATTATCACTTGGAATTGATGCTTATGTTCTTGGATCAGTGCATCTTCACCTTGGAATGTTCCTTTCCTTCTATAGGTGGCACATTGGAGAATGCGAGGATTTCTTGCTTGAGATGGTGGTCACTTTGTTCTTATTGCAGGCATCTTGATGGAGCATGAGAGCATGTTGGAGATTCATGTGGTTTCATGTATGGATATGATGATGTATTTCATTGATTGACCCCTAATGCAATGCATACAACAAGTGGGAGAATGTTGGGATATGGTGTTGTACACCATTGTATTATTTGATTTATCATAATGTAATTAAATAATTATTTAGTTGTGATGCACCTAGGAGGTGTGGCTAATCACACTAGGCAATTATTTGGGGACCATTTTATGTTGTATTGTATTATTATTTAATGTGTGAGAGACATGGGATAATAATTTAATATTGGGGAAATAATTAATGAAGTGAAAACTTAGTACCCAATATTAAATGAGGGATCAATGGTTTTGTATTCACATGATTTTGTGGTACATGGTTTTATCTTACCACTTGGTTGTATTTGTGTGAGCTTGTATTTATAAAAGAAAGCACATGTTTAGTGGTTAAGGTTGGCCAAGTAAGTGGGCTGTCATTATTGAGTCTTTTTGAGGAGTGCATATGTGAAGCATGGCATGGGATGTGTGGATTCATGCTTAGACACATGGAGGATGCATTAGAGAAGCTTGATGCTTTAGAAGTATTCATGGTAACTCTTGTAAGTGCGTATATTATTTTATTGTTGGATAATAGATGGAGTATGGATGCTTTCGAAGGGTGGGGTTATCCCTTTTGAGGGTTTTCCCAGGGTATATCTTGTGTTATCTTGTGGCTTATCTTTTTGATCTATGCATTATGGTTTCTTGCATGCATGTTTTTCTCTCATGGGGTTATGTAGGAAATGGATTAAGAATGTGGGTATGATGCATTATTTCCTAACAAATTAGATAAAGAAATATTTACAATTGGCTCATAAAAATTTAATCTACAACTTAAGAAAATAAACACAATAATTAAATTAGACTATTCCTTTATTGAAATAATAAATATATTAATGTTTCAATTTTTTAAATATTCAAGTTAACAAATATCCAATGAAAATAGATGCAACATTTAACCAATCCCTATTTCCTAAATACCTCCTAGGTTCAATATTTGAATTTAATTCTAATAATATTATTAAATTAATTTCTAAATTCTTAATAAAATGACACTTATATGAAACAATTAAATTAATTCATTAATTGAAATGACTAGGCGAACCATTAAATCACTTTGCAATTTAAACTATCTTTAAACACAATTTATAAATCCACCTATAACTAAGGTACCTCATTTTTTATTAAATAATCAACTCTCTTAAGGTTGTTCTACAATGGAGGTAAAACTAATTTAATCTCACTTAAAGAACTATTTTTTTGTAATACCACTAAGTCACCTAAATTGATTAGGGCAACACTAGAACCCTAAGTAAGTTTATAAAAAAAAACTTTAAACTCTCATTCATCTTTAGGAGGTTTGTAAAAGAAGGTTGAACAAAAAAGAGAAACCTCTCCATCTCAAGGTAACTAGTTGTTTAGTTTATTTAGGTTTTTTTATTATATATATGTAGAACTATTTTTGTCTCATTGTATTTATTACTAATTAAAATTATATAAAAAAATTCCTATGTTTGCAGATATGGAGATATACATAGAGATAAAAATATATACACATTTAATATAATGTATACTTTCATATTTACAAATATATGTAATCATTTTAATGGAAAGTTGAAGGAAAACCAAGGACAAAGGTTTTATGGCCTCTATGTGATTCACAAAAAATATTATAGTCAGGAATGAAATATATATATATATATATATATAATATTTTGTGTTAAATAAACAAATAAATAAAGATAGATAATTGTGGGCCATAGGTTTACTGTGGGGTGACCATCCCAAAAGAGTTGACCCCCTATGAGATTCACAACCCCTATGGGGGATGCAACACCCATAGTGGGTCACAACCCATTGTGGGGCTGAAGCCCCTAATCGTTAGCCTTATGGCCATGGCTCGACCAAGGCAAACATTATTCTTCTTTTCTCTTTCTTTTGTTCAAATTTCCTAAAAAAAGAAATGCTAACTTAATATAGCCAATGAAATTCTCTTGTTCTTTTTAATGGAAATTTAAATAAATAGTTTTATATATGTGTATGTTTATGTGTGTGTATGCATATGTATTTATATTGTAGTGTTGCAAATTATCGACCTTGACAATTTTACACTATGTTTTGATCTCGCTTAAGTGCTTGGATCTAATTGTGCTTATTATTTGCCCATTTTATTATCATTTTTGGAAAATCAAGATAAAATTAGGAGTTAAAATTATTTATTTAACGACAATTTAAATTCTAAAATAGGTTTGGTTTAGGGCACCCTCACCCTTGATCGCCCTATTTTGGCCCAATTTTAATATTTTATTGTCGACATTTTTATATTTACAAATTTAAATTCAGTTGTTGACTTATCAAAATAATTATTGCAAGAAATGAATAAATGCATATAAATATGTCTTTTTCACCATTTGAACATCTAAGCAAATCTAAGCAATCTATAAAAATTTAAATTCTAATTGAGAATCCTAAAAAGTAGTCACGATCAAATAAGCATCATTTTACAACATTTTCATCAATCAAAAACTCATGTTAGCAATGCATCATGTAAGATTGTTTCATTTTTTAAATGCTCATTATCATTATGAGTACTAACACTTGCAAGATCTTATATCAAGCACAAAATTCTCCTTGCATGAGATGTGTGACATGAATTCAGTCCATTAAGGAAAACATATCTAAGTGGTAAGTTGTAGCACTTGTGATTTATCATTTGTTTTATCCCTTTTGCCTCTACCCAACCAAGGGCAAACACTCTTTATCCAACAACACCATCATAGTTGTTGTGGAGGTGGAAACACCAAAATGAAGTTTGAATTAGGAAAGCCCCTATACAAAATTGTTGGACACATCCAGAGACTAAGAGGGGGTGAATCAGTCCACAAAAACTTAAACTTTTTCGGAACATAGAAACTCTTTAGTACAATACCAACTTCTTAATCCAATCAAAACACTTAAACAAAATAGTGAAAGGAAAATAGAGGTACGAAATCACTTTCCTAACGCTAATACAATAGAGGACAAGTGCAAAAGATCAGTTTTAAAGCTTCTTAAAACAACTGAGATGGACACATACATAATAGAAAGGATAACAAAAAATAAGAAATCACATATAACACCTGAATTTACGTGGGAAAACCCTTTCGGGAAAAAACCCACCACACCAAGAGAAGACACTTTGTATTACAATAAACAAATTACATACAAAGTTCACAGTCCTCACTCTCTGATAGTTAGCTCACAACAACAGACTTGAGCATTCATACATTTACTGTTACAATATTTCTACAAGTATATAATGAATACAATACTCTTTATGTCACTCTTACACTTATATTCTTCACCGTCACCCTTCAATGAATTATATGAATGTAATCGAATATACAATTCTTACATCACATTAATCATGCCAACCAATTGTAGGTCTTAATAATGCACCGATCGCCCATCCGATCTTCTGACCAATCTTCTTTGCATCGGGCCACCCAGGCATTAATTTCCCTTGCCTTAATCGGATCCTGTCACTAACCGAAACACATCTTGCATTTACTGCTTTCATCGCTTCAGACATCGAACAATCAGGTATTGAATTTTGGCCATGTGTCACCTTCCCATTCGCTCATCGCTTTGACCATGAGTCAAAACTATCACCCGAGCTCTGAGATTCTTTTACTGCGCCACTACCGAGCCCCACGAGACCTCCCATAGTATGGCTATTCCACCGCCCAACCGCAGGTCCCTTCTAACACTGTCGTGGTATCGAGGTAGTAGCCTGTCTGCCAGCCCACCACTTAGCACCATGTCACTGCCAAGCTCAGATCGACCTTTCACGGTATGGTGGTGCCATCACCCAACCGCGAGGCTAAGCAAAGCCTCCTACGGTATGGCGGTAACCGCCTGTGCCGATCGTCTAGCTCCACCATGCTACCGGGCCCCAATCGCAAGTTCTCCATGGAAAGGAGGTAACCATTATCTCTGACTGCCACGACTTACCGCACCATTGTGACATAGCCGAAAGGCCATTGCGGTAGGGCAGTAAGCATTCTTCACAGACTGCCAACTATTTACCGCGACCACCACAACTTCACTGAGAGACAACCTCGGTAAGGCGGTAACCGTCAGACTGAATGTCGCCCTTCATCGCACCACCACGCCATCACCGAACAAACTTCACGATAGGGAGGTAAGGCTTCACCCTGATTGCGCCCGTCAATCGCACTACCGTCAACTTGAGATGAAGACCCCACGGTATGGCGGTGACACTGCCCAACTGTAGATAGACTGAAAAAGGCCAATAGTAAAGCGATAAAACACTAGACCACGCCTCTATGAAAGACTCTCAATGGTAGAGCGGTAAAGGCAAAGAATGAAGATAATTTCACCAATTCTTTTAAGAGGTCCAAGCCAAAATTTGAGACACCTGTTCCCAACAAGCTCCCACTTGACAAAGACTTCCTTGCTTCCTCTAGACTTCAAAAATTACTGATGATCATAGGCCCCAAGGCCCATTGAATCTGTGCACCATCTGAACTTGTTCATGTTCACTGGCTTTGTTAACGCATCTGCAACATTCTTCAAGGTGTCAAAATTTTCCAAATAGATCTTTCCATCTTCCACCATATCCCTCACGAAGTGATACTGCACATGAATGTGCTTTGTCCTGGCATGGAAAGTCGGATTCTTTGCGAAACAAATGGAACTCTGACTATCACAACAAGTTGTAATCTGTCCTGCATTAAAGCCAATATCAGAGCAAAATCGACTTAGCTAAACTGCTTCTTTGCAGGCGTGTGTTGCTGCCATGTATTCAACCTCTATAGTGGATAAAGTGACTACAACCTATCGCTTGCTCATCCAACTGATTGCACCACCATTTAACATGAAAGTGTATCCACTGGTGGATGTTTTGCTGTCAACGTCCCCTTCCCAATCAAAATCTACATATCCATGAATGCTGAGTGTTCTCTATGATGCAACCAAACTCCCATGGTAACACAAAGCATATTCTGAAGTCCCCTTCAAATATTTGAACACTCTCTTCACAACATCCCAATGTGATCTTCCTGAATTTTTCATAAAACGAATGAGAAATCCCACTGCTTGGGCAATGTCTGGCCTTGTACAGACCATTGCATACATTAAATTTCCAAAAACACTCGCATAAGGCACCCTAGTCATGTCCTCCATCTCAGTAGCAGACTTTGGACAATCTTCAACAAATAGTTTTGTTCCTTGCATAACTGGAACAACTAGCTGCTTGCAATCATCCATACCAAATCTCTCTAGAACTGTATTGACATATTTACTTTGACTTATCTAGAGCTTTATACTTGTTCTGTCCTTGGTTATCTCCATCCGCAGAATATACCTTGCTGCACCCAGATCTTTCATTTCAAACTTTGTAGATAATTGAGATTTAAGATCATAAATCATAGACTTACTTTCCTATGAATAACATATCATCCACATACAGGGTAATAATAAGAACACAATCATTTTCAGATTTATAATAAACACAATGATTAGATTTTGATCTCACAAATCCCATGGACAACACAAAAGTGTCAAATTTATGGTACCACATTCTAGGAGACTGCTTCAAACCATACAAAGATTTATTTAATTTACAGACTAGAATTTGTTTACCTTTTTCAATGAAGTGCTCAGGCTGGGACATATAAATCTCTTCTTCCAGCTCTCCATGGAGAAACGATGTCTTCACATCCATCTGCTTAATCTCTAAGTCATATGCTACTGCCAATGACAACAAAAATCTGATAGATGTCAGCTTTGCTATAGGGGAAAATATTTCTCCATAATCAATTCCCTCTATCTGGGAAAAACCCTTTGCAACCAACCTTGCCTTATAATTTTCTACACTGCCATCTAGACCAGTCTTCTTCTTGAATACCCATTTACAGACTGTAGGTTTTCGCCCTTCAGGAAAAGGTACCAAATCCCATGTTTCATTTTCCTTCAATGATTCCATTTCTTCATTCATGGCTTCCAACTAGGAATTTGAATCGGACATGCTAATTGCTTCTTTTACAGTCCTAGGCTCATTAGTGCTAGTAATCAAAGCATAGGCACAATTCAAATATAACATAGAGAAACCATACCTATCAGGTTGTCATTTTTCACGTGTAGAACTTCTTACTAGCTGAGGTTGTGGTTCTTCATCTTCAAAAATCTCAGAGCTGCTTGAACTCTCCTCATTTTCAGGTACACCATGTAGTTCCTCTTTTTCTGGAGTTTGAGGAATCTGAACTACACCATTCTTCTTTTCTCTTCTATTTGTCTCTAGCTATGGATCAACTACTGAAGGTTTCAGCTCACAAAAAATTACACTTTTGCTATACAAAACCTTCTCAGTATCAAGATTCCAAAGCTTGTATCCCTTCACACCAATGCCATCGCTGATGAAGATACATTTAAAAACCTTTTTCTCCAACTTTGATCTTTTCTCATTGGGCACATATACATATGCCTCACATCCAAAGATAGGAATATGTCTAAGAGAGGGCTTCTTACTAGACCACACTTCCAAAGGTGTCTTCTTAACTAGACCAGAACAAGGTGAATGATTTACCAGGTAACATGCTATAGCCATAGCCTCAACCTAGAACTTTTGCTCCAGACCAACACTACTCAACATACTTCTCGCTCTCTCCATTAACGTTCTGTTCAACCTTTCAACAACTCCATTCTTTTGTGGAATATAAGGTGTATTTTTATGCCTTTTAATTCCATGGTCTATGCAGTACCTTTCAAATTCTGCAGAACAAAACTCACCACCATTGTCCGTCCTCAAGAATTTAATTTTCTTTCTAGTCTGATTCTCTACCAAAGTTTTAAATTCTTTAAACCGACTAAATGCTTCTGATTTACTCTTAAGAAAGTATATAAATTCCCTTTTCGAATAGTCATCAATAAAAGAAACATAATATCTAGACTTCGATAATGAAAGAACATTAACTGGACCAAACACATCAGAATGAACATAATCCAGTGCACTTGAAGATTTATGAGGACTTGAATAAAAAGAAACACGATGTTGCTTTCCATAAATACAATGTTCACAAAAATTGAACTCAAGGTTACAATCATCAAGCCCTTCAACAATATTTTTATTTTTCAAGGTTTTTAAACCTTTCTCACCTATGTGACCGAGTCTATGATGCCACAACATGGTATTCTCTGCTGGGAGTTTCACCTCCAAAGAATTTGCAGCCAGAGAAGCATCTTCATCTTCCTCTATAGGAACAACTTTGCTTGACTTTACAGAGGCATTATTGCATTGAACATGATGTGCATCCAACTTGTATAGAGTGCCAACACGTACACCCTTAGCCAACACCATTGCACCTCTAGCCATATTACATCCTTTACTTGAGAAAGAAACTTCTACACTAGCATCATTCAGCTTACTAAAAGAAAGTAAGTTATGAGCCAAACCTGGTATGTACAGTACGCCACCAATCCCTTTGATTCTACCATCAGGGAACTGTATTTTGACTCTTCCATGACCAACTATCTCTAATGTTGAACCAATTTCTAGGTACACCTTTCCACCATCATATTTCTCATACTTAGTGAACCATTCTCTGTGAGACGTCATGTGAAAGGATGCACCCAAGTCAACTAGCCAGACATCATCTAATGCCTGAGTTGCCAAGGCTGCAATGAAGGCATCTGCATCACTTTGAGAAGAGTCATTTTTCTGAAGCGTTACTATTATTATTCTTCTTCTCCTTACAATCCTTTCGGATATGACCAGACTGCCCATAGTTCCAACATTTCACCTTGGAATTTTTACGAGGATACTTCGATCTCCCTACAAATTTAGATTTGGAATTCTTGTCCTTCTTCTTTCCTTTCTCCTTCAATCTACCTCAAGCAACAAGGGCCTCTTTGGCCATCTCTAAAGACTTCCTCTGCATCTCTTTAGACAATAGTGAGGCAACAACATGTTCCATCTTGAAAGTAGTGGTTGTACTTCCAATAGACATTACAAGATGATCCCAAGTGTTAGGTAACGAACATAACAAGAGCATGCAATTATCCTCCTCCTCAATCTTTACACCCATAGACGCCAACTAAGAAACACTCATATTAAATGAGTTCAGATGGTCTGCAATAGATGCACCTTCTTCCATCTTCAAGGAGTACAACTTCTTCCTCAAGAATAACTTATCTACCAGAGACTTTCCTTGATAAATATCACCAAGCTTCTTCCATAATGAAGCTACAAAATTCTCCTCATGGACGTTCAGGACTACAAAATTGGCCAGGCTAAGTCTTATCAGACTTCTCGCTTTTCTATCTGCAAGGTCCCATTCTTCTTGCTTCATAATTTGTGGCATAGTTCCAGACACGGAAACCTAGAGGTCTCTATCCACAAGCAAGTCTTCCATTTTGAGTTTCCATAACTCAAAGTTGCCACCATTGAATTTTTCAATCTCAACTCTACCTGATGTACTCACCATCTCAAATAGAACTAAGTTCTAACTTTACAATACTCCCACTAGAACAATATTAGCACAAAAAACCAGCCTTACTAACAAGGATAACACAACTGGCCAAGCTCTGATACCACTTGAAAGGAAAATAGAGGTGTGGAATCACTTTCCTAACGATAATATAATAGAGGACAAGTGCAAAAGACTAGTTTTAAAGCTTC
Source organism: Sequoiadendron giganteum (assembly GCA_007115665.2). NCBI lineage: Eukaryota > Viridiplantae > Streptophyta > Pinopsida > Cupressales > Cupressaceae > Sequoiadendron > Sequoiadendron giganteum. Next base: position 279,985,278 of record CM021104.1, on the reverse strand, counting down.
TTAAAACAACTGAGATGAACACATACATAATATAAAGGATAACAAAAAAAAGCAATCACATATAACACCAGAATTTACGTGGGAAAACCCTTTCGGGAAAAAACCCACCACACCAAGAGAAGACACTTTATATTACAGTAAATAAATTACATACAAAGTTCACAATCCTCACTCTCTAATAGTTAGCTGATAGTAGCAGACTTGAGCATACATACATTTACAATTACAATACTTCTACAAGTATACAATGAATACAATACTCTTTCTATCACTCTTACAATTATATTCTTCACCATCACCCTTCAATTACTTATATGAATGTAATTGATTATACAAGTCTTACATTGCATTAATCATGCCAACAAATCATAGGTCTTAATAATGCACTGATCACCCAATCAAGCAATATGATCTTTTGATCGATCTTCTCTACATCGGACCGCCCAAGAATTAATTTCCCTTACCTTAATCGGATCCTTTCACCAACCGAAACATGTCTTGCATTTACTACTTTCACTGCGTCAGACATCGACCAATCAGGTATTGAATTCTTTCCACGCGTCACCTTCCCATTCGCTGATTGCTTTGACCATGAGTAATAACTATCACCCGAGCTTCAAGCTTCTTTTACCGCGCCACTGCCAAGCCCTGTGAGACCTCCCACGGTATGGAAATTCCACCGCCCAATTGCAGGTCCCTTCTAACATTGTTGCGGTACTGAGGTAGTGGCCTGTCTGCTAGCTCGCCGCTTAACACCACATCATCGCCGAGCTTAGATCGACCTTCCGCGGTATAGCAGTGCCACCACCCAACTGCGAGAGGCTAAGCAAAGCCTCCTGTGGTATGGTGGTAACCACCTGTGCCAACCGTCTAGCTCCACTATGCTACCAATCCCCGACTGCAAGTTCTCCATGGTAAGGAGGTAACCATTATCTTTGACCGCCATAGCTTACTGCACCACCACAACATGGCTGAAAGGCCATCGCAGTAGGGCAGTAAGCATTTTTCATAGACCGCTAGCCATTTATTGCGGCCACCGCGACTTCACTGAGAGACACCCTCGGTAAGGTGGTAACCGTTAGACTGACCACCACCCTTCACCGTGCCACCGTGCCATCACCGAACAACCTCCGTGGTAGGGAGGTAAGGCTTTGCCCTGATTGCGCTCATCAACCATGCTACTGTCAGCTTGAGACGGAGGCTTCGTGGTATGGCAGTGACACCGCCCAACCGCAAACAGACTGACAGAGGCTAGCGGTAAAGCGGTAAACCGCTAGACCGCGCCTCTATGAAAGACTCTCAGCGGTAGAGCGGTAATGGAAGAGAATGAAGATAATTTCACCAAGTCTTTTCAGAGGTCCAAGCTAGAAGTTGAGACACCTATTCCCAACAAATAGTAGCAGAGAAGGATAGAGCAACATAAAGCTTCAACAACTTCGACAATCAAAGATAGAGAAATTCTAACTATAATTAGATCAACAATAATGAGAAGAAATAGAGAACACACACATGCACAAGGAGACACCATATTTACATGGAAAACTCAATGGGAGAAAAACCAGGGTGAGATTTAACTCACAATATAAAGGCTCACTACCAAAAAGGACTTGCAAACCAAGGCTCACTACCTCAACGCAAGATACAAAGGACTTGTTGAACTGAAACAATCACAATTTTAGGAGCAAGATACAAGGAAATGATGATATTCACTATCTCATAGCAGGATACAAAGATTTAGATAAAGATTACAATATTTGTCAACAATTCACTTTGTTGACTGAGGCATGAAGGTGTATCTGATATTTCTTCTACACATTGTAGCACTAGCTCTGTTGGATATTCAATAGATTCCACATTCACACTTCTTCACACTTTTTCACACTTCCATACATCTTGCATCTGAAATGATCTTGCATTTATATCCATCGTAATTATTCAAAACTTTAATTAGGTTGGCCAAGAAAGAATATAATCAATGAATTCAACAAGTCGACAACCAAAACATAATGTGGTCATATCCCAAAGATAAAAAGGACAAAAAAAAACATTATTACATCTTCCAAAGTGATCCAAAACAATTCACAGACTGGCCCACTTTATTCTAAGTCGACATCAAGGAAACAAATAGATGAAAACATGAAGTGCATAACTAGTCGGCCCAAAAACATGCTTCTAATTGAATTTACTCAATTTAGTTCTAACCAAGATAGGCCAGGGCCCAAATCTAATTTGACACATCTTCAATTTCTAGTGCAGACCCCCAAGCACATGATGCAAGAAAAAGAACAAGTGCTTGTCATCCAGATATCCACAAATAACCGAAAAAACCAACTCAAGATATAATGCATCACCAAAGCGAACAATCAACAACATGAGGATCACATGGGGATGTTCCATGAACATCCAAAAACATTTCTGGAAACTTCTTTCATACTTTCATGTCATCAATAGCCACCGCAAACCAAACAAGAACAAAATACTTCATCCAGGAAGCATAGAACACATAACCAAAAGATATAAAATTAACATATCAACTTGTGGACCACTTCAACAAATGAGATTGGAGCTAAGACATCACACATACATTGAGAACACATTCAACAAGTTGTAGGATCAAAGACATCAATGTGGAGAAATGCAGAGCATTTCGTGTACCAATCCAGACAACCAAGAACACTGCCAACCTTCTGCAATTTACAAAAATCTCCTTGGCAACACTAATGACTAGAAAAGATAGGAGTGCAACATCCACATAACAAAAAATTTGAATCCCAAACCACAAGACCATATCTTCAACAATGGAGGAATGCAGAGTATTCTCCCAAACAGACTATAAAGCAACTTCTTGAACTAGAAACACTTGAGTAACTTGCGAAGGCCAAATCTTTATTTCAACAACATATGATTTATTAGGAACATCAGGAGAGATCATAAGACATACTGTAGACCTTCAACAACATCTCTCCACTATCAACAATACTTTAATTCTTCTAATCCTCATCTTAATGCTTCTAATCCTCATCTTAATATATCATTATGAAACTAACTCTGCTGATAGAAATCATACTCAATGACATCCAACCATGAACTTTAGAAAACACTGAATATAGAAATGACAACCAATGCCAATGACTAACAACATTCCTTACTTCTCAAGTGCTGACATCAATGACAACCAATAATCACTGTTGTCATCAATGATAACAACTGCTAACAATCTCACAAAAATCTCCTTAAGTGTTGATATTAATGACAACCATTGCCAACAAACACAACCTTCAATTTTTGGTGCAAACCCCCAAACACACAATACAAGCAAGAGAACAAGCCCTTTTCAATCAAATATCCACAAATAACCCAGACAACCAACTCAAGACATAATGCAACACCAAAGCGGTCAATCAACAACATGCATATCTCATGGGGATGTTGCACGAACATCCAAAAAAGTTTCTAGAAACTTTTTTCATGTTGTCATGCCATTAATAGCCACCACAAACCAAATAGGAATAGAATACTTCATCCATGAAGCACAAAACACATAGACATAAGATATAACATTAAGATATCAACTTGTGGACCACTTCAATACATGAGATTGGAATTGAGACATCACACAAATATTGAGAACACATTCGCAATGCCATAGGAGCAGAGACATCAATACAAAGAAATATAGAGAATTTCTTGGACCAGTTGAGACAACCAACAACACTGCCAACCTTCTACAATTTACATAAATATCCTTGGAAAAATTGGTGACCTAAAAAGATAGGAATGCAACATCCATAGAAAAAAAACTTTGAATCCAAAACCAAAAGACCATATATTCAATAGTGGAGGAATATGGAGCATTCTCCCAAACAGACTTTAAAGCAACTTCCTGAACCAAAAAAACTTGAGCAACTTGCAGAGGCCAAATCTTTCTTTCAACAACATATTATTTATTAGGAACATCAGGAGAGAGCATAAGACATATTGTATACCTTCAAAAACATCTCTCCATTATCACCAATACTTCTACAGCTTCTAATCCTCATCTTAATATATCATTATGAAACTAACTCTACTGATAGAAATCATACTCAATCACATCCAACTATGAACTTCAGCAAATACTAAATTCAGCAATGACAACCAATACCAAGTACTAACAACCTTCCTTACTTCTCAAGTGCTGACATCAATGACAACCAACAATCAGTCTTGTCATCAATGACAACAACTACCAACAATATTACACAATTATCCTCAAGTGTTGACATCAGTGAAAACCATTGCCAAAAATCTCCCTCTTTGGAATTGATGGAAACACACCTACTTACTCTCCCCCTTTGACATCAAGGACAAAGGGCCATGCATATTTGCACAAATCAGCAAGACATTATTTGTCCTCAAGGACAAAGGGAAAAAGATCTTCTATTGAAGAAGCAACACATTCTTGCCCTTTGACCGACGACACTTTTTATCAATTTTTACACAACTGCATCAAAACTCCCACTGAGTGGTTGCACATATCAATCCAGGAGAAAATGATATGACATGAATTTATCCCCTAGAAAGATGCATCATATTATGCATCTAGTTAGAACAATGAGGGGAAAAAACCCCTAACTTTTGCTAGAGATACTCAAAAGTATCATTTGAAAGTGCCTTTGTGAAGATATCTACAATCTAATCCTTGGTAGGCACATACTCCATTCTGATTTAATGCTCTGCAACCTTCTCTCTGAGAAAGCTATACTAGATAGAGATGTGTTTAGTCCTTGAATGCATTACTGGATTATTGGAAATATTAATTACACTTGTATTGTCACATAATATAGGCATGGGTTCATCATAAATGACCTTCATATCTTTCAAATTTTGCTTCATCTAAAGAACCTAAGTGCAACAAGATATTGCATCAATATATGCAACCTTTGTAGTGGATAAAGACATAGAGTCCTTTTACTAAACCAAGAGACCAATCTGTCTCCCAAAAAGAATGCACTTCCACTTGTACTTCTTCAGTCATCCACACAACATACCTAATTAGCATCAATATAGGCACTCAAAGACAAGTTATTATCCTTTTTATATCATAGGCCATAATCCGAAGTTCCTTTAAGGTATCTAAATATTCTTCTCATTGATTTTTCATGAGATTGCTTAGGATTAGATTGAAATATGGCAACCAAAAATACCACATGCATAATATTAGGTCTAGAAGTATTTAAGTATAGTAAAATTCCAATCATAGACGTATAAAGAGTCTAATCAACTTCCAGAGACTCATCAGATTTTCTCAAGTGACAACTAGTCACCATAGGAGTACCCACTAGTTTTGAATCCTCCATGCCAAATTTATTTAACATCTCCTTGATATATTTTGCTTGATAAATGAAGATATCATCATCTTGATGAATAATTTGAAGCCCAAGGAAGAAGGATAACTCACCAATCATTGACATCTCAAATTATTTTTGTATCTCTTTTGCAAAATTATTACACATATCATCATTTCTACCAAAGATGATGTCATCAACATATACAAGCACAATCAACAACTTGTCTTCCTAAACCTTAATGTACTGAATTCTATGATAATTGAAAACCATTTGATTTCTCAATATATGCCTCTTCTTCTATATCACCATTCAAGAAAGTTGACTTGACATCCATTTGATATACCTTGAAGTTCTTATGAGCAGCAAGAGCAAGAAACATCCTTTTGCTTCCATTCTGGCTACCAGAGCAAAAGTCTCCTCAAAATCAACTCCTTCAATTTGTGAGTAGCCTTTGCAAACCAATCTAGCTTTGTTCCTTACTACTTCCCCATCTTCATTCAGCTTATTCCAAAACACCCACTTTGTTCTCAATGCATTCTTATCAGCTAGTTTGGGAACTAATTCCCAAGTTTGATTCTTCTCTATATGATCCAATTCTTCTTTTATGCTAAAGTCTTCAACACCTTTTTCTTTTTAGGGGCTAAAAAGTTCTGCAAGTGAAATCTTCCCCTACGATAATGCTCTATCTTAGTTTGTTATAGGATCTTGTGAAAAGTGCACAAGTGTAGAATCATCTTTCCTCCCATCGTCTTCTTTCCATAACTTTTCATTTCCCTTCTTTTGTTGATTGAGTATTTCATCCCTTTTCATATTCTAAATAAGTGGCTTCACAAAACCACTCCTACAATGGTTTGCCTTGTGTCCCATCTTATTGTATTTGTAGCACACAATGTTGTGCTTTAGAACAAAGTAGTTCATATTCACCTTAGATCTGCACTCATCAACCTTGTGACCATAGTTGTTGCAAGGATAGCAATATCCATGAAATAAGACAATGTTGTTTCTTTGAGGCACAGATTATCTTCTACCCATATTATCATTCCTTCTTTGTCTAACTCTATAATCAACAACCTTATGTCTAAAATTATTGCAAGAAAAATAGTAACCTTGAAAGGATTGAATGAACCTGGTAGGAGCATGTTGTCTTGTAGATGGAAGACTTCTAAATCCCTTTTTCTTTTGGTCAAAAATTGATCCACCTTATTTCTTTCCATTTTGAATAGTCTTTGCATCTCTGGAGCCATCTTTCTTAGAATATTCAATGCAAGCTTTCTCCTTCTCTACTTCATTCCTTCCATCATATTTGGAGTTATTCTTAGGATCAGACTTCTTTCCTCTGTCAATTTGTTCTTTTTCTCTTTTTAGGGCATTCCTTAGAGTGGAAATTTCCTCTTCAAGTTTTAAACATTCATCTATTTTGTCATTGACCTTGACATTCGAGAAATACTCAATCCTTTTTCCTTCTTCAAACTTTACTTTTAAATAAAAGATCATACATTCTACTCATTTTAGTTTGATTTCACCTTCTTCTACCTTGGCTTTCAACTTGTCAGTTTCTTCCTTTGATTTTTCAAGCGAGGTCTCATATTTCTGATTTAGTCCCCTTGCTTCATTCAGGTCTTTCAAAGTAGATTGAAGTTTTCCTCAAAAACCTATTTCCCAATCATTTGAGTTGAAATCCCAACCTTTAGGTTCCATCTAGAATCAATTGATTCTAGATCCTCATCACTCAAGGTGTTGGACTCCTTACATTTTTCAACATTACATTTTCTATCAGCAGTATTGAAGGCCATAAAGAGGGTTTCATCATTTGAATCATTCTCCTCATCTTTAGAGGAACCACTGCTTTCTTTAAAGTAGAGATTATTTTTGACCTTATCTCTTTTATTACTATCATTTTATTATTTATAAGGACATTTAGATGAAAAATGACCAAGTCTTCCAATTGAAAAATTTGAAAGGTAACTTACCTTTGTACTTGTTGGTTCCTTTCTCCAGTCTTCTTACAAAGTTTGCTTCAACCTCATCAAATTCATCATTTTGATCAACAACTTCATCTTCAATATTTTTGTTAGCTTTGAAAGTAACTTCCTTCTTTGGGGCATCTATATCAAATTATCTCATTTAAAAGGAAATAAGAGCACCAAACACTTCATCAACATAATACTAATCCAAGTCTTTAGATTCTTCAATGGAAAACACCTTATGATTATAAGTTTTAGGGAGAGATATCAGAACCTTCTTCACAATCTCACTTTCTTTTACTTCTCCACCAAGTCCGGTGCTTCCAAAGACAACTTCTTGTACTCGAAGCATGTAACTTGCAATGTTTTCATCTTCTGTTATCTCTATAGTTAAATCTCCTTTTAAAGATCTACATCTTAGCTTGCTTGACTTTTGTATCACCTTCATATATGTTGCTAATATTTTCACAGACTTCCTTAGTAGAGTTGCAATTCATCACCTTCAAAAGATCTAAATCAACCAATCCATATAAGAGAGCATTCTTAGCTATGGCATTGCATTCATATGATTTAATTTTAGCAAGATCTTTTAAAGGAGTAGTAGGAGTAGTATAGCCATATTTGACTAATTTCCAAACACCAAACCCTAGGGAGTTTTAATGTCCTTCCATTCTCAATTTATAGAAAGAATAATTAGTCCCATCAAACCTAGGACCCTTGTATGAACCATCATGTGCCATCTCAAATCTTTGCCTCAAGTTGTTAGGCTTCTTCAGAGGAATTTGGCTCTAATACCAATTTTTGGACACACTCGAAGAGTGAGGGGGGTGAATTATTCTACACATAAACTTAAACCTTTTCGAAACTTAGAAACTCTTTAGTACAATACCAACTTATTAATACAATAAAAACCCTTAAACAAAATAGTAGCAGAGAAGGATATAGCAGTATAAAGCTTCAAGAACTTTGACAATGAAAGAGATAGTAGTTATAACTATAATAAGATCAATAACAATGAGAAAGAAATATAGAACACACACATGCACAATGAGACACCAAATTTACATGGAAAAAAAATGAGGGAAAAACCATGGCGAGATTTAACTCACAATATAAAGGCTTGCTGCCAAAAAGGACTTGCAAACCAAGGCTCACTACCTTAACACAAGATATAAAGGAAATTTTGAACTGAAGCAATCACAACTTCAATAGCAAGATAGAAGGTCCTAATGAGTTTCACTATCTCAGAGCAGGATACTAAGATTTAGATAAGGATTACAATATTTGTCAATAATTCACTCTATTGACTGAGGCATTAAGGCACACATGATCTTTCTTCTACAAACTATAGCACTATCTCTATTGGATATTCAATAAATTCTAAATTCACACTTGTTCACACTTCCATATATCTTGCATTTATATCCACTACAATCCTTCAAAACTTCAATTAGGTCAGCTAGGAAAGAATATAATCAATGAATTCAACAAGTTGGCCACAAAAACATAATATGGTCCTATCCCGAAGATACAAAGGAGCAAAAAAACATTATTACATCTTCCAAAGTGATCCAAAACAATTCACATGTTGGCACACATCATTCTAAGTCAACATCAAGGAAACAAGTAGATGAAAACATGAAGCACATAACTAGTCGACCCAAAATATTCTTCTAACTAAATTTACTCAATGTAATTCTAACCAAGATAGGTCAAGACCCAAATCTGACTTAACACATCTTAAATTTTTGGTGTAGACCCCCAAGAACACAATGCAAGAAAAAGAACAAGCCCTTGTCAGCTAGATATCCATAAATAACCTAGACAACCAAATCAAGACACAATGCAACATTGAAGCAGACAATTAGAAACATGTGGATCATATGGAGATGTTCCATGAACATCCAAAAACACTTCCAAAAACCTCTTTCATATTTTCATACCATAAATAGCCACCGTAGACCAAACAAGAACAAAATAATTCATCTAGGAAGAATAGAGCACATAGCCGGAAGATATAACATTAACATATCAACTTGTGGACCACTTCAACACATGAGATCAAAACTAAGACATCGCACAAATATTGAGAACACATTCACCAAGATGTAGGAGTAGAGACATCAATATAGAGAAATGTGGAGCATTTCCCCTATCAGTTCGGACAACCAACAACATTGCCAACGTTATGAAATATACAAAAATCTCTTTGGTAACATTGGTGACTAGAAAATATAGGAGTGCAACATCCACAAAACAAAAAAATTGAATCCAAAATTGTAAGAACATATCTTCAATAGTGGAGGAATGCAGAGCATTCTCCCAAACAAACTTTAAAGTAGCTTCCTAAACTAGAAATACTTGAGCAACTTGTGGAGACCAAGTATTTCTTTTAGCAACATATGATTTATCAAGAAAATCGAGAGAGAGCATAAGACATATTGTAGACCTTCAACAACATCTCTCCACTATCAACAATACTTCCAATGATTCTAATCCTCATCTTAGTGCTTCTAATCATCTTAATATATCATTATGAAACTAACTTTGCTAATATAAATCATACTCAATGACATCTAACCATGAACTTTAGAAAACATTGAATATATCAATGAAAACCAATTCCAAGGACTAAAAACCTTCCTTACTTATCAAGTGTTGAAATCAATGATGACCAACAATCAATGTTATCATCAATGAAAACAACTACCAACAATCTCACATAAATCTCCTCAGATATTGACATCAATGACAATCACTTCCAACAAACACAATCCTTTTTCTCCTCTCTTTCTTATAGTTGGTAGAGCTGAAGTGAATTTGGAGAAGATTGAAGACCTAACATCAAGATCAAGCATTCAAGCATATTCATTCATCAAATTAGGGTAAGATCAAATTTTCATCAATAGATAAAGTTCTAAAGTTGAGTTTGACAGGGAAGCACCTATAGATTGCAGCTCACCCGTATTTGTTTAGAGATTTGAGAAAGCATCATTCTTAATCTAGGGCACCCACGCCCTTGACCAGTCAGTTTGTGTCCATATTTGAATGCCAAGCTCTGATGTCTTTGCCCTCTACTTTTCTATTCTCAGTTTTTGCTTAACATTTCTATGCTATTTTGTATTTACATCGGTTTGTTGTAGTAGCATAGTTGACCTAGTTCCACATTTACAAAATCACATTCAAATCTATTCAATTTCTAAACAACCCAACCCAAAGGTGATCAAAATCTTGATCAACCATTCTGACTCTTCCTTGAGGATAGTATCCAAGTGATTTTGTGTCCCCTCAAGGTTGTAGGTTAGAGGTGTTATTTAAACCCTAGATCCCTTTTTCCTACACCATATATATATATACACACAAATCAATTTTAATAGTTGCACATATATTTGCATTATATTTATCTATAACTTCTCTTGATACATATATATATATATATATATATATATATATATATAGAGAGAGAGAGAGAGAGAGAGAGAGAGAGAGAGAGAGAGAGAGAGAGAGAGAGAGAGAGAGAGAGAGAGATGACTATATATGCATTTTTTTTTATCAACTAAATTAAAATAACAAGTGGAGATTATTCATAGTTGTCTATTAGCTATTTTATACATTTAAATTTATGTGTGCACAACTATGTGTAAACTTAAACTATCAACAAACAACGGAATTTTAAACACAATGAAATATAAATATTTATAACTAAACTTGTGAAGGAATACATAATTTTGCAAACAACTTGCTAGAATTAAGAAGGATGCCTTATATATTTTTAATTCCTTGTCTTTCCACTACTTTCATTTGCAAGGAATTTTTTAAGAGAAACTACAAAAACCATATCATTTATTTATCCATTTTAATAACTATTTTTAAAACCTTTTCATAGCAATATACATTAAAATTAATCTCTAACAAAGACTTCATACAAGTTACACAATAACATTTAAAAACTTGAAATAAATATTTTACAAGAAACCCTTTAAGGTTATTTCTCACAAACTTTCTTTCTATACATAAACATAATGATACTATGAAAAATTCCATCTCAATGGAAAGGTGTACTCTAAACTAATCCACCAACCTACATAGAAAGAAAACACAAAAAAAATTCCACAATGTCAATGGGAAGTTCACCTCCCAACCATAGGATTGCTCACAACCCACCTTGAGGTAAGAGGCCTTCAAGGAAACTTGAGTTGTACACACAAGGCAAGAAAACATAGATAAAAATTTATATCCAAACATAATACTTGCAAGTATAACTCCCATAAAAACCAAGGGGTTCACAACACAAGTGTATTCCTTAAGATTCAAATTTGGGGGATATGAGGGGATAAATCTCCAATAATGGGGAAATAAATAAAGAGAAAAAAAACTGCATCACAAATACTTATGCTATTCCTCTTATAAACTCTTATAAAAAAATCCACACCTTTCTCCCATCCAAAAATCCCAATAATATAAGGGTATTTATCCCAAGCTTACCCTTCTCAAAGGATAAGCATTTCCCTGTGGAGGATCCAACCTCTCTCTACCCATCCCTTGGGATGCTCTCATCAAGAGGGAGAGGTTATCCCATCACAACTCATCCCAAACATTACACAAACACATGAATAAAACTAATACACAAAGGCATTTACACATAAAACTTTATTAACATACATCTACACAAGCATTCAAAATAAAGGTATATCAAAAGAAGCATAGAAGCCTACCTCTCTAAGATTCCAAGGGACTTGATGAATATTTAATTAATATCTCCAAGAAAAATCCACTTGAAGACTCCTTCCCTCAAATATAAGCTCTTAAAAAATCCTTCCATCTCTCTCAATTATATAAGACAAAATGAAAATGAACCAAAAATCCCTTCATCCTCAAAAATAGGATAACTAGAAATTATAATTTTAAAATTCTTTTATCAGGAAGTGAAACTTGTCACCTTGTCATTCACCCAAAAGCATCTCTCCCCACTTGCTCTCACATGTGTGAGACACTAGGGAGTTGGGAGAACTTAGACACTCTTCCTCGTGGGAAGCTTCTAAGTGTTCTCACATATGTGTGAGTCATTGTTCTTAGACACTCCACCCCATGAGAATATTCAAAGCATGCTCACATATGTGTATGATTCATTGGAAACTAACCAACCCAAACAAACCTTGAATAATTAGAATGGGATGATAGCATATCAACCAACCCACTTCCCAAATCCAATTTTTGTCACATCCTTCCAAATACATTTAAAATGATGCATAACTTGATTAAAACCTAAGATAAGTAGTCCAATATGAAACTAACCAATAATTACATACCTTAGGACCTTGAAAACACTAAAAAGAAGAAGAAAATGACATTTAGTGATCCTTTTCTAACCAAATAAAGAGAAAATCCGAAATTGTACAACAAATATTCCAACTCATCTTACATTCCAATCCAACCAATCTTAGGACATGTTGATGGTAGTTTTATCACAACCAACTCTGAGTAACGATAGATTGCTACTCCTCTTGTAAAATGAGGACTTCTACTCTAGGGTTCCTTTTTAGCCAGGTCTTGACCATAATGGGTAGCCTAGTGGCCTATGTGATTAGTTAATAAGGGGTATTTTTATTGGTAACCTAGATTTCCAGACAAAATATTAGGGTAAGAGGTTGGGAAACAATTTAACATAAATAGACAGTGAAAAATTTCATTCAATTTGTCAACTTTGATAGGTTAGGAAAAATCAATAAATCAATATCATAATGATCAATATTCACACAATCATATATAATATTGATGCAATCAGCAAAGGAAAAATAGAATATTCATAGTTTTCAAGTCATATCATATCAAAACACCATATCCATACATTCATTTGAGACAATATTCTATGTAACATAATAATGAATCAATGATTTCACTAGTTTATTCAACTTTGACAAATAAAAATGAGCATACCATCACCTATTATCAAGATTCCATTTTCTAACAACAAGTGCTATCCTTTGATTATATATTAAAATCCACAAAATTTAATAGAAATAATCACATTGAAAATGTATCAATTTATGTATTCACAATGATTTATGATCTTTCAAATGGTTCAAAAGAAAATATAAATAGGAACCATGTGTTCGAATACTTATGGATTTGAAAGGTGTCTTATGGAGTTTGAACTTGGGGGACCAACCCTAACTAAATAAACAACCACATAAACTTATACTAGCCAGAACTCAACTAAGAAAACTATAAATCTATTGAGAACCTAATGCTACATCAGTATTTTTCCAATTTGAACACAAATTTATTACAAATTATTTAAAATGAAAAATAAAATTTTGGCATAGCATTATTTGAAAATAGGAAAGATTTATAAAAAATCATTAACAACTTTATTTAGATCGTTCATATTTAGTCCCTTATGATATTGCAATTTGATCCTTTGCAAAAAAGTAGAATCCTCGAGCTTTTCTTGCAACTCATCAAAAGTCACCAACTCATCCTGAAACTTTTGAATATCTTCTTTCCTCCTCATCATATGATCGATGGATTCCTCAAATATCGGACCATGTAAATAATCTACAAATTTTTTGATCATCTTAGTTGGGGAGGCTACCATGGATGAGGTTTCCCAAAATGTGCAAGTAAGATTTTTAATGAATCATTCAATATTCATCATAGCCTGATCAACTAGTCCTTTATTTTTGTTCAACTTTCTTTACAATTTTTTTTCAATACTTTAACTCTCAATTAATTAGACTTCAACCATTCCTTTGGCTAGTCTTGGTCATTTTCCTTAATCATTATTTCCTTTATAATTTCTTTTTTAGATGCATCATTTATTTTCTATAAAATTGGAAGAAAGATTTCCCACATGAGAAAATATTTATTTATTTATACTCTATTTAATGAGCTAGAGTATCCTCATTGTTAATAAAATGGTAGGCCTTCATTGCATTCTTTATTATCCTTGTCCCAAGTGCTTACAAATCCTCTCCATTATTTAGCAGCTGAAAGGATGCCTTTAGGGTTTGGACATTGAGCATCCTTATTTAGTGTGGCTTGCAATATTGGTGCAAGTACAACATAATAAATTTAACCAATTAAATGAATAACATAGGATATTATTTGTGATATGTGATCCTTAAGCTCTTCCTTGGTATTCTCATTCTTTTTCATTCTATTCAGGATGATTGAAATAACCATCTACATGAATTATTTATCTTCTTCTCTCATCTGAGCTCCCAAGTTTGTTTGTTGCATTTGGTAATCCCCACATACCATGTCCGATTTTTGGTTTACCAACCATAGGGATAGAAACTTGTGCTATTATATTACCATGCTCATCTATAGTAGTTGTGGAGATCCTTCTTTCTCTTTTATTCCTTCCAATAGGTGCTTGGAATGCCTTAGCAAAAATGGAAAAATCCTCCTCTTCCTCTTGGACATATGTTCTTTTATTGTTTCAAATTGTATGGTTTAACCATATTGGGAGGGTAGATGTTCTTTCTTGTGAAGGAGAGGGAATAAAATTTATGTTTTCTAAAGCTTGAGAATCTTCATGATCATCCTCAGCTTCTTCCTTTTGGAGTTCAATTTCCTCCTTTTCATCAGTCTCTCCTTGCTCACCCTCATTCAAAGTCCTCTACTCTACACTTCCAAACTATTCTTCTTGCTTAAGAGGTGGAGGAATGTAATTGTCAAGTGGAGGTGAAGGAGGGGGAGTAGGGATATGAGTATCAAGTAGAGGTGAAGGATGGGGAGTGGGGATATGAGGAGGAATGGGAGGTTAAGTAGGAGGTTCCATAGTGAGAATAACTATTTGTGATGAAGGATGTGGTGGTAGAGATGGGATAGGAGACTCATGTGGAGGAGATGAAGAAGGAGTCAATGACTCAGACTCATGGAGGGGAGACATGGAGGAAGATAGATGATAAGAATAAGTTTGGGATGTTTGTGCTATCCTCCTTCTCTATAGAGGAACCTCTTATTCAATTTCTTCCTCGATAGTTTCTATGATTCTTATCTCTTCTCACTCTTTCCTTTTCAATCCTGTTATTATGGATGTTTCCTTTTATTTTGTAGTTGTAACATTAAATTAATTTTCAACCTTCTTGGTTTATTGCTCCTAATATAGATTGCAACAACTCCATCATAGGGAAAAGTGTAGTCAACCACCATTTTGAGCACACTATCATAGTAGCTTCCCTAACCTCCATGGTTACATCTTATTCTATTAAGAAGTCTATATTGTGAATATGTTGGTTGAAGATCCCTTAGGAATTATACATAGGATCCAAAACTTTCTCATTATCTCTTAAATCTTTAGGCACTTTGACCATATTATAATTTCTCATCAGATCCATGGCCAGTCTACATTAGTCTTTCATTCTAATCTCATATTTATCTTTACAATTTGACCAATGGTCCTCCAAGGCAGGCTCATGCTTGTAAAATGAACCAATGACTTTATTGATCTTCCTAATTGGGCCAAACTTATTCTTAGGGTCATTGTACAAATTCATTGTCCACAAGGCCATTTATGTCTCAACGGTTTTGGTAGCCTGCATATTAGCACATGAATATACTCCAATTTTGATGGGGAATGAGTACCCTAACTTATGTTTCCTTGCTATAATTTTATAGATTTCAACCACTTGTTTGAAAATTTCTAACAAAATCAGCCTATCACTTGGGTATCTTGGAAATTTCTGAGGGGCTTTGTGAAATCTTGCCACTCTAATGTAAGTGAAGGTCTTAAAATAGATGTACTAGTTTCCCTATTTTTTCAACTCAGCTATTGCCTCCATTGAGGTTCTCTTTGAAAAATCATTCTCTAATACTCTAATGATTGCATATACAAAAGCATCATTTACCACACAATAGTTCCTATTGATAGATTCCAATTATAATTGGGAATAGTGGTCATAAATTTTGGTTTCTCCCATCTAGAGAGTTCTTACCCTCATTAATATTACAAAGGTTTCCTGACATGCCAATAAATATTCCAAAATATGAGGTTATGTAGAACTCAATGCTCTCCAGGACATCCATCAATTGTTCATGTAAAGTGTCACTGATGATAGTTTCCCAATCTATCCTTTTGTCTGCAACGACCATTAAATATAATAGCACATCCAAGGATGGAAGTCTCAAGCATGAGGATTCTCATACACCCTACTAAGGAGTGTAATTTGGTATCTAGCATCTTATATGAATTCAATTTTATGTTGTACCTTAGCCATCTTTAATTCCAATTAACTTGGGTTGAGTAGGAGTTGGTTGTTGGTGAAATTGAGACAATGTACATTATTCTTTTCATAATGATCCAATGCCTTTTGAATATCAATGGATTCATATTTTGGGCAAGTAGGAATCCCAAATACCCTCTCTATCATATTTGAACTTATGTCCATCACTACTTCCCTAGAGGGTCCAATGATCTTTCTCTATATTTGGTCATAATATTGTGCACATGTCATTACCAATTCAAGTGACTATACTACCACAAGAAATGTAGTTCCTTCCACTAATATTGATTTGGCCATGGTTGTTCTTTACTCTTCATTGTGTACTCTTCACAAGAACTCATTCATGTATTTATGTCCCAAATAAGTTTCTCTGATATATGTGTAAGAAGAGAACATTTTGGAAGGGGGGTGATATATCTTGTACTAGTACTTCATATTTAATCCTTTCCCTTGAAAATTTCCTACATATTCAAACCATCACCAATTAGGGGATAAAAGTTCAAAAAATTCACCTTCATACCTACAACTATCTTAATTTGAGAAAACGTCCCTATTGAGTTTTGAAGTTAAGTTATTTCCATGTCCATTGCAAAGGAGAAGCCTTAAATCCATACTTAGCCATAATATCATCTTTTTGGGAATTGAACTTTGATCATGTACTACCAATCACTTTAAAAAAGACATGTTAATCTTAGAGAAATAATCCCAAACACCAATATTTGGAAGATGTGTCAAATTTGACCCAAATGATCAATTGTTGAAGTTTAGACATATTCTCTATCTCTTGTTCAAAGAAACCATTAGAGTTAAAATAAACACCCGAAGACCAACAACAAAGATTATCAAAAGTTAATAACAATGTTTGTCGAGAATTGAGATATGAGAAGAACCAATATTTCCTTCCTTGAAATTTGGTAATGTTCAAGGAGGATATTTGATTATCGAATACCTAAAAGGTTGTTAGAACATCAAAACCATCAAAAATCGAGATCCATTTTTATCAACCTTTTAGGAAAATATCTCAATTACCAAACTTTGAAAGATCTTATAAGTTTAGAACAAAGTGTCAGTAACATCACGTAATATTTAAGATAAAATAATGTAATCAACAATGATTATTCCCAATTATTGAAATCCACAAGAAAATGGATGTTTTGACTATTGACTTCAAAAATCGGGATTCAGAAAGAACCCTCATCTCTTAAGGAGTATTGTTAGTGTAAATAGGTAATTTTAATATCTAGTTATTAGTGGGGTCCTATTTACATGTTAAGTCTACTTAGGTCCTAGGCATATTTCTAGAAGCTTTAAGTTGTTTAAATAATATTTTATCTTTCTAGATTTTATTTAATACTAGAGTCCTAGGTCATTTAATAATGATACAAGTCATTTAATGTTTTTCATTTGGTACTTCATCACACCTTGTCTATATAAGCAAGGTCATTATACATTTTTTTGTATACCTCATCATCATATTTGATAGATCTTAAATCAATAAAATTCATTTCTTGCATACTCTCTTGTGGAAGGTTTCAATTGTTTTTGTAGGTGGTCTTGGGTATAGAGCTAATCTTCAGCTCCTACATGGTATCAAAGTCATGACCATGCAAGTTCCTTCTCAGATTTGAGGGTAGAACTACTTCAAGATGAGATATCTTGGTGGTTTTTAGTAAAGTTGAGTATGCTCTTCTCTTGCACCATATGGTGATATGGAGAATCTATAATTTTTTTTAAAAATACTAGATTTAGGGTGTCCTTTTTTTAGGTTTTATATTAGGTTGATTTTAGAGCATCTTGGGTCAAAAAGACCCTTCCATTGAATCTAGAAGGCCTAGAAAGCCCCATTTTCATATAAAATACTTCATATTTTGAAGATTAAAAATGGTGATTTTTAAAAATTTTCACACGACTATCTTAAATTGGACGACCAAATGACTGTCACAAAGGACTGTGTTAAATTTGATGATTATATAGTCATCATACTAGTGCTCAGTCCAATTCACCAACTTCAGGTTTAATGGGGTAACCACCCGCCAACCCTCAGGGGGCTTAATTTTGGCCCCTCAAGCCTTAATTAGGTAGTTTTTCTAAATAACCATAACTTTTGACTCAGATATCATATTTTTGAAAACAAAATATCATGGGAAAGTTGGTTTTGAGCACTTTCTAGTGGTTTAGGTATTATTATTAGGTTATGATCCTAGAATATTTTATTTCTGTTTGAATTCGGATCTCCCATTTGGACCTCCAAGCTCATAAATTTTTCCCAAGATCTCTATTTTTCATGATTTTTGTGACATCAAAAAGGTATTAAGGAGATCTATCATTATACACATGCAACTTTCTAGATCAACTCCATGTATTATTTATTCAAATTTTGGCATAGTTGCATTCTGATTAATTACTTGGACATCCTGAATCTTGGAGAGGTTTTGTATTTTTGGGAAGGCTTCATTTATAGTATACATCATGTTTGGGGGTTTCTAATTGATGTTGATGGTTTCAATCTTTGTAATTTTGGAGATTTCTAATAGTTCATTATGTGTTTTTAATTTCATCCTTCTTTGATTATCTTGAAAAGGGAAAACTATAAACAATGGAGAGATGACACCATAAAACATCTTTGTTGGCTTCATATGTTGCCACATTTTTATGGTCTTGTTCCCCCTCTAGATAGTGATAGTAAGAAAATTTCTTGGAATTGCAAAATGGATAATGTCTTAGATGATGATAACATTTTGAATGCTATTGTTCATTTGGAGTGTCCTCATGCTCTTTGGACTAAAATTTGGGAGATATATGGAGATCCTGATACTCAACCATTCCCATATGATCATATTTCATATTGTCTTGTGCTCTTTAGTTTTAGATAAAATACTCTATCAGTAGGATATTATTTGAGAGTTTGATTATTTGGAGTACTTTAAATATTCAAAATATGAGGATGAGGTTTCTTGATATGTCTTCTCCTTTAGATCTACAGTTGTTGTACCTTTACCTTCATTGATTCCTTGTACAAAGTCATTGATTGAGGCTCTTGTCATTCCCGTTCAATATGACTATTCATTTTCTATTGGTGATTCATCAAGAACTTCCAGTGGTTTATTCCAACAGGTATCTCATTATCTTCTTGATTGGGATTCCTATTTATCAACATTGCATCTTTATTTGTGGAATCTCATATTCATATTTGGAAGACACATTTGAGGGGTTATTTCTCCTTTTTAAAGGCAATTGTTCACAACTATTATCAAACCATCATTATCTTTGGATATTGTTCAACATTAGTTTACACATAGTCTTTGTTTGTACCCTTATTCATTGATTGGGAATGTACATGATTTTATTGTGGCATAATCATCTACCATGGACAAGGATACACATGAGCATATTTCAGAGACACCATCATACATGTTTATTCTTCTTTCTTTCAATTAGAATGGGAAGCATTCTTGAATTTGTACTTGGTTTTGTCTCTTCCAAAAGGGAGACAAGTTATTTGTCAACATTGGATCATGCTTTGTCTTTAGGCACTCACCATTTTTGGAGGAGATTATTCATTATGGGGGGATACATAGTCTTTATCTTTCCCTCTTATCAGGGGCATCTATAGTGTATATTTGTGATGGATGTTGTACTTGGGGGTATCATGGAGTCCTCCATGTTTCATCACTTGATTGTATTTTTTCTCTCTTTTGGAGAGGAGTTCTTTTCCATGTAGTTTTTCTCCTTTTCTTCATTTGTGGGAGATTGAATTTGTACATAGGTATCTAAAATGGCCTCATAGTTGAGACCCATCCTTTCATCTTTACATCATTTGCATAATAATTGCTCCCTAAGTTACACTTAAGGGGGGGTATTGGCGTAAATAGGCAATTTTCCTATCTAGTTATTGTGGGGTCATATTTACATGTTAAGTCCACTTAGGTACTAAGCATATTTCTAGAAGATTTAAGTTGTTTAGATAAGATTTTAGCTTTTTAGCTTTTATTTAATACTAGATCTTAGGTCATTTAATAACGACTCTTGTCATTTAATACTGACTCGTGTCATTTTATAATGACACAAGTCATTTAATAATGACTCATGTCATTTAATAATGAAACTTGTGTCATTTAATGATGGCTTGTGTCATTTAATGATGGCTTGTGTCATTTAATGATGGCACATGTCATTTAATGATGGATCATGTCATTTAATGATGGATCATGTCATTTAATGATGGCTCGTGTCATTTAATGATGGTCGTGTCATTTAATGAAGACTTGTGCCATTTAATAATGATGCAAGTCATTTAATGATGACTCATTTCATTTAACGATGACTCGTGTCATTTAACGATGACTCGTGCCATTTAACGATGACTCGTGCAATTTAACGATGACTCGTGCCATTTAACGATGAATCGTGTCATTTAACGATGAATCGTGTTATTTAACAATGACTCATGTCATTTAAGGATGACTCGTGTCATTTAACAATGATTCTTTTCATTTAATGACGACTCTTGTCATTTAATGATGACTATTTTCATTTAATGATGACTCTTTTCATTTAATGATGACTTTTGTCATTTAATGATGACTTGTGTCATTTAATAATGACTCATGTCATTTATAATGACACAAGTCATTTATAATGAAACAAGTCATTTAATAATGACTCGTGCCATTTATAATGACTCGTGCCATTTAATAATGACTCGTGTCATTTATAATGACACAAGTCATTTAATAATGACTCGTGTCATTTATAATGACACAAGTCATTTAATAATGACACAAGTCATTTAATAATGACTCATGTCATTTATAATGACACAAGTCATTTAATGTTTTGTATTTGGTACCTCATCACACCTTATCTATATAAGCAAGGTCATTATACACTATTATAATATATCTCATCATCATATTTGATAGATCTTAATATCAAGAAAGCTTATTTCTTGCATACTCTCTTGTGGAAGGTTTCCATTGTTTTTGTAGGTGGTCTTAGGTATAGAGCTAACCTTCACCTCCTACAAGTAATACATTAATTATTAAAGGGGAGACCCAACATCCGATGACTGAAGAACTTAATGATTTTAGGAAAGTGACTCTAGGAGTTGGGGGTCGGTGATGAGTTTTATTCTTTTAAGAAGACTTCCAATAAGCATTAAGGAATAGGCTCGACATCTGATAATCAAAGAAATTAATGATTTTATGAGTCAGGGGCCAGTGATGAGTCTTATTCTTTTGAGAATACTTTCAATAAGTATTAAGGAATAGGCCCAACATCCAATGATCAAAATACTTAGTGAAATATTAAATTGCAAAGTGTGATGCCATGAGGGATTAGCAATATTTTAGAATGTCTACCAAAAGGGACTGAATGAAAATTTGGAACTCAACTAGATGTGATGATATCATAAACAAACTCTATTAGCACATTGGGGTAAAACAAGATTCAAGAAGGAGACAAAATGAAAAATAACAATAAAAAGAAGGAAAAATTTTGAAGCAATCAATGACAAAACAACAAAAAGAACCAAAAAAAGGAAAATGATGCGACAAAATCCCCAAGCTAAATCCAAAACACAAGAAACACACACAAGAGACGATGAAAATGTAGGAAGCTTTAAAATAACCATTAAATCACAATAGTGTCTAAAAAATTACCTGGAAATCATATGGATGAACAAAAGACGAGGACACACACTAATGAAATAGAGAAGCAAGACACCCACAAGAAAAAAAAAAGCACACTGAGCATACCAACATATAACATAACACCCATGAGCCAAATAAAAACTAGAAATCACACAAATACAAGATTGCTTATGGAATAATTATGAAGAAATTGTAGAGAAATAAAAGGAATATGACCAAAAACCTAAAGCAACGTGACTATCCCATAAAATCTCAAATTAAATGGCTCATTAAATTACAATTAATGCATCTGATGAAATTAAATGCTCTTTCAGGTGGGAAACCCAAAACAAAAAGATATCACTACCATCAAAAATTGGGTGTTGAATTTGTCACATGAAGCATGATGAAGAAGAAAGCCTCTATGGTCAAAACATTGAACCAAAAGACAATAAAAATAAAATATATCGGTGATCAAGCTTGATGAAGATGGCATGCCATAACAATAAACACTAAATCCGAAAAAAAACAACAAGAAGAAAAATAAAAAGTGTAAGGAAAACAACCCAAACCCAAACAAAACAAAACAAGGCGGGAGAAGAAAAAGAACAAAAAGGAAACAAAAGGGGGGGCCCATTTTGCAAAGGAAAATGGGGTGTGAGTGCAAGACACAACAAATAACAACCAAAAAAAGAAAATTCTCCTAGCATTTTATCACCTTGAAACTTCTTACCAACCCAAACTGCTAGGGATAAAAAAATTGATGTCACAAATAATTCTAAATTGACACGAGTATAAAACTAACAAATATCCTTCAGAGAATACTTGAATCTCATGGTGTATGCATAGATTTTTATTCCTTCAAATTCATGGTCAAGGAAAAAAAAGTTTAATTCAAGGAAAGCTTAATTGTTTGATTATATCTTTCTCCCAACCATAAGTCTTATTATACATACAACCTTTTTATTAAAGGGACTTGGTTGGTGTGACCTAGGCATTGCTCTAGTAGATGCCAAGCATCTATAGCCCTAATAGAGATACCTTTAATTTCCTCAAGCATAGCTCTACTACCATCCAGGTGTCCATAGGCTTGGTAGACGTTATTTGAGTCATCCAAATAATTAAGATTTTTAAATCTTAACTATTTTATTCTTTCCTCTCCTTTTCTCTCTTTTTTTCTCATATTTTTAGGTTTTCACCTGATCTCAAGTTGGGAATCACCATGGCAACTAAGAAAGATGATAACATTCATATTTCACTTGACTAAGAAGCCACTGTTGTTTGATCTTAACACACACATTTCTATTTTAATGATGGTAAAGATAAGTTTTGAAATAGTCCAATCTAGATTTTTGCAATTTCATGTACTAAGCAACCACTACTCTCAAACTTAAAATAAATTAATAAACCTTAGAGATTTGATCAATAGAAAACTTTGCTAAATAAATAATAACAAAACATATTGTATTTTCCACAAAGGCCTTTGTTGCAAGGAGGAAACTTTAGGAAAGAACACTTGTAGGAACAAAACAAAAGGAAACAAGGAAAAAGAACAAAATAAAAGAAACAAAAATGAAAAGGGACAAGAGGAAAAAAAAGGCCAATAGAAGGAAACACATGTGAGCATGAAAAAATAAAGAACCTAGCCTAAATATAGTACAAGTGAGGAGATATGGACTCCTGTAGATCTAAAATAATGCTTCAGGTACTATCCATTGATAGGAAATGGAATAGGTTCTTCGTTTAATGAGTTGATCCTAAATGTGTTTTCCCCTCAACTTTTTGATATTTTATAGTGACCTAACCAAATCCCTTGAAAATTTGGATGGTTTCCCTTCTTCTCTTTGGACTTATCCTAGAGGAGGACAATATTTGAAGTCCTAAGGGATTTAATCTTAGCTATTTTTTCAAACCATCATTTGACTACAACTTGGTGTTTGGAGACATGTTCTAGAGTAATTGTCATTTTCTCTTCTAAATTCAATAAGTTCATCAATCACATCTAGACATTATCATTCGTTTTGAGATAATCTCCCATGAAATTCAAAGTAGGAATCCTAAGGTTCATAGGAAACACAAGTTCCAAACCATACACAAGTTGGTAAGGAGAAGTTCCTAATGTATTCTTAACCCTAGTCCTATCAGGCCACAAAGAAAATTTATATGGGAATGCCAATCTTTAGGACTTTTGTGTTGCAACTTTATAATGTATCCAATCAAGTTCTTATTGGTTAATTCAAATACTTCATTTCCTTGAGGGTAATAATTGGAAGAGAACTTGAGGATTTCCTTATGCTCAAAATCCCACTATAGTTATTGAGTGAAAGAAATAGAAGGGTCGTTGTCACATACCAAGACAAAAGGCATTCCAAACCTAGTCATGACATGATCTTCTAAGAAATTTACCACCACCTTTGTTATGCATTACCTACAAGCCACCACCTTATACCATCTTGTACAATAGTATGTTGCCACTAGAATAAACCTATTTCTTGTAGAAGAATGAGGGTTAATCATTCCTATGAAATCTAGGGCCCATTGAGAAAAAAGACGTACCTCATATACTGGTTGTAATGACATTGGTGCATTTATTTCTTTATTAACATTGGTCTGACACACATGCCATTGTTTCACATGTTGGTGATAATATTTGAATAATATAGGCCAATAATATCCTTCTCTCAACACTTTATGAGTTGTTTATTTTTCTAAACCGTGTTCTATGCCTAATTTTTCATGAAATTCCTACAAGACTAGGATTACCTCATTTATGTACAAACATCTCAAATAGACTCATTCATAGTTCTTTTTGTGAAGTGTCCCAAATTTTATGATGTATAAATTGTTTTTCATCCTCAAATCTCTCATTTGAGTTGAATTTAAACCATTTGGGCATTTATTCTAGAGTAAATAGTGAACCATGTCTCTATACCATTCATTTAAGATGATGTCTTCCTATAAATATTGTTGGAAAATGAGTTTTCCATTAGCTCCCACCAAGGTTTTTGAAAGACCTTAACCTCTTACCAATTTCATGGGTTGTATTTTTAGGTTTAACTCTAGAAGAATGGTCATCCACTTGCCCCTTCTTTCACCTAATTCATTTTGCATCAACATGGGCTTGACTGCTAAGTCGAGGAATAATGCAATTATTTTTCTTCTTAAGATGTAATTATGAAATTCCTTCATTGATTTAACCAAAGAAAAATATTATTTATCCAAATTTGGATACCTTATTTCTACATTTTTAAATGGGAAGCTCATGAAAGCTATCGGTTTTTATGCACCATTCTCTCCCTTTTGAGTCAAGACTCTAGCATAGGAATGTTCCAAGGAAAAATTATAGATATTAAACGGTTTAGTATAGTCAGGGCTAGATAACATAGGAGCACTATTTATGTCTTCCTTTATTTCTTCAAAATCCTTCTTGGCCTTCGAGGTTCACTCAATCTTGGCATCCCTTTTTAGCATATCATTCAGAGGATGTACAATATTAGTAAAATCATTGATAATTTTTTTGATAAAGTTAATAATATTTCTAAAGAATGATTTTAACTCCTTTTTACTGTTTGGTAAATATAATTTCATAATAGCCTCTATCCTTTACAATTCAATTGAGATACTCTTTTATGAAATTATATGGCCTAGAAGCTTTCCTTCAGTAACTCCAAAAATGAATATCTTAGTATTTAAAGAAATACTCGATTCCTTACATATTTAAAGGATTTTGTATAGATCTCCAATATGATTAGCTCTATTCTTGGAAAACATTGTGAGGTTATTCATATGAATTATGACACACTTTCCAATCAATCCTTTGAAAGAAATTCCCATAGCTCATTAGAAAGTTGCTTCTGCATTGATGAAGCCAAAATGAATTCTTTTGTATGCAAATTTTCCCCATTTTGTAGTGAAGGAAATCTTCAACCTATCTTCTTTAACATTGACACAGTTGTACCCTAAATATCCATCTAAGAAGGACATCATTTGAGACCCATCACTATTTAAAGCACTTCATCAAATGAAGGTAGTAGATACTGTGCTTTTTGATACCTGGTTGAGATTCTTGAAATTAACATAGAGTTCGATTTGTCTATTCTTTTTATGACCAATACTAAGTTGGCTACCTAGGTTGAATGTCACACAGGGCATATGATTCTAGCACCCAACAATCATGTACCTCCTTTTAGATTAGGGGTTATAATAAAATATTGAAATGATTTTATCTTTTTCTGAAAGGTTTTGCTCCCAAACTTAAAGGTATAGTGTTCATAATTACAAACTTATCACAAGTTTTCAATTCTTCATAACTCCAAGCAATTACATCTCTGTTGTCTTTCAATTTTTTCATAATCCCATTTCTCTCTTTATGGGTGAAAACCTTGCCAATGAACACTTATATTTTCTCTTGTTCATTTCCTAAATTGTGAGGGTCACACTTTCCTTCTTTCAAATTTAGGGTGGTCTTCCTTGATTTGGATGCATCATCTTGATCAAAAATCATTTCTACTGATACCATACCCTTATGAATGATATTAGTATTTAGAATTATGTATGTCATGTGGTTAGCTCAATTGATCAAATAAGAATGAAATTAAAGAAATTAACAAGAAAATGATCAAGTTAGAAGCCATACTCAATGAAATTCAATTAACAACACTAAAAGACTGAATTCAAAGCAATAAAGATAGAATTTAAATTAATTAAACATAATTAATGTGCAAACCTCTTATCCCATTATAGATTGATGCATAATTATGGTATGGATGTGGATTTCTCAGTTTTATACATTATCCATTATTGCAAAATCTTGATTTGGAGATTGATTCACAAAAGATGCTCTAGAATGCTCAAGAAGTGAGTATGAAATTCTAGAGAGTAAGGATGCTTAGAAGGATTGTGTGATTTGATACTAGAAAGGCCTGGTATTTATAGATTTTAGTAATTTTGATCAATGGTGAGGATTGAATTGGATAATTAGTGGATGAGAGAAGATTAAGGAGGTGAGTGTGGTTCAAGGATTAATCAAGTGGTTGATAATCCATGAGGTGTGGATCAAGGATTAGGTCAATGGTTCATAATCCATGAGAGACTCAACAATATCCCTTAATTCATTGAATTAAGTTGGAGATATTTCAAGTTGGAGGGAGGAATTTGAATTTGAAAAGGGAATATTATTTGTGCAAGTTGGAGGATTGGAGGAAAATTAGTTAATTAAAAAATTCAGGAAAACCATTTAATTGTGTAAGTTGGAAGAATTGTGAGCTTTAATTAAATAATCAAGAATTATTTAATCAAGGAGGGAAAATCGCATTTAATAAATAATTTGACATTATTTAATCAAAAGAGGAGAAATTAGTATGAAGATGATGAATTAATCAAATAAAGTTAATTATTCAATTAATAGGCGAAAAAGGTGAATTTAACTATATAATTGGACATTATTTAAATAAATGGAGGAATTATATGAGTTATGAAGGAAATGGTGTTAGTAAATGAAATCAAGATGTGTGATATAGTCAAGACATTTTCAGGTGTCTACAATGAAACCTTCATCAATTACCTCAAAAGGGTCTCTATCACATTCATCAATGATTTGGGCAGTGAAAATTCTATTATCAATAATAAATTCAAGAATATGTTGATCATCATCAAATAACTAAAAATTTGTGATGTTGTCTGGGATTGCTGGTGATGAGACCAATTCTATACAGAATCTCTTTAACCTAGAACCAGTCATTAGTTGTAGAGAGTTGGCTAAAACAACAAGAGAATTTACAATATGGTTCTTTCTTCTATGAGTTGAACAAATGTTAAAAGAATTGAAGTCCTTTATTAAATTACACACTTGATTTTTGTATGCTACCAACCTCTCATCATGAAAATCATATTGACTTCTGATTTATCTTATTATCAACTAAGAATCTCCTTCGTTTTTCACCTTCTTTTAATATGCTAGTAGTAACCCTCTTATCAAGGCTTCATATTCATCCATGTTGGTGCAAGTAAATTGAAATCTATAAGCTCCTAGAAAATATTTACCTTGGGGTTGATCGATTCAATTCTAGCACTACACCCTTGTTTGCATTCAAAGCCATCAAACCTCAGTCTCCACATCACCCTCTTTTCAGTAGCCTTAAAAGATGAGCCTTCTTCCTCGATAGGGATGTATCGTAGATTAGGGACACTTGGATTAATTGTTGTACCCTTCTCTAATTTATCATGTCCCCTTTCCTTGGGTAAGAGATCTTCACCTATCATTTATATCCCTTATATTCCAGTGGTCAGCTTGTTTTTTTCTAAAGCTGGTTTGATTCTATTTTACATCATCCTGAATCGAGGTTTTCAATAGCCTTCTCAAGAATAATTCTATCTTTTGGGGTAAATTTTTTATTTGTAACTTATCCTCTCCTTCTGGTTGTATCAATTTGACTTTGGCCATAACATCCTAGGAAACTAGATAATATAATTCTGAATGACCTCCATTGTGTATTTGACACCACCTAGGGAGTAAGAGGATTGAGGCATAAACATATTTCCCTAGATTAGACATGTTAGTATATATTTTGCATAAAAAATATTAAAACACATGATTTGTACTTTCAAAGTTTTGCAATCCTTTTATAGGAATATCTTCTCTTGTATCTTCCTTGGCCAAAAGGGAGGTTACCGTGATATCGTTAATCCTATACACTCCCAAATCTATTTATATGAAATTTACTTCATTTGGGGCATTATATTTTGTTATCCTGTGTTTCAACTTTGGTTTTGCATCTATCTTGATCCAATTGTTCAAAAATCTCCATGATTACCATAGTTGTGTGAAATTCATAGAGAACCATCCCCTTATATATTTCTTCCATTCTTTTCTTAGTAACATGTCATACATTAATGGGATATTGACTACATATATATCAATATATTCTTGAACATGGGGGTATATTGATAATTGCATGTGTATATTATTTAATTCACCAATGACCTTCACTTTCATTTTATCAAGATGCACCACTACTTTATTAGTTGGCTTGGGGGTCATCCCTAAAGTTTGATAGATTGAATAAGGCATAACATTACAAGAAGCACCTGAATCAATTAACCAAATATGTAAGTTCTTTCTAGATATTCTAACACTTAATAGGAATGATGGGACTCTTTTATTCCCTTTGAATATGGTTGTCATTGCATCAAAAAAATTTAAAGCTTAATTTGTATCCTTCTGTAGAATAGTAGTATGTTCACTCTTTTGGTTCTTGAGGGACTTCAAAAATGCATCCTTCTGGTTAGGGAAACTTTATAATATGTAATACAGATAAATTTTAGCTTTCTTCTTCTTTAAATCATCTACAACATTATATATTTCCTCATGTACAATAGTTTTCATGTTGAATTGAGGACTTGTTTGTTGGAAGGGACTTCTATTGGGCCATTTGGGTGTTATGGGATTTTTTTTTTGCATGAAGATCTAGAGGAGTAGGACCAGACTTTGGGGGAATCCCATTAATAAGTGGTTCTTTTTAACTCCTCAAATTGTAGTTGTTCCCACCCTATTGAAAGAATTTATATCTGCATATTCTTGCTCATTGTCATTTTTGAAAGGGAATGTAAATTCATCTTCTCCATATGTTGATTTAAGCTTCCCTCACTAGCCAAAGCATAAAAATATACCATCATGGTATTCATATTTTTTGGGGTAGACTGTAGATTTACTTGCATAAACCTAGATTTTTTCTACATTTTTGAGCAATTAGCCTCAAAATGGTTAAGGTTTCATGAAATTTGCACCCATTCTTCATAAGGTTTATGTTAGAAAAATTAGCC
Organism: Sequoiadendron giganteum; assembly: GCA_007115665.2. Lineage (NCBI taxonomy): Eukaryota > Viridiplantae > Streptophyta > Pinopsida > Cupressales > Cupressaceae > Sequoiadendron > Sequoiadendron giganteum. Next base: position 279,955,303 of record CM021104.1, on the reverse strand, counting down.
ATGTTGGTATTCTATAGAGAGTTAGTAAATCCTTTATTATTAGGTCTAGTATTCTAAGGACAATTTGATCTTTTTTGATTAAAATTTCTCCCTTGAAAACCCTGATTACTTTGACTATTATTTTGAGCACTGTAATTATGGTTATGATTCTGGTTAACTCCTTGAATGTGTGAGTTGATTAGTAACTTGAGATGGTATCTTCTTCATAGACTCTAATTCAAATGTCTTGAAATTGTGTGTTCTTTCCTGAATTCAAAGAAGGTATTTGGTTTTGTTATTTGACAATGTATCTCTAGTATGACTTGACTCATTCGTAGTATTCACTTCATGTTCATTTCCAAGATATGTTATCATAGAACTTGTATGGTCTTGTGTATGAGAGGTTGATATGACAACATGTTTGATGATTAGTGCACCGTACTAGGGATTGGATTCAACAATGGCGTACAATTTGTCAAGGTATTATTAATAGCATGGATTTGATTGTGCATGTTAGGTACTCCTAGTAAAGGTAATGATAATAATCTATTTCTTTCTGTGAACCCCAATCCTTATACCTGCACAAACATGGAAAAAAAGCAAATTATTAGATTGAAATGCAAGTTAGAACAAGGATTCCCCATGAAATTAGATTGAAACATTAACATAGGAAGAAAATGAAGAACAATACAAATGAAAGTAAATGAATCCTATTTTAATGAACAAACTATCAATCCCATGGGGGAGTTGGTGCCAATTATATGTAGAAATTAGCCCTTTCCCAACTCCTTTGTAAGCTTGATGATGATTTGATCCACTTTGGTTGAATTCCTGCATAACCTAGCTAAGAGCTTGATAAAAATAGATGAAAATGGATATGCTTGAAGATGAAATTGAGTATAGTGAGTTTACTCAAATTGTGGATGATATTGCAATAGAGGAGGCCTCTATTTATAGATTTGAAGAATTGAAGATTGAAGGATTTGGGTGAATGTGGGACAAAAGACCAACCAATGAGAAGAGGCCACTTGTCCACATGTGATTGGAGGAGGAATGAGCACATTTTGGTAAATGTGCATGATAAATACTATGAGATTCAAATTTGAATTTGATGAAATGACATGTTCAGAGGGAAGGGAAATGGAGTTAATGTCACTTGGCTCAAGGCCAAGGACATGTAAGAGGCATTAAATGCCTTGTTGGAAGTACCCATCCCTTTTGGAGGGATTTTTGAATTGGAAGAATATTCCACAAAAGATGCCCTTTTGAATGGAAATTGATGATTTAATAAATCAAATAAATTGATTTATTGTGGAAGTTGCAAAATCTATAGGATTGGAGTGATTAGGATTAGGATTAATCATGATTTGATCAAATTAAGTAGAAATTAAGTGATTTGATAATTTTAACTTAGATTTTAGGATTTATTTAAATCAAAGTTGAGAGGAAAATGATTTTAGATTTAATTAAATAAAATTGATTTATTTAACTAAGGAGAATGATGTTAGATTAAATTAAATAAGGTTTAATTTATCTAATTTAATGGGATGCCTTTAGAGATTCAATTAAATAAAATGAATAATTTAATTAAACAGAGATATAGGGTTAATTAAATTAAATTGATTAATTTAATCAATAGGGGATCATGACTTAATTAGATAAATAATGATTTATTTAATTAAGGGATGAAAAGTGATGATAAGCTGAGAAGGTGATTCAGGATGAAATGATGTTAGTAGTCAGGGTCAAGTGCGTCGGTATATTTTCCATGTCTACACTTTCTTAAGGATCCATTTGTTGTGAAAAGATGATGGACTCATTGTAAACCTTCTCCAAGGTATTCTAATTTGGTTCAAGCAATCTCCTTAGGAACAAACTAGTTAGAGGATCTAGTAACTTAAAATAGGCTTGAATGGTAGCTTCTTCACTCATAATATATGGATCAATCAACGTTTTGAATATTTTATGGAATCTAGTATTGTAAATTCTTACCGGTTCATTTTTTTCTTTCTTACACAACACAAATTGACGATATAAAACAACAAGGTCTGTGTATATTTTGTATTGGTTTATGGATTTAGTTTCTAATTGAATCCATTTTGTATTGATCACTCCATGAGGAGGGTTCAAATACTAATTGTAGGTGAATTCCTCTAGTGAGTAGGAAAATAATTAGAAAACCACATCCTAGTGTTCAATTTATGACCTATTGTAGATTTTCTTGAAGGTTCTTATGTGATCCTCAGTCATTCTAGATTCACCATATATGAATTTTGGACAAAAAATTTCAATATTTTCTTATAACTCATGCAAGGGTCCCCCAATGTTAAGAGGATAACTTTCCTCTATTGTAAATTATGCCATATTTGATTTTGGGAACACAACAACTGTTAAAATTGTTAGGATTAAGGTGTCATCTACCTTGTAAATCCTATGTCATATTGCATGGTTCCAACATCCTTGAAAATTATCCCAGGCTCTTATGGTGAATTGGGAAAATATTTTGTAATATTTGTTCTCTCCAATGTTTGTAATATTCATAAGGGGTGATAGGTTCCACTAGCAATGGTAAAGGTGACTTGTAGACATATAAATATTTAATATTGTTTTCACCACATGTGGACACCTAGAATGGGATAATAAAAGATAAGAAAAAAGGATAATTGAGTGATTGTTGGTATTCCCCAAGTGGGTGCTTGTAATTAAGAGGCAATAAGTGTCACTTGGTTTTTCATCATTATTGCATTTAATGTAATGTTTATTTTACAAGTTTGGTCACCCAAGTTGGAGGGAAAGTATTGGATCCAAAACTAGTGTCCTTTCACATTTTGAGGAGGTAATCCAAGGGTTGTGGATTTTTTGAATGAAGGGTCATCTTTGGGCGCTATGTTTGGTGTATTAGACCTCTTCACAAGTCTATAAATTAGATCTATAAATTAGATCTTTGGATGTAGAAACTATGAGGAATAGTTGAATGTAGTCTTCCTTTGCAGGAACAAGAACAAGTTGAGGCATAAAAAGGTTTTTCACAAGTACACAAGTTCTTCCATGTTGGAAGAAAATAGGAAAATAAAAGTGAATGTATTGTAATCTCATTTATTTGAAGATAATACATATTTGGCTTCTCTTCTTGGTGCAATTTTTTCTGCAAGGGTTTCTCCATGTAAATCATATGTTATGTGATGCTTTTATGTTGTTGATTTGTGCCTCTTTGCTGATATCTTATGATAATGTTATTATTTGTTTATTTTTATTATAAGTTCAAATAAGGTGGTGTTATTAAGCATGATGTGTTACCTAATTTTTTCACCATAAAGAAGTTGATCCAATCATAAAAGTTCCATATTAAGGAAACTTAATTTCAAATTTGCATATAAGTTTTAGATTTTCATGTTGTGGTAGTCCAAGCCTTGTATCTCATCAATTGAATTAATATTTGGATAGAGATTGAATTTCCCAACAATTGTTATTAGAGCCTATTTATTTCTCATCATTTGTTATCAGAGCTTAAGGTGAATTTGGTTTGGGGTATTCCTTATTTTTTCTTTCTTAACCTGGAAAGCATGTGGGAATTTGTTAAATGGAATGGGAGGTTGTTGGAAGGCTTGTGGGGCTACAATAAATGTTTTTTGTGTTAACTATATTTTACAGATTTGTGAGATTGGAAGCCATGTATATTGCCAATGTGATTTATGTTGAGCATTGGAAGCTCATGATTATGGATCTGTATGGAGCTGGTAATGTTTAGGTAACTTGGAGCTCTTGTTTTACAATATGTGTGTATCCTCTTGGTTTTTGGTTTTTTCCTTTACCTTGTGGTCATGTATAGTGAGAAGTTGTTCATGTTGGATGGGTAGAGACATCCTGGTCACATGGAGAAACACCCTCAATTTGGACCATAAAATGTAGTTCTTATGTTGGATTCATTGTTTTTTCCCTTAGTTACATGAAACCACTAGAAGATAAGCCACTAACCTCTTTGTGGGTTGTGGAGATAATATGTTTCATATATTATAAGCTCCTGGACAACTTGATTTTTTCAATTGGGTTGTAGATTACTCTTGATTTTAGTTGTGGATTTTTAGATATGTTCTTATTCTATTATTCATATGACATGTTTAATGTGAATTTTTGGATGTTTAGATGGATTTCAAATTTACAAAGATGGTTTTTCATTTTTTACACGTTACCTAAAATATGTGGTATGTAGATTTGTGATGAGACTATATTCAAGGTGTTTTGGATGAAGATGGTTACATGTTTGCATGGTTGTTTGGATGGTTCTTATCGATCTATGGTTACTCCTATGTGGGTTTGTTTGGTAAATCAAATCTAGTGTTGATCCTGGTGTTTGAGTCTTAGAAATATCCATGTTATACTTGATTATCTCTATTCTATATTTTTTTGATAATATAAGCTGCATTTACAGGGTGTAGTACCCTTTACATGAAAAATACTTATGAGCCAAAGTTCATCAATTCATAGTAACAAAATAAAACCCAATAACAACAGACAAAAAAATCACAGAAACAACACAAAACTAGCAAAGAAAAAACCTTAGAGAGCAGACAAGAGCCACACCATCACCTAGCTCAATTCTCTCATTCCTCCATGAGGAATTTATAAACATCACCACTAGCCTGACTAGTACTGGGATCAACCTCAATCACATTATTCTTTACTTCCTCCTTCAGCAAAGCAGGGAGAGTGACCATTGAGTGGTGGATAAATTTTATGGTGAAGCAGGTTAGCCTGTTGAGTTTCCTCTCCAAGGTACAAACACGAGCCTGCAATCCTTTGTAGTCTTCATCCTTAGTAGAACCCAATAGATTAGTCTCCTCTTCCAGAACCCGATGATTGGAGGAGTCTGGAGTGGACTCCTCCTAAATCATCTTAAGTTTTAGAAAATCCTCAATAAACTCCTCAATTTCCTCCATAGTTTCCTCTATGATGTCATGCTTGTTTTCCATGCACTCAATGTCATGTTCAGAACTACTAGAAATTTCATCAATGTTGACACCAGGTTTTAATTTTTCCATCTAGTTAGAATGCTTGACATTGGTAGGTTCCACACTAGTATCCCTACTCATGTCCATCAAATTTTCCACCTCCTCATAATCTTTGGTGTCATTGTCACCCTCTCCTCATTTTCAGTGGTGGGCTCTTCCACATAGAAATTAATGCCCCTTTTCTTTTTTTCTCATATTTGGCCTTACCCATCAATTTTCCCTCCTTTGTAGGAGTGATTTTTAATTCACACCCCCTTCTCTATTCTACATGTTACTAATATGGGCTTGAATATATATATTTTTAGCTATTTAAGAGTAGAGCATTGATTATATATTTCTCTTTTAAGATGCTGCATATGTGCAGATATTGTAAAATTGTCTAATGTGGATTTTAATTAGTAGTCTGTATTCTTGGTCACCATTATTACATTGGTGTGTTTTTTGCAATGAGAAAAGGTTATTGAGAGTACTTGATATAGTTGTTCATTTAAATCTATAACAATAGTTTATGGTACATGATAAACTCTGTTCATTTTTATTAAAGTGTTGAGAATGATATTGGTCAGGATACATGTATAATTCAATATTAATATTATTGGGATTTTAATGTAGTTACATAATATGTTCTATATTCTTTGTTTCAATATTTTGGTTCCAAGATTTTGTTGTTGCAGTGTGTAGTGAGCCATGAATTATCTTTGATTAGAAGATGGATGGTATTTTGCAATGGTTGTTGGTGTCATAAGGAGATCTTCGATTCTACCTTCAAATTATAGTGAAGATTTAATGACATATTTGGTTTTATTGACAAAGGATGTATGGTGATGGTTATCATGATTCTTGGAGAGCTTGGGGAGCTTTGGTAGTGATGTGGGTTCACCATATGATGATGTATGTTTATCTTCATGTGTTTGGAGAAGTTGTTTATTGGTTTTGAGTATAATTGTTATTATGTCATGATGTACTCTTAATTCTATATTAGATTTTTGGCATGATACAAGTTCTCTTTAGACCATGAAATGTTCATTCAGAGAATATGATCTCCTAGGAGGAGATGTTAGATCATGATTTCATGTTTTTATTCCTATTTTTTAGTTGTACCTTTGACATTGGTCTTATTTGGTTCTCTTTTGATTTGAGTATTAATCATTTAACTTGAGCTTCATGATCTTGTAGGATTGCATTTGAAGTTGGCATGGATTGATTAATGGATGCTCATGGATACTAGGGAGACTTGGTCAAGGCTAATATATCTCTTACTTATAGAGATTGTATATTGAGATGGTTACTCTTTGATGAGGATTTTAATAGGAAGACTGAGGATCCTACACCTGGTTATGGATGTGAATCCATTATGGACCTAAAGAGGAGATTGCCATTGTTTTGTGTTGTGTGCATTGGACAATCTCGTATCCCACTCTTGGTCTACTCTGCAAGTGAATGATCTGAGAGGAATTTCCTACCTGATTATCAGATGCATTCTTTATTTGGTATTTTGTCTTCTCATATGAGTTAGTATTGAATATAAATATTCTAAGGAATTGTTAAGAAGAAGATGCATGGTTTATATATTTCCATTGTGTTGGCTAATAGATTGGGAACCTTGAGATATGTTGACTCTTTTCTTGAAAAGGTGCCTCTATCCCAATAGCTTTGGATAAATGATTTCTGTAGGAAAGAAATCACCCTTTTGAATTTAAGAGGTACAACTCAACCTTATGATCTTCAATGAATTAGAAATAACTGAAAGAAAAACTAATGTGTTCTTTTAACTAGAAAGAAATAAAGGCAAACAAACATCTATGCATAATAATGACACAAATGCGATGACAAATTTGAAATAAAAAGCAGACGAAAACAAATGACACAAATAATCTGCTAAAAACCTACAAATAAAGATCAAGATAATATTTAGCAACTTATTCCAATCATGAGAGAAAATTTAAATATTTGAGACTCATAGATCCTTCAACATCTACATCCACAACCAACCACAATAGAGCATTCACCAAAGAAAGATAATAATTTCACACGAGAAACTAATAATCAAAAGAAGATAAAATCGACACAAAGATCAAATCATCTCCTTATTTATTTGATGAAATAAGAGTTCACAGAATCTACAATCCCTGTACAAAATGGCCTCAGCTAAAGGAAAATACTGTAGTTTAACTAGAAAATAACTATCTACTCTGAGAGCTCTCGCAAAACTCTCCTTGTTCAATAGCCAAAAAAGAAGGTCCCCTTTCCAATGAAGAATAACTCTTTTATATTTCCACCCCTAACGTTAGAATGGTTTCTCGAAATTATAGCTAAGAATATTTTTCATGTTTTCCTTCTTTGCCTAAGTAACTGCTTCTTGGATTTGATTTTTTCGATTCCAAATAACCATTTCTTGGTAGTCTTTCAAAATACTTTTTGAAAACATTTTTAATGAGAATGTCGAAAGTCTCCCACTTATCTGTCTTCTTAGGAACAATAATCCTAATTTTAGAAGTTGTAGCTATAAATCCACCTTTTCTGCATTCAAATGGCACCTAACATGTTCTATCCAATAGGATAATAACAAAATGTGGATTTTATCCAGATCTTCTAAGGTGACCACTATGTTTAGATTCAAGCCACTTTCTTATGGTTGGAAACATGATGCTCAATTTAATATTTTTTGTAGTTACTAATTGGTCACCAACAATAATACGGGAGTAAGCCTGTGCACAAAAATTTCACCTTCATTATGCTTGAAATTTATTTTTATCATCTCCTACAAATGCCAAAAGATTGTGCTTGGGATTCCACTCAACACTATTCATGGCTGCTCGATAGGGTATTTGAGGCATTGTTTGTCATGTCTAAACATCAACCATCTCAATAAAAATATCTTCACTAGCTACTCTAGCTTAGTAAAGGTCCACACACACAACATCTCAAGAAGGTCCCATAGGATTACAAGAGAATTTTCACTTCCAACTCTAAAGTACCTTCCTTTGGGATCAATGGCAATGCAATAGCAACCCGTAGTGTGAGCAATAAGTGTATGGAGCTATTGAAGAGAAGGATATGCAAACACTTCAACTGTTCCATTTCCTGTTTTAAGAAGGAAAAGATCTTCAGTGGTATCCCAGGAAATCTCATTCACCTCATAGTTAAATATACATTTATGAATTGACTTGAACTTACGAACATCAATTATTGTCAATTCATCATCTCCATTCCAACAACAATATGTGTTCCATTAGGTTTAAAAGTAATGCCAATATTCTCTCCACTTAGTTCAATCTACTAAGAAGATTTTCTATTGCGAGCATCCCAAAGGTGCACAGTCTTATCTCCAGAGGTAGTAGCAACCAACTCAGAATGCTTTGGGTCCCAACATAATTGATCAACACTATTAGCATACCCTTGTCTTTTTGTTGCTTTCTCATTTCTAGTTTCTCATACTTCATCAGCCAAATTTGATATGATATGATTGGAATACAATCATTGAGCCATACCTAGAGTTCTTCTTTATATCTCCAAGCAACAATAAATAATCAAGATTCTATGGTCTTGTGATCATCATAACATTTCTTATTGCTATAGACTTTAATGGGACAATTATTTCCTTTATCCCTATCAAGCTGAGAGGAGCACTCCCTTAGCGATAATCAAGATAATTGATAGTCGACCTGAGTGTGGAAAGGAAGCTCTAATTGAAATGATTCATCTCACCCATGTTTCCCTATTTTGACAATAGGTTGGCGGTATTTTTTGTGGTTTCCATAACCACTTGCTGATAAAACATTGGCTTTTGCCTTCCTATTTTTTTAAAAGAATGACGACCTTTTAATAGGTTTTGATAACTAAGCGGGCACTGAGTTTCTATGATTTATAAAGTTACCACCCCATCTAATACTCCCACCAATTTTTTAGAATTCAACATAAAATGTTGATACTTTTCCAAAAGGTAGACTTCATTTGCTATCGTTTCAAACGTCGAGCCTTCTTGAGGTTTCAAAAACTTCAAAATCTATCGCCAATAGTTACACAACTTGTATAAAATCTTAGATATTTAGCTTCTTTCTCGTAAATGTTATCGGCCATAAAAACCTTTAGCAAGTATCAACGCTACATCATATGGTGTCTCTCACTTTAACCTTTGAAACACATGCACGTGAATACCATTAACCTTCTTGTTAACTTGCATGCACCATTGGGCAAGAAATGAAATGGCACTTTGCTAAATGCATGATGGCGATAATGTATAGTTGAGAGTTCCTAAATATATGAACAATGAGAGTTGCTCCCATGTATATGCTAACATCCTCTTATCCACCTCTTAAATCTGAAACAAGATGATTTGGTTTTGTATGAATTTGAAGATTTCATTGACTGCCTTAACAAAGACATTCACAACATCTGAGCCAAATACAAATAAATATTCATCCATAGAATAAGGATTATAAGGCTCAAGACTGTCTTTAACAAGATTAACTCCAAATTCAAAAGGACACCACTAAAAGCTTATAGCATGAAATATGTTCACGGGTTTCTTCACAAGAGTTTGCTGCATCTTACATATTTTCTTAAAACTTTTAATCTTGCATGAGCTATGGTCTGCCTAGCATCTACTATTAACTAGTACATCCATGTCATTATGTTGATGGATTCTTTTTTTAGATCCTTTTAGAAGTGATGAGCTTCTCTATCTTGAGATAAATCATTAATCATCTCATGCTTTCATCTACCAACACACTTCAAGTTTGAATTCAAATATAAATTTTCAACCATGAATCTGCAAATGCATTGCTTCAAGGGGCTGAAAAATAGAGGAAAAGTTCAAAAAAATTCCATGGCAAAAATTGATGCTAACAAAGGCTCTGATTGGGGACTGCATTTTCTATGAGAATGTAGAGAACTTCAACATCTCTTGGGTAGACCAGTGCTTATCCATTGGGCCAAAGTGAAGGGGAGAAAAGGAGACACAAACCAAGCCTAAATTGGAACCAACCCACACAAACTGAAAGAACCTACGTACCCAAACTAGGTACAACAACCCAACCTCCCCAAGCGACTATGCAAACCCATTGACTGGCTGGGAGAAATATATGCCAGTGTGAAACACCGATGTGTATCCATGAAGCATTTGCAAATTCAACAATCCATTGAGGACCATGAATGCAAACTGAGATTTATGAAAGATAAAGCTCATCGAAATGTGTACCAAACATCCATCTTTCATCAAAAAAATCTATATTTTCTTGTGAAGCTTCTTATATATTGTTGATGGTTTTTTATGCACTTCACAACATAGGTAATACATAGGTGTATTACCTCTCTTGAAAGACAATCTTCCACAATCAAATTGTAGAACACTATCCCAAGGTCTCTCGGGTGTCAGGTCATGACGAGGCTTGGAATAAATCAGTTGTTTGATGTGATTTTGCTGGAATCATGAGGCGGTCTTACGTTGTCAAAACTGTAGGAGAATTGGGTCAATGCATGGAGTTTTGTGGATTTGGAATTACTGTACCTTGCTGTAGATTCAGACGACAGCCTTGGACTCCGTTGCTTTGTTGGATTTGGCTTTACAATGTGCAACAAACCTTAACACAAGTTGTTTCTAAAAAAAGGGGAAAAAAGAGAAAGGGCGAGGAAGAAAGATGTTTCTCGGACCTGCAACTACCGATGAACAGTGATCATGGAGGTTCCTGCTGTGGACAATTTTCTTAAATGGAATTTAACTTAATCAAAATTCTCACAATATCATGAAATCTGTGCTATCTTCTAGGGATTGCAGATATTCATCATTCATTCACCATGGAAACATGAATAAAGATAAAGTTTAATGAGCATCAATGAAATCAAAGTCCATACTAACTTTGCACAGTCATATACCATCAGCAAATGACCAAAAGTATGGATAGGGAAAGCATACACACAACAGTAATCTTCAAAACCAGAGACACCATACTAAATCTACCAAAGTCAATCTAAGGATAATAAAACAACAAAGTATCTTAAAGCAAATTTCTAACTAAATGGAGAAGAACCATGAAACATGTGGAGAAAACTAGAAATACACTAGAAAATGCCTGTATTTTCTATTATATTCTCAGCAGCATGTCTTTACAACAACTCAACTCTCTTAGAATGAGAGGAGGAGAGCCCTATTTATAGTTTTCAAAAAACAAAATGAGTGGCCAAGATTTGATTCTATTGTGTGGCCAAGATTCACTTTACATTAGGGTTTCACCTACCCCCAAATATATTATATTTATAAATAATTTCTTGTTTCTTCGCTATTTCGTCATCTAGTGACAGTATTGTAGCAAATTTGTCTTTTAGCCATTTGCCCTTTGTTGTAGCTATTCTTCAAGGAACCCATCATCAATGACGGGATTTCCCTCTCGCTTCTTCAACGCGACATACTCCATGAAACTTAGGACCAGGGATTGAAACTTATCCACCTCCATGATGTCGGATTTCAAAATTTGGTAAGACCATTCTTGGGAATTGTTGCCAAGCTTCTTCCAGTTGTCATCATACTTAGCGGCATTGTCTTTAAAGAGTTCCGACTGCACAAAGGCTCAGGCAGCGAAGCACATGAATTCAGTGGTGACCTTGGCGAACATCCCATCTTCCATGATCTTCAAGAAGTAGGGCTTTATATTCTCAGCATTGATCTCGACCACAGGCAACTCGTATCCTGTCATCAGCTTGAGGTACCGAGCGTACTCTTCTCTGGAATCCCTTTCCCATTCAATGTCTGGCACCATTCACTCCAAAAATTGCTCAAGCCTCCTCTTCCGGTGATCAAAATCTCGCTTCCACGTGTCCACTAGCCAGTGATCATCATCCTTGAAGGCAAGGTCCTTTTCCTAGACATCGCTTGGCAACGTGAGTATGGCCTCAACTTTGGGTAGGCCGCCTCTTACTTCCTTAGGAACCTCTCACAGATCTACCTTGTGTCCTCGAGAGTCTTCTGAACTTTTAGGAACCTATTTTCTGCTAGGACAACCAAGTTGATGCCCGTGTTTCCCATGTCCAAGACCTACCAGAACCAGTTTTTCGTAGTCTTGTTTAAGTTCCTCCTCTTTTCTAACTTGTTAATTTTCTCTTGGGATAGCAGCTGAGGCGGGGCGGATGACGTTGTAGGTTGCTCATTCAAGGATGACCACTGTTGAATGTAGGCTATTAGATCAGCCACTTGCTCCTTGAGCTCCTCCTTTGAGACCTTATCCTGTTGGATAAGGTGCACCACTGTGGCGATCGACTCTTGGAGATGCTCAACCTTCTGTTCCCTTGTGGCCACTCCCAAGTCAATGGTGGAGACATTGTAAGTTATACCTTGTTCTCCAATCATTGGTGTTGCTATCTGCACCGCCCTTGATCCTGAAGCATCCATGGTTATCTTGGATCTGACCTTGGGTTTCTTCTCCTTCTTCTTGGTGCTTACCCGTGCTCTGGCCATGATGGCTTCTAGCCTTTCCTTGGGATCCTTCAAGGTGGGAGTCTTCTGCTTTAGTTGCCTTTGCAACCATTCAGGCACTTGGGGCTCCTCCCCAGGTGGTTTACTTTGACTCCCACTATCCCCTATTTCAAGCTCAGCGGTTCTGATGACAAGAGCCCTTTCTTTAGTCCCTGCATCTTCTTTCTCCTCCTCGAAGTCTTGTCGGAGGGTTTCGTGTCTAGTGGGGGACTCAGTATGCAACTGCTCTTTGGGTGGATCTTCTTTCTCGACATCCCCCTCTTCTTCATTCTGATTATACTCATGCTCTTCATGATTCTCCCCTTGCTCATCCTCGTGGGGGAATACTTCCTTGTTGTGCTCTGGGGTCTCGTCTTGCTTCTCAGTAGGGGATTTGCTGCCCTCTATCTCTTGAGCAGCAATCTCTTCTTCTTGGACAAGCCAGTCTTCGGCTTCCTTATCTTCTATCTCCTTGAGTTGCTTTCCCCATTCTGCATTAAGCTCAAGATCGTTTGATTCTTTTATAAATTTAGTGTTCAGCTCTTCGTTTCTTTCACTAGAGAACTCATATACCACCTTGTCGATCTCATGGCATTCGAACAGTGGATGTTCATGATACTCAAATTCTTCCTCTTTTGGTGCCTTTGCAGCCTCTAGCTGCTGTCGCTCGAGCTCATCCAATATTTGCATTGTAACTTCCATCTTTGGTGGTTCAGTAGAGGGAAGGGGAACTGGATCAAAGGCCATGGCTTGGGCTATTGCAGCCTGAACCACTGGATTGGTGATCATTCCTGAGAGCTCGGCGGGTACATTTTGCATGTATTTTACGAATGACTTCGGGAGACCAAGGATAGGCATCGTTGCAGCAGGAGCAGAGCGGAGGGAAGGAGACATGGAAGAAGAGGAGATGGGTGAGGTCATGGCAGATGATGAATCCACGAGAATGACCTGCAAGATTGGGGGAGTGGTAGCAAGGTGGACAAAGATGTCCACTGCAGGTGGGGAGGAAGCAGAAGCTAGAATTGAAGTAAGTGGGGTGGCAGCAGTGATCGTAATAGGTGGAGACCCCAGCGAGCTAGATCCCTCTCTTCCGATCCCAAGGGGCGAAACCTTGGGCATCACCGTTGTCTTCATGCCTCCAGTTGTTTTTCTTTTCTTCTTAGAGGGCTTCGACTCAGAAGACTTGTGGGCATAGACCTTTGGTTTGGGCAGCTGCTCACTGGCCTCCTTCCTCTTCTTGGTCTTAGCTGACGATGGCATGCTAGATGCTTCCCCAGTTATGGTGATAGCTGCTCCACCTTCCGAGCCACTTGGTTCATTTTCCAGTCCCTTGAATTTCAAGGCAACTCCTTGTTGTTTTAATCGAGCCACCTGTTGGTCGACCCATGCCTTCGTTCGGATCTCAACGGGCCTAGTGAGTACGGCGAGGTCATCGAGCTCTGGTTTATTCCAGTCAATCGTAGGCAGCGGCAAATTGGCGATGGCATCGTACCCCGGATCGACCATTGTGTCTTCATCTTCTTCGAGCTGGTCGAGAATTGGGCACAGGTTGAGCCTTCGCACAAAGATGGCGGTCATGTGCATGTAATGTCTCACCCGTACCTCAAGATCATCTTTGCAGTTGGCCCAAAAGTCTTTGATGCTGTGGAAGTGGGCATATCCTCGTCCTAGCGCCTTCCTGATGTGTCCGTACAGGTCCATTCAAGGCCGAGCTATATATTGAAGGAAGTTATACTCAGCCAACTCCCTTTCTGAATACCCTGCACACTGGGAGGTATGAATCTTGTACATTCCTTGGCCGAGCCCCATAGGATAAGATAGGCCCGCCAAATGCTCATCACTTAGGATGCTATGAATATGCCGTAGCTGCTAGGTCAGCTCCAATAGAATGATCCGATCATTGGGGTACGAGGGTAGCTTGTTCGATCTCTCTGTGAATCCCTCGGCACGGATGTATGTAAACTTTGAGAATTGTATGTAAAGGAAGGCATACTACTTGAGGAGGGTCAGGGCGCTATGAGAAACTCTCCTTTGAAAGTCCCCTCCAAGAGACCGAATGATGTGAGCGATGAATGCATCATTCACCCGACAATAATCCCTCTTGAAATTCCTGAACTGTAACTGAGTGTACTTGTCGTATGGTTTGAGTTCCACCCCCGATGGATCACTGGGTACCACCGCCAATCCCTGATAATGCCGCCGATCAGCGAGGGAATATACCAAGTAGGAGGTCATGAAGAATTTGGAGGTCTTCTTCACGGTTGTAAACTACTCGTGGAAGCAGTCACTGATCATCTCTCCCCAATAGAAGGCGGTCCCCTTGCCACGAAGAATCTCCTCTACAAAATAGATCATCCACTCTTGGAAGAAGGCCGTTCTAGGAAGGCCCATCACTCGGTTCAGCAAAGTTACGAGGTCATGGTAATCCTCAAAAAAGTCACTGCAAAAAAGCTCCTGAGGAAGCTTACCAGCGCTGCCCGACTTATCCTTTAACCAATATTGATTGATGACCTTCTTGCACCCTAAGGGATCCTGCTCCCAGACTTGTTTGCATTCCTCCATGGTGGGGACCTCCATGCTATCAAAGGCAGGAATGTGGAAGGTCGTTGTTATGCCCGACAAAGACATGTCGGCAAGGATATTTCCATCCCGGTCTACTATAGTCCGGGTCTCTTCCTGGTAGGCCTCTACGCATGCCATTACTAGTTCTAGGGCCACCAAGGCCGGCGGGAAGCTTGCAGCCTTAGCAATTCCACTCTTCTTTATCAGTTTTGTGTTCTCTATCTTTAGGTTCATCCTGACCCTCTGTATGAATTTGTCAACATCGACCTGACCGATGTTGGTATTTGTAACATCTCTCCAGAGGGAGGTGACTCTGGATTGTATAGGGACCCCTTGGAACTTATACTTCATCAGGTCCCTATCCTCCTTGCCTCGAGGTGTCTTGGCTATTCCTTTTCCTTTCCCCTTGGAGGCACCAGAAGTTTCTGCACCGGATTCCATAAATCCTGCACAAGAGACGAGAATTAGTAACAATAACATGATGAAATGATCTCGGACAAGTACCTGCATCTCAAGATTAGCTTTACAATCATTATTCATTGTTCAATAATCACACAACACCTAATAATTCATCGTTAGAAGCAATACAGAGAAACTGGGTTCCCAGGGCCAGAATTCCCTTGGCAGAATGCCGTTTGAAAGGGCAAATTGAGGATGGAATTCCCAAAGGCATTTCCCGGTGTTGGATTCAAGAACTTGAGGGTTGATGTGAAGGAAAACCTAATTTTAGAAAATGGGTCAAAATCCATTTTGGATTTGGAGGTCATTTGACCCTCCATTCAGGAGTTCAGGCATCATTTGCAGGAAAGCCATCTGAAACGACGCAGAGGACATAGAATTCCGGGCATCGGAATCCAGGTCTCGGATTGCCGTCGCCGGGAAGCCATTACGGGTCATCCGTTAAGAACGGCGAAATGAAAGCGGAAATCCGGGGGAGGAAATCCGAGAGGCAATTCCCGAAAGCGGTTAGAGGGTTCGGAACAATCGAGCGGCGAACGAAGCACCGGGACCTGGAGGTCGGGAAGTTGTCCTGAACCCGCCGTTAGAACGACACAGGTGGAATGGAATCCTGAGAGGGGAATTCTGATGTTCAGAATTTGGAAGAAGTTCAGAGGAAGTTTTCCTAGATTTCTTGTTTCGACAGGCAGCGGACCAGGATCCGGGAGGCGGGAAGACACTCGGGCAAGGCCATTCGGGACGGCGATGACACCACAGAATCTCGGGAAGGGAATTCTGGAGGTCGAAGTCCGAAGAGGGAAATTTGTCGAAACGACGAAGTTGGGACGAAATTCTGGGAAGGGAATTCCATAGAACGAATCCCGAGGGAGGATTTGAATTTAGTGGACCTTTCAATTTTTGAGTTTAGACGGACTTCGAGGGTCCGGGGTCCGAGGGTCGGGAGGATGCTCGGGCAGGGCCGTTTGGAATGACGATGACACAACGAAATCCCGAGAAGGGAATTCCGAAGGTTGGAATCCGAGGCGGGTTTGAAGATCGGGAATTTTGACGAGATGAGTCACGGACGGCCACGTGAAGACCCGGGCTCGAGAGATGTCGGCTCTTTTTCGAAGAACAACTGCAGCGCGGTGAAGCTCCAGATAAGATTTTAAGCCACTGAGCAATCGATTTTGGTTTTTCTAAAAGGTGGGTTTTGACCGGAAGGCAAAAATTTACTTAATTTTAAACCCATTTTACAATTTGCATACGCCAAAATGCAAAATTTCACAAATCAAAGGAGGAGGGCGTGCAGACGACAAACCTACCTCGAAGTCCCGAATAGCGAACAATTGGTCGCATGAAAAATGGAGCTTGTAATGTTGGGCGGAAAACACCTAGTCGCCGAAAGTTCTCCAAAATTTTCTATCACTTGAGCAATTGATAATGACAGCCGGAAAATTTGTTTTTATAGCAAAAACTGCCATTAATACAACATTTAATTTCTCCGTACGATGGCAGGTGGAGTTGGTGAATTCAAAACGCAGTTGGCGGCAGGAGGACTAGAGTCCGGTGGCTGGGAAGCCGCCCCACCATGGTCGTCAGAACAACAGAGCTCGATAGGAAACCCGGAAGTTGCCACAGACGCCAGAAAGGGAATTTCGACAGGGAAAACTCGGATTGAACCCCAGACTTAGCATTTTAAAAGGGGTGACTTTGGTCAAGCTTAAAGTATAACATTGGGGAACGTGCTGACCTTTTAGGACACAAAATTGGGCATGCAAAATGAGGCAAAACAAAAAGGGCCCGATAGGCAAAAGAGGGAAAAGAGGGTCCCCATTCCGAACGGGGCGTGTGTGCAAAAGGCACAACAAATATCAATCATATCTTTAACTAAAATCAAATCTAAACCAAATCCTTCTGAGGGAGACTGAAAAATCATATCATGAAAAACAACCTTGTTGATCTTGGTGGCAACTTCATCTTCTCTCTCTTGACTCGATTCATGTTTTCTTGGAGGCAACCCTACATTTTCAATTTTTTTGCTCAAATCATCTTCTTCTTCAACCTAGAAAGGAGACTAAACAACTTCTTTTCCACATAGAACATCATCTATAGGCACTTATAAATACCAATTTGGGATATGGACAATATGGGGCTAAATATCTTTATTTTCTACATCAACAATACTTTCTCCACACTTATTCATACAATCATTATTTATCCCATGTTTTACAACTTGAAAATCAAATTCAAGATTAAAATTATTGCTAACCTCTTTTTGTAGCCTTCCATCCTCATGATTGGAGGTGGGAACTTCACATTCTAGCTATGCATAATTTTTCATACCTGATGAATCATTTTCACCTCCTTCCCAATTGTTCATATTATTGGAAGATTGCTCACAAACCACAGTAGAGGTTAGATTTTCAGATTGTGTATGATGACCATCAATATTCATAAATGATGAAACATGCTTCCCCTCATCATTTGAAACATTGGAAAATACACCTTTATCTTCTTCATAATGCAAGCCATATACTTCAACCCTTCTTTCAATATTTGATTGACAATTTCTTGAAAACAAAAATCATCAAAAACTGTGAAATTGGTACATTCGAATGAAGAAGAAGAAAAACTGTTTTACCTCTTGTGGTTGCATTTGATTAGGAACCTTTTCAACTTTCTTTGCTTTCCAAATCCCAAATAATATCAAGTCATCTTCAATACTAACAACCTCTTGTTGTGCAACTTTGATATCACATACCTTATTTCTCTTCAAGAGGAAACTGACTTTGGGGTGTAGTGTTGCAATGAAAATGACCAGTTGAATCTCTTTGCTTGCTTGTGTATTATGAGGAATCCTCATTAAACATCTATTAAATTGATCCACGAATTCCCTATTAATTCATATTCCTTCTTTTTAATGTTGAAAATTTGAGATAAAAGTGTAGCCATGTCAATTGTTGATTCAAATCTTCCAAGAAATTTCTTCCTCATGCTATCCCAATTAGTGATGCATCCCCTTTCTAAGGACTGAAACCAACTTGCAGTTGTTCCAATAAGAGACTCAAAAATAACTAAACAAATACATTTTCTTCATTTACCCCCAAGATTCCATAGGTTGTGGTGAAAGCTCGAATATGATCCTCAACAATTTCTGAGTTTTCTCCATTGAACTTTAGAAAGTATTTTCTTGAGCCTTCAGGTAATGCTGAGTACTATGGTAGCAATAAAGGTCCAAATTGGGCACACCATGGTTGAGGTGAAACTAATTCCATAATGCAGATTTAAAGAATATCACTAGAACTCTTCTATGAAAGAAAATATGTAAGTGTGTTCCATATAACAAAGTTCCCAACCTCCATCCTCAAGGAGGCACCTTTAGATTTTTGAGAAAAGGAGGACACTGGAACTTCAATCCTCTTCCCCAACAGATTCACAAAAATTCTATTGGCTAACAAATTGGGCACCTTGAGATATATTGACTCTTTGGTTGAAAAGGTACCTCTGTCCCAATAGCTCTGGATAACTACTTTCTCTGGGAAAGCAATCACCCTCTAAATTTAAGAAGTATAACTCCCCCTTATGATCTTCAATGAATTAGAAAGAACTGAAAACAAAACTAATGTGTGCTTTTAACCAGAAAGCAACAATGGAAAACAAACATCTATGCATAATAATGACACAAATGCGATGATAGATTTGAAATAAAAAGAAGACATAAAAAAATGACACAGATCATTTGCTACACACCTACGAATAAAGATCAAGATAATATGCAACAACTTCTTCCAATCATGGGAGAAGATTTAAATATTTTAGACTCATAGATCCTTCAACATCTACATCCCCAACCAACCACAATAGAACATTCACCAAAGAAAGATAATAATTTCAGACAGGAAACTAATAATCAAAATAAGATAAAATCGACACAAAGATCAAATCATCTCCTTATTTATTTGATGAAATGAGAGTTCATAGACTCTATAATCCCTATACAGAATGACCTCAGCTGAAGGAAAACACTATAGTTTAACTAGAGAATAACTATCTAGCTTGAGAGCTCTCACAAAAACTCTCCTTGTTCGATAGCCAAAAAAGTAGATCCCCTTTCCAATGAAGAAAATCTCTTTTATATTTTCACCCCTAACGTTAGTAACGGTTTCCCAAAATTACAGCTAAGAATATTTTTCATGTTTTCCTTCCTCGCCTAAGTAACTGCTTCTTGGATTTGATTTTTCTGATTCCAAATAACTGTTTCTTGGTAGTCTTTCATAATCCTTTTTTAAAACATTTCTAATGAGAATGCCAAAATTCTCTCGCTTATCTGTCTTCTTGGGCAAGATAATCCTAATTTTAGAAGTTGTAGTTGTAACTCCACCTTTTTCGTGTTCAAATGGCACCTGGCATGTTCTATCCAATAGGATAATAGCAGAATGTGGATTTTCTACAAATCTTCTAAGGTGACCACTATGTTTAGAGTCAAGAAAATTTCTTATGGTTGGAAACATGATGCTCAATTTAATATTTTTTGGAGTTACTAATTGTTCATCAACAATAATACAGGAGTAAGCTTGTGCACAAATATTTCACCTTCATTCTGCTTGACATTTATTTTTATCGTCTCCTACAAATGCCAAAAGATTGTGCTTGGGATTCCACTCAACACTATTCATGGCTGCTCGACAGGGTATTTGATGCATTTTCCATCTAGTCTGAACATCAACCATCTCGATAAAAATATCTTCACTGGCTACTCTAGCTTAGTAATGGTCAGCACACACAGCATCTCAGGAAGGTCCCATAGGCTCACAAGAGCATATGCACTTCCAACTATAAAGTACCTTCCAGTGGCATCAATGGAAATGCAATAGCAATCTGTAGTGTGAGCAACAAGTGTATGGAGCTATCGAAGAGGAGGATATGCAAGCACTTCAACTGTTCAATTTCCTGTTGTAAGAAGGAAAAGCTCTCTAGTGGTATCCTAGACAATCTCATTCAGCTCATAGTTAAATTTATGTTTGTGAATTGACTTGAACTTACGAACATCAATTATGGTCAATTCATCATCTCGATTTCCAACAACAATATGTGTTCCATCAGGTTTAAAAGTAATGCCAATATTCTCTCCACTTAGTTCAATCTACTAAGAACATTTTCTACTACGAGCATCCCAAAGGTGCATAGTCTCATCTCCAGAGGTAGTAGCAACCAACTCAGAATGCTTTGGGTCCCAACATAATTTATCAACACTATTAGCATACCCTTTTCTTTTTGTTGCTTTCTCATTTCCAGTTTCTCATACTTCATCAGCCAAATTTGATCTGATACGATTGGAATACAATCACTGAGGCATATCTGGAGTTCTTCTTTATATCTCTAAGCAACGACAAAT
Source organism: Sequoiadendron giganteum (assembly GCA_007115665.2). NCBI lineage: Eukaryota > Viridiplantae > Streptophyta > Pinopsida > Cupressales > Cupressaceae > Sequoiadendron > Sequoiadendron giganteum. Next base: position 279,934,470 of record CM021104.1, on the reverse strand, counting down.
AATCAAGATTCTACGGTCTTGTGATCATCATAACATTTCTCATTGCTATATAATTTAATGGGACAATCACCACCTTTATCCCTATCGAGCCGAGAGGAGCACTCCCTTAGCGATAACCAAGATAATTGATAGTCAGCTTGAGCGTGGAAAGGAAGCTGTGATTGAATGATTCATCTCGCCCATGTTTCCCTATTTTGATAGTAGGTTGGTGGTAATTTTTGTGGTTTCCATAACCACAAGCTGATAAAACATTCGCTTTTTCCTTCCTATTTATTTCTGAAAGCACAACGAACTTTTAATAGGCTTTGATAACTAAGCGGGCACTGAGTTTCTATAACTTATAAAATTACTGCCCCATCCAGTACTCCCACTGGTGTTTTGGAATTCAACATAAAATGTCAATACTTTTCCAAAAGGTAGACTTCATTTGCTAATGTTTCAAACACCAAGCCTTCTTGAGGTTTTGAAAACTTCAAAATCTTTCGCCAACAATTACACTCGTATAAAATGTTAGATATTTGGCTTCTTCCTCATAAATGTTGTCGGCCACAGAAAACATTAGTAAGTATCGACGCTGCATCATATGGTGTCTCCCACTTTAACCTTCGAAATACATGCCCGTGAATACCATTAACCTTCTTGTTAACTTGCATACACCATTGGGCAATAAATGAAGTGGCACTTTGCTAAATGCGTGATGGTGATAATGTATAGTTGGGAGTTCTTGAATATATGAACAATGAGAGTCACTCCCATGTATATGCTAACATCCTCTGATCCGCCTCTTAAATCTGAAACAATATCATTTGGGTTTGTATGAATTTGAAGATTTCATTGACTGCCTTAACAAAGACATTCACAACATTTGAGCCAAATACAAATAAATTTTCATCCATAGAATAAGGATTATAAGGCTCAAGATTGTCTTTAACAAGATCTCTAAGAGTAAATTTAGATTCAAAAAGACACCACTAAAAGCTTATAGCACGAAATATGTTCACGGGTTTCTTCACAAGAGTTTATTTCATCATACATATTTTCTTAAATGTTTTAATCTTGCACGGGCTATGGTCTGCCTAGCATCTGCTATTAACCAGTACGTCCATGTCATTATGCTGATGGATTCTTTATTTAGATCCTTTTAGAAGTGATGAGCTTCTGTATCTTGAGAAAAATCATTACTCATCTCATGCTTTCATTTACCAACCCGCTTCGAGTTTGAATTCAAATGCAAATTGTCAACCATGAATTTGCAAACGTGCCGCTTCAAGGGGCTGAAAAACAGAGGTAGAGTTGAAAAAATTTCCATGACCAAAAATGATGCTAACACATTGTTCTCTTTGTTTTGGGATCGAGCTATGTATTCAGTTCTAAGGAATTATTTGGAGAGGTACAGGAAATGGTTTGTGGCTTCAGGAATATTCCCTTTTTTGTGGGAATTATTGGTTGGTTCAAACTACCTTCAGTACAAGAGGTTTATATCTATTTCTTCTATGTTTTCATGTGATTTGAATGTTAGATTTTGATACCCTTTTAGTTTGGGAATGGTGAAGAAGATATTAATTTACAAAAATTGTTACATGTTAGTGTGGAACAAGTATAAGGTTTGATTTACAGGTTCTCTCTATGGTCATGGCATTCTTCTTGGATGTTTCGTTGAGTGTGAAGAAATTGGGAGAGCTATGGAGACTAGTGGTGAGAGGTATTGTAGCATATTTGTTTGTCAGTTTTGTATATTATTATATGTTTCTTTAACACTATGTAGTAGAGGATTTATCCACATCCTCTATGTGAATTACTATAGGTAGAGTTAGTATCCCTTGATCTATTTTCAAAAAATCTTGTATCCCACTCTTGGTCTATTCGATGGGTGAATGATCTGAGAGGTATTGCTTGTCTAATTATCAAAGGAATTTTATATTTTTTATCTTGTCTTCTCATATGAATTAGTCTTGAATATAAAAATTATAAACACTTGTTAAGAAGAAGATGCATGATTTATGGATTTCCATTGTTCTCCTTGTTTTTGTCTTGAGTTATAGATTTAGTTCTAAGGACTTATTTGGAGAGGTACAAGGAATGGTTTGTGGATTTCGGCATATCCCCTTTGTTGTGATAATGATTGGTTGGTTTGATCTACCTTTGGCATAAAAGGTTTACATCTATTGTTGGCATTTTTTGATGTGATTTTAATGTTAGAATTTTGATATCCTTTCAGTTTGAGAATGGTGAAGGAGATCTTAAAATACATAAATTGGTGCATGTTAGTGTGGAACAAGGATAATGTTTGATTTTTAGGTTCTCTCTTTGGTCATGGCATTCTTCTTGGATGTTTGGTTTCACATGGTTGAGTGTGAATAACTTGGGAGAGCTATGAAGAATAGTGGTGAGAGGTATTGTAGCATATTTGTTTGCCAGTTTTGCATATCATTGTATATTTCCTTAACACCATGTAGTAGAGGAGTTAACCACATCCTCTATGTGAAGTACTATAGGTAGAGTTGGCATCCCTTGATCTATTTTAAAATTTGACATTACTCATGTAGTGAAAGATTTTATATATATGTCTGGTTATCCTCTTTCATATCTTAGTTTGTTGATTACTGATGCGATGATGAGTTTGCATGTTTCATTGGATTAGGATATATGAGTTATGCATCTAGGTGGGTAGGCCACCCATTTGATTGTAGAGGAATGAATTGGATGTGGGTTGTCTATATCCATGAGATTTTTTTAGTGTTCATACATACTATCTTATTTGGACTTTTATGTGGTCATTTGTTGCTTTGATATGTTGCATTGAGATAGGAGGATGGATATACATAGACTTGATTGCATAGTTTGGGTTGGTATGTTGATGTAATGAAGTTTTATCTATGACTTGTATACCTTGGTTTGAGGTATGGTTAGCTTGGATGAGTTGCAATTTTCTATGGTTGCTATTCTAGCTGGTATGAGTAAGGCAGCTACTCAGAGCCTTTGTTATTATTTGAATTTGATGTTTATTTTCATATAAATATTTGTGCAAATTTTAGTGATAGTTGATGTGATTCACCTTGGCATGTTCCTTTTTCTTACATAGGTGGCATTTTGGAGGATGTAAGGAGTTTTTTTTCTTGATGGTGGCTATGATGGTTTCTTTTGCAAGTATCTTATTGGAGCATGAGAGCATGGTGAAGATTCAAATGGTACATGTTTGGATAAGGGATGTTTTTCCCTTGTTTTTGATTCTTATGGGTGTATTTAAAATGTATGGTGTCAAGTGGGAGAATGTTAGGATTTAAAAAAAAATACAATGCAAAATAGATAGAGAAAAGTAATAAGAAAAAAATTAACCTAGTATTTATGTGGAAAACCTAGTAAAATTATACCAGGAAAAAACCACGAGCAAAGATTTCACATATTTTATTTCTCAAAAAAATCACAATTACAACAATCTTCAAATTGTAATAGAGAACATGACTTCAAAAGAGTATAGGAAATCTGATTTGTAGAGTCCTTTTCTAATTAAAATTTCCAAAAATAGAAAGTGTGACTCATGCAACTACATGTCAACTATTCATCACTGCTAGAATGACAATTATAAAATTGACTTCATATTTCAATAATCTGCCACTTGAAGTCAAATTACTCTTTTGTGAATAAACCCTCATACTGAAAGACCAATACCAATGCTACCAATCATCAAGTAATATGCAAGCCTAGTGAAGTTATGCACCAAATGAAATTCTCTCTACCAATGGGATTCATCAAAATATCTTGGGTTTATATCAGCGTGTATCTTGGCTAAAGATATCTATCCTCCTTCTACCACCTCACATACAAAGTGATATTGAATATCAATATACTTTTTTTGGCATTATATGTTGAGTTTCATGCTAATTATAAAGAACTTTAGTTGTCATAATGCAACACCATGTTTTCTTGCCTTGCTTTACCTACAATTCACCCAAAAGTATATGAAGCTAGATTTCCTCCTTGCTAGCTTGTATTTCTGTCATATATTTATCTTTAGTAGTAGAAAATACCACCATTGTCTACAACTTTGATACGTAGCTAACTGCACCTCCAACTAGGGAGTAAATGTAACCTATAGTGGACTTTCTCTTATCTTTATCTCCACAAAAATATGCATCCACATACCCATTAACCTAAAAACTAATCCCACTATAACAAATAGCAGTATCAAAAGTGTCCCTCAAATACCTAAGAATCTACTTCATAATCATCCAATGCTTAGTACCTAGATTTTCCATGTAAAGACTGACTACTCCCACTACTTGTGCAATGTTTTATCTGGTGCACACCATGGACAACATAATAATACCAACTGCTAATGATTACAATATGTGAGACATCTGTATCTTCTCTGCTTCTATACTAGGGAATTGTTTTAAAGATAATTTAATATGAATGGGAAATGGAGTACTAATTGGTTGCACATTCTGCATATTGAAGTGTTGCGAAAGCTTATCCACATAAGTTTTTGTGACAACCATATTCTTGTATTATATTTGTCTGTGTATCCTCATATCAAGAATTTGATTTGCACTACCTAAGTCATTCATCTCAAACTCCCTAGCAAGCTGAGATTTCAAATGGATGATTTTATACATGTTGGGACCTACTACCAACAAATCATCAACATACAAAAGAAAAATAATAAAAATATCATCATCATACCTTTGAAAGTAGGCACAATAATCCACCTCACATCTACTAAAACCGAAACTCATCATGAAGGAATCAAATCAATTGTACCAACACCTTGGACCCTATTTCAAACCATACAATGGTTTTCTCAATCTTCAAACAAGATTATCTTTGTCTCTTTCCTCAAAACCTTCTAGTTACTGCATATAATTCTCCTCTGAGAGATCACCATGTAGGAAGTCTTTTTTTATATCTAACTATTCTAACTTCAAATCAAGGCTAGCAACAAGAGATAAAAAACTCTAATAGTACTTAACCGTACAACAAGTGATTTTTTTGTCAAAATCAATACTAGACTTTTGTTCATACCCCTTGGCCACCAACCAAGCTTTATACCTCTCCAAATTATCATTTAAATCTCCTTTCAATTTCAAGACCCACCTGTTCCAAATAGCTTTTTGCTCCTTAGGCAATGGTACAAGCTCCTATGTCTTGTTCTTCTGAAGAGCTTCAATCTCCTCTTCCATGGCAACTCTCTAGTTGCTTGCACATTCTGCATCACAAGCCTCTTAATATGAACTAGATTCACCAACATCAGTTAGTAATGCATAAGAAGAATTACAAGTAGGAGAGTACATTTCAGGTGGTTTGCATACTCTAGTGGATCTCCTTACAAGGAGTAATATGTCACCATGTGGCTCATTTGGTTTTTTTTCATCTTGCTTATTTTCATCTGGTGCCTACAAGTTATCATCATTACTTTCCACCTCAACTGGAATAAATTTTGTACTTTGGTGTTCTTTACCTCTTTGCATTGATTTTTTTTTTTTTTAAAATCTCGACTAACGAGAACCCTTTGGGCAGAAATACTCTACAATTTGTACTCCTTTGTACCTTCTACATAGCCAAGAAAAATATATATTATGGACTTCACATCCAACTTATTTCTATTCTCTTTAGGAATATGAGCATAATCATCATAACCAATTACATGAAGAAAGGAATAATCAACAAGTTTACCTATCCATACTTCTTTAGATATTTTATCATCAATATTTGTAGTGGTTGATCTATTGATCAAGAAATAGGTTGTAGAAATAGCCTCATCCCAAAATTTATACTCTAAACTAGCAGTGCTAAGCATACATTTGGATCGCTTCATAATTATATGGTTTATGCATTCAAAAACACCATTTTATTGTGGTGTCCTAACAACTATCAATTGCCTTGCAATGCCATACTAACTAGAAAACCAGTTAAACTCTCCTGAACAAAATTTTCATTAATTATCTATTCTTGGAAATTTTATAGTCTCACCCTTTTGATTCTCTACCAGAGCTTTAAACTATTTAAAATAAGAAAACACTTCAAACTTCTTCTTGAGAAGATAAACCCACACCTTACGAGATTAATTATCTATAAATGAAAAAATATGATGAATCCCCAATAGATGTTATAGGAGCTTTGCAAGTATCTGAATGAATGAATTTTAAAACTTCCTCACTTCTAGTAGTACTTTTAGAAAAACTCAACCTTTTTTATTTTCCAAACAAACAATGTTCACAAAAATTTAAATCTCTACATTTGGCACCTAGGAGAAGATTTCTATCTAGTAATACCTCGAGACCATGTTCACTCATATGGCCTCTCCATTGATGCCAAGTTGATATTGAGTTTGTTTCTACATCAGAAGCTACTTCATCTTCTCCATTGATAGTTTCTCCAACCAACCTAGAGAGATTGACTACTTTTCCTCCCTTTAACACAACCAAAATACCTTTTTTTACCTTGAGACAACTATTTTGACCATTGAATCAGTAACTTTGTTCATCAAAAACTCCAAGTGATAACATATTTTTCTTTAATTTTGGTACATGTATGACATGTTGAATATTCCTTACCATTCCATCAAACATCTTGATTCTTATTCCACCTTCACTAATAGCTTCACAAGGGTTGTCATTTCCCATGTAAACCATACCTCCATCACATGACCAATAAGTAGAAAACCAATCTATTTGGAGTCATGTGAAAGGAGGCACCAAAATCAAGAATCCAAATATGAAGTAAGGAGTATTTCATATTAGTTATTAATACCTTTCCATCTTCCAATAGTGTTTTAACTTTTGCTATGTTTTCCTCAAATGCTTGTGAACTAGAATTTTCTTTGCTTTCTTTTGGCAACTTGCAATCCTTTTTGACATGTCCTCTTTCCTTAGTTTTGCCTCTTGCAATTAGGGATTCATTAGAAGAATATTCTTGAGATGTCTTCTACCTTGAATCTTTAGAAATTAAAGTGGCCACCACATATTCAAAGAACAATTTACAAATCATTGTTGAGTTACTAAGAGTCATAACTAGTTGATCCCAAGTTTTAGGAAATGAGCACAATAATATTTTTGCCTTATCCTCTTCTTCAATTTTCAGCCCCCATTGAAGCCAAATTACTTATTAGTGTGTTGAAATAATTTAAATGATCTGTGACAGATGAATTGTCATGCATTTTCAAACTATATAACTACCTATGTAACAAAATCTTATTTTTCAATGACTTCATATCATATAACTTTTCAAGCTTAGACCACAAGTAATGTGCATTTTTCTCCTTTGCAACATTGAATAGTACTCAACTTGATAGAGATAATTGGATTGTTTCTCTAGCCATGCTATCCTTTTCATTCCAATTTTCCTTAGTCATGGTTGCAAGTTTTGATGCTACCCCTTTGAGAGCTAGCATGTATACATCCTTCACCAATAAAGATTGAATATTTAGATTCCATAAAGAAAAATTAGAAACATCAAACTTTTGCACCTAAAATCTAGTAATTGTGCTTCTTGCCATTGTTTACTTCTCAAAAAAACAACTTCTACATAAAAACCTTTCTCTGATACCAATTGTAAGAAAATTTAAAGTGCATAATAGACAGATAAAAATAATAAGTATAAATTTAAAAATAGTACTAATCCAAGAGTTATTGTTTGAAGGAAAATATTACCCTCCAAGATGAAAACCAAGAACAAGCACACCAAATATCCAAGAGGAAACACAAGATTTTGTAAGGGGTAAAAACAATTAAAAAAACCCCCAATATTACATGAATACGACATAAATTCTAAAGAAGATTACAATGAGAAAGAGAACGAGAGAGCTTAAGAATATAATGCTTCTAATGAAGAAGGAGAGGAACACATCAATATATAGAGGTGAGAAAGGAGTTGCATAAGTAACTCTCATTTCTATGCATGTCACCTTTCATCATGTGTGCAAGGTGTCAAGTTCCTCATAAGGAGGAGGCTACACCTAAGCCTTAATATTCCTCCAAAGAGGAGATATAAAAATGAGTCATAGTGAGGATACTCAAATGAGATACAATACTTGTAGGGTTTCTTTTGGAATATTCTTGCAAGTATTTAAATAATATAAATAATAAATTATCTTCACCTTAGTGAAGAGTAATTTCTAACACCCCCTTAAGCTTTACTTGGGGATTTTACATCAAACCCTTCAATGGGTTGTAATCCTAGACTTTTGCAATGACGAAGAAGTTTATCTTTACTAAATGGTTTGGTGAGAGTATCTCCAACTTGATCTTCACCTTTACAATACAAAGAGATTTTTTTTCAATTTTCTCTCTAATAAAATAATGTTTAAGAGCAATGTGCTTGTTCCTTGTATAAAATATTGGATTCTTTTCCAAATCAATGGAACTTTGATTATCACAATATAAGGGTGTAGGATCCTTTTGAGGTAGACCCAAGTCTTCAAGAAGTATTCTCAACCATAGTGCTTCTTTGGATACATTGGTACAACCTTTATATTCTACTTTTGTAGAGCCAAGAGAAGTATATTGTTGCTTCTTACTATTCCATGAGACTGCACTTGATCCAACAAAGAAACAATAACCACAAGTGGATTTCCCATCATTGGGATCACCTCCTAAATCTGAATTAGTATAACCATTTAAAGAAAATTAACAATTTGCATCATAAAAGAGACCAACATTAAGAGTACCCTTAACATATCTTAAAATTAGTTTTGCAACTTTAAAATAAGTTTTTTATGGTTTATACATGTATCTCGAAACTAAACGAACACTATAGGAGATATCAGGTCTAGTAAGAGTTAAGTAATTTAAACTTCCAACTAATTGCTTATATAAGGTAGGATAAAAAAGTGGAGTTTCCATATCAACCATTAATTTAGTTCCTAATTCACAAGGAGTAGAAACATAATTTGTATAATTCATTTAAATGTTTTCTAAGAGATCTTGAGCATATTTATGTTGAGAAAGCAAAATAACTTTAGGTGTTTACCAAATTTGCATATCCAATAATGTAATAAGCCTAAATCAATCATTTGAAATTAATGATTGCATAGATTTAGTGTCATAAATAAATTTTCTAGAACTAGAAGTGATAATCAAATCATCAACATATAAAATAATGATCAAAATATCATTTTCACTGTGTTTAATATATAAATTTGGATAAGTTTTACTTCTAATGAAACCTTAAGATATAAAGAAGACATTAATTTTAGAATACCATTGTCTAGGATACTACTTTAAACCATAAATTGATCTTCAATTTTCAAACAAGGTGTTCATTACCTTTCTTAATAAAACCCAAAGGTTGAGACATAAAATTCTTCATGTAAATCACCATTTAAGAATACACTTTTAACATCTATTTGATGAATGGACCAATGCATATGAGAAGTGTTATCACCTAAGTTTGCACCCTTTGTTGAACCCTGTTCAACAACTCAATGAAACATTGGAAGACCTCAAAAGCTGTGGGTAACTTGTAAACAAAGGTCAACCTCCAGAGAAGGCTGACTTCCTAGCTGGTTATCACCTAAGTCTAATTTCCTCTATTATTTTGTCAAGGAAAAGGGATAGAGAAACATAAAACTGAAAACTGGTAAGTTGAAAATAAGGGTGATACACCAAACTGAAAAACACTATGAAACTCAGAATCTCAAACACTTTCTTGCAATAACATGAAACTAAAGGTGCACAACCTATTACTGTATATATTTGCATAAATAGTTCACAAAAAGGTCCTAGAAATCAAAATTTTAGTAGGAAGATATCTTCATAGCTAAAAGATATTTTGCACTTCAAAACACAAGTTGCAACCTGCATTGACACACTTTTTGCATAAAGGTATGAAGAAACATGAGACAAAATTAAAAGGAAATAATAATTACCTCATAGATAATTTGATCAATCACTTAGGAATACACAATAATGAAGAGAATAAGAAGGCAAAATCTCATATCAATTGCATCCAAGGTTATCACTATATTTCATATCCAAAAACTGAGTTACAAAAGTATGCTAAAATCTAATAAAGGACTCCCAAAGTCACTAAGTCTAAATCTGCATAAAGAAGAACGACCCCACCAAATGAGTCAAAATGAAATTATATCCATCAACTCCCAAATAGTTGCACCAAAGAAGAAGCTAGAAGCTTCCTTGGGTTAGATGCAACAAAAAAGCTCAAAATTTAACAGGCAAATCCACTCCAAAAAGGCTTCAATATGCTTGAAAAGGTCAATTTTGACCAAGTCCATCATAAAAGCATGCAACAACTCCTCCAAAAAGCTCTTAAATCCTCAACAAAGCAAATAAAAGCACTCCTATATCTTAGGCATATGTTGGCTAACTTCTCCAACATTCTCCTATATGCTCTCCAAGAGCATCAAACGTAACTAAATCCTCTTAAAGGAATTTTCAAAGCATAACACATTATTTTTGCACTTAAAATAGAAATTTGATTTAATGATTTATATCAACATCATTTAAACCAAATTCTTTACAATTTTAAATCAATGCAAAAATAAGAGAAGACGCAACCATACATGATTCAATACAAAAGAAGACCAAGTCAAAAGGACTTCCATATACATAGCATGGGATATTGAAAAATACAAAAAATTAAGGCTTAAAGTTTTATCCCATGGGTATATTAGTTACATCACATTTTATTTTAAAAGAAAGGCAAAAAATGCCTTCTTTTTTGTCGGCAAAATTGGGGTAAGAAACCCTAAAAATAAACCTATCGACCACAGTTCATTTTAATTCATTTACATTTGAAGACTTCTAGAGATTTCAAAGCACCAACATAGGGTTCTCCTAGAGCTTCCTGTAGACACTATTATGGCAAATTTTGTGTGAAATTTTTTCACAGCTGAGAAAGGTAAGCTTTCCCTGTAGAAATATTGGCCATTTTCCATTTCTTTGTGAAATAAAATCTCACTTTGAGCTCTATTGATGCAAAACTGACGAAGATATTTTGATTTTCTACATATTTTTTCTTGTAATGAGAATTCTTCAGCATTATTTATGTACTTCTGCATTTCTCTATTGCACCCATAAACTCTCTGTATATTTCGTGCATTTACCTCTTTCAAAACATGAATTCATGCAAATGAACAAAATTTTGGGTTTCTATATTGTCCATGAGGGTTTATGTGCTAAAATTGTGAGGTTTTCAATTTATCAGAAACCCTTGCACCTATTTTTTATTTTGGGTTTGGGAATGCCATGGCTCGGCCCTACAACATTCGATTTTTAGGGTTTGGGAAATTTTGATTGCAAACTATGTTTTATCCTTTTCCCTCCAAAATGTCTTATGTTAATTTTCTTTCATAGGCATCAGTGTTCTCTAGTAGTGCCACAATCACCATGCAGATCATAGCATAAATGAGGCTTCAGGAGAGGGTGTTAAGCTGAAACAAGAGCTAACTCAGTCAACTATTTCATAAACAAACTTTGCATTGTGAAGAAAAATGGTTTGCAAAATAATTGAATGTCATTGCATAGTATGGGTATACCTCGAAGACTCTACACATCTTTTCCACTTCCAAAGACTATCATAATATGGTACTTGATTTCTCTTCAAACTGTCATCTTACCTCTTCTCCATTCCCAAAGACTATCATATGATGGTACTTGATTTCTCTTCAAACTATCATCTTGATGAATCCCTTTAGCATTTTTTCCCTTGTATCTTTTGACTATTTGAATATGCATATTATGACTTCCAAATTAATGTATTCATGATGACCTTTTGGTCTGAAAATGATGAAGGACTTCCCTCACACTAGCTGCCACAACATCCTCTATGCATGATTGCCATCATTGTTTATTGATACTCAATGAAATGACTATCTTTAGATGTATTATACTGTCCTGAGATACTCATGAGTCTAAGAATGCATTCTTAGTGCATTGGATGTGTGAACCCTAATTTCATTCCTGCACAAATACAACAAACAAGCACAATATTAGATCATATGCAAGTTAAAAACAAGGATTCCCCATGAAATCCATTTACAAAAGCTTAAACTAGGAAAATGAAGAACAAAATACGAAAATGAAAGTAAAATCTTAATTAAGCAAGCAAAATTATGATCCCATGGGGGAGTTGGTGCCAATTGATGTGTCGAAATAAGCCCTTTCCCAACTCCTTTGTAAGCTTTGATGATGATTGATCCACTTTGGTTGAATTCTTGCATAACCTAGTTAAGAACTTGATATAGAAAGATGAAAATGGCTATGTTTGAAGATGGATTCGAGTATAATAAGTTTACTCAAATTGTGGATGATTGAATGAGAGGAAGGGTCTCTCATTTATAGATTTCCAAAATGGAAGAGAGAGTGAAAATAAGCAATGTGGGATCATTCAACATCCAATGGCCAAGTGCCATTGTCAAGATGTGAATGGTTGAGGAATAAGCACATTTTGGTCAATGTGCATGATAAATGCTATTGGATTCAAATTTGAAATTTGAATGTTACATGTTTAGAGGGAAGAAAAATGGAGTTAATGTCACTTGGCTCAATGCACAAGGACATGTAAGAGGAGTGAATGCCTTGTTGGAAGTACCCATCCACTTGGATTTTTGAATTCAAACTTGAGGGAATATTCCTTCCTTATTCCTTGTTGAGAGAAAATAGGCAATTAAATAAATCAAAGTAATTGATTTATTGTGCAAGTTGCATTCTCTAGAGGATGTGACATAGATTAGGATTAAATTAATCAAAGCTTAATTAATTTAATGAAGAATTAGGAGATGTGACAATTTAGATTTAAATTTATGAGTTAATTTAAATCAAGAATTGAGAAGAAATATTTAATTAAATAAATGATTTGATTTATTTAACTAAAGGGGATACTGTTAGATTAAATTAAATAAGGTTTAATTTATTCAATTTAATAAGAAGACTTTAGAGACTTGATTTAAATAAATGAATTATTTAAATAAACAGAGATATAAGGTTAATTAAATTAAATTGATTAATTTAATCAATAGAGGAGAAAGACTTAATTAAATAAATAATGATTAATTTAATTAAGACATGAAAAGTGTTGATAAGCTGAGAGTATGATTTATGATGAAAACGATGTTAGTAAATTAGGATCAAGCGTGGTGGTACATTTTCCATGTCTACATTTTTCCCCTCTTTGAAGCAGTGCACTTGTTGCATTGATTCAAAGAATAAACTGTTGTGATCAAAGTTCAAAAAAATTCTGATTTTTTCGAATGCCCCACTGTTGCCCCAGCTAAAGAATTATGCTGGTATATTGCCCCCTCTCGAGATCAAACATAAATGTATGATTTTCTGATCGAGATGGCGATAAAATGTGAGAGGAGTGGTTCTATTGATTAGAGGATGAAGGACAATTCTTTGATGTAGACAATTCTGATGGTGTATAGACAGTCATGGGTAGCCTCATGTATATTTTGATACAACACACCAATTTTAGATAGAAATGTTAGTAAAGATAGAAGAATAAGAAGAATAAGATGATGCAAGGAGGATCCACACAAGTTCACATTTTTAACGATGATGATGATGATATGCTTACCAGGAGTTGGGATTTTCAAAGGGCCAATTACTCTATGTTTGATAACACACATAGGTATGATGCATCAAAGTATAAAGGACCAGGATGGCGTTGTACCTAGTGTGATGGACTTTGACTTGACAATCAGATAGGAGTATTCTTGTTCACACTTAGCATACATACTTCATTCAGGATTTAGTTCAGACATTCTAAACATCTCGGGCCAAAACACAGGAAAGCAAGCCTTCCTATGTGGTCAACAAGATATCTAAAACATCCTCTCCACAAACCAAATAAAGCATATATGACTAAGTTATTTTACAAGGGTATCCCACAAGCATAGTAGATAAAAGAGACAATGATCTTTGCCCCATTCCCTTTCTCTCTAAATTTGTTTTGTTTAGGCATCATCAAGAGGTCCTTGGAATGAGCACAAAATAAGATAAGCCAATAGAAGACCAGATAAAGTAAACAAACAAGCTAATGTTCTTCATACCGCTAGCTAAGGCTAAACTACTGTGAGATACTTGATGCTTATGTCCATCACGGGAAGGATTCATCCTAGGAAATGTTGTGATCAGAGTTTTGGTGAGACTGATTTGGTGATAAGCTATTGATACTCCAAGTTGACCAACTTGCTTGCTTACTGACCTAGACTTGAGACTCTAACGATTAGGGTGTTCACTTTGGAACCTGCTAGACTTGCTTCTGACTGCTTCACCAAAAGGATGAAGGCGATGATTGATTTATTATGAGATGATAATCGCAGGTGAAAGCGAGATGAGATGAAAGCACCATTTTGGATTTTTCAAATATTTTGAGGCTTTTTTTTGGTATTTTTGAGATGTTTTGCAAATGTTTTTCGATTTTGTGTCTCGGGGGCCGATCAAGGATGGCCTTGCCTACGTTTAAGCTCAGAGACGACGTAGTTCAGCTGATGACTGTATTTTGATTTTTCCAGACTTTTTGACATGTTTTAGATTTTGAATGATTTGGATGTTTTTGGATTTTCGCATGATTTTGATGATTTGGATATGGATATGTGATGATATCAGTGCTCTGTTTTGGGATTTTGTTGAAAACCAAGCTAAGGTTGATTGATCAAATTGATGGATTGATAGTTTGACTAAGTGTGTTAAGTCAAACAAAAGTGATAATGCACTTGTAAACTCTAGGAAGTTGTGTTATCCTAGAGTAAACTCGTACACAAGAGGGTGGTTTGACTAAGTGTGTTAAGACAAACAAGGTGATTATTGATTGGATTCAATTGATCAAGATTGATGAAGCTTGTTTTGGAACAAAATTATTTTGATGATTTGATGTGACGCTGATGCACAAGTTAGATGCGACTGATATGAATTGTTCAAATTGATGTTCAATGAAAGATAAATCTTGATAAGGAACATCTTTTCAAAATATGCCATGGGCTAGTGACTTGGATTTTTGGCTCACAAATGCTTTGAACAATTTGATTTCACGTTTACCAATGTTTGGATCACCACATAAGTTGGAGGATATAGGTCAAGATTTATTCTTTTAGCAAGATGCAAATATTTGGTCCCAGTGTCTAACAATGTTTGAACGACCATGGGTAGATTCTTGGACGAATGGATATGGATTATCTTGTGATAAGATAAGGGTATTCAAATAGAGGATTCTCATTTGGATAATGCTTCAAGGCTCAGATAATGTTGGGTAGGATGGGATCAATGAAAATGATCCATGTCAAGATGTTTACCATAAACAACTATGAGGTGTGCACCAAAATTTTCCAAGATCAATATAACTTGGATTATGGATGAAGATGGATTGGATAAATGGTTCATGGATGAACGGATTTAAGATGGACGGAATGCTAGCTTTATTATGGATGTGATAAGATGCTTTCTCCTAAAATGGTGCACGTAGATGCTCAATTCTAAACATGATGCATGTTTTCTAGGTTTTCATCATGGTACTTGCCCAAAGTGCCACCGTAGTGGTTTTCGCTAGAGGACGATTTTTTTTCCTTTAGTAATCTTTTTTTTTATTTCTTTTTTTTTTGGATTTTTTTGAAAGATTTTAAGCTCATATTGAACCACCTGGTGGTGCTGATGTAGATGCTTCTATCATAATGTGCCATCGATATCCTACTCGAAGAAGCTACTTTTCCAAGATACGTGCACTTGAAATCAACTCTTGAGATTCCTGATCTGCTTTGTTGATACTGGAGTTAACTTTGTCTTTGTGCGCACATCGCGATAGAGTACCTTCTGAATCCTTATGATGAAGGGTCATTGCCAACACATGGTCAATGTGAGAATTGGATATGATGCGTGGAGGCATGGATGGCAGAGTGTGTTTTGGAATAAAAGATGGATTGGTTGACAGTTTGGAAACTTTGACTCTCCAAACTTGGGAAGATGAGCAATGATGGGTGGATATGGAAGTGTGCATGGAATTAGGACCAACTGCTTGATACACTTTGTATGTTGCTTGAGAAGCTTGCTTTTTCCTTTGTGGACATCTTTGCTGGATACTTGCCCCCTTTTTATTTTTCCTCATAGTTTCTTTGACTAATGGAGTTTGATAGGGATAATATTTCTTTGTATTCTTTGGTATCCATGTGTATTTGATTTGTCCTTCGTGCTTCTTAGCTTCTTTTGTTTTGATAATGTTCTTCATGCTTTGATTCAAATCTTTCTTTTGACATTGGTCCCAATTTGTGGATGGGGTTATGGGTGGATTAAGATTCATGACATGGCGAGTTGTAGTATTGGCATCGGTTTCATCATAAGGATTCTTCATGCCTCCTATGTTGACATTTTCTAGAGACGAAGTTGCCCCCAATTTTATAGAGGTGTCAATGATATGTTTATATCCCTTGATTGTCAAATAACCAAGGCTTTGATGCTTAGGATTGCTAATAATCTGCACTAGTTCTAGGATACCTTGTTCATGTAGGCCTAATCCTCTACCTTGATAATTCATCTGCTGATTTTTTTTATCTGCAATAGGATATGATTTTCCTTGGGAACAAGGTGTTAATATTTCTCTGCTCTGTGGTGGATCTTCAAAAGTGACAACCTCTTTATTGATGAGGTAGCTTGCCCTAAGAAAGATGAGTGATCCAAGTTTATAAGTGATAGGGTCTTCCATAAGTGGGATAAATTCCTGATTGATATCTTTAGCTTGATCTTGTGAAATATCAAATTTTAATGCTTCTTCAAGAGGTGTTGATGATTCACTATTCATATAAAAGTCTTTCTCATTATTCATTTCATGGGATATTTCTGATTCATGAATTTTGTATAAGCCTTCTTCATGACCCATTTCTGACATGTCTCTGGATTTCTCTATATCTTGATGATGTGTACAAATGTTAAGAGTAGGAGACACTTGTTCCTTGGTAATGATATCAAGAGTATGAGACTCTTGTTTTGAATGAAGATCATCTACATGCCCATCTAAAGAAAGCATCTCATGGGTAGATGGAGGGGTATGTGCTATATGGATATGATCATCATTTGTGACATCTTGTATAGATAGGAGTGTCCATTATATGATTGTAGTAGCTTGGAGATACAAATTTTTGATCTTGAATGATTTTGGAATTGCTTTCGACATGCTTTGGATCAAGTTCTTGACATGGGTCAATTTTAAAGGATGGATTATCTACAAGGGATTCTTGAACATTTTTATTAGGGAGGATTCCTTCACTATCCACAATCATGAGGTCGAGGGATGTCAGTATGTCCTGGGAAGGACCCTTGTTAAACCTTGGTGATAGATGTTGATTATTCTTTGGAATAAATTCTTGAGATATGTCCTCTAACTCGTTAGGTGATGTAGAGACATTGTCAACACAATCATTGGTGGATGAATCTTGGTTTATGTCAATAGGATCAAATAACATCAACACTCCTTGAAATAGATCTTTGTAGGAAGGGTCTTGGTCATGACTAAAAAATGGCTCTTGATGTATGTTGATTTGATAATCAGATGAGGTGGAAACATCTTCAAGGTGTTCATCGATGGATAGATCTTGATTATTGTTTTCAGCAATTATGGTGGGAGTTTGTTGCAAGCTCTATTGTGGGAGTAAGGCCTAAGTTTTTTGTTGAGCCAACAACGCTTGTTGTTGGTCGTTTTGTTGTTGGGCTTGCTGTTGAGCTACTTGTTGATGGATTGCTTGCAATAGTGCCCAGAATTGTGCTTGCACCTGCCGAGCTTGGTGTTGGGCTTGAGCTTGTTGGGCTACTTGAGCCGCTTGTGCTTACTGAGCAGCTAGCTATGCAGTTTGTTGGTTTTGGAGCACCTTTTGGCGAGAAGGTTGTCTAGCGGCTTGCAACACAATGGAGAATGAATTTTTCATGTTGTGTTTTGGTAGTGGTGGCGGTGGATTGGGAATGGTGTTGACTGTTGTGATGAGCGGAACAGTCGCATTGATTGGCAGGGTTTGAGTTATGAATGGTGTGATTGGGATGCTTGGTCCTTGAGACACTTGAGGGATGGTGGTTGTTTTGACTGTTGCTTGGATGGTTGCCATTTGTTGTTGCGATGTTGATGGCAAGATGAGAGGATTTGGTATGATGCTTTGACTTATGAAGGGGGTATTACTCAGATTCAGTTGATTGATGGTTGGTAAAGGGGTAAGGCTCATGCCCTGATTGTTTGGTTGATAGATTTGTAAGTTTTGTCTTTGATTTAAATCTACCATCAGGAACGGTGTTCCAAAACTTAGATTGGGAAAACTCACATTTGTTGTAACATTAAGGTTTGTAGGAGATAATGATCCCATGTATGGATTGTACAAATGTAAGTTTTGAAAATCCATTGGCATTACGATACTTGGATAGTTTGGTTGAATCATATTACTCATGATGGATGAATCAAGTTTATATTCCATGCTCTTCTTGTGTTTTGACCTTGTTGACCTCTGAGGGGTTTAGGACCAATGATGAGATGAAATATGAAAGGGGTGTTTAAATTTTTAGGAACTTTGGATCAATGCTATACTTTAGGACTTGGTTTGATTTGATTTTGATTGATGATAGTTTGACTAAGTGTGTTAAGTCAAACAAAGTGATAATGCACTTGTGAACTCTAAGAAGTTGTGTTATCCTAGAGAAAACGTGTATACAAGATGATAATTTGGCTAGGTGTGTTAAGCCAAACAATGTGATGTTGAACTTATAAACCTTAGGAAGTTGTGTTATCCTAGAGATAAATTCACTCAAGAGGATTGATAATTTGACTAGGTGTGTTAAGCCAAACAATGTGATGCTGATTTTTCCTAAAAGTCTAGCATAAGTGATGTTTCCAAGGTTCCAAAAGTTGTTGGTGAGATGGGATTTGATTGATGTTTGAGGGATGGGTGAAGTGTTTGACTTGATCCTAGATGACCTTATGAGGACTTGCTTACAAGACCAAGGTAATGAATAACATATTTTTTCCTAAGAGTGGTTCAAACCAAAAGACCAATGTTGGCATGGAAACCCAATGACTCAAAAGGGACCAAGCACATGTGTGGTTCAATTATTTGTTATCTTGCTTAGATTTGGTTCTTATTACCACAAACACGTTCTTGATTATGCTTTTCAAACTGAATGTCCAATGTCCTTCTTTTCTTTCATTCCACAAAGTGCATTATGTGGAAATCAAGGAAATCAAGACAAAGGTTTCCTAGTGTTGACTTTGGTGAAAACAAATGATGATTAAACCTATGTACTTAGAAACCTCTAAGGATATAATCCCTAGGGCAAGCAATAGCACTTAGATTCGTCAAAGGATATTTGTTTCCTCAAAGGGTTTGAAATTTCAAAGTTTTTGTGAATGTTTGTTTCTCAATGTTTTAGAACCAAGCAAGGTGTTTTGATTTCAATAACATGCACAAACCTAGGCTAAAAAGATAGTATTTGTTGGGTTCCCACTTGGACGAATCCAGCTGTGCATATTTTGTGCAGTTGACTAGATGCTTGACCACACAGGCTGTGAATGTTTGTTTCTCAATGTTTTAGAACCAAGCAAGGTGTTTTGATTTCAATAACATGCACAAACCTAGGCTAAAAAGATAGTATTTGTTGGGTTCCCACTTGGACGAATCCAACTGCGCATATTTTGTGCAGCTGACTAGATGCTTGACCACACAGGCTCCCCCTTACAGTGCACACACTTCTCGGGTCATCCAAGCATCAGTACCCATGAATCTCCCATGGCATACTTTTCATCTCTACAACAAAACTGCATGTATAATGTGGGGCGGCTTCAAAGGACATGACCTTTTGCACCAACAAAATAGATAAAGATTTGGCCTTCTAAACAAGGTTTTTAATTCGGTCTTTTCGTTTGTGGAGGTTGACCCATGTAGCAAGAGACCATTATTGCCCTTCTCATCAGAGCCAACCACGTGATATTGGCTTTTGTTCCAGTACCCACTTTTATATCCCGACTGGAAATATACTTGTCCTTAGTGTGTTACCGGTTGGGTCATTCCCTTGGGTGAGTACTTTTTCCCACAAGGCAGGCCTGCTAAGATAAACAAAAGCGAGTAAAAATATTCGTAGTCCGATCAACCTTTGTTTAGAAACAAAGGGAGAACACACACAATAAACCTACTCACACTCGCAAGATGTTTTGTTCAATTTTAAACCCAAAAATGAAGTGCGGAGGTAATATTTTTGACAACTTAATATCACAAAAAGACTTTTGATTCTCAAGATCACCGTGAGGTGTGAGAGAAGCACATACGCCTTTTAGATGATATTACTTTGTGAAAAGGATTACAAAACATAAAAAACACACATGTTCATTTTAATCTTCAAAGCATAAAATGAGTTCTTTTTAAAGCACCAACTTTGAAGTGTGAGAGTTGCCTTGTTCAATTTTTAAACCTTAAACCAAATCTAGTAGATTATTTCTAAGGTTTTTTTTAGTCTTTTGCAAACTTTTGAAAAATAAATTTGTTTGTTCTTTTTAAAACCCAAAAGAAAATTAGTATTTCTAAGGCATGAAAGTAAAGAAATTCCTCTTCAAAACATAATTTAATTTTTTTTAAGAAGTGTTGAACAACACATTAGTATTTAAAAGCACTTTGTGCATAATGAACATGATGCCATGATGAACCTCCTATTTTTCTTTTTATGCCATGATGAACCTCCTATTTTTCTTTTCCCCAACCTGCAAAAATTGACAAAAAACAGAGAGCATAAAAAAAATAGCAAACATGTCAATAGTTAGAAAATCAAAAAAATCAAAAAACACATGTTAAAATTTAAAATTAGACTATTTTCTATGGCAAAGTTAGCGGGTGTGGTGCAGTTAGTGGGTGTGGCGTAGTTTGGAACAAAGGCGGTGCTATATAGCATTTCGCATTTGACTGGGTGCGGTGCTCTACAGAAAAAGAGACCTCGGGTGTGACGCAATTTGGTCACGCGACGTTGTTTGTGAAGCGGCAAAGTTTGGAAATTTTGAAATTCAGAGGTGGGAAACAAGTGCGGTCCAATATAGTGCTACAGTTTAGAATGGGTGTGGTGCAATACAGCACCACATCGGCGTAAGCGGTGCAATACAGAGCCGCATGAACTATCAACGGCGTAGTTTCCTGTGTGTAGACAAAAAATGTTAAAAACCACAAAATTTTCACAAAAACATGATGAAATTCTTGAGCCCAACCCTCCTTCTAGTGCCAAAATGTGAACCCTAATTTCATACCTGCACAAACACAACAAACAAGCACAATATTAGATCATATGCAAGTTAAAAACAAGGATTCCCCATGAAATCCATTTACAAAAGCTTAAACTAGGAAAATGAAGAACAAAATAAGAAAATGAGAGTAAAATCTTAATTAAGCAAGCAAACTCATGATCCCATGGGAGAGTTGGTGCCAATTGATGTGCCGAAATCAACCATTTCCCAACTCCTTTGTAAGCTTTGATGATGATTGATCCACTTTGGTTGAATTCTTGCATAACCTAGCTAAGAACTTGATATAGAAAGATGAAAATGGCTGTTTGAAGATTGATTTGAGTATAATAAGTTTACTCAAATTGTGGATGATTGAATGAGAGGAAGGGTCTCTCATTTATAGATTTCCAAAATGGAAGAGAGAGTGAAAATAAACAATGTGGGATCATTCAACATCCAATGGTCAAGTTTCACTTGTCAAGATGTGAATGGTTGAGGAATGGGCACATTTTGGTCAATGTGCATGATAAATGCTATTGGATTCAAATTTGAAATTTGAATGTGACATGTTTAGAGGGAAGGAAAATGGAGTTAATGTCACTTGGCTCAATGCACAAGGATATGTAAGAGGAGTGAATGCCTTGTTGGAAGTACCCATCCACTTGGATTTTTGAATTCAAACTTGAGGGAATATTCCTTCCTTATTCCTTGTTGAGAGAAAATAGGCAATTAAATAAATCAAAGTAATTGATTTATTGTGCAAGTTGCATTCTCTAGAGGATGTGACATAGATTAGGATTAAATTAATCAAAGCTTAATTAATTTAATGAAGAATTAGGAGATGTGACAATTTAGACTTAAATTTATGAGTTAATTTAAATCAAGAATTGAGAAGAAATATTTAATTAAATAAATGATTTGATTTATTTAACTAAAGGGGATAATGTTAGATTAAATTAAATAAGGTTTAATTTATTCAATTTAATAAGAAGACTCTAGAGACTTGATTTAAATAAAATGAATTATTTAAATAAATAGAGATATAAGGTTAATTAAATTAAATTGATTAATTTAATCAATAAAGGAGAAAAACTTAATTAAATAAATAATGATTAATTTAATTAAGATATGAAAGTGTTGATAAGATGAGAGTATGATTTAGGAAGAAAACAATGTTAGTAAATTAGGATCAAGCGTGCCGGTACATTTTCCATGTCTATAGGATGATGACTGTTACTTGTTTGTTTGCTCATTTTTGACCTACAACTCTATCTCATGGATATGCTTCTCTTAGAGATATCAATAGCTTATTGTCCTTTATGACTGGGGCTCAGGGTTTTATGACTGAAAATGACAATTTTGGTGTCATTGTTTTCTTGCATTGTCTTTCTAATAATGACATTTTAATAAGCAATGTTGTCCTCTTGATTGCTTCACATTGATCTTTGGTTGCCAATCTCCATTACCATTGTGATCCTACTCATAGAGGCATAAACTTGGGAAGCTATGTCATATGAAGTTTGTAACCCTTCCCCTTTTATACAAACTTAACTCATTAGCATGATTGAAAAGGTATGGGAACACCCTTCATAACCATGACATGTTTCTATGACCAATGAAGGATTAACATTTATAACGGTGAGCTCCCTTCATAACACTGTAGATCATTTTCCTTGGTCTCTCTATAGGTCTATTCTTTATTTACATTGTCATTAGGTTTTTACCTTCTGCTAGCACCTTTAACAATTTTTCTAAGGTAATGTCTGCCTTTAGCTGAAACTCATATGGTTATTCTTATGACTGTACATGATTCTCATTGATCTCTTTTCAATTGTTTTACCATGCACCTATTTTCCTTCAAATGCAAAGATCATGAAAGAATTTAGCTACATCATTATGCCTCCATCTATATTGCATTGATCTTTGGGATAACATATTGACATGGTGGATTTGACCTTTCATTTCACTCATCACTTATAACTACTTTGTGTAGCTCATAATAGTTCCTGATAGCTCACTAACATGATGGCTATCACATATACATGTTTTATACCGTGATTTCATGGATTAGCACATCAATGAACTTCTGTAATCTATTTTGATACATGATATTGTATACCTCCTTAATGATTTCCTTGAGAAAGTATATGTCACCTATGACAGTGACAAATAACTCACTACCATAACATATGTGTGCTTGTTTGAGTAGGTCAAAAAGAGATGAATTACCTTTCTATACCTCTTTTAAAAGTATAACAAGACAACATGCTAAGATCAACCCTCATGAGAGCCCATTTTACTCCACATGCTGAAATTATAAACATGATCAAACAATAATGAACTATGTACCTGTATTTGCACAGTGAACAAACATGTTAGAGAAATATGTCCATATGACAGATGTGTTTGATAATCCTATTGCTTTCTTGAACATCTTTGGCATACTAGTTGTTTTAGTACACATGAAGATCAGATTATATGTTTATAGATGTATGTGCATGCATGGATTAGTGACCTTTCATTTATCTAACAACACTCTCTCTTTCAGATGTAGGCACCTAGGAGCAACAAGGGAGCAAAATCTAGATGTAGGACAAACAGAAGGATGACACAAGGCAGCTCGACCAGGGCTCGTCATTCAGGAAATGATGGGTCACCCTTCCTTATATGTGCATTCACTTTCTATACATGTATAATGTTTTCTTTCTTTTGTATTAAAGCAGTTAGTCTCATTGCTTGTGTGAGACCTTACACATTATATTGTCAATAAAGATTACTTTTCCTAAAAAAAATTGTACAATCTTTCTTATATTATATACATAAGCATAAATTCAGTTTAGTAATGTAATCTTCTAATCTTTTTTGTTATACACATGAATGAAATATAGAAGCATTAAAATGAACCCTAATTTTCATTTGAAAAATTTAAGAGCTCTACCTGATTGAGCTAATAGTGAAATTGGGTAACATTTTTAGCAACATCTGCTATATGTTTTCCTACTAAACATCAGACCAGTTGCCTAGGCTATCCATTTGGCATATAGTCACTTAGAAAACTCAAAAAATATTTGAAAGCAACTTTGTTCAATGTTGTAACTCAGTAGCAATAACTCAAGACACCTTGGAAACTTATTGAAAACAAAAGTAAGAAGGTAAACTACCTAACTGTGCTTGAAAGCACTTAGGAAAATTAAAACTTAAATCTAAACCTACCCTACACTAACAAAGAAAACACTAACTTAAATGAAACAATTCACTGGTTGGGTGAATTAGCTGCCTTTTCTGTATAATTTACAATGTTTTCCTTGCTTGAGGACAACTAGAAAGAAATGGAACATGGATGGAAATTCAATAATGAGCTCCAAGATCTCTTGAATAAAATACACAAGTTCACTAACCTTTTCATATAGAATAAAAACATTCATGTTCTGAGGTAGAAAGGTAACTTGAGTCTACTCTTCCTTAGTTGTACCTTCATGCCTTGGTGCAAGAAAGATATCAATATTCTTATTGGCCTCCATTCTGGCTAGATGCCTAATTGGGCATCCTCTAGAAAGTGTGAATCCATAACTCTCCATACTGGTTTCTTGTTGTTCCAAATCATGTTGTTGCTCCTAATCCTATTTTTTATCTTTCGCTTAAAAAGGTGTTGGTTCAATATCTAAAGTTGGGAAAAAGGAGGCTTCCTCATGAGCCAAAATAGACTTTAGATCATCCCAAAAAGAAACTACTTCATGAGCCAAAGCTTTATTCTCATATTGATTTTCATGAAATAACAACTTATCACATTGTTGAACATCTTGTCTCAAAACTTGAGTTATCATAGACATATGGTCTTCACTTTGTTCAAAAAACAAAGCTAGCCCATCATACCAAAATATATCAGCCTCTTTTCCACCAAGTTCCTCATGCTCATTTGTCTTCTCTTGTCAGTTGAGGCAATATGGTTCAAACCTATGAGTTGTCTCTTTGACCTCACCTTGCTGTTTGGAATCACTTGATTCCAGAGATGCAAGATAAGACATGGATGTTTCCACCACTTGCACTTGTTGTTCATGTATCTGTTCGTCAAATTTTGTTGCTTTATCATCCAACTTTGAATAAAAAGTCTCAAGATCATCCCAGAACAAGTCTTCTTCACAGTCTTCTTTGCCTTTTTGCATGGGAAGATTGATTTTTACCTTATGGTGATCTTCATGAATCAAAGTTTCTTGTTCATACTCATTAATAACTTCCTATACCGGGAACACGTCATATTTTTGAACAACTTCAAGATGTTCTAGATCTAATGCTAATGAAGATATGGGCAATGTCCTTTCATCTTGTTCAACAAAATAGGGCAACTCATTAAACATCAAAGAGATAATTTGATGTTTACCATATTCTTCTTGCTCCACAACCTGCTGACCATGCTCAACTATCTCTTGTAACGGATCTGATTTCTCCTCCTTTTCAAAAAGTGAAAGCTTATCAACTATAAGCCACTCCTCTTTAGACTTCCATAATACCTCATTTTCCTTAGAAAACCATCTACTATCATAAGCAATAGGTCCTCCCTTGTAAATGTGGATGATAACAGGCTCAAAATATTGCAAGTATGGGCTATGATTCTCTTCTAGCATTGAAGATGACTGCTCTCGTGGAATCACACGCTTAGGATTTTGCAAAATGGGTAAACTTCTAAAATTTTGAAATTGATTTGAAGATTTAGAGGATTCACCTTGCCTAACACTTAGAACTTCATACCTTGGAAGCACTTCCTCCTGAAACTGATCTGACATGCAAAACGTTGATTAGGCTTTTTTTGCAAGAACCTCCCTTGCAATATCTTCCTCATATTGATGTTTTTGTGCCATCAAATTTTGTTCATGAAAATGGGAATTATAAGCCAACTCCTCCCGATGCAGGTCAACCTCCTATTGTCTTTCAATCTCTAACATCTGTCTTTGAAAATCAGAAATTATATCTTCGATACTCATGTTGTTAACCCTCTGATATTGGGCATGTGAATAAGCATGTTGGTTGACATTATGATGATCTTGTTGAGACTGTTGTTGGACATATACAAGTTGATGTGCAAACTAAGTAGGGGTGGGTGGGTGGTAAGAATATTGGATTGACTGGTTTCTTTGTGATGTAATGGGATTAAGAATAAAACCAGTTGTACCATGAGTTTGATATGACTGAAAATAAGGCATTGGGATGACATTTTCATGATATGGGGGTGAATACACATGTTTTCCATAAAAACATGACATTTCTTTTCATTCAAATCAGATTTATTTCAAATAAACCTAAAACATATCAACATTTGAATTGCTGAAACCAAAAAATTTGCACTCAGAGTCGCTAGATGTGTAAAGAACTTACCTCCAAAGGCAGAAAAACCACTATACACATCAAACAACAATGTTTTGAGGATTTTTTTTGAACTAAAATAGTTCAAGCTGTCCCACCGGGCGTGGCAAAACTGTTATCACTTGAGTTTGCACCCTTTGTTGAACCCTGTTCAACCACTCAATGAAACATTGGAAGACCTCAAAAGTTGTGGGTAACTTGTAAACAAAGGTCAATCTATGGAGAAGGCTGACTTCCTAGTTGGTTATCACCTAAGTCTAATTTCCTCTATTGTTCTGTCAAGGAAAAGGGACAGAGAAACATAAAACTGAAAACTGGTAATTTGAAACTAAGGGTGATACACCAAACTGAAAAGGACTATGAAACTCAGAATCTCAAACACTTTCCTGCAATAACATGAAACTAAAGGTGCACAACCTATTACTATATATATTTTCATAAATAGTTCACAAAAAGGTCCTAGAACTCAAACTTTTAGTAGGAAGATATCTTCACAACTAAAAGATATTTTTCACTTCAAGACACAAGTTGCAACCTACATTGACACACTTTTTGCATAAAGGTATCAAGAAACATGAGAAAAAATTAAAAGGAAATAATAATTACCTCATAGATAATTTGATCAATCACTTAGGAATACACAGTAATGTAGAGAATAAGTAGGCAAAATCTCATATCAATTGCATCCAAGGTTCTCACTATGTTTCATATCCAAAAATTGAGTTACAAAAGTATGCTAAAATCTAACAAAGGACTCCCAAAGTCACTAAGTCTAAATGTGCATAAAGAAGAACTCCCCGACAAAATGAGTCAAAATGAAACTATATCCATCAACTCCCAAACAGTTGCACCAAAGAATGAGCTAGAAGCTTCCTTGGGTCGGACGCAACAAAAAAGCCCCAAATTTAGCATGCAAATCCACTCCAAAAAGGCTTCAATATGCTTGAAAAGGTCAATTTTGACCAAGTCCATCACAAAAGCATGCAACAACTCCTCCAAAAAGCTCTTAACCTCAACAAAGCAAATAAAAGAACTCCTATATCTTAGGCATATGTTGGCTAACTTCTCCAACATTCTCCTATATGCTCTCCAAGAGCATCAAACGCAACTAAATCCTCTTAAAGGAATTTTCAAAGCATAACACATTATTTTTGCACTTAAAATAGAAATTTGATTGAATGATTTATATCAACATCATTTAAAACAAATGGTTTACAATTTTAAGTCAATGCAAAAATAAGAGAAGACTCGACCATACATGAGTCAATGCAAAAGAAGACTAATTCAAAAGGACTTCCATATACATAGCATGGGATATTGAAAAATACAAAACATTAAGGCTTAAAGTTTTATCCCATGGGTATATTAGTTACATCACATTTTATTTTAAAAGAAAGGAAAAAATGCCTTCTTTTCTATTGGCAAAATTGGGGTAAGAAACCCTAAAAAGAAACCTATCAATCATAGTTCATTTTCATTCATTTACATTTGAAGAATTCTGGAGAGTTCAAAGCGTCGACATAGGGTTCTCCTGGAGCTTTCTATAGGCACTATTATGGCGGATTTTGTGTGAAAGTTTTTCATAGCCGAGAAAGGTAAGCTTTCCCTATAGAAAGATTTGCCATTTTCCATTTCTCTATGAAATAAAAGTTCACTTCAACTCTATTGATGCAAAAAAGATGAGGATATTTTGATTTTCTGTGTATTCTTTCTTGTAATGATAATTCTTCAACATTATTTTTGTACTTCTGCATTTCTCTATTGCACCCATAAACTCTCTATATATTTCGTGTATTTACCTCTTTCAAAACTTGAATTCATGCAAATGAACAAAAGTTTGGGTTTCTATATTGTCCACGAGGGTTTTTGTGCTAAACTTGTGAGGCTGTGGTTTTATCAGAAACCCTTATGCATATTTTTTATTTTGGGTTTGGGAGTGCCATGGCTTAGCCCTACATCATTCGATTTTTAGGGTTTGGGAATTTCTGAGTGAAAACCATGCTTTATCTTTTTCCCTCCTCAATGTCTTATGTTGATTTTCTTTCATAGGCATCACTTTTCTCTAATAGTTCCACAATCACCATGTAGATCATAGCACAAATGAGGCTTCAGGAGAGGGTGTTAAGCTGAAACAAGAGCTAACTCAGTCAACTATTCCATAAGCAAACGCTGCCCTGTCAAGAAAAATGGTTTGCAAAATGATTCAATGCCATTGCACAGTACGGGTATACCTCAAAGAATCTACACATATTCTCCATTCTAAAATAGTATAATATGATGGTACTTGATTTCTCTTCAAACTGTCATCTTACATCTTCTCCATTCTCAAAGACTATCATACAAAGATACTTGATTTCTCTTCAAACTATCATCTTGATGAATCCCTTCTGCATTTTTTCCCTTGTATCTTTTGATTGTCTGACTATGCATATTATGACTTCCAAATTAATGTATTCATGAAGACCTTTTGGTCTGAAAATGATGAAGGACTGCCCTCATACTAGCTACCACAACATCCTCTATGCATGATTGTCATCATTGTTTATTGATACTCAATGACATGACTATCTTTAGATGTATTATACTGTCCTGAGATACTCATGAGTCTAAGACTACATTCTTAGTGCATTGGATGATGATTGTTACTTGTTTGTTTGCTCATTTTTGACTTGCAACTTCATCTCATGGATATGCTTCTTTTAGAGCTATCGACAACTTACTATCCTTTATGACTAGGGCTTAGGGTTTTATGACTGAAAATGACAATGTTGGTGTCATTGTTTTCTTGCATTGTCTTTCTAATAATGACATTTAAATAAGAAATGTTGTCCTCTTGATTGCTACACATTGATCTTTGGTTGCCAATCTCCATTACCATTGTGATCCTTCTCATAGAGGCATAAACTTGGGAAGCTATGTCATATGAAGTTTGCAACCCTTCCCCTTTTATACAAACTTAACTCATTAACATGATTGAAAAGGTATGGGAACACCCTTCATAACTATGACATGTTTGTATGACCAATGAAGGATTAACGTTTATAACGGTGAGCTCCCTTCATAACACTGTATATCATTTTCCTTGGTCTCTCTATAGGTCTATTCTTTATTTACATTGTCATTAGAGTTTTACCTTGAGCTGGCACCTTTAACAATTTTTCTGAGACTATGCTTGCCTTTATCTGAAACTCATATGGCTATCCTTTGTGATTGTACATGATTCTCATTGATCTATTTTCAATTGTTTTACCATGCACCTATTTTCCTTCAAATGCAAAGATCATGAAAGCATTTAGCTACATCATTATGCCTTCATCTATATTGCATTTATCTTTGGGACAACATATTGACATGGTGGCTTTGACCTTGCATTTCATTCATCACTTATTGTTGGAGTTGAGAAGATACAACACCATAGAAGTCCAAAAGATCTTTGCAAGCAAATAACCTATTACAAGGAGAAACAAAGAGAAGCAACAAAGGAAATGCTCAAGAATGTGGAGCCATGAATTCACACAAAATGTAAAATGAATTATGATACAAAAGATAGTTTTCAACTACATATAGATGAAAACCCTAAAAAAGGAAAACCCTAGGCTTGCACAATAATAATTAATAAAGTAATTAATTATTATGCACCTAATGTTAGCTTAAGTGAAAAAGAGTTAAAAGGAAACTTTACGTAATTAAACAAATATTGTTTAATTAATAAAGTAAATGTCCAATTACTCTAACACCCCCCCTTAAGATAGACATAGGGAGAAGCTAAAACCTAGAAGAAGCTACTGAAAGCAAAAGCAATGGGTCCCGACAACAAGGCCAGATCAAGTACCCAAGTACAATGAAATCTCTATGAAATGGAGAAAAGGAGAAAACCCAGTGGGAAAAACTCCTCTCCAAAAAGAGATAGAACAACATGCTGAAAGAAACATGAAGGAAGGAAGGCCTCATAAAGACCCCCCAAGGACAACTTCCTTCACCCCAAGCATAGAGCGCAACTGAAGATAGCGCGGAGATGCAAAAGGTTTCGTGAAGATGTCTGCAACCTGCTCGGCAGTGGGAACATACTCCAAGATGAGAGAACCATCCTGAATCAACTGTCTGATGAAATGCATATGAAGCTCAATGTGCTTCGTCCGCTGATGCTCCACCGGGTTGCGCAAAATGTGTATAGCACTCTGATTGTCACACCAAAGAATAGTGGGACTATCAGGAGGAAAACCAAACTCAGTCATCAACTGACGAAGCCATAAAATCTCCTGACTAGCGAGCACAGCAGCTCGGTACTCAGCCTCTATAGATGATAATGCATGAGCAGTCTGCTTCTTGCACGACCATGTGATAGGACCAGAGCCAAGACAAAAAACAAAGCCAGAAGTAGACTTCCGATCATTGACATCACCAGCCCAATCTGAGTCAGTGTAGCCAACAATGTGAGGATCCCCTAATGTGTAGTGAATGCCATATGAAGTGGTGCCCTGAATGTACCTCAAAATACGCTTGGCAGCTTGCCAATGACTCTCATGAGGATCATGTGAGAATCGAGAGACAAGACCAACCGCAAAGGAAAGATCAGGATGAGTGTGAGTCAGGTACAACAAACTGCCAACCAACTGCCTGTAAAGTGTAGCATCTACTGAAGGGGTGGGGCAAGTAGTAGTCAAAACAACCCCTGACTGAAAAGGTGTGGGGGCAGGCTTGCAATCAAGCATGCCAAAGCGCTGAAGCATATCAAAAGAATACTTCTGCTGGTAAATGGAGATCCCCTCTGAAGACTGAATCACCTGAAGACCAAGGAAATAGTGCAGAAGGCCAAGATCTGTCATCTCAAACTGCTCCATCAAGGCTAGCTGAGAATTTTGAATCATAGAGGATGAGCTACCTGTGATGAGAAGATCATCAACATATAGCACAAGAATCAAGATCTCACCCTCAAGATGCTGAATATAGACCGTGTGATCAGAATGACAACGAGTGAAACCAGTGGAGAGCAAAAAAGAGTCCATCTTCTCATACCAAGCCCGAGGGGCTTGTTTGAGACCATATAATGAACGCTGAAGTCTGCAAACCAAAGAAGAATCATGAACAAATCCCTGAGGCTGCTCCATATAGATCTCCTCCTGTAGGTCACCATGTAAGAAGGCACACTTCACATCCATCTAAAAAATGAGCCATCCTCTAGAAGCTGCAAGTGATAATACAAAGCGAATAGAATTCATCTTGGCGACAGGGGCAAATGTCTCAGAGTAATCAATACCCTCAACCTGTGAGAAACCCTTCGCAACAAGACGTGCTTTGTACTTATCAATAGAACCATCAGCAGCATACTTGGTGTGATACAGCCATCGGCACCGAACCATCTTTCTGCCCTTAGGAAGAGGACAGAGATCCCATGTATTATTCCTCATCAAAGAAGAATACTCTTCCTCCATGGCACTATCCCACTCAAGGTGACCTGTCGCCTCTGAAAATCTCTGAGGATCCTCTGAAAGAGCATGAGTCAAAAGACTAGAACCCGTAGTATGAGAACAAGTGCGACGAGTGTCTGAAGGATCACCGGCCATAGATCCTACTGCCTCAATAGTAAATTGAGCCCATTTGGGCCTCTGAGGTTGAGCAAGTGGAGGTGGAGATGGGGGATCATCAATATCCTCATCAGAATCCTCAAAATAATCCTGAAGAGCTGTAGAGGGTGGAGTAGGTAGTGAAGTGGACACTGGAGATAGGGTATCAACTGGAGGAAGGCGCTCATCAAACTGAACATCCCGTCGAAACAAGACCTCTCTGGAATCAAGATCAAATAACCTATACGCCTTAACATCCTCATAGTAGCCGACAAATATGAGGGGTCGACTCTTCCGCTCCATAGCTCTCCTCTGAGCATCAAGAATAAAAGCCCATGCCTCACTACCAAATACTCGAAATGATGAAATATCAGGCTTGTCATGAGACCAAGCCTCCTCAGGAGTCATATGTTGAATCGCCTTGTGAGGCATCCGATTCTGAATATAGTTGGCACAATTGACTGCCTCTGCCCAAAAAGACGAATCCATGGACCTGGACTGAATCATACAATTAGCCATCTCCCGTAAAGTTCTGTTCTTGCGCTTAGCGATACCATTCTGCTGAGGGGTGTAGGGAACAGAAAACTGATGCTGTAAACCATGCTCAGTGCAAAATTCTCTGAAAGCCTGATTCACATACTCCCCCAGATTATCTGTACGTATCCGCCGGATAGAGAGACCAGACTGCTTCTCTACAAATGTCTTGAAGACACGAAAGGAATCAAAGACATCAGACTTGTACTTAAGAAAGTACAACCATGTGCGTCTGGAGAAGTCATCAATGAATGTGAGCACATACTTGGCCCCTGAAAAAGAAGGAGTGGGAAATGACATGAGGTCACTATGAATCAACTCCAAGGGTGCCAAAGCACGAGTGGTACTTCCCTTTGGAAAGGGATCCCTATGATGCTTGCCAAGCACACAACCATGACAAACACCGTCAGTGCAGAAAATTCGTGGAAGACCAAGAACAAGTGACTGTGTACTCATCTGCTGAAGATATCTATAATTGACATGGCCCAAACGCTCATGCCAAAGCTGACTCACTGAATCTGCATGTGCTATAAGAGATGAACCTATACCCTCAAAAGGCGCAAAGCCATCAAATCTGTAAAGACGAGATGCAGTATCAACACTACCAGTAGCCACAACCAAATCAGAATCATGGAGGTCCTGAATAACCACATCATGTGGTGAGAACTCAACTGTCTTACCAGAGCCAGTGTGGCAAATCTGATAAATGGACAAGAGGTTCGTCGAAATGTCAGAAACAACCAAAACATCCTGTAGAGTGCCTCCATCCAAAGAGACAAAACCTGAACCCAAGACGAAAAGCTGTGAAGAGTCACCCACTGCAATCTGTGAAGTACCACAAGAGGCAAGAGAAGTGACCAATTGCTGAGTGTGAGTCATATGGTGAGAAGCACCAGAGTCTAAAATCCAAGTGGACCCATTGGTCGATGCTCGTGCAGTGAGAGCATGACCCTTCCCTGTGGTGGAAGAAGAAGAAGACGGCGGTGAGGAGATGTGTTGTTGCTGCATGGCCTCCTCTAAAGCCTCTAATCGTTTCCAACACCTGGAAACTGGATGACCTTGCTTGCCACAGAAACTGCAAGTGTCTCCTGATTTCTCCTTAGTCTTGGAGGAAGACTCACCAGACTTCGAAGATTTCCCATGTTTGGGATTAAATGGTGGTTTGGAATCAGACTTAGGAGGCGGTTTGGAGGAATGCTCACTACCTGCAAAATCTTTCTTGGGCCTCGGTTTCTGCTTCTGTTTCCCCTTCGGTGATTGAGCAACCAATGCTTTGCTCTTTGAACCTGAGAGCATATCCATCTGAGAAAGGTGGGACTGTTCCCGAGACAAACGCTCACAAAATAAATCAAAGGTAGGCATGGTAAAATTGGCACCCAAACCATCCATGGTGGAGTAGAAGGAGGAAGCAAATATCTGAAATGGACCACGAAGCTTCGAAAGAATCAAATAAATGCACTGTGTGTCTGTCTTGTTCTTCCCACAACCCTGTAAAATAGAGCGGATAGTTTTGAACTTGTTCAAAAAGTCCTCAATAGTGGGGAAGGAATCAGGTAACAATGAAGTCAGCTCTGCCTCAATCTGTAATGCGTGGAACTCATTAATGGCCCCAAAAAGTGTCTCAAACTTCAGCCACATGGCTCGAGGAGTGAGCAAAGCATCAAGGTGAAACAAAAGACTGTCTGAAACATGCAGGCATATCAAACCCATAGCCTCATCCATCTTGTTCCTGTGCTGCATAATCTCAAAAGCACGCTGCAACTGAGGCTGAACCTCATCTAAACAAGACCATAACCCTCGTGACCTGAGTAGCCTCATCATACGAGACTTCCAAGTGTGATAGTTATGTGATGTGAGTAGCTCAACTGAAGAGTCTGCCATGAAACCCTGCACCTGTACCTGCTTGTGTTTTTTATTATTATGTGATCTTTCAGAATAGACAGAAGATGCAGAAGGGTTTGTATTTTTGAGAGTTTTGGTGTTCTGGTTTTCTGAGATAAATGACAGAAAGCAAGAGAAAAAACACCCCCCACAAAAGATAAACCCAAACCCTAGTACAAACTAAGAAGAAGGAAGCAATGCATAAGCAAAAAATACTTCAAGACAAATTCTCATGTACCTAGTGAAAATTCTGATAAAATAGATCACATCACTGAATAGAGCATGTTGAGAGCTTTCCAACGCCTATTCAAGTTTGAAAAACGGAGTCCGTTTGCATCTTCTATGACCCCGGAAGTGAAGAAAGAAGACCGCACTTTGACTGGTAAAAAAAATATCTAGACTGGTAAAAAATTAAAATTATTTCTATACCATCAGATTGGTGCCATTCTCATCTTTCCAACGCATCTTTATGTTCGAAAAACGGAACTAGGATGCCCAAGTTATGCCCATTTTTGTGAGAGCAAAAAAATTGCC
Source organism: Sequoiadendron giganteum (assembly GCA_007115665.2). Lineage (NCBI taxonomy): Eukaryota > Viridiplantae > Streptophyta > Pinopsida > Cupressales > Cupressaceae > Sequoiadendron > Sequoiadendron giganteum. Next base: position 279,899,419 of record CM021104.1, on the reverse strand, counting down.
CTATTTGACTCCTCTAGCACCCGGGAGCTTTAAAAAAAGAGCCCCTGGTCGCGTGGGCGAACCAGGGGGCTGAGATGGGCAGAGCCCTTGGTCGCCATATGACCAGTCGGTGGGGGTTTAGAGGCCCGCGGGGGCTGGCAGAGGTGAGCTCGTCAGGTTCAGGGCCGAGCAAAGTCGGCGGGGCCGGTTGGAGTCGGTGGGGCCGGGCGAAGTCGGCTCGGTGGAGCACGAGGAGCAGGGTGGAGCACGGGGAGCCGGGCGGAGCACGAGCTGGAGCACGGTGGGCGGTGCAGCGGTGGCGCGGTGGTGGTTGCCGGACGGCGAAAAACTTGTAAACTGGCCACGCAAAAATAATAACAAAACCTTTGTTTTTTTTTATTTTTTTGCGATTTTTGCTCCGTACGGCCCTAGGGCAAAAAAAATTTTGCCTTCCAAATTGACTGTAACCAAAATCGACGATTTGACAGTCGATTTAGGGGTTTTTGGGTGCTACAAATCCAATGGAACTGTCCATTTGAGCCCAAAGTGAACCCAAAAAATGGAGTATGTTGAATCCACCCAAAAAAAACTTTAGAACCCTAGATTTGCTTCCAATGCAAAATCTCAAAACAAGAACAAGCAGCTGCAAATCTGAAGCTTTGATACCATGTTGGAGTTGAGAAGATACAACACCACAGAAGCCCAAAAGATCTTTGCAAGCAAATAACCTGTTACAAGGAGAAGCAAAGAGAAACAAAAAAGAAATGCTCAAGAATGTGGAGCAATGTATTCTTCTGAAAATGTAAAATGAATAATGATACAAAAGATAGTTTTCAACTACATATAGAT
>CM021104.1:279593186-279898491 GCA_007115665.2 Sequoiadendron giganteum | reverse complement strand
CCCCTTTTTATTTTTCCTCATAGTTTCTTTGACTAATGGAGTTTGATAGGGATAATATTTCTTTGTATTCTTTGGTATCCATGTGTATTTGATTTGTCCTTCGTGCTTCTTAGCTTCTTTTGTTTTGATAATGTTCTTCATGCTTTGATTCAAATCTTTCTTTTGACATTGGTCCCAATTTGTGGATGGGGTTATGGGTGGATTAAGATTCATGACATGGCGAGTTGTAGTATTGGCATCGGTTTCATCATAAGGATTCTTCATGCCTCCTATGTTGACATTTTCTAGAGACGAAGTTGCCCCCAATTTTATAGAGGTGTCAATGATATGTTTATATCCCTTGATTGTCAAATAACCAAGGCTTTGATGCTTAGGATTGCTAATAATCTGCACTAGTTCTAGGATACCTTGTTCATGTAGGCCTAATCCTCTACCTTGATAATTCATCTGCTGATTTTTTTTATCTGCAATAGGATATGATTTTCCTTGGGAACAAGGTGTTAATATTTCTCTGCTCTGTGGTGGATCTTCAAAAGTGACAACCTCTTTATTGATGAGGTAGCTTGCCCTAAGAAAGATGAGTGATCCAAGTTTATAAGTGATAGGGTCTTCCATAAGTGGGATAAATTCCTGATTGATATCTTTAGCTTGATCTTGTGAAATATCAAATTTTAATGCTTCTTCAAGAGGTGTTGATGATTCACTATTCATATAAAAGTCTTTCTCATTATTCATTTCATGGGATATTTCTGATTCATGAATTTTGTATAAGCCTTCTTCATGACCCATTTCTGACATGTCTCTGGATTTCTCTATATCTTGATGATGTGTACAAATGTTAAGAGTAGGAGACACTTGTTCCTTGGTAATGATATCAAGAGTATGAGACTCTTGTTTTGAATGAAGATCATCTACATGCCCATCTAAAGAAAGCATCTCATGGGTAGATGGAGGGGTATGTGCTATATGGATATGATCATCATTTGTGACATCTTGTATAGATAGGAGTGTCCATTATATGATTGTAGTAGCTTGGAGATACAAATTTTTGATCTTGAATGATTTTGGAATTGCTTTCGACATGCTTTGGATCAAGTTCTTGACATGGGTCAATTTTAAAGGATGGATTATCTACAAGGGATTCTTGAACATTTTTATTAGGGAGGATTCCTTCACTATCCACAATCATGAGGTCGAGGGATGTCAGTATGTCCTGGGAAGGACCCTTGTTAAACCTTGGTGATAGATGTTGATTATTCTTTGGAATAAATTCTTGAGATATGTCCTCTAACTCGTTAGGTGATGTAGAGACATTGTCAACACAATCATTGGTGGATGAATCTTGGTTTATGTCAATAGGATCAAATAACATCAACACTCCTTGAAATAGATCTTTGTAGGAAGGGTCTTGGTCATGACTAAAAAATGGCTCTTGATGTATGTTGATTTGATAATCAGATGAGGTGGAAACATCTTCAAGGTGTTCATCGATGGATAGATCTTGATTATTGTTTTCAGCAATTATGGTGGGAGTTTGTTGCAAGCTCTATTGTGGGAGTAAGGCCTAAGTTTTTTGTTGAGCCAACAACGCTTGTTGTTGGTCGTTTTGTTGTTGGGCTTGCTGTTGAGCTACTTGTTGATGGATTGCTTGCAATAGTGCCCAGAATTGTGCTTGCACCTGCCGAGCTTGGTGTTGGGCTTGAGCTTGTTGGGCTACTTGAGCCGCTTGTGCTTACTGAGCAGCTAGCTATGCAGTTTGTTGGTTTTGGAGCACCTTTTGGCGAGAAGGTTGTCTAGCGGCTTGCAACACAATGGAGAATGAATTTTTCATGTTGTGTTTTGGTAGTGGTGGCGGTGGATTGGGAATGGTGTTGACTGTTGTGATGAGCGGAACAGTCGCATTGATTGGCAGGGTTTGAGTTATGAATGGTGTGATTGGGATGCTTGGTCCTTGAGACACTTGAGGGATGGTGGTTGTTTTGACTGTTGCTTGGATGGTTGCCATTTGTTGTTGCGATGTTGATGGCAAGATGAGAGGATTTGGTATGATGCTTTGACTTATGAAGGGGGTATTACTCAGATTCAGTTGATTGATGGTTGGTAAAGGGGTAAGGCTCATGCCCTGATTGTTTGGTTGATAGATTTGTAAGTTTTGTCTTTGATTTAAATCTACCATCAGGAACGGTGTTCCAAAACTTAGATTGGGAAAACTCACATTTGTTGTAACATTAAGGTTTGTAGGAGATAATGATCCCATGTATGGATTGTACAAATGTAAGTTTTGAAAATCCATTGGCATTACGATACTTGGATAGTTTGGTTGAATCATATTACTCATGATGGATGAATCAAGTTTATATTCCATGCTCTTCTTGTGTTTTGACCTTGTTGACCTCTGAGGGGTTTAGGACCAATGATGAGATGAAATATGAAAGGGGTGTTTAAATTTTTAGGAACTTTGGATCAATGCTATACTTTAGGACTTGGTTTGATTTGATTTTGATTGATGATAGTTTGACTAAGTGTGTTAAGTCAAACAAAGTGATAATGCACTTGTGAACTCTAAGAAGTTGTGTTATCCTAGAGAAAACGTGTATACAAGATGATAATTTGGCTAGGTGTGTTAAGCCAAACAATGTGATGTTGAACTTATAAACCTTAGGAAGTTGTGTTATCCTAGAGATAAATTCACTCAAGAGGATTGATAATTTGACTAGGTGTGTTAAGCCAAACAATGTGATGCTGATTTTTCCTAAAAGTCTAGCATAAGTGATGTTTCCAAGGTTCCAAAAGTTGTTGGTGAGATGGGATTTGATTGATGTTTGAGGGATGGGTGAAGTGTTTGACTTGATCCTAGATGACCTTATGAGGACTTGCTTACAAGACCAAGGTAATGAATAACATATTTTTTCCTAAGAGTGGTTCAAACCAAAAGACCAATGTTGGCATGGAAACCCAATGACTCAAAAGGGACCAAGCACATGTGTGGTTCAATTATTTGTTATCTTGCTTAGATTTGGTTCTTATTACCACAAACACGTTCTTGATTATGCTTTTCAAACTGAATGTCCAATGTCCTTCTTTTCTTTCATTCCACAAAGTGCATTATGTGGAAATCAAGGAAATCAAGACAAAGGTTTCCTAGTGTTGACTTTGGTGAAAACAAATGATGATTAAACCTATGTACTTAGAAACCTCTAAGGATATAATCCCTAGGGCAAGCAATAGCACTTAGATTCGTCAAAGGATATTTGTTTCCTCAAAGGGTTTGAAATTTCAAAGTTTTTGTGAATGTTTGTTTCTCAATGTTTTAGAACCAAGCAAGGTGTTTTGATTTCAATAACATGCACAAACCTAGGCTAAAAAGATAGTATTTGTTGGGTTCCCACTTGGACGAATCCAGCTGTGCATATTTTGTGCAGTTGACTAGATGCTTGACCACACAGGCTGTGAATGTTTGTTTCTCAATGTTTTAGAACCAAGCAAGGTGTTTTGATTTCAATAACATGCACAAACCTAGGCTAAAAAGATAGTATTTGTTGGGTTCCCACTTGGACGAATCCAACTGCGCATATTTTGTGCAGCTGACTAGATGCTTGACCACACAGGCTCCCCCTTACAGTGCACACACTTCTCGGGTCATCCAAGCATCAGTACCCATGAATCTCCCATGGCATACTTTTCATCTCTACAACAAAACTGCATGTATAATGTGGGGCGGCTTCAAAGGACATGACCTTTTGCACCAACAAAATAGATAAAGATTTGGCCTTCTAAACAAGGTTTTTAATTCGGTCTTTTCGTTTGTGGAGGTTGACCCATGTAGCAAGAGACCATTATTGCCCTTCTCATCAGAGCCAACCACGTGATATTGGCTTTTGTTCCAGTACCCACTTTTATATCCCGACTGGAAATATACTTGTCCTTAGTGTGTTACCGGTTGGGTCATTCCCTTGGGTGAGTACTTTTTCCCACAAGGCAGGCCTGCTAAGATAAACAAAAGCGAGTAAAAATATTCGTAGTCCGATCAACCTTTGTTTAGAAACAAAGGGAGAACACACACAATAAACCTACTCACACTCGCAAGATGTTTTGTTCAATTTTAAACCCAAAAATGAAGTGCGGAGGTAATATTTTTGACAACTTAATATCACAAAAAGACTTTTGATTCTCAAGATCACCGTGAGGTGTGAGAGAAGCACATACGCCTTTTAGATGATATTACTTTGTGAAAAGGATTACAAAACATAAAAAACACACATGTTCATTTTAATCTTCAAAGCATAAAATGAGTTCTTTTTAAAGCACCAACTTTGAAGTGTGAGAGTTGCCTTGTTCAATTTTTAAACCTTAAACCAAATCTAGTAGATTATTTCTAAGGTTTTTTTTAGTCTTTTGCAAACTTTTGAAAAATAAATTTGTTTGTTCTTTTTAAAACCCAAAAGAAAATTAGTATTTCTAAGGCATGAAAGTAAAGAAATTCCTCTTCAAAACATAATTTAATTTTTTTTAAGAAGTGTTGAACAACACATTAGTATTTAAAAGCACTTTGTGCATAATGAACATGATGCCATGATGAACCTCCTATTTTTCTTTTTATGCCATGATGAACCTCCTATTTTTCTTTTCCCCAACCTGCAAAAATTGACAAAAAACAGAGAGCATAAAAAAAATAGCAAACATGTCAATAGTTAGAAAATCAAAAAAATCAAAAAACACATGTTAAAATTTAAAATTAGACTATTTTCTATGGCAAAGTTAGCGGGTGTGGTGCAGTTAGTGGGTGTGGCGTAGTTTGGAACAAAGGCGGTGCTATATAGCATTTCGCATTTGACTGGGTGCGGTGCTCTACAGAAAAAGAGACCTCGGGTGTGACGCAATTTGGTCACGCGACGTTGTTTGTGAAGCGGCAAAGTTTGGAAATTTTGAAATTCAGAGGTGGGAAACAAGTGCGGTCCAATATAGTGCTACAGTTTAGAATGGGTGTGGTGCAATACAGCACCACATCGGCGTAAGCGGTGCAATACAGAGCCGCATGAACTATCAACGGCGTAGTTTCCTGTGTGTAGACAAAAAATGTTAAAAACCACAAAATTTTCACAAAAACATGATGAAATTCTTGAGCCCAACCCTCCTTCTAGTGCCAAAATGTGAACCCTAATTTCATACCTGCACAAACACAACAAACAAGCACAATATTAGATCATATGCAAGTTAAAAACAAGGATTCCCCATGAAATCCATTTACAAAAGCTTAAACTAGGAAAATGAAGAACAAAATAAGAAAATGAGAGTAAAATCTTAATTAAGCAAGCAAACTCATGATCCCATGGGAGAGTTGGTGCCAATTGATGTGCCGAAATCAACCATTTCCCAACTCCTTTGTAAGCTTTGATGATGATTGATCCACTTTGGTTGAATTCTTGCATAACCTAGCTAAGAACTTGATATAGAAAGATGAAAATGGCTGTTTGAAGATTGATTTGAGTATAATAAGTTTACTCAAATTGTGGATGATTGAATGAGAGGAAGGGTCTCTCATTTATAGATTTCCAAAATGGAAGAGAGAGTGAAAATAAACAATGTGGGATCATTCAACATCCAATGGTCAAGTTTCACTTGTCAAGATGTGAATGGTTGAGGAATGGGCACATTTTGGTCAATGTGCATGATAAATGCTATTGGATTCAAATTTGAAATTTGAATGTGACATGTTTAGAGGGAAGGAAAATGGAGTTAATGTCACTTGGCTCAATGCACAAGGATATGTAAGAGGAGTGAATGCCTTGTTGGAAGTACCCATCCACTTGGATTTTTGAATTCAAACTTGAGGGAATATTCCTTCCTTATTCCTTGTTGAGAGAAAATAGGCAATTAAATAAATCAAAGTAATTGATTTATTGTGCAAGTTGCATTCTCTAGAGGATGTGACATAGATTAGGATTAAATTAATCAAAGCTTAATTAATTTAATGAAGAATTAGGAGATGTGACAATTTAGACTTAAATTTATGAGTTAATTTAAATCAAGAATTGAGAAGAAATATTTAATTAAATAAATGATTTGATTTATTTAACTAAAGGGGATAATGTTAGATTAAATTAAATAAGGTTTAATTTATTCAATTTAATAAGAAGACTCTAGAGACTTGATTTAAATAAAATGAATTATTTAAATAAATAGAGATATAAGGTTAATTAAATTAAATTGATTAATTTAATCAATAAAGGAGAAAAACTTAATTAAATAAATAATGATTAATTTAATTAAGATATGAAAGTGTTGATAAGATGAGAGTATGATTTAGGAAGAAAACAATGTTAGTAAATTAGGATCAAGCGTGCCGGTACATTTTCCATGTCTATAGGATGATGACTGTTACTTGTTTGTTTGCTCATTTTTGACCTACAACTCTATCTCATGGATATGCTTCTCTTAGAGATATCAATAGCTTATTGTCCTTTATGACTGGGGCTCAGGGTTTTATGACTGAAAATGACAATTTTGGTGTCATTGTTTTCTTGCATTGTCTTTCTAATAATGACATTTTAATAAGCAATGTTGTCCTCTTGATTGCTTCACATTGATCTTTGGTTGCCAATCTCCATTACCATTGTGATCCTACTCATAGAGGCATAAACTTGGGAAGCTATGTCATATGAAGTTTGTAACCCTTCCCCTTTTATACAAACTTAACTCATTAGCATGATTGAAAAGGTATGGGAACACCCTTCATAACCATGACATGTTTCTATGACCAATGAAGGATTAACATTTATAACGGTGAGCTCCCTTCATAACACTGTAGATCATTTTCCTTGGTCTCTCTATAGGTCTATTCTTTATTTACATTGTCATTAGGTTTTTACCTTCTGCTAGCACCTTTAACAATTTTTCTAAGGTAATGTCTGCCTTTAGCTGAAACTCATATGGTTATTCTTATGACTGTACATGATTCTCATTGATCTCTTTTCAATTGTTTTACCATGCACCTATTTTCCTTCAAATGCAAAGATCATGAAAGAATTTAGCTACATCATTATGCCTCCATCTATATTGCATTGATCTTTGGGATAACATATTGACATGGTGGATTTGACCTTTCATTTCACTCATCACTTATAACTACTTTGTGTAGCTCATAATAGTTCCTGATAGCTCACTAACATGATGGCTATCACATATACATGTTTTATACCGTGATTTCATGGATTAGCACATCAATGAACTTCTGTAATCTATTTTGATACATGATATTGTATACCTCCTTAATGATTTCCTTGAGAAAGTATATGTCACCTATGACAGTGACAAATAACTCACTACCATAACATATGTGTGCTTGTTTGAGTAGGTCAAAAAGAGATGAATTACCTTTCTATACCTCTTTTAAAAGTATAACAAGACAACATGCTAAGATCAACCCTCATGAGAGCCCATTTTACTCCACATGCTGAAATTATAAACATGATCAAACAATAATGAACTATGTACCTGTATTTGCACAGTGAACAAACATGTTAGAGAAATATGTCCATATGACAGATGTGTTTGATAATCCTATTGCTTTCTTGAACATCTTTGGCATACTAGTTGTTTTAGTACACATGAAGATCAGATTATATGTTTATAGATGTATGTGCATGCATGGATTAGTGACCTTTCATTTATCTAACAACACTCTCTCTTTCAGATGTAGGCACCTAGGAGCAACAAGGGAGCAAAATCTAGATGTAGGACAAACAGAAGGATGACACAAGGCAGCTCGACCAGGGCTCGTCATTCAGGAAATGATGGGTCACCCTTCCTTATATGTGCATTCACTTTCTATACATGTATAATGTTTTCTTTCTTTTGTATTAAAGCAGTTAGTCTCATTGCTTGTGTGAGACCTTACACATTATATTGTCAATAAAGATTACTTTTCCTAAAAAAAATTGTACAATCTTTCTTATATTATATACATAAGCATAAATTCAGTTTAGTAATGTAATCTTCTAATCTTTTTTGTTATACACATGAATGAAATATAGAAGCATTAAAATGAACCCTAATTTTCATTTGAAAAATTTAAGAGCTCTACCTGATTGAGCTAATAGTGAAATTGGGTAACATTTTTAGCAACATCTGCTATATGTTTTCCTACTAAACATCAGACCAGTTGCCTAGGCTATCCATTTGGCATATAGTCACTTAGAAAACTCAAAAAATATTTGAAAGCAACTTTGTTCAATGTTGTAACTCAGTAGCAATAACTCAAGACACCTTGGAAACTTATTGAAAACAAAAGTAAGAAGGTAAACTACCTAACTGTGCTTGAAAGCACTTAGGAAAATTAAAACTTAAATCTAAACCTACCCTACACTAACAAAGAAAACACTAACTTAAATGAAACAATTCACTGGTTGGGTGAATTAGCTGCCTTTTCTGTATAATTTACAATGTTTTCCTTGCTTGAGGACAACTAGAAAGAAATGGAACATGGATGGAAATTCAATAATGAGCTCCAAGATCTCTTGAATAAAATACACAAGTTCACTAACCTTTTCATATAGAATAAAAACATTCATGTTCTGAGGTAGAAAGGTAACTTGAGTCTACTCTTCCTTAGTTGTACCTTCATGCCTTGGTGCAAGAAAGATATCAATATTCTTATTGGCCTCCATTCTGGCTAGATGCCTAATTGGGCATCCTCTAGAAAGTGTGAATCCATAACTCTCCATACTGGTTTCTTGTTGTTCCAAATCATGTTGTTGCTCCTAATCCTATTTTTTATCTTTCGCTTAAAAAGGTGTTGGTTCAATATCTAAAGTTGGGAAAAAGGAGGCTTCCTCATGAGCCAAAATAGACTTTAGATCATCCCAAAAAGAAACTACTTCATGAGCCAAAGCTTTATTCTCATATTGATTTTCATGAAATAACAACTTATCACATTGTTGAACATCTTGTCTCAAAACTTGAGTTATCATAGACATATGGTCTTCACTTTGTTCAAAAAACAAAGCTAGCCCATCATACCAAAATATATCAGCCTCTTTTCCACCAAGTTCCTCATGCTCATTTGTCTTCTCTTGTCAGTTGAGGCAATATGGTTCAAACCTATGAGTTGTCTCTTTGACCTCACCTTGCTGTTTGGAATCACTTGATTCCAGAGATGCAAGATAAGACATGGATGTTTCCACCACTTGCACTTGTTGTTCATGTATCTGTTCGTCAAATTTTGTTGCTTTATCATCCAACTTTGAATAAAAAGTCTCAAGATCATCCCAGAACAAGTCTTCTTCACAGTCTTCTTTGCCTTTTTGCATGGGAAGATTGATTTTTACCTTATGGTGATCTTCATGAATCAAAGTTTCTTGTTCATACTCATTAATAACTTCCTATACCGGGAACACGTCATATTTTTGAACAACTTCAAGATGTTCTAGATCTAATGCTAATGAAGATATGGGCAATGTCCTTTCATCTTGTTCAACAAAATAGGGCAACTCATTAAACATCAAAGAGATAATTTGATGTTTACCATATTCTTCTTGCTCCACAACCTGCTGACCATGCTCAACTATCTCTTGTAACGGATCTGATTTCTCCTCCTTTTCAAAAAGTGAAAGCTTATCAACTATAAGCCACTCCTCTTTAGACTTCCATAATACCTCATTTTCCTTAGAAAACCATCTACTATCATAAGCAATAGGTCCTCCCTTGTAAATGTGGATGATAACAGGCTCAAAATATTGCAAGTATGGGCTATGATTCTCTTCTAGCATTGAAGATGACTGCTCTCGTGGAATCACACGCTTAGGATTTTGCAAAATGGGTAAACTTCTAAAATTTTGAAATTGATTTGAAGATTTAGAGGATTCACCTTGCCTAACACTTAGAACTTCATACCTTGGAAGCACTTCCTCCTGAAACTGATCTGACATGCAAAACGTTGATTAGGCTTTTTTTGCAAGAACCTCCCTTGCAATATCTTCCTCATATTGATGTTTTTGTGCCATCAAATTTTGTTCATGAAAATGGGAATTATAAGCCAACTCCTCCCGATGCAGGTCAACCTCCTATTGTCTTTCAATCTCTAACATCTGTCTTTGAAAATCAGAAATTATATCTTCGATACTCATGTTGTTAACCCTCTGATATTGGGCATGTGAATAAGCATGTTGGTTGACATTATGATGATCTTGTTGAGACTGTTGTTGGACATATACAAGTTGATGTGCAAACTAAGTAGGGGTGGGTGGGTGGTAAGAATATTGGATTGACTGGTTTCTTTGTGATGTAATGGGATTAAGAATAAAACCAGTTGTACCATGAGTTTGATATGACTGAAAATAAGGCATTGGGATGACATTTTCATGATATGGGGGTGAATACACATGTTTTCCATAAAAACATGACATTTCTTTTCATTCAAATCAGATTTATTTCAAATAAACCTAAAACATATCAACATTTGAATTGCTGAAACCAAAAAATTTGCACTCAGAGTCGCTAGATGTGTAAAGAACTTACCTCCAAAGGCAGAAAAACCACTATACACATCAAACAACAATGTTTTGAGGATTTTTTTTGAACTAAAATAGTTCAAGCTGTCCCACCGGGCGTGGCAAAACTGTTATCACTTGAGTTTGCACCCTTTGTTGAACCCTGTTCAACCACTCAATGAAACATTGGAAGACCTCAAAAGTTGTGGGTAACTTGTAAACAAAGGTCAATCTATGGAGAAGGCTGACTTCCTAGTTGGTTATCACCTAAGTCTAATTTCCTCTATTGTTCTGTCAAGGAAAAGGGACAGAGAAACATAAAACTGAAAACTGGTAATTTGAAACTAAGGGTGATACACCAAACTGAAAAGGACTATGAAACTCAGAATCTCAAACACTTTCCTGCAATAACATGAAACTAAAGGTGCACAACCTATTACTATATATATTTTCATAAATAGTTCACAAAAAGGTCCTAGAACTCAAACTTTTAGTAGGAAGATATCTTCACAACTAAAAGATATTTTTCACTTCAAGACACAAGTTGCAACCTACATTGACACACTTTTTGCATAAAGGTATCAAGAAACATGAGAAAAAATTAAAAGGAAATAATAATTACCTCATAGATAATTTGATCAATCACTTAGGAATACACAGTAATGTAGAGAATAAGTAGGCAAAATCTCATATCAATTGCATCCAAGGTTCTCACTATGTTTCATATCCAAAAATTGAGTTACAAAAGTATGCTAAAATCTAACAAAGGACTCCCAAAGTCACTAAGTCTAAATGTGCATAAAGAAGAACTCCCCGACAAAATGAGTCAAAATGAAACTATATCCATCAACTCCCAAACAGTTGCACCAAAGAATGAGCTAGAAGCTTCCTTGGGTCGGACGCAACAAAAAAGCCCCAAATTTAGCATGCAAATCCACTCCAAAAAGGCTTCAATATGCTTGAAAAGGTCAATTTTGACCAAGTCCATCACAAAAGCATGCAACAACTCCTCCAAAAAGCTCTTAACCTCAACAAAGCAAATAAAAGAACTCCTATATCTTAGGCATATGTTGGCTAACTTCTCCAACATTCTCCTATATGCTCTCCAAGAGCATCAAACGCAACTAAATCCTCTTAAAGGAATTTTCAAAGCATAACACATTATTTTTGCACTTAAAATAGAAATTTGATTGAATGATTTATATCAACATCATTTAAAACAAATGGTTTACAATTTTAAGTCAATGCAAAAATAAGAGAAGACTCGACCATACATGAGTCAATGCAAAAGAAGACTAATTCAAAAGGACTTCCATATACATAGCATGGGATATTGAAAAATACAAAACATTAAGGCTTAAAGTTTTATCCCATGGGTATATTAGTTACATCACATTTTATTTTAAAAGAAAGGAAAAAATGCCTTCTTTTCTATTGGCAAAATTGGGGTAAGAAACCCTAAAAAGAAACCTATCAATCATAGTTCATTTTCATTCATTTACATTTGAAGAATTCTGGAGAGTTCAAAGCGTCGACATAGGGTTCTCCTGGAGCTTTCTATAGGCACTATTATGGCGGATTTTGTGTGAAAGTTTTTCATAGCCGAGAAAGGTAAGCTTTCCCTATAGAAAGATTTGCCATTTTCCATTTCTCTATGAAATAAAAGTTCACTTCAACTCTATTGATGCAAAAAAGATGAGGATATTTTGATTTTCTGTGTATTCTTTCTTGTAATGATAATTCTTCAACATTATTTTTGTACTTCTGCATTTCTCTATTGCACCCATAAACTCTCTATATATTTCGTGTATTTACCTCTTTCAAAACTTGAATTCATGCAAATGAACAAAAGTTTGGGTTTCTATATTGTCCACGAGGGTTTTTGTGCTAAACTTGTGAGGCTGTGGTTTTATCAGAAACCCTTATGCATATTTTTTATTTTGGGTTTGGGAGTGCCATGGCTTAGCCCTACATCATTCGATTTTTAGGGTTTGGGAATTTCTGAGTGAAAACCATGCTTTATCTTTTTCCCTCCTCAATGTCTTATGTTGATTTTCTTTCATAGGCATCACTTTTCTCTAATAGTTCCACAATCACCATGTAGATCATAGCACAAATGAGGCTTCAGGAGAGGGTGTTAAGCTGAAACAAGAGCTAACTCAGTCAACTATTCCATAAGCAAACGCTGCCCTGTCAAGAAAAATGGTTTGCAAAATGATTCAATGCCATTGCACAGTACGGGTATACCTCAAAGAATCTACACATATTCTCCATTCTAAAATAGTATAATATGATGGTACTTGATTTCTCTTCAAACTGTCATCTTACATCTTCTCCATTCTCAAAGACTATCATACAAAGATACTTGATTTCTCTTCAAACTATCATCTTGATGAATCCCTTCTGCATTTTTTCCCTTGTATCTTTTGATTGTCTGACTATGCATATTATGACTTCCAAATTAATGTATTCATGAAGACCTTTTGGTCTGAAAATGATGAAGGACTGCCCTCATACTAGCTACCACAACATCCTCTATGCATGATTGTCATCATTGTTTATTGATACTCAATGACATGACTATCTTTAGATGTATTATACTGTCCTGAGATACTCATGAGTCTAAGACTACATTCTTAGTGCATTGGATGATGATTGTTACTTGTTTGTTTGCTCATTTTTGACTTGCAACTTCATCTCATGGATATGCTTCTTTTAGAGCTATCGACAACTTACTATCCTTTATGACTAGGGCTTAGGGTTTTATGACTGAAAATGACAATGTTGGTGTCATTGTTTTCTTGCATTGTCTTTCTAATAATGACATTTAAATAAGAAATGTTGTCCTCTTGATTGCTACACATTGATCTTTGGTTGCCAATCTCCATTACCATTGTGATCCTTCTCATAGAGGCATAAACTTGGGAAGCTATGTCATATGAAGTTTGCAACCCTTCCCCTTTTATACAAACTTAACTCATTAACATGATTGAAAAGGTATGGGAACACCCTTCATAACTATGACATGTTTGTATGACCAATGAAGGATTAACGTTTATAACGGTGAGCTCCCTTCATAACACTGTATATCATTTTCCTTGGTCTCTCTATAGGTCTATTCTTTATTTACATTGTCATTAGAGTTTTACCTTGAGCTGGCACCTTTAACAATTTTTCTGAGACTATGCTTGCCTTTATCTGAAACTCATATGGCTATCCTTTGTGATTGTACATGATTCTCATTGATCTATTTTCAATTGTTTTACCATGCACCTATTTTCCTTCAAATGCAAAGATCATGAAAGCATTTAGCTACATCATTATGCCTTCATCTATATTGCATTTATCTTTGGGACAACATATTGACATGGTGGCTTTGACCTTGCATTTCATTCATCACTTATAACTACTTTGTGTAGCTCATAATAGCTCCGGATAGCTCACTAACATGATGGCTATCACATACACATGTTTTACACATTTCTTTCATGGATTATCACATCAATAAACTCTTGTAATCTATTTTGATACATGATATTGTACACCTCCTTAATGATTTCCTTGAGCAAGTATATGTCGCCTATGACAGTGAAAAATAACTCACTACCATTATTGATGTGTGCTTGTTTGAGTAGGTCAAAAAAAGATGAATTTCCTTTCTATACCTCTTTTAAAAGCATAACAAGACAACATGTTGAGCTCATCCCTCATGGGAGCCTATTTTACTCCACATGCTGAAATTTTGAACATGATGAAACAATAATGAACTATGTACCTGTATCTACATAGTGAACAAACATGTTAGAGAAATATGTGCATATGATAGATGTGTTTGATAATCCTGTTGCTTTCTTGAACATCTTTGGCATACTAGATGTTTTAGTACACATGAAGATCAGATTGTATGTTTATAGATGCATGTGCATGTATGGATTAGTGTCCTTTCATTGCTCCAACAACACTTTGTCTTTTAGATGCAGGAAACTAGGAGTAGCAAGGGAGCAAAAGATAGATGTAGGACAAGTGGAAGGATGACACAAGGCAACTCGACCAAGGCTCGTCATTCAGGCAATGATGGGTCACCCTTCCTTATATGTGCATTCACTTTCTATAAATGTATAATGTTTTCTTTCTTTTGCATTAAAGCAGTTATTCTCACAGCTTGTGTGAGACCTTACACATTTATATTGTCAATAAAGATTACTTTTCCTAAAAAAAATTGTACAATCTTTCTTATATTGCATGCATAAGCATAAATGCAGTTCAATAATGTAATCTTCTATTTTTTTTGTTATACACATAAATGAAATATAGCTCAGTAATGTAATCTTCTATTTTTTTTGTTATACACATGAATGAAATATAGCAGCATTAAAATGAACCCTACTTTTCATTTGAAAACTTTAAGAGCTCTACCTATACATCTTACTAGGTGCAAATTATGATGTGCACTCCATGCTTGACATTGTGGAAAGGGAGCTCCCTATGCATCTTACCACTCATGCAACCTATGCATATAATTTTAGATGGAATAATGCTAGGCAATCCTCTTACCATATTATGTTTTTGCATCAAGGAAATATTTTAGCATGGATATGACCAAGTCTTTCTTGTCAAACATTGAAATCAATGGTAGATAGTAAAGAATATTTAGAATATGAGGAAACCCATAAAATTTGAATAAATTATCATTGCATAATTTAGCATTAGCAATGACTTTATGATTTTGTTTTGAATCAATCACATAGCACATATCTTTATAAAATTATATTTTGTAATCTCGACAAATTTTAGCTACTGAAAGAAAATTAGTCTTTGATTCAAGAAAATACAAGACATCATGTAACTTACCATTAGGCACATTCACATTTCCAATTGCTTCTAATTTACAACTTTATTAGCAACTTGAAGTGGAACATTAGACATGTCGGGTTGTATGGATTCAAATAGCTCTTTATGAGAAGTAACATGTTGAGAGGCACTTGAATCAATAACCCATTCAAGAGGTTTTGAAGCATTATAACTACAAGTAAAAGCTTGTCTAGATTGATTTGCATTGTTGTTAAACTTATTATTATTAGGTTTATTTTGTTGATTATTTTGATTTATGGGTTTGTTTTATCATTTTATTTCTTAAAACAAGTGTTATACCAATGATCATCTATATCACAATAATTAAAATAAGGACTCTTATAAGGATTATTCTTTATGTTATCATTAACATTATTATAATAAGATTTAGGATAATAATATTACTTATTATGAGTCTTAAAATTTTGCTTATGACTTTTAGATATAAAATCATGCTCACTATTTTTAAGATTACCAAATTGAACCAATTTTTTTCTTCTTACCTTACTAATTTTTTTAAAATATCATTAGTAAGTTGACTAGCCGATGAAGGAATAACTAATTGAGCATGAATATTTGTAATAAACTATTGAAATTATCTAGGACTAAATTTTTAAGAATAATATGAATTATTCTAAGAGATTCAAGCTTGACTCCTAAACCATGCAATTGACTATTAAGTGCATCAAACTGTAACAAAAAATCATTCATAATTTTGAAATTTGTATACCTCAAATCCTCAAGTTGATCTTGAAGTTGTATTTTCTTTAATTCACTTGAACTATCATAGATATTTTGAGGATCTCCCATGCTTCATAGGATTTCACATAGTTCCCAATATGAACATAGAGTTCAGGAGACATGGAAATACCTATGAGGCCAAGAGCTTCCTTATTTTGAGTCTTTCACTTTTTTTGAGCATCCTTGGATGCAAACAAATTAGGCTTAGATTTTGAATTCGTCGCAACATCCAAGATGTTTGAACTAAAATATAAATAGAATATGATTTTTCCATGAGTGATAATTAGAAGAATTTAATTTAATTTCCAGAATTATAATGGACATGATTGCAGAATGAAAAAATAATATTTAATTTCATTATATAAAAAAACACAACTTTACTAAAAGAAATAACACTTTTGTAAGATAAGCTTGGGAAAAAATATTAACCCCTTTAAGGTTGTTTTAAAGTTGCTAAGCTTTAAAAAAATTACAGTTATTTAATAGACTCCTTTTAAAATACATAGAACATCTATACAAAAATTGAACTTAATTCTTTCAAATAATTTAGAAAAGATAAATATTACACTATTTTTTAAATAGCCTTCTTAAAAGAATATTATTATTATATTTGTTTATTATTATTAATATTTTTTATGATTAATATTTTTTTAATTAATATTTTTATTAATCTTTAAAAAGGAAAACAACTATAATAAAAGAAAATTGAAAGCTCTTTTAAAAAAATATTTCCTTCTAAAATACGGGCGTGGTAGTTTGATTTTAGGGTTAATGTGTTTAGCTTCTTTTGGAGCGTCTTTCTATGGATTATGGATGGTCCTCTGTGGTAGAAAATTCCACCTGACTGTTGTAATGATCCACAGGCCAAAGGGAGGTGACACAAGTAGATATATATTTTTAAACTCTTAATGAATATTATGAAGCTGCAAGTACCAAATAAAATGTGTTATTATGATTTTTTACAATTTTTTATGTATAAAAAAGATTTCTAATATTTTTTGAAAAACAAGTGTTAGGTAGAGGCTAGTACTTGCCTTTATAGTATTGTATTTATTGTTTTCTAGATTTGAAAAAAGATAAATGTAAGTTTATTAATGTGAATAAAAATAAATGTAAATTTTGTTTTTGATACGGTAAGCAGCATTTACAGGGTGTTGTACCCTTAAAACAGAGAGCCACTAGGGCCAAAAAGTTCAATTCCAAAAGATATTAGAGACTAAGCCAAAAAAAATACACCATAGACCAACAACAAACAGACAAAAAATAGACACAACACAGACTAACTGGTATTTTCCCAGTTCTTTGATAGAAGATTAAAAACATCATCCCCAACCCATTCCTAGCCATCATAAACATTATTCTCGTTCATTTCATCCTTCATAACCATAGAAAAAGGTGTTGGTAACACAGTGGACAAACTTGACAGTGAAGCGAGTCAAGCCACAAAATTTCTTGTCCATCTTATCCATTCTTTCTTGCAGCACAAGGAGCTCCTCCCCATGATCCACAGTCTTCATAGTATCAACATGCTCCATGCCCAGCGGGTCCGAAGAATGGGAAGCTGAGTTTTCCTTTTGCACTTTGCTAGTATTAGGAATGGTGTGGGGCCCTCTAGCATACTCCTCCTCCTCAGCCCCAGACTCCTCCTCATCCCTGTAATCCTTGCTGTCAGACCGCTCCTCCTCTGAATCTAAGTCATTAACCTGCTCTTTCTTGTTATGCTTAGCAAGTCTACTAGACCTTCTGATAATTATAGTGTTTTAGTATTGTTAACTAGTTATTTGCATGACTTAACCCTAACTCACACCTTAACTCTAACCTTAACCCTAACAATAAATTTTAAACCATTATCTTGATCCTAGACCTATCTCTAACCCTAATTATGGTCATAACACTTAATATCCATAATTAATATTGGGAATAAGATTTGGAATAAAGATATTGGATGAATAAAATTTCGGAACATTATATCTATTAATCATATTTTAGTGATTTTTGTTAGTAATATTTTATTTTTAATTTATTTTAATTTTTGAATAGTTCTAGCTATAATTTTTACATTATTCTTAATTCTAATCCTAATCCTAATTATAATGATTTTAGGATTATAGTAATTAATAATAATAGGATTAAAATCATAATTTAATTAATAATTATAATAATTTTTGATATTTTAGTTTAATTCTTATTTGTATTTATCTGTGTTTTGAAGTTAATAAAATTTGGAAAATAAAAAAGTGACAATGTCACATAGTGTAAGAGCTAATTTAATTTTTTATTTTAATTGTGTAAAATCAAATCCTAATTATCTTTATATGCTAATTTATGGATGTGCTAATAGCTCTAGTTCAAGTTTTTGCAAAACTTTACTGTAATAAGGGTCTTTGACTGCAAGGAACCTTTCTACAACAATGGGGTTATGACACATTTGTTCATAATTGCCTTCATGTAGAAGCATCTGTTCGGATGCTTGGTAGAAAATAATGTAATTTTTTAATATTAATATAAATCTTCTGCAGCCTGCCTAGGTGCGCATTATCTAGAAAAAAATAAAATGGATGTGCTTTAATTTAAGTTTTATTTTATTATTTTAATAGTATCAATCCAAAATCTTTATAAAATAGCTAATTGATTTTTGTGAGATTTTATTTAATAAAAAAATAACAATTACGTACATTAAAAAGTCATTCTTAAAAAAATGTAAAAATAAGTAACATTTATTTATTTTAGAATGAATTAGTGAAATGAGTTAATAAAGCAAAAAATAAAAAATCATACTAAAAAAAATTATTAGAAAAATAGTTTACCTTGCTTTCCCTACAAATTTTCTCATAACACCCCAAACTTCTTAGCCAATTATGTTCAAGATAAATAATTTTTACAATTTTTAAAGTTAAGTATTTAACATGTTCACTTTAAAAAAAAAAAATTGCATTTGAGGAGTATAAAATTCTAGTTTTTAATTGGTTCAAAATCAAGATATTAATAACTAATTAACAAAATGAGTTGAAGAATTGATTGCAATAGTACTATGCCTACAACAAGTACTAATAACCATTTACTTGGGGTTTTAAAAAAATACAGATTATTATACACCAAATGTATTCTTTTTAATATGCATGCACATTATATTATTGCACAGATTAATTCAATATATTTTATAACAAACAACTTGAAAAAAAATATTTAAAATCTATAAATTGTAATTACAAAAAAACTTTAAAACTTTGTTCCCTGGACAAAAAAATCTAGAAGGGTTAGAACAAAAAATACTATTAAGTAATTCAAAAAATAATTAAATTTTGAGTAAAGTAAAAATCTAGCTCTTGTTATCTCAAGAGTGTACCTCCAAGGTGAGTGCTCCAAAAAATGGCAAACCTTAAACAATGTAATTCAAACAAAGATTACTATCACCTTGCTCTCATACCATGAAAGGAATAATAAAATGAAATAAAGGAAAGTACTAATCCAAGGGTTATTGTTTGAAGCAAAAGCTTATCATCCAAGATGAAAACCAAGAACAAGCACGTTAAATATTCAAGAGGAGACACATGATTTTTTAAGGGGGGGAAACAAAGAAAACCCCCCCTATATTACGAATATGACATTAAGCCTAAAGAATATTACAATGAGATAGAGTGAGAGAGATTAAGTATATAATGCTTCTAATGAATAAGGAGAGAAATACCTCAATAAATAGAGGTGAGAAAGGAGTTGCATAAGTAACTCCCATTTCTATGCATGCCTCCTTCATCCTATGTGTGTGCAAGGTGTCAAAATACTCATAAGAGGAGGCTACACCTAAGCCTTAATATTCCTCCAAAGAGAGTTATAAAAATGAGTCATCCTCACACGTGTGAGGATACTCAAATGAGAAAAAATACTTGTAGGGATTCTTTTAGAATATTTCTACAAGTATTTAAATAATATAAATAATAAATAATATTCACCTAAGTAAAGATTAATTTCTAATAGAGTTCCTACTGTCATTAATCTCAGGAAGGTTGTTTGATAGGCAAGAAAATATACCAAAGGTCATGTAGAACTTGGTGCTCTTTAGGACATACATTAATTGTTCATGTAAGTAGCACTGATGATAGTTTCCCAATCTATCTTTTTATTTGCGACAACCATTAAAATATAATAACACATCCAAGGATGGAAGTCTTGAGCATGAGGATACCCATACACCTTACTAAGGAATGTAATTTGGTCTCTAAAATCTTCTCTAAATTCACTTTTGTTGTACCTTGGCCATCTTTAATGCCAATTTCCTTAGATTGAGCAGGAGTTGGTTGTTGATGAAATTGAAACAATGAACATTCTTCTTTTCATAATGATCCAATACCTTTTAATATCAATGGCTTCATATTTTACACAAGTAGGAATCCCAAACACCCTCTCTACCATATCTAAACTTATGTACAACACTAATTCCCTAGAGGGTCCAATGATCTTTCCCTATCTTTGGTCATAATATTATGCACATGTTAATACCAATTCAAGAGATTGTACTACCACAAGAAACTCAATTGCTTCCACTAATCATTATTTGGCCATGGTTAGGTCCTCTTCATTGTGTACTCTTCACAAGAAATCATTCATGTTTATATGCCCCAAACTAGTGTCTCCAATATCTGTGTAAGGAGAGAATATTTTGGAAGGTGAGTGATATCCCTTGTACTAGTACATCATATTTGATCCTTTCCCTTGCATATTTCTTGCATAGTTCGACGATCATCAATTAGGGGATAAAAGTTCAAAAAGTTTACTTGCATACCTGAAACTAGCTAGATTTGAGAAAACATCCCTATTGGGTTTTGAAGTTAAGTTATTTCCATGTCCATTGCAAAGTATAAGCCTTAAATACATACATATACAAAATATTGTCCTATCAAGAATTGGGCTTCAAGCATACTACCAATTGATTTCCAAAAGGAACGTGAATCTTAGAGAAATCAACTTGAACACTGGTGTTTGGAAGGTGTGTCCAAATTGACCTGAAGCATTTATTGTCGGATTTCGGGGATATTCCCTATCTTTTATTCAACAACACCATTAGAGTTAAAACAAGCACCCAAAGGCTAACATTTGAATTTTATCAAAATTTAATAGTATTCTTTATTGAAAATAGGGATTCAAGAAGAACCATTACTTCCTTCCCTAAATTTTGGTAATGTTTAAGGAGGATATCTGATTATCGAAGATCAAAAAGGTCGTTAGAACATCAAAATAATAAAAAATCAGGATCCCTTATAATTGAAAACTTTTAAGGAAATATCTCGATTACTGAATTTTGAAAGATCTTTGAGATAAAATAATGTAATCAACAACGATTATTTGTGATGATCAAAACCCACAAGAAAATGGATGTTTTGACTTCAAACATTGGGAATTGAAAATAATCCTTATCTCTTAAGGAGTATTACATTAATAATTAAAGGGGAGACTCGACATCTGATTATTGAAGAACTTAATGATTTTGAGAGCATGGCTTCAAGGGTCAATGGCCAATGATGAGTCTATTCATTTGAGAAGACTTTCAATAAGAATTAAGGAATAGTCTCGACATTTGATGACCAAAGAACTTAATGATTTTGGGTGTGTGACTTCATAAGTCAGGGGTTAGTGATGAGTCTTATTCTTTTGAGAAGAATTTCAATAAGCATTAAGGAATAGGCTCGACATCTTATGACAAAATAACTTAATGATTTTGGGAGTGTGACTTTAGAAGTCAGGGGTTAGTGATGAGTCTTATTCTTGTGAGAAGACTTTCAATAAGCATTAAGGAATAGGCTTGACATCTGATGACAAAAATAATTATTGAAATATTAAATGGAAAAGTGTGATGTCGTCAAAGATCATAGGATTTTTAGAATGTCTGCCAAAAGGGACCAAAGGGAAATTTGAAACCCAATGAGGTGTGATGAAATCATAAACAACCTCAATTAGCATGTTGGGGAAAAATAATATTCAATAAGGGGATAAAATGAAAAAGAAAAAGAAGGAAAACAAAACAAAAATAACGAATGAAAAAATGCCAAAAAGAACCAGAAAGAACAAGAAAATGAAATGAAAGAAGTCCCAAGTTGAATTCAAAACATGAGAAACACATGCAAGGGATGATGAAAATGCTAGAATATCTAAAAAATAACCATTAAATCCTAATAGTGTCTCAAATCTTACCTATAAATCGTGCAGATGAACAAAATATGGGGACACACACTAATGAAATAGAGAAGCAAGACACCCATGAGCCAAAAAAAAGAATCTCAAGCATGCCAACATAGATAAGAACACCCATGAGTTGAACAAAAAAACTAGAAATCATATGAAGGTGAGAATTCTTATAGAATAATAATGAAGAAATTGTAGAGAAACAAAAAAGCTATGACCAAATGATGCCTAAAACAAAGTGAATAACCCATAAAACCCCAAATAAAATGGCTCATTAAAGAACTATTAATGTTGTGTGTGTGAATATGTGCACTAGTTAAAAGGATAAACAAACACACCAATGCGACATTATATTGAATAAATTAAAGTTAAAAGACAAAAAAACTCTCAACACAACAACTTCTTCAAAGACGTCCTATTGTCCTCTATCTCTAAGGATTCGATGTAAGCTATTGGCTCTTGGTTTAAGTAGCAGCTTGGTAGAATGACAACTTAGAGAATGAGATTATGCAACATGCATTTCTATTGCTAAAGGATATGAGATGATTAAGCTAAGATATGAAGCTAAAATGCTATGAAAGGTAAGATGCTATGCTCAAGAAATAAAGATTGCTAAATGTTGGATAAAATGCAACTATAATGCTCATGCTATATTCGATAGCTCTCAGATCCTTTTCAAAGCACAAAGAGGCTATATTTATAGAGTTTTGGAGGCAAAAGTCTAGTTGGCAAAGATTGACGGTTGAAAACAAGCCTATTAAGATGAACGATGAAAGATTTGGGAAGTTGAGAAAAAGATGGAAGATAGAGAAAAAGATGAGAAATGTTTCCTCCTACACAACCTTTTCCGTTCAAAAATGAAGGAAAGTTGCCGTTTGTGCATTTTAGTTATGAGGAGTTAGTTGGTAGTTGAGGATAAATCCATAATTAAATAATTTAATTATTTGTGACAATGAATTTAGAAGTTTCCATAATTAAATATTTAATATTTAATTATGTGTGAGAGGTGAAAAAGGTGTTTAATTAAATATATAAAATATTTAATTAAATGTGAAGTGAAGAATTAGAAATGATGATGAATTTAGAAGAATACCTTTTATTTGAATTTAAAATCCAAACTTATGATAATTAATATAAATAAATTATAGAATTTATTTAATTAATTAAGAGGAAGATGGAAAATGGTAATAATAATATAAATTTATTTATTTAATTAAATTAGAAGAATTAGAAAGTGAACGATATAATTAAATAATTAAATTTATTTATATGTAGATGACTTTAGAAGATTAATTAAAAAATTCATATTTAATTAATTATCAGGCTTGATTTAATGTGACCATTTTTAGATGTATACATTTTCCCCCTCTTTGAAGTGATGTGTTTTACGCATTGCTTCAAAGAAAAATTCAGATAATGAAAATTTTGCCCCTGACTTTGAAAAATTGACTGATGATGCTATATACCCCCTCGGGAGATAAATCGTGAGTTTGAAGATGTTGACGATGATTTGAAGATTTTGAGAGATTTGAAGGTGCTTCACCGATTTATCTCCCGAAATAGCGCTCTGCGTGGTGAAAAAATAAAATAAGCTTACCTTATTTATCCCCTTAAAAGGTGGAAAAAGGTAAAAGTCATTGTGATTTGAACAGTTGCATTTGGTGAAAATAGAGCTCTACGAGAGGATAAATCGAGATGTTGATCCATTACGAGTGCCACATATTCGAGTGGGTTTGACTTCATCAACGACCAGCTGCGTATGGACCTTTGGTAAGATTGAAAAAAATTTCCTTGTGAATTTTTGATGAATTTCGCATGATTTGTGAATTTTTGAATTTCTTGTTTTAGCGCATGTGAGTCATCGTTTAGCGCATAGGCTAGGTATAATAGTGCATATAGGTTAGCGCATCCAAGCCACAGACTAGCGCATTTAACTATTGGATTAGTGCATCGGCCAAATTAACGCATAGGTGTGATAGATTAGTGCATAGGTTAGAAGCTCACGCATAGGATGCTCAATTAGCGCATAGATTGAGGGATTTAACGCATTTGCTAGATTAGCACATAGGTTTGATCATTTAGCGCATCCACCTGATAGAATAGCGCATATGGTGAATTAGTGCATCTACCCTCTATTTGAGTGCATCCATGGATAAACTAGTGCATTTGCTGATTTAGCGCATAGATAGTTTGTTTTAATGCATCCATGAAATTTAGCTGGTTTTGAATTTTTGAAGAATAATTGATGATTGCTTGATGTTTGTTGCTATATTAGACAACTAATTTGATAAATTTGAGTAGCATCAAGGTTGATTGATTTGATTTTGATGATGATTTGATAAATTTGTTCTCGTGTTTGAAAACAAATAGTAAAATGATGTTGATTATGATAAATTTGCTTTATGAAATGAAAAACAAATAGTAAAGATGTTGAATTGAGCCGATTGGATATTAAATTTGTCTTCATGCTTGATGAAAAACAAATAGTAGAGATGATAAATTTGTCTTTCTGCTTGAAGAACAAATAGTAATGATAGTCTGATATGTTGTTGATGATGATTTGATTTTGATGATTCTGATAAATTTGCTTTCATGTTTGATGAAAAACAAATAGTAATGATGATATGATTTGCTTGCCTGATATGATTTGACATGATTGTTTGATTGATTGATGCTCTTTTTTGATGATCTGACTGATTGATATGGATATGATGTATAGGAGGATTTTAAAATCCTCCAAATGAGAGAGAGGTTTCCCTGCACATGGGAGATGATTCTCGAATTGTCCTAGCCAGAGGTTGGGGTTATTGCTAGATATGGCTTGGGTTCGCTTCTGAGGATCCCATAGTATAGGGTCAATGAGGCACTGTTGACTGCTTTAGCTGAGCGATGACATAGTGAGAATAATACTTTTCACTTGCCCACTCGAAAGATCACCATTACACCTGAGGACGTCTACTAGATATTAGGGATCCTCATAGTAGGTGAGATTGTGGTCTATAACCACAAGTAGATTGGGAGTACTGAGGCACTACATAGAGTATTTTAGGATCCATGCATTTGTGGATATGAGATCCCTTGGAGGGAGATGGTCGAGGGTTATGCCCCACTTCCTTCAGTTTTGGCTGGTTTCATTGGTGGTTTCCTATGTCCCGACCGCAGGTCGAAGGGACTGTTGGTCGATTGGGGTCGAGTACTGGAGGACATGATCCTTCATCAGACTAGATATGCTTGAGGTTCTTGTATGTTGTCCCATCTATACCATGATCTTCATTAGGTGGTATATACAAATGGGAAGAGTATATCTTCCAGGGTCACGCTGCTTCAGATTTGGGTGTGGGAGAATATCGCTATCACCCGCCTTTTGCAGGGAGAGATCGTCCCATCGATCATCCTTACATTTATACTTACATAGGTCCACTTGTGCAGCCTAAGCTGGGAAAGTTAGAGTACTGGAGGAGAGTGTCGGATGATATGGATACAATGATTTGGAGGCCCTATGTTGATTGTGAGGCCTGGGATGAGGATGGCATTAAGCTACCGTATTGCGGCATATCCAAGTATATGATTGGATGGACCCCTTTCATTATTGAGTGGTTTTTGGTTATGAGGGTTCTGAGATAGTTTGGCAGAGTTCAGGTCATTCCACAGTGCATCGCCCACTATGCCAGACGACATGATGATGTGGCAGAGTGGGGGCCATTTATCCCCTATGAGGCAGCCAAGGTAGAGTACCTAGGTCTACAACCAAATTTTTGGGATTATAGGCCGGATATCACAAATGCACAGATGATTGAGGAGTATGCAACATACTTCCACACACATCCATTCCTAAGGCTGACTAGTCTAGATGAGCCTACCCCATTATTAGATGGACTAGCATTACAGTGGGCATGATGAAAGCCACAGGCACATGCAGAGCAGCCTACTAGAGGAGGAGGAGAGGATGTTGGTGGCGGTGTAGATATGGACATTGATAGAGATGAGAGGGAGGAGAGAAACAATGATGATGATGATGATGGGTATGATGGGGGTGGTGGGGAGAGATTCTTCTTTGATGTCTCGTTCAGTACCAGGCCCAAGATAGTGAGAGTAGTGGAGCAACTGGTTGTAGACCCTTCACATATTACCATTAGGGTGCCATCATGAGAGCAACAGTGAAAAATTGATACCTTACAAACAGGTACAGGCTCTTCAGAGCCAGCTAGCACAGGCTTAGGCCACCATTGCACAATTACAGGTATAGATGGCACAACCACCACTCCCAGACCCACAAATAGCCCAACTAATGGCTGAGAGCGATAGCTTCAGATAGTGGTGCTTACAGGTGGAGGGGATAGCAGAGAGGTTTTTGAGATCAATGCAGGGTACCTCTATAAGAGAGGTTGTCATAGAGGGATTAGATATTTCCAGAGAGTGTGAGTTATATCGGCAAAGATATCATGAGGCAGTGCTTCCTAAGTAGGGGATAGCCTATACCCAATCAGGCACTAGGTCTCGCACCCACTCACGCAGTCACACCAGGAATGTCACCAGGAGTGTTGGTTAGCCTATCAGATGAGAGATAGGGAGCACCAGCGACAGAGATCCAATGAGACCTACTACCTACGGTGGCAGCAACAGTCATGGCCCCCACACAGATGCTCCTCAGTGATGATTCTGTATACACCATTTTTGTCAAATTTTATGTATCTCTCTTGGACATTTGATATCATTGTACCTTTGGACATTTATGTTGATGAGATTTATATGATATGCAGTGACAGTTTTGATATGCATGTGTCTTTTATTATGCTATGATGGATGTTTATGTATGAATTTTTATTCTATATGTCATGTTTTCTTATGATTATGCATATTTATGGGAAATGATTTTTGCATGATGCTATCTCTCTTATGATGATTGTGATGATGTTTATGCACATGATATGAATGATGATGATGTCTATGAATTTTGTATGCTTTATGATTGATGAATATGCAACATATATTATGATCGATGATGAAAATGAAATGTGAAGTATTTTATGATGTTGTACGATGTATGGAAAAATGCATTGATTATGGATGCAAAATGATGAAATGGATGCATTTTATTCTTTTCGATGTATGTTTATGAAAGTGATGTAATGATATGGACGTATTAACTACAAAATGAAAATGATAATGAAAATTCCATGTTAATGATAATGAATGATAAATGATGTGAAAATATGATATAGATGATATGATAGGCTAAATGATAATGAAATGATGAGATGAAAAATGGTCTGATATGATGAGAAAATTTGATAATGAAATGATTATGAAAAATGGTGATATGCAAATGATAATGATAATGTAGTGAGATGAATGTGAAAATGTATGATATGATATGCAAATATTATAATGAAATGATAAGATTAATATGAAAGATGTGATAAAATGATGTGACAATATGAGAATGAATAATGATAATGATAATGAATCATGATATGAATATGAAAAAAATGGATGATGAATGAATAAAAAATGATATGAAAATATGTGTGAAATGATATGAATCTATTGGGAAAAACATGATAATGATAATGACCTGATATGCAAAGATGTGAAAATGACATTAGACTAATATTGATAGTGTTATGATATGACATGGAAAATGATAATGCAAAGTTGGTAATGCAAAATGATAATGCAAGAATGGAATGAAAAATTATATGAAACTAATAATGAAAATGATAACTCATATGATAATGTAAGATGAAAATGAAATGAATGGTTGATAAAAATGACCGAAAAATGATATGAAAATGATATGAAGTGAAAATGATGTAAAAATGAAATGCAAAAGATGATATGAAAAGTGATATGGAACTACTGATGATAATGATATGAAGATGAAAAATGATTTTTGATAATGTCCAAGTGTACTCAATCTTTGTTTTCAAAAGAGATATGTATATTTCCCAACCTCCAAAAACCTTTTATACAACCACAAAATGAATGCAATCTATATGAATCATGTAATCCTAACCATGCAAAATGAACTACTCCTTGTTGTCATTGTGTGAACCAATTTTATACTTGATTATCATCATTGAGCCTTTTGATATGTTGAAAGTTAGTACAAGCATCATAGGGTAGATTTGCCCTGATAATGACCTGAGTACAAATTTCCTGATGTTTGATATAGAAAGTGAATACAAGAATCGAGGTATAATTGAACCGAGATGACCTAAGTATTGCTTGCATAAACAAACATAAGTTAATCCTTTTCCTATGCAAATCCTGAAATGTCATCAATGATAATTTTGTAAACCATATCTCATAACAAATTTGCACAGTAATAATGATTAACTTATAGAGAAAAATCAAAGAAAAATCATACTCCTTCCTTATGACTCTAGTTCAGTACATCATTGAGTCGCTCTAGAGATATGATGTCATCAAATTTCAAAACAATAGTTCAACTTATGCTTTAAGTGTTCCAACCATTTTATTTAGATTAAGATCATCTAGTTTATTTCAGTTTATGTCTCATAGTATTTTGACTAGGCTTGATTGAATATTTGATTGTTGATCTGATATTCTGATACTTGACACATGTCATTTGTCTGCCAAAAAGTTCAAAAGTTGATTTCGCCCAACGAGTTTGCACTGACTCCCAATAAGACACAACCTAATGCTAGGAATATAAACAACGATCATCAAATTATGATGAAATCCTTGTTGTTTTAGAGAAATGTTTTGTGTATGATGTGGATGTGATGGAAAGAGATGAATTTGGGGCTGATAAAAATGGCTATGAATGAATGATGCAAGATGTAACCTAATAGATGGAAGAGCCAACTAAATCACAAACAACGCCTATTTGCCAGGTTTTCACCATTTGTTTTTATTGCACTTTTTCATATTTTGTGATTTTTTTTGTTGTTACCAAGAAGCCTGTTTGCCAAGTTTTCATCAAGGCAACGATTTTTTTGATTTTTTGATTTTTTTTTTTGTATTTTCTCTTTTGTTTTTTTTTTTGCATATCAAAGGGATTCCTGTTTGCCAAGTTTTCACCCTGATGATGGTTTTTTAAGGACATTTTCTGATTTTTATGGATTTTTTTTCATGACCTTTTATGTTGTTTTTGATATTTTTCCAGGACTTTTTATACTATTTTTTTAAAAAAAATTCAAACATAGAACTTCTTCATATTGATGTTGTTGGTTGGATCTTCAAGCAGGTCCCCTTCTGGCGTAGATAGTTGATATGCCCCCAAACCATATGCTACAATGATGACAAATGGAACCAGCCAATTGGGCTCGAACTTTCCTTTCTTTTCCCGATCTTGTTGGTTGCCAGGGTTTTCTTTGAGGACCAAGTCACCCACTTGAAATGTACGTGGTATGACTCTATGATTGTAGCTACAAGACATAATTTTTTGATAACCCTTCAAATTATTGGCTGCATTTTATCGTCTCTCATCAAGTAACTCCAGTTCTTGCAGTCTTAAAACTATGTAATCCTCATCAGTTATGAGTCCCTTCAATGAGACTCAAAGCGAGGGAATCTCAACTTCCAACGGAAAGATTTCTTCTGCTCCATAGACCAAAGCATATGGGGTGGAACATGTCAGCGTGCGAATGCTAGTTCTTTATGCCCACAAAGTTGGATTTAACTGAACATGCCAATCATGATCGACATCATTCACTGTCTTCTTTAGGATCTTCATTATTGTCTTGTTTGAAGCTTCTGCTTGGCCATTCCCTCATGGATAATAAGGTGTAGAGAACCTGTGTTGGATGTGAAATCTTTCACAAAGTTCATCAACATCTTGGTTTTTAAAAGGTCACCCATTATCCGTGACAATGGAGTTGGGAATGTCATACTGACATATGATATAGTTCAAAATGAAAGATGATATTTGTTTTCCGGTGACTAATGTTAAAGGAACAACTTTGATCCATTTGGTGAAATACTTAGTGGCTATGATTATGAACTTATGTCCATTTGATGAAGATGGGTGAATTTTTCCAACTAGATCTAGTCCCCACTGAGTGAAATTCCATGTTGTAGTGAAGGGTTGTAGTTCCTGAGCAGGAGCATGGATGAGATTTCCATGAATTTGACATTTCAAACATTTCTTCACAAAGATGAATGATTCATTTTCCATGGTTGGCCAATAGTAACCCATTCTAACAAGTTTCTTATCCAGGGTTAGTCCACTTGAATGAGTCCCACAAATACCACCATGAACCTCTTGTAAGGCCTTTTCGGATTCATCACATTCGAGAAATCTAAGGAGGGTACCATCAAGACCATGTCGGTATAAGGTGTCGGCGATTAGGGTATAGCGAGAAGATTGGCGTATGAAATTTATTTTCTGATTCTGAGACAAATCTGGGGGTAAGATAGTATCTTTTAGATAGGCATAGGTTTTGTTGTATAAGGGGGAATCAGAACCAGTCAGGTGAAAAAAGACTTGGGTTTCAAAATTATCATAGGTAGGGGAAAATAGTTGTTCCACCAAGAATTTGTATCAAGCTTGGCTCTATGATAATTGCAGTAGTGATACAATTGTAGCCATGGCATCTGCAGCTTTGTTGTCGATCCGTGATATTTGCATGAACTTGATCTCAACAAAATACTTCTTGAAATCATCATCCATATTAAGGCATTAACTTGTCATCTTTAGTCTGATAGTCATCATTTATTTAATTAATAACAAGTTGTGAATCACCAAAAACTTGTAGCTCAGTGATCTTCCAGTCCAATGTTATTCTCATTCCAATGAGTAGTGCTTCATACTCGGCTATGATATCTATACAAGGAAACATCAACCAATAAGACTTTGGAATGGCATGTCCTTGAGGTGTGATAAAAATAATTCCCACCCATGAGCCATGTTGTGTGTAGGACCCATCAAAATAAAGTGTCCATGATTGCTTAGTTTTTGTGAACACATCTGCATCCATAAATTTGATGTGCATTGGATGGTTTGTTTATAGAGGTGCCTCCTCCAACTAATCCGCTATGACTTGCCCTTTAATTGCCTTTCGATCTACATAGTGAATGTCAAACTCACTTAAGATCATTACCCATTTAGCCAGTCTACCTATTAAGGTTGCTTTCCTTAGAAGATACTTTAAGGGATCAATTTTAGCCACAAGTTTGACTGTATGAGCTAACATATAGTGCCACAACTTTTGGGAAGCGAAAACTACTACCAAACAAACCTTTTCAATGAAAGTGCAATTTAGCTCATGGCTTGTCAATGTCCTACTGATGTAATATACTGCTCGCTCTTTTCCCATTATGTCCTCTTGTGCCAATAATGCCCCCAAGGATACTTTTGTGGTAGAAATGTATAGTATGAGTGGTTCTCCTTGTACTAGTGCGATCAATATGGGTGGGCTCATTAGATAATTCTTGATTTGGTCAAATTTTGTTTTGCACTTGTCTTCCCATTTGAACAAGACATTTTTATGCAAGAGATGCGTGAAAGACAAAATCTTGTCTGCCAGCTGTGCGATGAATCTCCTAATGGATTGTAATCATCCTTGTAATGAACATAGTTGATTGATGTTCCTTGGTGGAGGCATCTCTAGGATGGCTTGGACCTTCACTAGATCCACTTCAATTCCCTTTTTTGATACAATATAGCCTAGGAGCTTTCCAGATTTTACCCCAAAGACACATTTCTCGGGATTGAGTCTGACCTTAAATTTTTCCATTCAAACAAAAAATCTTAGATAAGATATCTAGATGTCCCTCCCTTGTGTTTGATTTTGCTAAGAGATCATCTACATAATCCTCCATGAATGTGTGCATCATGTCATGAAAAATTGTAGTCATTGCTCGTTGATATGTAGCTCCTGCATTTTTGAGGCCGAACAACATTACATTCCTACAATATATACCCCAGGGACATGTGAATGCAGTCTTGTCTTGATCTCCAGGTGCAATTTTTATCTAATTATACCCAGAAAATCCATCCATCAGCAAATACATAGCATGCCCAACTGTCAAATCCACAATCGTGTCAATGTTCGGTAGAGGGAAATCATCTTTTGGACATGCTTTATTTAGATCCCTAAAATCTATACAGATTATGATTCATCTATCTGGCTTTGACATAGGTACAATATTGGAGATCCATTCTGCATAGTTGATAGACCAAATGAATCCTACATCCAACAACTTCTTTAATTCCTCTTTGACTAGCAATGCCACATGTGGGTGCATCTTTCTGAGCTTTTGTTTCATGATAAGATTTGGGTCCAATCCAGGCATATTTGTGCATGACCATGAAAAGTTGATTTGATTATTCTTTAGGAATTCTGTTAATTTTGGGACTTCTTCCTCTATCGGTGATGCAACAAGTTGCAGGATCTTTGGCTATTTCATAGTCCCTATATTGATTGCTTGTATAGGTTCTATCAAAATAGAAGACCTTTCTTGATATTGCTCAGGGAGAGTGTCAAGTTTCCCATCCTCTAGTGCCTTTCAAAGGTTTCACCGTTAGATACGCTCTTTATTTTTCTCTTTTCATGATCTAATACTGTCATTTTTTAGGTTTTCACCATTAGATCTATCTTTTATATCGTTAATTTTGCAACTGAAAAACTTGGCAGTCTCTTGACTGAGATTTTGATCCTGTGATTCACTGGTGGAACCTTTTTTCAGTTTGGATGAACAAAGAAAATTTACAATGGTTTTGTCATAAGGGAAGATTGGGATATTGATTGGTTCAATTTGTTCCCAATCAATGAGCTTGGGATAGACCAAGGGCAAGGGATCATCTGGTTGGGTAAGGTCACTAGTTGTTAAGGTCATGACATGGTTATCATTCTCGCTATTAGGAATATCTATGATTGTATCCTCCTGTTGATTATCCATCTCGCTTTAAATTGAATCGTCATCACTCGAGTCATGATCGCTTTGAATAATTTAGTCAAGTGGAGGCCTTGAGCTTTCCCCTTATGTGAGCATGGGTGTATATTTTTGTATAACATCCACCTATTTGTCTCTCCAAAATTTATCATTATAAATGGTATCTCATTCATACTCATTGGAATCAGTGTCAAAATTGTCCCACAATCTCATAATTGTCTCAACTATCTCTTCATTGGATTTCTTTTGAACCACTTCTTTTGCATCTTCACCATATCTAATTTTGGTTTTATCTTTTGGATGTGTTGTTTTCGGTTAGATAGGTTCAACAATTCTTTATTTTCTCTTGCTTATGGGGTCATTTCCTTCATAACCCATTTGTTGCATTATTGTATAGCCCTTCCCATATTGCTCAGCAGGTAACTTGACATGTTGGACAGATTCATCTTCATCTTTATAGAGCCAATTGAGAATAGCTCTATCTTCTTCAGTTTCTTGAGTGTTAGCCTTGATGAATTTCCCATCAAACATGGTGATGGGGACTGAAGTTTGTGATCTTGACGTGAAAGTCATTGTAGCTTGTTGTGTAGACACTATAGGTTGACCATGTGGCCTTGGAGAAATAGGTAGGTTAGAGAGACATAGTGAATATTCTCCCACCCCATTATCTTTTAAATACAACTTTATGCCAAAATTCCTTATCAATTCCCTTGTTTGATCACTGTGTTTAGAAGCAAAAACAACTAGAGCCTTTCTATTATGTGGGAAAAAGGTGTCTTGAGTTGCTCTAAGGTTAGAACAAATCTAACTACTATTATGGTCCGCTGGTATGGTTATTTCTTGTCTGTCATATGGAAATTTTAGACATTGATGATAATTCGACGAAATCACTTGCATCTCATGGATCCATGGGTGACCCAAAAGTATGTTATAAGATAAGTCTTGATCGAGAACATGACAAAAAGTGTTCTTTACAATAGGTCCCATTCTGATATGTAGCATGATGAGGCCTTTAGAAGATTTTTCCTCATCATCATATGCTTTGATTATTATTTTTCTCCTCAAATCAATAGATTCTTCAGAATACCCTAAGGAAAGAACCAATTTTAAAGTACAAATATTTAGACTGGCTCCCCCATCTATTAAGACACATATGATTTGGGTTCTATGAACCAAGACCTCTAAATAAAGTGACGAATTATGGGGATGAGTTATAGAGGCATCATCCTTCTCAGAAAAGGATAGGCATGTGGGTGAGGACAAGTATCTGACCATGACTTGAAATTTTTCAATATCCAAATCAGGAGATACGGTTGTGTCTATGGGAGCCTTCTCCAGAATGTTCTTGTGTGCTGACAATATTTTAAGAAGCTCCAAGATAGAAATTTGAGTCGATGTCTTCTAAAGTTGATTGACTAAATTGTACTACCTTGGAGGGGGGAAAGTTGATTTGGATGAACTTCCTTTTACAAAAAATTTGGCATGTCCCCTTGTTGTTGCATTAACTTCTCGATACTCTTGATTTCCTTTAAATTTGATGACATTGACTTTCTGGTCATCAGTGTAGATATGATTGATGGTGGTGTCATAGACATGATTTACATTTTTTCCTTTGTCACTTGAAAATTCCCCTTTTTGATAATTGGGGAGAGGATCCTTGAATTCCTGATGATCTTCATTGGTAGTATGTCCCTCAACAGTTATGGTGCGATTGTCGATCAAATCCTAGACCAAATTCTTCAAACCTTGGCAATTATTCATCCTATGACCTTTTCATCTATGATAATCATAATAGTATGAGTCATTCCATGATGGTGGTTTGACTCGTGACTAATAATCTCTCTGCAATGGCAATGTGATGGCATTTTGATTCAAAATCTCTTTGAGAATTGATTCAAGAGACTGGCCCAAGGAAGTAAAACTTCGTTGATTGGAGAAAAATTATGATCTGGGTGGATTTGAATTTTGATTGCTTTCGAGATTATTACCATGATTATTGGCCATATTTCCTTGGTTGGCATTGTTTCCCTGATTGGAATTATTATTGCCTTGGTTAGTGGAATTTCCAGGACTGTTGTTGTTGCGTTGGATACCTGATACATTGAGAATGGTTGGATTTTCATTCACGTTGTTGGCATCTACCACCCCATCATTTACAACATTCTTATTTCTAGTCCAGAATCATGATTCATCATTGTTGTTGTTGTTGTTATACGAATTTGGACCATCTTTGTCAAGCTTTAGGACTCCTCTCTTGACCAAGGCTCCTTCGATGGTGATTGCATTTTCAATCAACTTCTCAAATGATTGAGGACAATGAAGATTGAGCCTATAACTCATCTCTTGATTTAGATTGTTAATAAAGATTTCCATCTTTTCCTTTTTAGGAAAAGGATGAGAATATCTTGCAAATAACCTTCTCCATCTTTGAAGGAATGTGATGAAGGGTTCCCCAATATTTTGCTTTACTTTACACAAATCAAGCATGGTTATTTGATGTTGTATACTATAGGAGTATTGAGATATGAATTTATTGATTAACTCCTCAAATGTTTTGATGGGGGGAGTGATTTTGGAAAGCCACTCCATGAATTGTCCACCTAGACTCCATTGAAACAATTGCATCAAGTATGTATCTTCATGAGCAAACTCTAGGCTCATATTTTGAAAGTCTCACATGATCAATGGGATCCATTTTTTCATTGTATCTGTCGAATTTTGGGATCTCACAATGCTTTGGAAAAGGAATCATGTTGAGATTCACATCAAACGGATATGGGAAAATATCTTCCAAAACATATTTCTTGGTTGTTCCCCCTTGTATCTCTTTAATTTTTCCTTGTAGTGCTCTTATTTGCTGAGTAAGAGCAATAAAATCATTTAAAGGGGTTTCAGGATCTTCTCTAATTTTCTTAGTATGAAAATCAGAGGGTAGCTTAGTTCCTTGGTTTGCTAACAAGAGAAAGTATATTTCTTTGTCCCGCTCTAAAATCTTGTCCAAGAGTATGAAATTGTGGATCTTGTTCTTCTTCTTGAAGCATTTCCTCTGTTACTTCATCATTATTTGAATTATTCCCAATGTGAAGCTTGTGAAAAAGATTTTCTTCCCTATCACCCATGTTGCAAAGTGGATTTTCCCTTTCATCCTCTTCTATGTGTTTTTGAGATCTTATGACAACAGGCATAAGCTTATACCAAATTTTTACTAACTTTGATCACGAATGGGAGAGTGCAATTTACTGGATATCTTTGTCAAAATAGAATGCGGATTCTATTGATATGACTAAATAAATTTCTAATTTTTAGTTTGTGATTCCCTGGTTGAAAGGATGATGATCCTGTTATGGGAATTAAACTAGAAATCAAAAAAAGGATGTGATGATGCACTTTGCGATGTTTTGATCTTAGTTTGAGAAAATCAGGGATTTGAAAAAGCCTAATGCTTCCAAGTTCTCTATTGCAACGCTTGATCAGGATGATTGGAATACTGAATTGTAGGCTACGGGATGAAAGAGGGGTGAATGGGCTGACTATGATTACGCCTTTGTGAAAGATCTCTTCGTTGAAAGAAAGCTTGTGAAGATAATGACTCTAAAGAAAAATCGTCAGTAAAACCCCTAGCAAAGTCGTGATATCGATGAATGAAAGTTTGATGCTCAAGCAAAACTTTTCAACTTTGGTATAAAGATCTTCTCCTTTTTAAGAGCTTCTTGTAACTAAGGGACCTTTTTGGCTTCTTGATCCTTTTCTCAAGGGATTTCTTAACAAAGGTTGCGAATTTCTAGACCCTGAGCATAGAAAAAGGAAAATTGCGTCAGAAAATCTTTTGACTCAAAAAAGATGCGCTACTTTGTTCAATGGATGCGCTAAATTTTTTTATGAATGTGCTAAAAGATCAGATCAATGCGTTGGACTATTGCATGGATACGCTGAAACAGAACATAGATGCACTATAAAAGAGCATAAATGCGCTAAAATAGAACATGAATGCACTGAAACAGATCAGGGATGTGCTAAAATAGAGTAGGGATGTGCTAAAACAAAGTAGATATATGCTAAAATATCTAGTCAATGTGCTGAGACATACATGTTTTGAAAGTTTTTTGGATTCAATGATATTTTTCTAATTTAATGTTTGAAAAACATGGCATACAGTAGAAAACTATTGTTTTTAAAGTCCTACAGTCTACCAATGAGTGTATGTTCTTCAAAATTTCCATGGGTATTGAACAAAACAAACATTTCAAATAGACTCACTCTTAATTGTCAAAAAGCTCATCATAATAATCATAGCCCACATCTTAGAATTGTGTCAACTCACACAGTCGTGTCACCCCCTAGAGGGTGTCCGTGTTTTTTTCTTTTCCAGGTGCATACTCAAAGTTAGATTTCTCGATCCCTTGAGAAAACGGTCCGTGATAATTATATGGTGAGTGTCTTGGGGGTAGATTCTTCCCTCCCCTTGCACTGTGAGAATTATAATGTTTGGTTACTGACACAGTTGGCTTCTACACTAAGGTTCATAGTAAGTGTTTTCGTTCAGTGCGGGAAATGATATACTCCCTCAGGAAACCTCCCAACCTTTAGAACAAAGGCTTCGGGGATGGTTATCTCGCATGTAACATCCCTCTACGAACCCCGAAGGTTAAGAGCCAAAAGGGACAAGATAATTTTTTTTTTTTAACAAAAGGAATAGAAAACACATAAGTTAGTTGGCAAACTGATACACTGACAAGAAAACATGGCCAAGAATGTCAGAAGGTACCACCCAAGGAGAGGACTAATCCACCCTTCAGAGGAAATTTGATTGGGAGCAAGCAAGATAGCTCCAAAAGTTGCATTGGAGCTTTCTGCTCCGGAACCTTGATGTTCCGGAGCTCACTACTTTGGAACCTGTTGTTGCCCACAGGTCAGCAAACAGAGGGCGTCGGTGCTCTGAAACTTGCAATTCCAGAGCTCACTGCTTCGGAACCTATTGTGGCCCACTGGTCAGTAAACAGAGGGCACCGGTGCTTTGAAACCTGCAGTTCCGAAGCTCACTACTCCAGAACCTGTTGCTGCTACACAAAAACAACAACAAAAAGCACCAGTGCTCCAGAACCTTTGCAGCTTGCCGAAATGAAGAACACACATCCATGGATCCAACTTAAACATGAAAATTAATGAAAAAAAATGACTTAAATATTATCATAGAACAGTCAAGTCTGATACCAACATCAGAACCCGTAAACCAAAATAAAGCATCACACATCTTCTCATTTAGTTTATGATTACTTTCTCTCTCAAGAGAGTACAATATGCATAAAGGAACAAGTATGAATACAACAACATTCCATGAACAAAATACAACATCTGATAAGATATATACACAAAGGCATGTACATGAATATATATGATAAACAAATACAAGAGAGAGAGAGAGAGATCAATTCCAACTGGTACTCCAAACCTTTACGTCGATCCCCAATGATGGTGAGAACGCCTCCCAACCATGAGGCTCAAAAGAGTCCACCCCTCCATGCTCGAAGATAGTCACAAGGCCCAAGAAAACGAAATCAAGGGAAGGGTAAAGTATGCACAAAACTCACATTAGTCACAGAGCAAACACAAAATACAATGCATACGACCGATCATCACAGCATAGAGATGCTTATCCAAAAAGGTGTCGGGTACTACTCATGACTACTAAGGATTTAGGTACTAGAGTGAAAACCGGATGGAGTGTCATCATGCATGCATGAAGGGATGGCACCACATGGAATTAAGTACTCCTCTCATAGGGACGAGGAGACTCAATCATGCCCCAATCCACGTCCCGCAGGCGGATAACTCAATGCCCCGCAGACGGATGGGCCTTCTCGAGTGCATCCTTAGCCTTTACAAGCGCTCAAGGCCATGCACGAGGACTCATTATCTTATTAGTGTTTTACCCCATTATTTTTATTTAGTTATCACTTGTTTACTCTACCTCTTCTACTAGTTCCCCTGGCAGCCACTTGCGGGCCCCGGGCCCGTAGAGAGCCACTCCATATGACCACTCTTTTACCTAGACCTAAGCTCTTCTCGTTTAACCAAATGAGGAACCCAAGTAACATGAAATAAAATGAATAGCCACAATTTTCTGTTCAAGAAAACCATTTTAAACAGCCAAGACAAAATTGTTGTAAGAAACATCATTTAGCAGCAGAAAAATATCATGAAATAGAGGCATCAAAATTACATAAAAATTCAAAGTGCCTGAATTGAATTTCTAAGCTAGACCCAGTTCAGATTTTGGTGTTTCTAATTGAAATCCACCTTTAAATTTTGAGTTTAGCCTAGAAAAAGAGGTGATGTTCAGAAAACGCCATTTTGGCCAATTGGGCAAGAAAATGCATGGAAATAATGAAAGTGCCCATAATTTAAATCCACGAAAACCCAGTTGAGATATGGGCATGTGAACATGGAATACACCTTCGTTTCAAATTTTTAATAGTTGGTTTATCAACAACAAGAAAAAATGTTTAAATAGATGGCAAAAAAATCATGGAAAAAATAAAAGTGCTCAGAATAAAAATCTGCTAAAGACCCAGTTGAGGTCTTGGCATTTCTATATAAAATTCACTCTTAAAATTCATTTTCATCAAGAGGGAAATGAGTAGAAAATTAAATTTTTAAACAATCATCATTCAAGCTCCAAGCCATACAAAAACGAAATGGAAGAGTTCCTCCAATTTTCTTAAATTAAAAACAATTCAAATCAGAAAAATACCAGTCATACAAGAAGCATGAGAGAATACCCAAATTACCAACC
The DNA here is from genome assembly GCA_007115665.2 of Sequoiadendron giganteum. Taxonomy (NCBI): domain Eukaryota; kingdom Viridiplantae; phylum Streptophyta; class Pinopsida; order Cupressales; family Cupressaceae; genus Sequoiadendron; species Sequoiadendron giganteum. The sequence continues at coordinate 279,858,579 of CM021104.1, read as the reverse complement.
ACATAAGAATGAAGAACAACAGAAAAATACCTCAATATGCTCCAAAATATAAATGGTGGAATTCCAAAAGAAGAAGTCACACCCAAGCTCCAAATCCGGACAACATGAAGGAAATGGTGCATTGACTTCAACCATTCACTACCCACGAATTTCTTTTCAAAAATCCTTCACAATCTTCCCCAAACACAGCTGCCCCAAATCATGGGGTTTTCTTCTCCATGCAAAAACAACAAAGTTTCTTCTCTCCAAAAGATAATAATCCCCAAAATAAAACTTCTTTTTTCTTTTATCTTTTCCATAACCCAAGCAAAAATGGAAAATAAGGCATTGAATAAAATTAGTTATCAAAACTCCCCCAAGGAAACAATTAATAAAAGTCACTAAATAAGCAAAATTTAAATTGCACAAGGCTGCCCCAAAAGATTAATAAATCGTTTAAATAAAATATTTAAAACCTCAAGGGAATAACATACTCAAATCCCCATCAATTTAACCACCATAAAATATTAAGGAAAGACTAAGACCAAATACCTCAATGAGACATACAGGAAAATCACTTTTGGCAGAAGGGTGCTCTAGACGTTACTATTAAGTAATCAGATGGAAGACAACAAAACGAAAACACTGCCCTAACAGGGTACAGTGGGCTGGGGTAGGGGAACATTTGACCTGTGACTACCTCCAATAACCACCATCGGGGAATGAGAGTATGCTCAGGCCTATGAATCTAGGTGGATTCGATACTTAGTACTTGCATCACTCCAATTCAAACATTAAAGTACATGTGCATAAATCATATATCATATATCTAAAGCAACATCAATCATAAGGAAAAATGATCAAGACATCATAAGCCTCTCGGTTACGAGTGTTATGACCTTGTCATTTTCCTATCCATGATTATACATAAGCAAAGGCAACAATATATATATATATATATAAATGTAAGCATGTAGTTCAGCATAATAACTAACCATGTAAACATGAAATCCGACTTAAACAATAATCATGTCAATGACTTAACAACATATAAACATATAAGCTTGTAATCATATAATCCAGCATAACAGTCACAAAATTACACCTCTCGGGTGTCAATAAAAAATAATTAAGGGATGAATAGTGCAAATACACAAAATATACAGTTATCGGAATCCATCAAGGAATGAAAACAACAAGATACTAATATGGGGGTTGTTACATCGCTTCGAAACTGCAAGTTTCGGAACACCGGTGTCCTCTGTTTGTTGACCTGTGGGCAACAACATGTTCTGAAGCAGTGAGCTCTGGAACATCAAGGTTCTAGAGTAGAAAGCTCCAACGCAACGTTTGGAGCAATCTTGCTTGCTCCCGATCGAATTTCCTCTGGAGGGTGGATTAGTCCTCTCCTTGGGTGGTACCTTCTGACATTCTTGGCCATTTTTTCTTATCAGTGTATCAGTTTGGCAACTAACTTATGTGTTTGTTATTCCTTTTTAAAAAAAAAAAAAAATTATCTTGTCCCTTTTCACTCTTAACCTTCGGGGTTCGTAGAGGGATGTTACATCGCACACTACTGTCGAGTGGATTTTCATCAACTCGCTTTTGTTTATAGTGGGTTGGAATCCTTGGTTTTAGGTGTTCCCACTTTGGTCTTTCCTCTTGGGTGAGTACTTTTTCCCATAAGAGAAGGCTTGCTAAAGGTTGTAATAAAACATGAAATACATGAAATAGTAAGATGAGTCTGGCATTTTGATCACCCAGTTAAGGGGAGAGCATAGGCCTATCACCTGACAGTCACAACAAATAATTTTGTTCAATTTTAATCCCAAATGACAATTTGTTAAACTCAGTGAAGATGTTGCTTCACAAAAGACATGGGATTTATTTTAACCAAGATAAATCAATTGTTTGGTGACTACCCTAGGATTGGTTCGTTTCATATTTAAATGTCGACCCTCGGATTGCTTCATTTTAACCTTATGCAGAAACTATTAATCTCTGTCCGCACACACGTCGAAATCAGGATTCAAATTTACAGTCCCCTAGATGTGCTAGAAGAACACATAAATGCACTAAAATAAATTTAGGGATGTGCTAAAACAAAGTGTAAATATGCTAAAAGAACACATATATGCGTTAAAATAGAGCTGCAATGTGCTAAAATAGTCCTCGTATGAGTTAAACTTTTCCAAGGATGCACTAAAACGCATCTCGTATGCACTAAACTATGAGTTCAATCTGGAACCTGTTAGAAAACCTGCAATGAAAAACTAAAACCTTGCCCATGGTGGGTGCCAAAAATGTGTGTGAATATGTGCACTAGTTAAAAGGATAAACAAACACATCAATGCGACATTATATTGAATAAATTAAAGTTAAAAGATAAACAAACTCTCAACACAACAACTTCTTCAAAGACGTCCCATTGTCCTCTATCTCTAAGGATTCGATGTAAGTTTTTGGCTCTCAGTTGGTTTAAGCAGCAGCTTGGTAGAATGACAAATTAGAGGACAAGATTATGCAACATGCATTTCTACTACTAAAAGATATGAGATGATTAAGCTAAGATATGAAGCTAAAATTCTATGAAAGATAAGATGCTATGCTCAAGAAAATAAGATTGCTAAATGCTGGATAAAATCCAACTATAATGCTCACGCTATATTCGCTCAATGTCAAATCCTTTTCAAAGCACAAAGAGGTTGTATTTATAGAGTTTTGGAGGCAAAAGTATAGTTGGCAAAGATCGACGGTTGAAAACAAGCCTGTTAAGATGAACGGTGAAAGATTTGGGAAGTTGAGAAAAAGATGGAAGATAGAAAAAAAGATGGGAAATGTTTCCTCCTACACAACCTTTTCCGTTCAAAAATAAAGGAAAGTTGTCATTTGTGCATTTTAGTTATGAGGAGTTAGTTGGTAGTTGAGGATAAATCCATAATGAAATAATTTAATTATTTGTTACAATGAGTTTAGAAGTTTCCATAATTAAATATTTAATATTTAATTATGTGTGAGAGGTGAAAATGTTGTTTAATTAAATATATAAAATATTTAATTAAATGTGAAGTGAAGAATTAGAAATGATGATGAACTTAGAAGAATATCTTTGATTTGAATTTAAAATCCAAACTTATGATAATTAATATAAATAAATTATAGAATTTATTTAATTAATTAAGAGGAAGATGGAAAATGGTAATAATTAAATAAATTTATTTATTTAATTAAATTAGAAGAATTAGAAAGTGAACGATATAAATAAATAATTAAATTTATTTATATGTAGATGACTTTATAAGATTAATTAATCATTCATATTTAATTAATTATCAGGCTTGATTTAATGTGACCATTTTTAGATGTATACAAATCCATACAAGGAAATTAAATGATTTGTAGGTGAGAAACCCAAAATGACAAGACATTATTACCATCAAACATTGGGTGTTGGAGTTCTCACATAAAGCACAACAAAGAAGAAACCCTTGATGGACAAAACACTGAACCAAAAGATAATGAAAATGGAATATTTCAAGGATCGAACCCGACAAAGATGGCATGCCATAACAAGAAACCCCGAAGGCCCAATAAAATAAAAATAAGGAAAAGGAAAAGGAAAAGGGAAATGATCCAAACTCCAAGAAAATAAGGCAATATAACAAAAAGAAAAAAAAGGAAACAAAAAAGGGGTGCCATTTTGCATAGAAAAATGGGGTGTGAGTGCAAGGAACATGACATGTCATCAATAATAAATAACACTTAAAATTTTACATTACAATAATTAAAAACACATAGAGACATTAGTCCCTCCATAAGGACTATAGTCAAGTATCACAAGATTTATTCATATTAGGGTTTCAATAAGACATTCATAATTCTATTGGTCATGGAAATTTTTAGAGAATGCCAAGATCAAGAGCATGAAACAAACTTTCAAAAGTGAAAAAAAGAAGGACAATAGTATTTCTATCAATATAAAATGAAGAGTATGCAAATACGATGATCAAGACTTATATATGTAGGCAAGGATGAGGAGGTGAGAAGGTAGGAGTGAAACTCTAGCTACCCCTTCAAATATGGGACACTTGTGAACTCAATTGACAAGTGTGTGATCAAGTGTCAATAGATTTTTGAAGTTGTTAGGACACATTTTTCAACCATATGAATTGAGACTAGAGCAAATGAAACCTAATTAAACTTAAGCTAGGTGGGAATAAGTCAATCCTAGAAAGGTGATTAGCAGTAAATATTGACTCTATTTACACTAACACCACCCTAAGTGAAACTTAAAGAGTAATGTATGCACTAATGATGAATCTCAACTACTAGGCCATGTTAGATACTCATGTACAATTTTCTCATAAAGTGGAGTAAAGGAGAAAACCTAATGGGAAATAAAAAACCCTCTCCAAAAGAGAAATGGTGAAAATGCAATGAAATTTACAAGTGAAGAAAATAGAAGAAGGAATCATGATGAACCCCCAAGGACTACTTCTATCACATAAGTACAAGAAATTTTCCCCCCATAGGAGAGAAAAAGAGATACTATGGATCCCCCCATAAGATCATAAAACCTACAATATTAAGTGATGCTCAAAGAAGAATGTAGAATGTGATTCTTAAATGTTGAACGACATTTTTGTAAGGTAGGGGGACCAACCACACCAAGGATCTAGGTCACAAAGAGCTGAGAGTAGAGGGCTGCCCTGAATTACCTCAAGCTAAATGTGTGTTTAGGTCAAGGATAGAGAATGAAGAGCACTCTCAAGTGCTTATGTTACTCTATTGATCCGAATGCTTGTATGGGACTAAACGAGCCAATTTTTGTAATCTGAACCATACCTGAGACAACTCTTTGCCCAAGGACAGTAGCACGGGTTAGGGATGACAATGCAGAGTGCTAACATCTCTCTGGGGCATTGGCATCCATACAGTTAGAAAGTGTAAAAGTACAATACGAAGTTTAGAAAAACCTACTACCAATATAGTCAATGATTTTTAACATGTTAGACGGAATAATAAATAATAGAATTTAAGAAATAACTATGAAGATTATAAAGAAGATAACTAAAGCCAAGGTGATGAAGTCCAACTCATTGAGAGTCCATTTTTCCAGCAAGCTCCACTCACACGTATGCCTACACATAGCCAAGAGAGGAAAAATGTTGGGGTTGTATAGGGGTTTGCCTTTGTCTAAACCTGGCTTTGGTGTTTCCACCTCTACGAACAACTAGGAAATCCACGAGATAGAAAATACAATAAAGAGAACAATAGAAAGGATATCAAACAATCGTAATAATACTATGCTACATAAACCAAATAACAATGCTATGGAAATGGAGAAATGGAACAATATCACCTTCTCAATCAAGGTGCTCCCAAGCACGTAAAGGAAGCTATGAGCTTAGTGAGGTCTATGTTGTCGCAACAACAAAGAAGCAGTCCCTCAGGAGACCAAGTTACAACTCCAATGGGGGAAAAAGTGCAGTAAGATGTAGAAGATGGATTGATTTGCTCAAGAGATGCTAAAGAAATCAAGCTAGTCTGTAGAGGATAGAATGAACATGAAAGATATGCATTTGAAGATCAAAATGGGAGGGAAAGAGTCATTTTTGGGCCAGATGGTTGACAAAGAGGCGTTACATTTCGTCCCCAATGAGGAGTGTAATGTCCCTATGAACTCTAGAGGCAGGAATATGTCAAGGATGGCAGCACACCGCATAGATGTCCACACATCGTGCTCGCATCCCCGACAAATATTCCCCCACTGACACAAAAGACAAGCACCAAGTGGATGCATTGCATATAGGTGAAGTGGAATTTCTTAGTTGGGTTTTGATTTTCTAAGGTGGAGGGATGTAAAAGGGGAATTTGCAAGAGGGGTGAAAATTCGCTCCTATACGTTTTTCCCCCACTTTAGTGAGCATGAGTGTCCATGAATGTTCGATAAAGTAGACCGAAGAGTTTAGAAATGTATACCTAAACCTTCAAGGAAGTAGACCACAATTTGGTGAGCTCAAAAGCGCAAGGAAAGAAAATAAATCCACAGGTACTCTCTCCTGAGGAGGTTCGAACAAAGGACTTCATAGATCCTCGAAACTATAGAGTTGAACAAAGTACACCGAAGGCCCGCAGACCAACAATGGATAGATCTTGTAGGATGCAAGTGCTTCATAGGACCTCGGACATGTAAAGAAGGTACCCCCAAACTACTCTCTCTTGAAGGAAGCCCAGAGTAAGGGGACTTCGTAGAGTCGGATTGGAAAACAGCTTCATAGGTGCACTTGCAAAGCAACATGTTAATCCGCAAACAAAACATGTTAGAAAAAAAAGAGCAGCCATATAGGCAAACAAGAAGACAGTCAAAAATTGAAGGAATAAATTTCAAAGGGGTCCCTTAGGAAACCTTCAAAATAAAATGGGTCCACTCAAGGGACGTGTTGTTTGAAAGTGTAGGTGTATTTTTCACAAATCAATTCAATGTCAAGGAATCCTTTCGAAAGATGTTCACTTCATCAAGGAATTTGAATGGAAGAAAATGCCCCCTCACGAGGGGAAGGTCAAGGCTTCTCCCATAGTAAAATTTTCTCCCTCCTCAAAGGAAAGTTGTTCAAGTTCTTTCTTTACAAAATTGTGACAAAGGAAACATGTTTTTCTAGGGGTCCTTGTTGAGAATGTGATTTTTGAAAAATGTTTTGAAAATATTTTCAAGAAAATATTTGTTGGCCACTGAATATGTTTTCTGAAAATAAAATTTGACATGATAGCCCCCCCTTAGGATGGTGCATGTTGAACGTAGAGGCTCATGACATCCTAAGGAGAGAAAAAAAAGAATGAAAAAGTGATGTTGTGGCCCACGGAACATAGCGAGATGTCATCATGGTAATATTGTCGCACACGTGAGGGACAACACATGAGAACCACAACATCACAAAGCAAGCACAAAAGATAAGAGAACAATAATGTAAAGCAAGACATTAACATCACAAACAAGAGACACAAGAGCGATCTGATATTTCGAGGTTAGAGCTACTCATAAATATAGATAAGTATAATAATAGTATATTAATGAACTGTCATCAACCCCCTACTGTATCAGACCATATGAAGAATGTATGATAAGACAAAATAAAAATAAAAAATTGGGTCAACATGGAAGGGAAGCCTAAATTCCCCCAACACTTTTCGTCGTCCCCAATTGTCAAAAATCAATACATGTAATAGAGGAAGAATGATGTAATAAATAGAGGAAGTTGTACAACACAAAAAACTCTTGTATCCAAGCCCCTATGAGGGTGACAAGGGTCATCTAGGAACACATAATGCAAGCACAGGGGAACACAAACACACACACACAATCTACACTATAGATAAAGAAGAGGCGCCCCCTTAACACTCATCAACCAAGAGCTCATCGACCTCCCAATCTAGATCATTATATGGGGAAGGCGAAAAACCTGCAAGGGCAGAATATCAAGGGGTAACCCTCCAACCCCCCTGCAATGAGAGAAAAGGAAGAAGGCCCTACGAGGTCTTCTCCGTTGAGTTCTTGTGAGGTAAAAGTTAGCAACTTCTCAAAGATCACTAACAGGGTTAGGACCTCTTCCAGAGAGTTAAACATGCACTTCACAATAGTGCCATGTGTTGCCTCAACAAACGAGGGAGGCATCACCCTAGATCCACTACTAGGCTCACCGAGTGACTTGGGAGTAGTGAAAAACTCCAAGGACACTGAAATTTCTTCCTTGACTAGGATGACACATGCTAATGTAGAACCACCCACTAAAAAAGGTGGACTCCTCTTTTGACCCCCATTGCTAGTGGGGTCATTCTCCATATTTCATTTCATTAGAGGATACAAGATCCCCATGGACAAGGAAGAAGGTGCGAAGGAGGAGGAGAAGACCGCAACAGACGCTACTGAGGTGTTTAGCATGTCCATGGGTTTTGAGAATGGTGAGATGTCCGGGAGGGACATCAGGAGAGGCAGCTCAACCAAAGGATCAATAAACACTTGCACCTTTATTTAGGTGAGGGTCATTTACACTCGTAGCAAGAGTCAGAAGTAGCATCAGGTTTGATGGAATTGAAGTAGAGGGGATGAGAGACGAGGACACAAAAGTAGGCCCTGAAATAGGGGTGGTTGACTCCCCTTCCTTCCTTTGCAGAGTGGCCTACTCAGCAGCCAAAGCCTTTCATCAACGCTTGCGCTTATGCACAAGGCAGTTCCTGTGACTCTGAGAGCTAGAGGTAGGGAGTTGGGATGGAACAAGGGACTCCTGCTTAGCCATTAGAGTGTCCATCATGGTCATTTCTAGTAGAGGGAGAGACTCTTGGATGGGAGTAGGAGGGAGAGATTGAGAAGAGATCAAAGTAATAGTAGGGGGAGTCATCTCTAATGCCTCAGTAGTGGGCCTCTTCCCATTCACTACCTTAGGGGTAGGAGCGATAAGAGGTCGTGGAGGCCGAGACAGAGGACTCCCCATAAGAACCCTTCCCATTACCATACATACTGGGTTGAGGGCCCGTGGGTAAGGTAGGAAGGCCAGATACCCGAATCTTAGCCTTACATCAAGCAGGTACTTGATGAGGTATAAATAACCTCATGAATTAAATAAGCCAAATACCCTTCATTATTTCTCCCAATCACTTTTACCCTACCAATTGTTTATTTTTAGGATTAATAATTGCTTACTCTTTGTAAAAAGATGTATAAATTGTTATTTCCTGAATTGATTGAAATAAGCTAACTAGCACTAACATATTGGTATGGTTTTTAGTATTGTATAGGAAATTATGCATGACCTAGTGGACTTAAAGCGAACTTCAAAGTAGTTGAAGATAAAGCTCTGAAAGTCTAGGCATAGGAATTTTAGGAGTGCATAGTGGAACAAGTATTTTAATGTTTTTTGTTTAATAACTTTATGGCTCACTCCGAGTCTTTAATATGTTTTATGTTATGGACCTCAATCTATTGGTTATCTAAAATTATGTTAGAAGACTTTTTCAATGGTGATCTTCCACCATCTGAAATCTAGGATTTTGTTAGCAGTTTAGTATATATATGTAACCGCCATAAACAATACATATTGGATATCGTTATGTTGTCATAATATTCTTTGAACTATGTCTATGTGTTACACTTTTTCTGATATGAATAAAATAAGCTTTATCAGTCTTATTCTAAGTTACTAGTACTGTGCAAAGGAATTATCTTGGATGGATTCATTTTGAAGATACAAAAGTTCATGTGATCCGAGTTAAGCATATAAATACCTGAGAGCTTGCCACTTGAGGGAATCATAGAATAGATAGATAAGTATTTTCATTTTCAATTCTGTTATTTTTATTTTGTACATGATAAATGTGGATGAATGTTATTTGTATGTGTCGAGCTCTGTCAATTACTCCTGCAGGTTATAGTTTAAGTTTGCAATCTTTAGTTTTTTTAATTTGAAATTTTGGAGCACCCGCTCTGGTTGTCAGTTATAGGTTGTTAAGTTTAATTTTTGTCAATAGTTAATTGTTAGCCATTAGTTGTTTTCACTTAAATTTTACAATTTTACTGCAATTTTTTCTTCTTAGGTAATTTATATGCTTCCTAGTTTAGTAATCTCATGCTTTCTAGTTTAAACATTTCATGCTTTCTAGTTTAGACAACTTTATGCTCTCCAGTTTAGTTGCTTTCTAGTTAAAATTTTGTTTTCAACTATTTCAAACATTCAAAAAATCTAAGAGAGTTAGCCAAGATGTCCCCTATTGCATACAGCCTTTAAACACTACTCAGTTGATATAATTGATGCATTTTCAGCTAAAGCAATCGAACCTAATGACATCCTGTCAATACCATCGAACTTCTTATGCAAAAACCAGGAGTAGTCACCCAAAGTTCCTCTTCAGGAAGGGAGGCAGGAGTGGTGCCCTAAGGACGGGCAGGCTTCTCCTTTACCTTTCGAGAGGAGGAGGCAACTTTTTGTTGTGCTACTGAGTGAGTTATTTTTGGTTGTCCTTTGCCCCCAATTTTGTAATTCACATATTTTCAGTAAATTAGGTTCATTCTAGGAGGGAGCAAACCAACTAGGGTGATCCAAAAATGATCTAAGGAATAACCCCCAAGGGATACCAATGGCTAATATCCAATGTCATGCACAACATGCATGGCACCTTCATGAGATAACTTTAAATATTTGTGAATAACGGAAGCGATTATGTTCATGGAAGATAGCCACAAGATGCCCAACTTCACCCTGAACAGATCAAATTCTGGAATGACATCAAAAGTTGTATTCATATCCCTAGGTCCAACTAGAACAAAAAGAGTTATAGAGCCATATGGCTTAAGAGAGAGAATGTCGTGTGTATGTATGATAGATTGTGTTTCCTCATATTGCTCCCTCTGTAGTGAATTTAGCCATAACATCTCCTTTGTAATAACATTTACTTGGCTCACGGGGTCAACTAGGATTCCTATCACAATGTTTCCATTGAGGCGAGCAAGAATTTATAGAGGAGAGGGCTTGTTATTCAAAGGAAACTCCTGCGAGGTGAAAGTCACATCTGGTGAGCCAGTCACAGGCTATAGAAGAGGAGTAACCAAAACCATATTAACATACATCGAGGGTTGAGGAGAAGCTTTGGAGGGGTCAACAATCAAGCTCACAAAATGGGATGGAAATGGGTCCATGTAAATCTGCAACTCACTATTGGCCTTCGCTACCAACTTATTTTTGTTTTGCTTCTTCCCATCGAGACAGATGGTACCATCATCGATGTGATCCTATATATCATGATGTAGGTGCATGCAACATTCAGTATTATTCATGTTAACATGATGGTACTAACAAAAGCATTCCCATCATACCAATCAGGATAAGGTTCCTTTAAAGGTCGAGGAGTTTCCAAATTTATGATCTTATCCTTCAATAACTTTTGCAGAATAGAAGAATAAGATTCAGCTAACTTCATAAAAAATTTGTTACATCGTAGGTCGTGATCATTAGTCGAGGCGACTACATTTGCAACAACTTTTTCTTTTCCTGAAATGGACATGATAGATTTTCCTTCAGAACAAGAGCGCAAGGAGGATCCCCCAAACTAAACCACTGTTTGTTGGTATTCTCATAGCACAACATACAAATGTGTGAAACAGGGGTATCTCATTAGGGCGAACTTCTCCTGCTAGGCTCACTACAGGTTTCCTATGAATACCTTTTGCACATCTAAGTCTGGTAGCAAGTATGAAATTTTTGAAAAGAGCACTTGGTATCACACTATGAAGTCAGTTATCTTCTCATTTTCTCCCTACTTACATTGGACGAGGTCTGAGAAGGTCATCTTCAGACCAATGTTAGCTTGGAATTGATGGAGAAACTGATTAATGAGCTGATCAAATGAGAATATAGAATTATCAAGCAAGGAACAATAGCACTCAAGTGTTGTTTCCTTGAGAGATCGAGGAAATATTTTAGCCATTAGAGCATCATGATGAAATAAATTCATACACATCATGTTGAAAGTTGACACATGTGGTTGCGGATCTCCTTCACCACCATACTTTTCAAACTTAGGAATCTCCATTCCCTATGGGAAAGGAGTACTCAAAATCACCATCGACAATAGACTATGTTGGAAGAAAGGTTGGAAAATAGGTTGGGAAGAGGCTTGAGAAAGGCTCGACAATAGGTTTTGCATTCAACACATGTTCTGAGGAAGAGCATTCAAAATAGGGTCGAAGGATGACAAAGGCCTAGTGGAACCTCCCCCAGAACCACTACCACCAAAACCATCTCCGGAGCCACCTCTGGAGCCATCGTCGTGACCACCACCGAAGCCACCACCACTAGTAGGACCTCTACCAAAGCCACCTCCACTATTGAAGCCACCACCATGGCCTCGATCAGAGCCACCTCCACTAGCACCACCTCCTCTACCAAATTCGCCACCACTCATCCCACTGGATCCCCCACTGTCAAGGGTAGTAGGAGGGGTGAAGCTGAAGCCAAGGGGTATTCCACTTGCCTTAACAGTAGGGGGCTTCTTAGTAGCAGAGAAAAAATTGATTGAGGGGAATGTTTCAGCCATGCATACATATGTTGTAGACATCAGGACACCTATTTCTTTCTCATAGGCATCGGGCACCTCCCCTCAGATAGTACCTGATCTAGTGTATATGAAGGGATGTATGCTTCGGTTAGATTGATGAGGTTGTGTAAGAACTCTATACCTATCTGATCCTTCCCTAACATGTATCTCACCTCACTAGAAAGCCTAGCAGCTCTTGCCATATTTGGTGCTTTCTCCAAATGATTCACAAGGTCCAACAACCTTTTGTCTAATGCCAAAATATTTTCTGCAAGAACATGAATAACATCACCCTCATCCATAGACAAAGTTGTGGGGGATGTTGGAGGAGTGGGTACATGAGTGGTCTCATCAATGAAACCCATCTCATTCATAAAGCCTATGGAAAACCAGTAGTATAACCAGAAGTGACCTTCATCTTTTCCATTATTAAATGTCGTAAAATTCTCCTAATAATGTACTTGGAAGTCATAGACTGAGTGGTGATGCTCATAAAACCTCACAACACCCAATTCTAGCTCGATTGTCGAGTGCGTGGGAAAGATTTTTGACACAAAGAAATGGATAGACATTGTTCACATCGGGTTCACCAAAATGTAAGGTAGGGGGGACCAACCACACCAAGGCTCCAGGTCATGAAGAGCTGAGAGCAGAGGATTTCCCTAACTTACCTCAAGTTAAGCAGGTGTTTAGGTCAAGGATAAAGAATGAAGATAAATCTCAAGTGCTTATGTCACTCTACTGATCTAAATGCTTGGATGGGACTAGATAATTTAGTTTCTAAACTTTGAACCATACCTGAGACAACTCTATGCCTGAGGACAACAACACGGGTCAGGGATGACGGCATGATGTGCTAGCATCTCTCTAGGGCGCTAGCATTTGTATAAACAAAAAGTCTAGAATTATAATACAAATTGTAGAAAAACCTACTAACGGTCTAGTCAATGAGTTTTAACATGCTAGAAAAAATCTTAAATAACAGAATGTAAGAAATAACTATGAAGATGATAAAGAAGACAACTAAAGCCAAGGTGATGAAGTCCAACTCACTGAGAGTCTAGTTCGCCAGCAAGCTCCATGCACACATACACCTACACATATCCAAGAGGGGAGATTTTTTGGGGTTGTATAGGGGTTTACCTCATTTAAACCCTCACTTTGGCGTTTCCACCACCACAGACAGCCAAGAAAGCCACGAGATAGAAAATGTGATAAATAGAACAATAGAAAGGATACTGAACAATCATAATAATACTATGATACATAAACCAAATAAAAATGTTCTGGAAATGGGGAAATGGAACAATATTGTTGGGAATAGGATACCATTTAATTGCAATCCTAAACATATTTCATGTATCTCCTAAGTCCTTGAAAAGTGTTCACCAACACTAGGATTATAAAGAGATTAAATTCAAATGAAATGAACATGTAAATTGACATTTGTAATTATTCCTAAATAATATGAACACGTGGGGGTGTCCATTTTGAGTTCATAAATAATAGGAACACATGGGGCACCCACATGGAAGGTGGAACCCACCTTGTTTCAGTTAATTATTTGGAGGATTGATAACACTTCAGTAATGCATGTTTAGGTTCCTACAAAATAGGGATTGATATTTACAAGAGTGGAGTAGCACTATTAGTTCAGTATTAGTTCTATATCAGTTTAGTTTAGTTCAATTTAGTTTAGCTTAGTTTAGTTTAGTTTAGTTTAGTTTAGTTTAGTTTAGTTTAGTTTAGTTTAGTTCCGTTCAGTTTAGTTTAGTTTAGTTCAGTTCAGTTTAGTTTAGTTTAGTTTAGTTCAGTTCAGTTTAGTTATCTTCAGTTGCATGTAGTTATTTTGAGTTGTGTACTAGTTGACTTGACTAATAAATATAGTTGCATGACAGATAATAGGTGATACTTTCAGTTAAGTGGAGATGATCAAGCATGCACATTGTTTGCATAAATTGATGGAGATATATGTTTCAGTTAACTCAGATTGACTTGGACCCACCTTGGGCGCCCAAGTTGGCATCTTTTAGTTAACACCTTTTGCATGAGAAGATATTTACAAGGATTTGTTAAGTGGGCCCCATTCTTGGGTGCCAACTTTGAGCTGGAATTTACAAGATATGTTTGAGACCATATTTCAGTTAAGTGTTCAGTTTAGGGTGCCTAAATTGAGGAGACTTTGGTTTTGACTTATCTTTCGGAGGTGGAACTCTACTTGGAAAATCTAGGTGTAGGTTTTTGAGAAAATCTTTAATGCTTTGTAATTTTCAACTATTAGGAGATTACAATGCTCATTATTGTCTATATATTGCAACAAGTGCATGAGAGTTTCATATGAGTTTATTGCAGGTTGTGAAGAAGCATTGTTGAAGAAAAATGAAGCATATCAATCAAGGATTGATACAGTGTTATTGTAATCTTATTCTAAGGTTAAATAATACAAGCACTATCGATTCTGGTGGAATGTTTTCCCAAAATGGTTTCTCCATGTATATGATGTGTCACTTCTAACTTCAATCTACAATTCTTCTACAATCTTCTGTCTACTTCTACAAAAGATAAAATTGATTAAAATAGAATAAATTATACACAAGGAATTGATCTAAATAGATTAATCATGCAAAAATAATTGTGACAAAGAATACTTAATTAGATCTATAGTCACATAGTTTTACAAGTTTTTAAGATATAAATTTACCTTCATTTTCAACATTTGGTATCAGAGCTAATGGTTGGGTAGAGTTTGAGGTGTCTTTCTCGTAAAAGTTTGAAGGTTTTTTGGCTATAGTGGGAGCTTTTACTATTGTGTTATTGCAGATTTGAAAAAGAAGTGTGTTACAATGACTTCTACTTCTCATCTAGATATTGAGAGATTCAATGGATCTAGTCATGAGATGTGGAAACTAAAAATGGAGGATCTCCTTGAAGAGACAGATCAATGGTTAGTTGTTTGTAATGAGACAAACTCACCTACATCGATGTCAGATGAGGATTGGGCTAAGCTTGATAAGAAGGCAAGAGGGACCATAAGATTATGTCTTGTTGATGTTGTTATCTTGAATGTCTCAGATGAAACTACCACATATAAATTGTGGAAGAGGATAGTTGATATTTATTAAACTAAAAGTCTTACTAATAAGTTGTATATGAAAAGATAGTTGTATTCTTTAAAGATGAAAGATGGTGATTCTTATTGTACATCATTGAAATGCTTTCAATTTGATTCTAATTCAGTTAGCATTTGTAGATGTAAAGCTAGAAGATGAAGATAAATGCATTTTGTTACTTTGTTCTTTACCGGAGTCTTGGGAAAATCTAATTATTGCTATCAATGGTAGTGGTGCAGATCCTAAGATGGAAAATATAATTCATACTCTCATATCAGAGGAGATGAGGAGGAAGTCTTAAATGGGCTCCCAAGATGCCTTGTTTGTAAGAGGTAGGCCTAAGGAAAAGGAACCTAAGGGAGACAATAAAGGAAAGGGTAAGTCCAAAGGATGGTCTAAAACCCCTGGTAAGAGTAAGGTAAAGTGTTGGAACTGTGGGAAATTGGGACATGTAAAGAAGGATTGTAAGAACAAGAAAAGGAGTTTTGATGCTTGTACAAGGAAATCCTCAGATCACGGTAATGATGCATTGATTATTTCATGTAAAAATGTTAGTGATGACTCTTGGCTTATTGATTCAAGTTTTCTCCTATCATATGACTCCTAACAAGGAGTGGCTCACTAAGTATACCGAATATGATGGTGGTAATTTGTTCTTTGGAGATAATAGCACAACAAATATTGTGGGGAAAGGAGAGGTAAATTTGTGTTTCAGTGATGGTAGGTTTAATACCCTTAATAATGTTTTACATATTCCAGGACTTGCTAGAAATCTACTTTTTGTATCTAAGTTCAAGGATTTTGGAATGCATGTGACATTTGACAAAGGTGGTTGCAGATTGGTGAAAGGGAATATGGTGGTTGCTAAAGGATCTCGGATTGGGACTTTGTTTAAGATTAATACCTCCAATTTGAATAAATCAGCCAATGTAACTGAAGCTAAACATAAATATATGTTGTGGCACCATAGATTGGGCCACATTGGTGAAAAAGGTGTTAGGACCATTCTTAATAAGAAATTGGTTGACGGTATTCCTAATTATAATATTGGAAAAAACAATTTTTGTGAGCATTGTGTGTTTGGAAAGCAATCTAGATCTTCATTTCCTAAAGGAACAAATAAAGCAAAAATATTATTAGAGATTATTCACTCAAATGTTATGGGTCTTGTGGATATTGGCTCTATTGGAAAATCTAGATATTATGTCACATGTATTGATGATGTCTCAAGATACACTTGGATTTATTTTATGCATAACAAATCTGATGTGTTCAATAAGTTTAAATAATTTAAGGCTTTAGTTGAGAAACAATCAGATCATAAGATAAAAGTGTTGAGATCAGATAATGGTGGTGAATATTGTTCTAAGGAATTTGATGATTATTGTAAGCATGCAGGAAGTGTGAGACAAAAAACTACTCCATATACACCTCAACAAAATGGAGTGGTAGAAAGGATGAACCAAACCTTAAAGGAAAAGAGCTAGGAGTATGTTAAGTAGTGCTAAGCTAGATTGGTGCCTTTGGGCTGAGGGAGTATGTACTTCTTGTTATTTAATCAATAAATCCCCTAGTTCATATATTGAAGATAAAACCCCTTATGAAATGTGGTTAGGTAGGACAACTAGTGTTGTAAATTTAAGGATCTTTGGTTGTGAGGATTTTGTTCATGTGCCTAAAGAAAAGTAGTCTAAGTTGGATCCAAAAGCACAAAATTGCATATTCATAGGTTATGGTGAAAATTTAAAAGGTTGCAAGGTTTGGAATCCTCTAACCCAAAAAATTACTTTATCTAAAGATGTGATTTTTAGGGAATTTAAAGCTTATATTGGAGAAGAACAATAAAAGGAGAAGGATACTTCTCGAATAGTGCATTTTGAGACAAAAACTGAGAAGCAAGAAGATGCACATGTTGAAGAACAATTGGATGGATTGGATGAGGAGAGTTCACATAGTTCTTCTAAGATAGATGCTCATGATGAGCATTTTGAGGAACAAGAAGAACCTTCTTTGAGAATATCCACAAAACAACGAAATCCCATTGATAGGTATAGCCCACCTAATTTCCGTTGTATATTTTCTTTGATGAGCACTAATGATGAACCTATATCTTATAGGGAATATTTTTCTTCAGATGAGAACAAGCTTTGGTCACAAGCTATGCATGAGGAAATGGATTCCTTGGATGCTTGTGACACATGGGATCTTGAGATTTTTCCCAAAGGAAGAAAGGCCATTGGTTGTAAATGGATCTTTAAAAATAAAATTGGAGCAAATGGTAATCTCAATAGGTACAAGGATAGATTATTAGCCAAGGGCTACTCCCAGAGAGAGGGAGATGAATTTAATGAAATATTCTCTCCTATTAACTTCTATTATATTCTTTTTATTTATTGTTGTTTCTCATGATTTTGAGATAGAACATATGGATGTGAAAATTGCTTTCTTACATGGAGAGATTGATGAGGAGATTTATATGAGGTAGCCTAATGGTTTTGTTGTTAAAGGAAAATAATCTTTTGTTTACAAGTTAAAGAGATCTTTATATGGATCAAAACAATCACCTAGAATGTGGTACCAGAAGTTTGATGCTTTTGTATTAAAAATTGGTTATGTTAGGAGTGAGAAAGATCATTGTGTTTACATAATGTTTATTAATGATTAGCTTTTAATTATTATCATGTATGTTGATGACATGTTGTTTATTGATAACAGCAAGGTAATGATCAAAGAATTGAAATCACAACTCTCTAGCACATTTGAGATGAAAGATCTAGGGGCTACAAAATATATTCTTGGTATGGAGATTAGCAGAGATAGAGGTAACAAAAAACTTTACTTAAATCAAAGAAACTATGTTGATACTATTTTGAAACGATTTGACATGCAAGATAGTAAACCAATTAATATTCCTTTACTTTTTGGCATGAAGTTAAGTTTAGACATGAGTCCTAAATCTGATTTTGATCATGAGGAAATGTATGAAATTCCATATGCTAGTGTTGTTTGTAGTTTGATGTATGCAATGGTCTATACAAGACCAGATATAGTTGAATCAGTGGGAGTTCTAAGTAGGTTTATGTCTAACCCTGGTAAAGAACATTGGACTTATGTTAAGAGGGTGTTTAGATATTTACGAGGTAATTTTGATTATTGTTTGGTTTATCATGGTGCTAATGATATTAATATTATGCATAGATCATTGGACATACAAGGTTTTGTTGATTTAGATTGGATAGGAGACCTGGATAGTTGAAGGTTGATAAGTGGCTATGTGTTTACTTTGTTTGGAGCTCCAGTTAGTTGGATGAGTAAGAGGCAGCCCACGGTTACTTTGTCCACCACAGAATTAGAGTACATGGCTGCTACACATGCCTCTAAAGAGGCAGTTTGGTTACAAAGACTTGGGAAAGGTATTGGTTTTAATTGCAAGTAAATTAGACTTGAATGTGATAGTCAAAGTGTTATTTGTTTAGCTAAAAATCCTATGTAGCATGCTCATACTGAGCATGTTTATTTTCAGTATAACTTTATGCGAGAAATGGTTGAGAGTGGGAAGGTATTGATTGAGAAAGTTGACACTTTGATCAATGTTGCAGATTATCTTACGAAACTAGTTCCTACAGATAAGTTCTCCTGGTGTAGGAAGGTCATTGGCCTTGAGTCCTGTACTTGATTTATAATAATGATTCCTTGTTTAGAATAATTTCTATGTATAATGTCAAGTGGGAGAATGTTGGGAATAGGATGCCATTTAATTGCAATCCTAAACATATTTCATGTATCTCCTAAGTCCTTGGAAAGTGTTCACCAACACTAAGATTAGAAAGAGATTAAATTCAAATGAAATGAACATGTAAATTGACATTTGTAATTATTCCTAAATAATAGGAACATGTGGGAGCATCTATTTTGAGTTCCTAAATAATAGGAGCACATGGGGTGTCCACATGGAAGGTGGAACCCACCTTGTTTCAGTTAACTATTTGGAGGATTGATAACACTTCAGTAATGCATGTCTAGGTTCCTACAAAATAGGGATTGATATTTACAAGAGTGGAGAGGCACTATCAGTTAAGTATTAATTTTATATTAGTTCAGTTCAGTTTAGTTCAATTTAGTTCAGTTCAATTATGGTTCAGTTATCTTCAATTGCATGCAGTTATTTTGAGTTGTATACTAGTTGACTTGACTAATGACTTTAGTTGCATGACAGATAATAGGTGATACTTTCAGTTAAGTGGGGATGATCAAGCATGCACATTGTTTGCATAAATTGATGGAGAGATATGTTTCAGTTAACTCATATTGACTTGGACCCACCTTGGGCGCCCAAGTTGGCATCTTTCAGTTAACACATTTTGCATGAGAAGATATTTACAAGGCTTTGTTAAGTGGGCCCCATTCTTGGGTTCCAACTTTGAGGTGGAGTTTACAAGATATCTTCGAGACCAGAGTTCAATTAAGTGTTCAGTTTGAGGCACCTAAATTGAGGAGACTTTGGTTTTGACTTTTATTTAGGAGGTGGAACTCTACTTGGAAAATCTAGGAGTATGTTTTTGAGAGAAGCTTTAATGCTTTGTAATTGTAAACTCTTATGATTTTACAATTCTCATTATTGTCTATATATTGCAGCAAGTGCATGAGAGTTTCATATGAGTTTATTGCAGGTTGTGAAGAAGCATTGTTGAAGAAAAATGAAGCATATCAATCAAGGATTGATACAGTGTTATTGTAATCTTATTCTAAGGTTAAATAATACAAGCACTATCGATTCTGGTGGAGTTTTTTTCCCAAAAGGGTTTCTCCGCATATATGTTGTGTCACTTCTATCTTCTGCCTATAATTCTTCTACAATATTTTGTCTACTTCTACAAAAGATAAAATAGATTAGAACAGAATAAATCATACACAAAGAATTGATCTAAATAGATTAATCATGCACAAATAATTGTGACAAAGAATACTTAATTAGATCTATAGTCGCATAGTTTTACAAGTTTTTAAGCTACAAATTTACCTTCATTTTAAACAAATATCACCTTTTCAATCAAGGTGCTCTCAAGCACGTAAAGTAATTTGTGAGCTTGGTGAGGTCTACATTGCCACAATAACAAAGAAGTAGTCCCTTGGTACATCGATATACAACTCCAATGGTAGCAAAAGTGCAGCAAGATGTGTAAAAGATGGATTGAATTTCTCAAGAGATGCTAAAGAAATCAAGCTAGTGTGTAGAGGATAGAATGAACATGAAAGATATGCATTTGAAGACCAAAATGGGAGGGAAAGAGCTATTTTCGGGCCAGTTGGTTGATATAGAGGTGTTACATTTCATCCCCAATGAGGAGTGTAACATCCCTACGGACTCTAGAGGTAGGAATCTGTCAGGGATGGTAGTGCGTCGCGCAGACGTCTGCATTCCATGCTCGCGTCCCCAACAAAAATTCCCACATCAACACAAAAGACAAGCGTCGAGTGGATGCATTGCATATGGGTTACGTGGAATTTCTTAGTCCAATTTTGATTTTCTAAGGTGGAGGGATGTAAAAGGGGAATTCGCAAGAGGGGTGCAAATTTTCTGCTATACAATTTCTTCCTCATGGAAGAAGGTGGGCAAAAAATAGGTGCATGAAATCTTCCCATGTGAGAAAATGGAAGTCTCTAAATGATGCACAAGATCCAAAGATAATGGTGAAATCTCTAAAATTTGCTCAAATTTTGCATGTGAAGGATGATGTAGATGGGTTGACAACAACATTGATGTGGTTGTCATCAAAGGTGTCTATCAACTATATAAATTGGATTCACTAAATAAGTCTGATATGCCTTATAAGTAATCATCCCAATCAAATATAGTGGAAACACAATTGTGAATATCCTACTACCCTGAATCATGATAAATCAATGATGTAAGAACACTCAATACTAAATAAGTAGAATAGGAAGGAGATGTGATATTAGTTTAAGGTGAAGGAATCTATGAGGAGGATATAACTCCAAGGTTCAAATAGCCAAACTATATTTCCTTATGTATGCTAAAGGCATCAATGTCATCTATACTCAAACCATCATTAAAATCAACAAAACCAAAGGAAGAAAAGGAATACAATTTGGAATCATGATCAACATGACCCTTGGAAATGATGTCTCTACTCTACAAATCTCTAATGATCACAGAATGTGGTGTGACCTCAACTATTTTTCTTGTGCTACTATGTGTAATTTAATAAATGGAAATAAGATTATTGGATAAGGAAGGTACATAAAGTATATCATTGAATATTCTTTCTCCAATTTCAATAGATCATTTTTCCAAGAGCTAACATATAGGTGTTATTCACCATCAATATTGGTGAGAATGAACAAGGCTTAAATATAGAAAATAATTCCTTACATGTAACCATGTGGTGTGAAGCCCCAGAATCAAGAAGTCACTTGTGTGATATGTTGTTTGTAGAAGAAATGAGTATCATGCCCTTATTCTTATCCTTGATAAAAATATGAATGATGTGGATGCAAAAAGGGAAGAACCACTTGTCTTAGGAAATTGAATTTGATTTTGTTGAAGAAGAGTCATCAATTTCCTTTTTATAACATTGGTTGTTTTCATTCCCTAGTATTTTACAATAAGTACATTTGGGCTTCTCCTCAAAAATATTCCCTTTTGATGAGCGAGATGAATCTCATGAAGTTTTTGGTTTTGATCTCTTAGCTTGATCCTTTGTTTGTTTCTTTCCCTTAGATGATTGAGCAACTAATGCTTGAATTTTTGAAGAGGTGATAACATCCATAGATATTGATTTATATTGTTCTCTTGTGAGTCTATCAAAAAATTATTCAAAATAAGGCATTACATGTGTTGTTCCAAGAGCATCCATTGTAGAGTAGAAAGAAGAATAAAACATATGATAAGGACCTTTTAGATTTCAAAAAATCAAGAAGACACATTCTTTGTCTTCTTTTGTTATACCACAACCTTGAAGTATAGAAATCAAAGACTTGAATTGAACCAAGAAATCTTCAAAAGAATAGAAGGCCTATTATACCCATTGCTTAATCTAAATTGTTTCAATAAGTAAACTACTCAAACTCCCTACTAAATTACATTTGTTGTTCATTGATCATTTGTCATAATCCCTTAGATTGAAGTAGTCGTTGTACTTTGACTTTTCACATTTGTGGAAATTATGTGGTGTTAACAAATCAATTTTTGGATTTGTGATGCACACACAACAAGGCATTTGAATTTTGTCTTACCAAACCCCCCAAAATTATATTATATATGAATGTTGACCCCACAAAAAAAAGATGCAAGACAATAATTACAAGCTTGTGTCAAGTTTGGAAGACAAATCGTCCATTTATAAGTCGCAAATATTTTTATAAATATTTCAAAATGGACTTTCCAAAACTTAATTTTAACTAAAAATCTAAAATCCTTGGAAAACTCTAATGAATTTCAAAAAATAGTTTGTAAATGTTTGAAAAATAGGGTGAAAGTTATGCCTTGTAAAAAAATGCACAAATTACACTGAGTTTAGGAGGTTAAAAAACATGTTAAAAAATTATAAGTTTGAAAACATCTTGACATTAAAATGTTGGTCTCAAAAAGAGCTTTCTGATGACTATTCGCACTTGAAAAAAACCCCCCATTTGCAATTTATGCAAAAATGAAAAGACTCCATATTCAAAAGCATTATTGGTTAACCAAATTCTCAACTAGTTACTAGTATTAAAAGTTAGCAAACTTTAACTAATACCGTTAGCAATAAAAAAAAATGATGATGATTACAATAATTTTCCTAACTGTTAGAAATATATTACACCACATGGAGGAGGGTATATGTAGTGAAAGAGGAGTCTAATAATATGGAAGGCATTGAGTTCTACAAACTGTTGATCAGGTCACTCTCCACACATCTCACCATGTGTCATTGATGGAGCCACGTGTGGCAACAAGTCAAAGAAAACTGCCTCAAAAAATGTTGGAGATGGTGACTAGAGGCATTTGAAATGGATATTTATAGCACAACTTTAAAAAAAAAAATTCTTTTATGTGAATAGTTCATGAGGAGTGGGAGGCTTGTGATGGCGGGTGATCAAAGACCTTTTCGATGGGTGTTCCTACACCAAACATGCCTTAAAATTCTTGAACGTGAAGGCCGGTTCAAGGGTGTAGGTGAAGAGCTACCATCAAGAGAACACTACAACCTACACTTTCTTATTTGTAATGCCTTTTTTGATAGAGGGCGATGATGCTTCCCAATAAAATAATGTGACTCCAAACAACAAATGAAAACTATGGAATTTATGTGTAGATGCGAACAAGCTCCAGGCTACGTGGAGGGTAGATAAGGGGGTCATGTGGGTATGTTGATATTCCTATGGATGAGTCACAAAGTGAAGTGAAGCCACTACAAAGGCCTATAAATAAAGATCTCACCCTTTCATGTGAGAGATATTGGTTGACACATAATATGAGTGGTAGTTGCTCTTTGTATCCATCTATTGTGTAGGCATATTGAAGTTCAACCTTTGTGGAGGCAAAACGACAAACAAAATAGCAATGTGATTTGGCCTATAGACATAGCAAGTCGCTAAGGTATGATATCAATGAAGGTAGGCATGAGAATGGTGATGTTGCAAGGCCACTAATGGGGGAGGGTCACACAATAATGTCAAAAGTCTTCAAAAAATGAAAATTGATCCTTCAATAAAGGTGATATAGGTCGTAGTTGGAAGGGATAAGGGAGAGGTAGGCTTATCAATGCATGCCACTAACAAAATAAACCACCCATGACTTTTCATACAAAGCACTCACACAAAAATAATGCCAAGTGAGTTGCTTATGAGGAGATTTATTAATTGTAAAATTAATTACTCAAATAGATAACCAGGTGGATGAACTAGAAACTTTGCACATTTAATGAGTAACCTTTTTGAAAAACAAAGAAACCCCTACAAATAGATAATGAAAGGTGACAAACTAGAGAATTTTTTAGCAAGAAAATAGGTCAAAATAGGCCTAAATATTATAATATGAAAATATCTACCCAAAGTAGTAGATGGGTAGAGGGCAGATTGGCCCTCTACTATTTGTTTTACAACTTTTCATACAATTAGCACAAAGGCACAAAAAATTGTAAAAATTAAAAGTTATCAAAATTGATGAAATGAAGGATATTTTTTCATTTCCCGAGCCTTCTAGACATAGTGATGGTGTCTATTTGGTTCTATGATGCTTTGTTGATAGGGCTATATGTAGGAATCACCTTGATGTGGGAAGTAATTTTTTCTCATGGCTTTGATACCGTGTTAGAGAATGCCAAGATCAAGAGCATGAAACAAACTTTCACAAGTCAATAAAATGAGCATAATAATATGTCTATCAATATAAAATGAAGAGTGTGTAAATACAAATAATCAATTTTTGCATATATAGGAAAGGATGAGGAGGTGAGAAGGTAGGAGTGAAACTTTGACTACCCCTCCAAACATGGGACAATTGTGATCTCACTTGACAAGTGTGTGAGTTTTTGGAGATTAGTGTTGTCATTAATATGAATAGGGAGATTATTGCACTATGTTGTCCTTAGTGTTGCCATTGATGTCAACCTATGTCAATCTATAGTGTGGTTTTGAGTAGGTGTTGTAGATGGGGATATTGTTGGTATTGTAGATAGGGATATTTTTGGTATTGTAGATGGGGATATTTTTGTAATCTCTAGTGTGGTTGTGATGAGAATGTGTTTGCGGTGTTGAGAAGGTATTGTCAATGCAGCTGGTTCACTTGGTTTCCAAGTGATTTTGAGAAAAAATGAATAAAAGAGCGTACAAGGTGACAAAGTGGTATTCTTCATTATGTTCCACATTTCTTCATGGTTGAAGATGTGCTTGTGCAACTTGGATGAGATGATCAGAGGTGTTCAAAGGTGTTATATATGGAGTTTCAGGTTCTAAATCATAAAACATCAAAAGATGTGTTTGACAATATGTTGCTTGTGAAGAAGGTTGTCTAGGAGAAATAGAATTGCTCCGCATTTCTCTATGTTGAAGTTTCTTGTTTTGAGGATTTAGGAACATGCTAATATTGTTTGTATCTACCTTCCCCTAGATTTTTGCAAGGTTGGTTAGTGAGTTGTATGTCTATGGCAATGTGGTTGGTTGTATAGGATGTTAATATTCTCAGTTGTAGGTGGTTGCGGTAGTGTTGCTGAATATTCTAATGATGTTGGAATATTCCGGGATGTTGTGTGATTTTTTTTCGTGGTCCATAGGATGTTTCCAAACCTGGTGAAGAGTGAATTGATTGCTTAGTAATGTTGATATAGGTTTGGTCTACGTGGCATGTTAACATTACTTATGGATGTGCTTCATGGTTTTTGGAAGCATAGTGAAGCGTTTCGATGTAGATTTGGGTCTTGGTTAACCCTTGGTGTGGTCCATCTTCACTTATTTCCACCATAATTTTTTTTTGTGCCGACCTATTTGTTGGTTGCACGTTTGGGGTGCATACCTTTTATTGAGGCCAACCTAGACAAGATTGAGGTTACAGAGGATATATAAGCAAGTTTAATTGTTGGAGATAAAATATATGAAGTGTCGATGTGAAGGATGATGTGAATGTAATCATTTTTTTGACCTAAGTTTGAGCTTAAATTCCTAACACTACCAGATGTAGTGAGTAGAAGGTGTCTACATTTCCAATGTACCTAAAGTTGTTAGAGACAGTGAGCCGAAGGTTGTAGATGGTGTAGAGTTGTTGTGGTGGATCTTCCTATTTCTCCAAGGTAGTGAACCTCCTTGTAACAGTCTTCTTCTTTTCTCTTCTATTCCAAACAGTGATTCCTTTGGGTAGTGAGCCATTCTTTTCTTTTGGGCAGTGAGCCCTTTCGACAATGAGCCTATTGTATTTAAAGTTGTCATTCATATATATGTGAGCTAATCCTCACCATGGTTTTTTCCTAATTAGGGTTTTCTTCATAAATCTAGTGTTATATAGTGTATGGTTATGAATGTGTTTATGTTTTTTCTTGTTTACATTCACACTAATTCTTAATAAGGGCTTAAAGATTCACGAGGGTTTGAATATTTTAATGTACAACTGATTCACCCCCCTCTCAACTGTCCTATGTGTCTAATAATTGGTATCAAAATTGTGGTTCCTTGGAAGAAGCTTAACCACTTGAGGTAGATCACAATGGTTCATAGGAATGGCATCAATGTCCCTATGTTTGATGGATCAAATTATGCTTTTTGAAAAGCTAGGATGGAAGCCTTTCTTATCTCATTAGGATTTGGCGTTTGGAAGTCAGCTGAAACTAGACACACTATGCCTATTAATCCTCTAGAAAGTGATGATGAGATCAAGGATTATGAGAATAATGGAAAAGCAATGAATGCTATCTTGAGTTGGATTTCTGATTTAGAACTTGTGAAGGTGATAAGCCTCAAAACTACTAAAGAGATCTAGACAAAGTTGTAGAGAATTTATGAAGGATATGATAAGGTTAAGAAAGAAAATATGTAGAATTTAAAATCAAAATTTGAAACCCTAAGGATGTTAGAATATGAAGATATTGCAGGCTACATGCTCTGAGTGGATGAAATTGTCAATTTACCATCAATGATCTTGGTGGAAAATTGGAGGAAAGTGAAGTTGTGAAAAAGGTATTGAGAACTCTTTCAAAATATTATAATGCTAAAGTTTATGTTATTGAGGAATCTCATAATTTGGATTATTCTTTTAGAGATCAAATGCTTGGTGCTTTAACTACCTTTGAATTAAGAGAGTTTGACCAAGATCCTCCAAGGAAAGAGACTACTTTTAAAGTCAACAAAAAAGATGATGAATTTGATCCAGATGATCTTGATGAGGTCGAAGCAAATTTTGTGAGACTAAAAAAGGACACTAGAAAATACAAAGGTACGTTACCCTTCCAATGTTTCAATTGTGGAAAGATAGGTCATTATGCTTCTAAATTTCTAATCAAAGTTGTAAATGACAAACATAAAGATCATAAAGGTAAATATGTCAAAAAGAGTTATTATGTTAAAGAAGATAATGGTGTATTTGATGATGAGGAATCAAACTATTTGGATGATGGAAGTGATGAATGCTTGTTCATGGATCTAAATGTTGGAACTAATTCTACTAATCCTAAAAGATGTATGAAGGAAATTGCACTAGAAGTAGGTCACAATATTGAAGGAACTATGTTGAATACTTTTCAAGCAAGAGAAGAGAACTTACTGGATAATTCACAGTGGGTGCTCAAATCATATGACAGGTGATGAGAGTAATTTTGTTAAGCTTGAAAATTATGATGGTGGTCTTGTGGTATATCTGCTTAGATTTGTCAAAAAGCATAAAACAAATAATGTTCTTTATTTCAAGGGTCTAAGACATAATCTTCTTAGTGTAGGACAAATGTGCAGTAGAGGATAAAATTTGGTGTTTCAAGATGATGTTTGTGAAATTAGAAAAGGAAGCTCTAGAACATTGGTTACAACTGGAATAAGGACAAAAGAAAATGTTTATCAACTCAAAGGTGGTGGTGTTAAACGCTTTATGTCTCAAATCAATGAATGTTGGCTATGACATAGAAGAATGGGTCACATCAAATTTGATAGTCTAGTGAAGATCGACTCTATTCAAGTTGTGAGAGATCTACCAAAGATTATAAAGCTTATCAATGCAATTTGCAAAGAATGTTAGTTTGGAAAGAAGAAAAAGAAGAGGTTCAGAACTAAGGAATATTCTATTGCATGACCTTTGAAATTGGTGCATACAAACCTATGTGGACCTACTAGAATAAGAATCTCTAAAGGTCACATGTATTTTATGTTGTTGATTGATGATTACTCTAGAATGACTTGGGTAACCTTTCTCAAAGAAAAATTAGAAGCTCTAGATAAGTTCAAATAATTTAAGTCTATGGTTGAGAATGAAATAGATTTGAAAATAAAAATATTGAGATCTGAAAAAGGTTGTGAGTTCACTTCCAATGAGTTTAATAGATTTTGTGAAGATCATGGGATAAAGAGACATTTATTAGGTCCTAGGACTCTTCAATAGAATGGAGTTGTGGAGAGGAAGAACATGGCAGTTCAAGAAGTAGCAAGAACCATGATGAAGAAAGAAAACCTACCAAAATTCTATTAGAAAGAAGCAATTCATATTGAAGTGTACATTCTTAACAGAGGACAAGCAAGAGTGAACAGTTCAAAGACCCCCTATGAACTATGGTATGGAAAACCTCCTACTATGAAATATTTTAGAGTGTTTTCCAGAAGAAAATGTTATATCAAAAGAGATGAAGAGAACTTAGGAAAGTTTGATGCAAGATTAGATGAAGGTATCTTTCTTGGATACTCTACAAAGAGAAAGGCATACAAATATTATAACAAAAGGCTAAAGAAGATAGTTGAAGTGTAAGTGTCAAATTGTATGAAGAATCACATCAAAGCTCAATGTTGATAAAAGGATATGAATCTAATGGACCCCCTTGTAGAGAAGAAGAAGAATAAGAGAAAGAAAAATAGATAATAGTGGAAGAGAAAGAAGCTCCAAAAAATAATCCTAAGCCTCATAATTATGTGTAGAAGAATCATTCTAAAGATCAAATCATTGGAGATAAGAGAAAAGGTGTGACAAGAAGAAGAGTTGCTATGATAGAGGAATAGGTAAGTGTTTTTTTAACTTCTGAGGTAGAACCTAAAGTAGTAATTGAAGCATGCAAGGATGAAAGTTGGATCAAATATATAGAAGAAGAAATAAGGCAGATTGAGAAGAATCAAACATGGGAATTGCTTCCAAGACCAACAAACAAGAATGTGACAGTAACTAAATGGGTTTTTAGGAAAAATTTGAATGAGAATGGAGAGGTTATTAGCAACAAGGCTAGGCTTGTGTGTAAAGGCTACTCCCAAGTGGAAGAAATAGATTTCGAAGAGACTTTTGCTCTAGTAGAAAGAATGGAAGCTATTAGGATGTTTTTGGATTTTGCAACACATAAATACTTTAAGGTGTAATAACCCATTCTAATTATTACTTAAATATATTAATTGCAAATGATATTATGAATAATAAATTTTAAAAAGACATAACTTAAGCAATTATTTTCAATCATAGCAACACATGTCTAATTAAAATATCAATAGGAATATATATTCATTTCCAAATGTCAATTACAATATCCAAGTTGGCCTTTCTCATTGGGCCTCAAAGTTGATACAATATACAATTTACATCAAGGTTACATCATAATCCTTTGACAACCTGGAAAAATCCAAGGCTTCCTCTAGAAGTCCACCTCCTCTGATGGACAAGAACATGGCTCAGGCACTTTACTAACCAACCATGAAGCTTACGCTTCCTCGAAATTCTTCCTACTCGAAGAATACCCGAACTAGCATGAAAATTTTAGGAAGAGAACAATCTACAAGGTGGAATCTAGTGTGTGCCCAAACATCAACATGCATCTCTATCTATGATCAGAAAAATGCAAGATCTATACTAGGAATGGAAAATATTGTCATCACATATAATTCCATACATACATAATGGGCTAACTACTTGGCCAAGCATTAAAATTAAGTTGCAACAACAAAAGATAGGTTTTGGATAAAGAAAAACCTATACCCTCTATACTCCATTTTGGCACCCATCCTGGAAGGTAACTTTCAACAACACAAGTTTACTCCTTAGCAACTATCTACCCTCTAGTTACACTCAAAATTTTAAGATGCAACGAAAAAAAGAGTTGTAGTTCTTTGAATCTTCTTTCTAAGCAGCATCTACCCTGAGGTGCTCTAGTATACTTAGATGTTGTTATTCTAATAAACAAATGGAGTATTCTTTAACATATAATAATAGAAAATTAATTCAGTCTACTTATTCAATAGCTTGAGAAATTCATAAAGATAAATCAAGTGATTCTATTCATTTCATCATCCATTCAATTCATACACTTATCACATGATTACATTCAATGTATTCTACCACTTCATATTTAACATAATTCAGTATTCATTATAGAAGAAAATGAATTAAATAAGTAAAAAAAAGGTATGTCACAAGTATGTGTATGTACGTAGACGAAGGTCTATGTGCATACACATATATGTGCCAACTTTAGTTATATATATGTACATACATTCTGAAAGAAATACCATTATAACAGATTGATTTCGTTCAAAATAATGCTACAGATTGTCATATCATCTGATAGTTATACAAGATGTAAATTTTCCTTTTTCAAAGAAAGAAGAAGAACAATTCCATTTTAATAGTTACTTCTTACTGGTACAATTTTTGTAACACAACTACATTGTTTACATAAGTTTACAATTTTTAGTTTCAAGTTATCTAGTGTTTCATTTGTTTGAGTCTCATCTAGCGACCCTTAGTTCTTGAAAGTACATTCATGTTCAAGGATATGAAATGACATATTCATCATTCTTATGCATTAAGTCAAAGGTTCTATCATTCTGGATACAATACATATATAAATTTATTTATAAAATAATTTAAAGGATTCTTGAATCGTTTTATACAAAGTAAGGAATCGAACGACATGCTTGTCTTTTTAAAACACATACAAAGTTGGAACAATTATATTATTGTTCAGGTTATGGAGAAACATGTGCTCCTATTGGTGACAGTTTTAAGGTATATGTTCAATCCACTATTGTTCTAAAGAATGACTAACTATTGAAAAACAATTATCTTTTAATCCTAACAACAACTATGGCTAAAGCCTATGCATTCCGACCATCAGCCTCCATGACATTCGTTCTAAGGAACAATCTAGGTATCGTTCTTAGGGAATGATAATATGCATACAAGATTTCTAGTGAACACTAACTTCCAAGCATTGCTTGGGATCAATGATGCTAGGAATTGTTCTAAAGAATGATTGAATTTTTATTCTAGTGGCATTTTGTTAATCAATCTTATAGATCAATCCAACCTAAAACAAAATGGAACAATACATTCATTCAACCATCGTTCTTTGGGAATGATGCTACATAGTTTAAGAATGGTGAACTATCCATCATTCCATGAACAATTATTAGATCTGTGCACCCATATGGTGCAACATACCTTTTCGGCCTTGCCAAAAGGGAGAACAACAAATTGTGGAGGATAACAATGGAGAAATTGTTGCTTCCCTTAGAGAGAAATAATAAACAATTTTAAATTCATTTTAAATTAAAACAATACTCTAGCTATCAGATTCAATAGAATAGCCATGAAAATGGTAAATAAACATACATGCAAGAACTAAATGAATAAAGGCAATAACAACATAACATATAGAGCATAACCATGATCAACTATCATACTGATAGGGAGAATATGCATAGATTTAGTACATGTAAAGGATGGCTAATAAGGCCCTTACAACATTACAGAGAAAATGATCAATCTCATACAATGACGTCCTAGTACTAAAGAAAAATATGCTTGTATTTAACAGACATCTAATGATTTACCACCAATTCGAATGGAATCGACAAAAAAAATGAAAGGAAAATGCAAGTTTTGAATAGATTGTACTAGAAAATCAAGGATGTACACCAACAAACATCGATTTACCTCTAATTTATGGCCTTTTTCCTTGGATTTTTCCTTCTTTTCCCAACTAAGTCGATTCTCTTGCCTTCCTGAATCTTGAATCCTTGTCGCCACTGCTAGTCCCCTTCCCGATTCCTTGCAAGTAATTTGTACTACCAAAATGGAAACCATATTCTTCCTTACCTGTTTGGTCCATTAAGGGGGTCATTTCATTTCATAATTATCCTTAATTTAGCCACCCACTACTGTATTTTAATATCTTGGCCTTCAATTCGAATGCAGACCACTCATCCACAGTGTCTTCTTTTAGATATTTTTTGAAATCAACATAATGTTTTATAAATTCGATCTCATAGTCAATTTATAAGGATTATGTATATGTTTATATATATGTGTGCATATATATATATATATATATATATGTTTATATATATAAATATATATTTATCACTATTTTATTTTATAACAGTATAGTGTTTAATCACTTTCAAATAAAGAATAAACTTTTATTTTATTTGAATAATAGTTTTTAAATGAAGTGGTTTTCTTATCCTTCAAGCATGCCTTTTAATTACATATATATATGTTTAACCATGCTATCATTTTCTTTTAAATTTTGAAAACACGAGATCAAAATAGACACTTGAATAAGAAATTACATGTATGTCATTACAAAAGCCTATTTTTCTCAATCATTGAATCATTTCGAATCATATCAATATAATCTTCTATATAAAATTTCAAATGCAGATATCATGTCGTTTAGTGGTGTCTGCACCCAGATTCCATCAAGCTTACCATTCAATCCTACTAAATGATCCTACCTCAACTATGTTCTCATCCTTCAACCTGTTTCTTGCATTTGCACACACTTGTACTTGCACAATTCATCAGTAATGTTCAATCATGATAAAGTGTAAGATAGTTCATAAGATCACATAGTAAAAAAGATGGTCAAATTTCTTCAAAGAATTTCAAAATATCAAATTTATCCCTCAACATATTGAATTTCCTCAATAATTCATTTTATCATATTATAATTTAAATGCAATAAAAATTGGGATATGACACAAGGTGTATTAGATGGATGACAAGTTTACATTTTTGAATGGTGGGTTAGAAGAAGAGGTATACATTGAACAAGAAGGAGGTTTTTTTTTTTATCAAAAGATGTTGATATGGTATGTAGGTTGAAAAAAGATTTATATAAACTCAAATAGGCTCCTAGAGTTGGGTATGTAATATTGGATAAGTACTTATTACAACAAGGATTCAGAAAGGGTACTACATATAGCAATCTTTACTTCAAAGTTGAGAAAGATTAAATCCTTATTGTGTTTGTGGGTGGATGAAATAATATTCAAAGGAAATAAAGCAATGTGTAAGAAGTTTGCAGAGGAAATACATGATTTTTAAATGTCAATGTTTGGGGAGATGAATTTCTTCCTTGGGCTACAAATTAGTCAATCTGATAAAGGTATATTCATCTCACAATTAAAATATGTTAAATGTTAAAGAAGTTTGGAATAAAGGACTCTAAACTAGTATGCACTCCCATGGTTATTGGTTGTAAGTTGATAAAAAATGATGAATCTCCTAAGATATATCAAAGAAAGTATAGATCAATGATTGGTGGATTATTATATCTAATTTCTACTAAACCAGATATCATACATACAGTATGTCTTGTAGCAATATTTCAAGAAGATCCTAGAGAATCACATGTGACAATAGTCAAAAGGATATTCAGATACTTGAAGGGCACTTTGGACTTTGTTCTATGGTATCCTAGGGATACTAATTTCTCTTTGAGTGCTTATACAGATACAGATTAGGTAGGTTGTACAAATGAAATAAGAAGTACAAGTGGAGATTATTTATTTTTTGGGAGCATATTGGTTTCTTGGCTAAGTAAGAAGTAGGATTCAGTGTCATTATCTACTACAGGGGAAAAATATATTGCAGCAACATCTTACTGCACATAGGTGTTGTGGATGAAGTAGACATTGAAGGATATCAGATTATCATATGATGAGCCTATTTCTATCTTGTGTGATAATACCAGTGTTATCAATATTTCAAAAATCTAGTAATGCATTCAAGGAAAGCATATCTCTATCTAGTATCACTTTCTAAGAGAGAAATTTGTAGAGAATGAAGTGAAGTTCGAGTATGTGCCTACAAAGGATCAAATAACAAACATTTTCATAAAAGGCTCTTCCAAAAGATACATTTGAGTATCTTAGACAAAAGCTAAGGGTTATTGCCCCTCCTTATTTCAACTAGATGCATAAGTTGGTACATCTGTCCAAGTGATCTATTCAGAATACATTCTTGGTCTTGGACTGATGAAGGCTACCTCTCAAGGGGAGTGGGTAGCTATGTCTCTAGTTGGTGCAGTTAGGGGGACCATATCTTGTGTCCTTGAGGGGGAGAGAACAATGAAGAGAGAGCAGTGTGGAGAGAACGTAAATAGGAGAGAAAATTTCTTGCAGGCATTGCTTGAAGTGAAGTATGCAAGTTTTACCCTTTTCCATTGAGGTCAAAGGGGGAGAGAAGTCTAAAAAATAGGGAGAGAGAGTGAAAACACTAGGAAATAACTAATTTCAAAGGGGGAGAGAAGACTAAGAAAAGAAAGAAGTCTAAAATATAAGAAATATCCTAGTAAGGGGGAGTGTTGCTTAATATAGAGTTATTGTTGTGAGTTGGTGTTGCCATTGCAAGGTTGATTTTGTTGTTGATGGTTTTCAGAGCTGGTGTTGCCATTAATGACAAAAGGGGATATTTTTGGAGATTAGTTTTTTCATTAATGTCAACAGGGAGATTGTTGCACTATGTTGTAATTGATGTCAACCTATGTCAACCTCTAGTGTGGTGTTGAGCATGTGTCATATATGGGGAGATTATTGGTATTTTATATGGGGAGATTGTTGTAATCTCTAGTGTGGTTGTGATGAGAAGGTGTTTGTGGTGTTTAGAAGGTATTGCTGATACAACTGGTTCACTTGGTTTCTAAGTTCTTTTGAGAAAATTTGAATAAGAGAGTGTAAAAGATAATAGAGTGGTATTCTACATTGTGTTCTGCATTCCTTCATGGTTGAAGATGTGCTTGTGCAGCTTGGATGAGATGATCAAAGGTGTTCAAAGGTGTTATATCTAGAGTTTCAAGTTCTAGATTGTGCGGCATCAGAAGATGTGTTTGACAGTATATTGCTTGTGAAGAAGGTTGTCTAGGAGAAATGGAATCACTCCACATTTCTCCGCGTTGAAGTTTCTTGTCTTGTAGATTTGGGAACATGCTAATATTTTCTGTATGTACCTTCCCCTAGAGTTTTTGGTGTTCAATTATTCCAAAAGGTTGGTTAGTGATTTGTATGTTTGTGGCAGTGTGTTTGGCTGCACAAGATGTTAGTATTCTCAGTTACTGGTGGTTGTGGCAATGTTGTTGAATATTCTAATGATGTTGTAATATTCTAGGATGTTGTGTGATGTTGCTTCGTGGTCTGCAGGGTGTTTCCAAACCTAGTGAACTAGTGTTAATACAGGTTTGGCTGACCTGGCATGTTAGTGTTACTTGCATATGTGCTTCATGGTTTTTGGAAGCATGGTGAAGTGTGTTATTGTAGATGTGGGTCCTAGTTAACCCTTGGTGTGGAAACCTTCACTTCTTTCCACCATGAAAGTTTTTGGTTCCGACCTATTTGTTGGTTGCACCTTTGAGGTGCATACATTTCATTGAGTCTAACCTAGACAAGATTGTTTGAGGCTGCAGAGGATATATAATCAAGTTTAATTGTTGGAGATGAAATAGATGAAGTGTAGATGTGAAGGATGATACAGATGTGATCAAGTGTTGTGACCTGAGTGTGAGCTTAAACAACTAAGGTTGCCAGATGCAGTGAGCAAAAGGTGTCTACATTTTTAGTGTATGTGAAGTTGTTGGAGGTAGTGAGCTGAAGGTTTTGGATGGTGTAGAGTTGTTGTGGTGGATCTTCCTATTGCTATGAGGTAGTGAACTGCCTTGTAACAATCTTCTTCTATTCTCTTCTATTCCAGATAGTGAGTTCGTTATGCAGTGAGCCCTTGGTAGTGAGTTGTTCTTTTCTTTTGGGAAATTATCCCTTTCGACAGTGAGTCATTCTTTTCTTTTGGGCAATTAGCCCTTTCGGCAGTGAGCCTATTATATTTGATGTTGTTATTCGTATATATGTAAGTTAATCATCATCATGGTTTTTTCTTGATTAGGGTTTTCCACATAAATCTAGTTTTCTATGGTGTATGGTTGTGAATGTGTTTTTGTTTGCTTTTTTATATTCATGCTAATGCTTAATAAGGGTTTAAAGATTCATGAGGGTTTGAATATTTTAATATACAATTGATTCACACCCCCTCTCAGTTGTCTTATGTGTCTAACATGAGCAAGTGACAATAGGTGTCTCAATTCATGAGGACACATGTCTCGACCATATGAAGTGAGACAAAAGAAAAAGAAACCTAATTAAACTTAAGCTAGGTGTGAATAGGTCAATCCTAGAAAGATGATTAGCTAACTAGGTAAATAATGACCTATTTACACTAACAAAAAATATTTTCACCCTTGATTGTACACATTAATACATCAAAATAATAATAATAATAGCTAAAGTGACATAAATTAATTGCACTAACAATCATATATCTAATCAATAATCAAATTCATCACAAGATCAATGAACCATCACAATAATAAATAATATTTTGATTCTATTTTAAACACAACTCTCATGAATCTCAATTATGACATGCATTTAGAAGCATTCATCAATTGAATATTTGATAACTAATAATCAGGGCATAACCTAATTCATCTTAGGAATCAAATCATTAATTTAAAAACTCATGTTAATCACATAGAAAATATGATACCTGATTAACCATGAATCATAGCAACATCATCATAAGAACAATAAATGTTATTCTATGCATGTAAATCATCATCAAATAATAGTCTAATACTAACATCAAATGTTCATCATCATTTTAATGTATGAAAAATATAATGTGTCAAAATAATAATAGGCCACATAACATGAATGTCTAGGTCACCAAAGGGTGAGCTTCGCATATTTTTCATCACCACCACATTGTCTACATTGAAAGAAAGCAAAGATCTTACCTAGGGATTTGGTTGTGATATACATTCTTTAAGTTTCAAAAAGGTTTTCATTTTATCTAGGAGGGTGGATTAATTATATTGTGAGAAGGACACATGGGTAAGCTCATGTTGAACACATTGTAGTGATGACAGGGGGTGAATCAACATATATTAAAACTTATCTATTCTCATTTGCAGATTAATCATCACATTTGAAAAAAGATTAGAAAAGAAAACATGCACCACACAAGGACACCAAAAATTTTACATGGAAAACCCAATGAGGGAAAAACCATGGTGAGAGTTAACTCACAGTATATGAACCTCACTACTTACAAAGATTACAATGTTGTTTAAGGCTCATTATCTATGGACTTGCAAACTAAGGTTTATAATTGTTGTGCATATTTTGCACACACACCCCGCCAAATGCAGGGACCCCCCTCTTTTCGCCCCCGATGGGTTGTTTTTCTCTCACCTCATTTTGTGTGCCCCTATTCCCAAGCCTAGGATGGTCATGTGCCTTAAAATGATCAATTTATTATTGGCCTGGTTCACCTAGCTGAGTTTCACTAAGTCGTTAGCCTTTGCAGGTTGGTTCTTGTGGGCTTCCCTTAGCTTTTCGCCCAGCATCCATTGACCCTTGCACACCTGCATTAGTGGGTCTCCTCTTGTTGTTCACCATTAAATTCCACTTTTTTCCTACAACCAAGCCCTGACTTCTGCCCGATTGTTGGGTCCTGCATCAACTTTTTCCGTCACGTCCATCAGGCATCGCAGACCCACAACCGTGGGTCGCCTCCTGCTGACTTGGTCCCTGCTCACTTGCTTCTCTTTTGCCTTCATTTTTTGACTTTGGGGATAAGTTGCCTATGGATTTGGGATGTTTTTGTGATGCCTAAGTGAACTGCCAAGGTTTTGTTAAGTTTTGAGAAGTTGCAAAAATTTCATTGCGGGTCGCCATCCCTCCGTCGTCATTTCAAAACTTTCTTTGCGAGTCGTTGTCCCTTTGTCGTCGTTTCAAAACTTTATTTGCGGGTCGTCATCCCTCCGTCACCATTTCATAAATTTCTTTGTGGTTAGTCATGTGTGGGTCGTCGTGTGCTCATTGTTGTTTTCAAAAGGGTGGTGAACCCTCCGACTTCCCCCTTCCAAATATCCACATTTATGGAATGGGTACAAACTTCAAGTTTTCATCATCTAGGGACCATCAAATGAATGTCTTCACATTCCTAAAGGGGTTTGCATCAAATTTTTCATGTTTTTAGACATTGCAGAAATTTCATTTTGGGTCGCCGTGTGCGGGTCATTGTGTGCTCATTGACATTTTCAAAAGGGCAGCGGACCCTCCGGCTTCCACATCCCAAATTTCCCCATTTTTTAAAATGAGTCTAATCTTAAGAAAATATGTCTTGGCACTCTTTCTACCCCTTTTCCCACGTGCTAAAATTTTAAAATCTCAAATTTACTAAGTTTTGTGAAGCTTCAGAACTTTCCTTGCAGGTCACCGTCCCTCCGTCATCATTTCAGAACTTGCGGACTGTCGTCCCTCTGTCGTCGTTTCAGAACTTTCCTTGCGGGCCATCGTCCCTCCGTCGCCATTTCAGAACTTTCTTTGTGGGCCACCATCCCTTCGTCGTCGTTTAGGAAATTTCTTTGTGGGCTGCCATGTGTGATTTGTCATGTGCTCATTGTCGTTTTCAAAAGGGCGACGGACTCTCGGGCTTCCCCCTTCCAGATTTCCACATTTTTCGAAAAGGGCCAAATCATTGTGGAATAGGTCTAGGCACCCTTCTAATGCATCTTTCACATGCATTTTTCATGGGGAGATTTCTCAAGAAGGAAAGTTTCTCAAAATATCAAAAAGGAAATTGTCTTGAAGTGAGAAGTTTCCAAAAATGGAAATTTTCTCAAAACGAAAATCTTTCCCAAAATTGATTTTTCTTCCTAAAATAGGAAAGTTTCCAAAAATGGAAAGTTTTTTTGAAATATGAAATTCTTGATGGACTATAAATTGATACATTTTAATTTTCTAAATGAGGGAAATTTGTCATTTTTGGAGATCTAAATCATGATATCTTATGGCACAAGTACTTTAAAGGATGCTTGGGGGAATAATGGATCAATTCAATAAAAGAACCAAGATATGAAGACATGTCAGGAGGGGATTTTTTGATTCAAATTATCAAGGTGGAGATGGGTTTACATGTGGATGCACGACAAGGTATGCTACCTGAATATCTAATTGCCAAAGCCTGCTTAAGAATCTATTTTGGGCCACACAACAACTAAAGAAGTTGTTTCAAATAGGGTGGTGGAGGGAACTATTTTATTTCACCAAAATGATGATGATTATTAGGAGCTATCCATCCAAATCAAGAGCAACATATCTACTTCTCAGAAGCAACAATCTGCAAAAATAATGCACTTAATTGGCTACAAGAATGTTGTGAATACATCAAGCAAAAGGGTAGCCTTTGATAGTTTTCAGCTGCAGCAAAGGATGGAAGCCACTACAGGACAAAACTGCTATAGTGCCAAGGTCAATACAAGACAAAATAGGGAAAAGACAAAGAATGTATTTTAAATTGCTGAATATTTGGGGGTAGGTGAAACCCTAACTTGTAATGAATCTAGGCCACACAATGTAAATTAATCTCAGCCATTCATTTCACTTTTGGAAAACTATAAATAGGGGCTTGTTCCTCATTTGTAAATGGTTGGAGAATTGGTGAAAAGGGAATTTGCAACAATAAAAAACAACATTGCATGATTTTATGGATGTTCTCTTTGATTTTTCTCATCTTGCATGCATGGTTCTACTTCCATGTTAGTTTTAGTTTTTAGTTTCTTGGATGGCTGTGATAATGTTGCTTGTTGTTATGGTATGTTGATGAATTTCTAGCCCATACTTTTGGCACTTGTTGATGACAATTTGTTGTGCAAAGTTAGCCTGGGCTTCCATATTTCATTGTTGCAACTTAGTTCAATTGCATGTCCATGATGTGCATGTCCAATCTGAAAATCAGCAGTCCTTAGAAGATTGCACTGGTTTTGTGTAGCTATAGGTTCTCTTGGTCAAGCAAAACCTAGTTTAGGAATTTTTTCTACTATAGCAGCCACCATTGTTACTATTCATTCATGCTTAGGATTTAGAATAGTTTTATTAACCCTTCTCCTTTTTCTATTTCTTTCAGTCCTTTGGTTAGAGTAGGATTCCAGGCATCACCACAAATCTAAATCAGATGAACTTGGTGAGTTTTAGCTTATTGTTTTGAGTGGGCAGCCATTGTTCATTCACTTCTAGCACTCTTGAAACTCTATTTGCAGACCCAACTTCCCATGCTTTGTAACTCATCCATAAATCCATCTTTTGATTACCAGAAAAATCACATCAATCAACTGATATATTCCAAGCATCGTCATGACATGACACCCAAGAGACCTTGGGGTAGTGATTTATAACTTGTCTGCAAATTTCTACCTTTCAAGAGAGGTGATGCACCTATGCATTACCTATGTTGAGAAGGTGCAAAAACACCTATCAACAATAACCTTAGGGAAAGATACAAGGACTTGATGAGACACACTATCTTATATCAGAATACATAAAAATTATAATGAAAACTATGAATATGAATTGCTATAAAGAAGCATCCAACATATGTTGATGTTGCAGTCCCTTTTTCGCACAATTAATCCTTCACACTGACTTCACACACTTCATCTTCAACAAGCTTCTTAGTCTCAATCCATCATACCTCAATTTCCTTCAAAAATAATTTTGATCTTCTATAAATATACTTTACAACAACTCAAAACCCCAATTAGGTTGGCTCCAAGATGACCTTTAGATGAAACACATGATACTACATAGGTCAGCCCAAACACATATATTATGTGACCTTTAGATGAAACACATGATACTACATAGGTTAGCCCAAACACATATATTATGAAGAGAAAAAGAGTTGAAAAAAACACACGACATAACAGGACCAAAAATCATATCAACACATCCTCCAAAGTAAGATTAATGAATCAT
Source organism: Sequoiadendron giganteum (assembly GCA_007115665.2). Lineage (NCBI taxonomy): Eukaryota > Viridiplantae > Streptophyta > Pinopsida > Cupressales > Cupressaceae > Sequoiadendron > Sequoiadendron giganteum. The sequence continues at coordinate 279,817,645 of CM021104.1, read as the reverse complement.
AAGCAATCGTGGTTAAACAAAACAATTCTATTGGCCCAAACAATGACAATACCACCAAAATTGCCAACTGTTTAACTTTACACCACCGGGGAGAAACCAAAAATATTACGTAGATTGATATGCAAGCATTGTAGTTCATACATAATCTCTTCAACATTTTCTTGAAGTGTTTGATCATCATATGCTGACACAACTGAAGAAACCCACTGAATATACAATAACAAAGCATTCTAGACAAATTGTAGCAAACTATCATTTGAAAACTTATCTTGTGGACCACCAAAACACCAAATACTGCAAAGTAGTGTGAATTTAACATTACTGATCATGTCTTCTAAACCTCAAGGCCATCACTTCCCTTCCTAAGGAATGCAGAGCATCCCAACATGCCTTTCCTAATATTTTTTTCTGCCAAAGCATAGATTAGAACACCATCACTTATAACTTTCATAATGAAAGGTGTAATGACTTGAATTCTTGAATATAACACCTTCACATCTTGAATATCTTATCTTTTGAACCATAAGACAAAATATTTCTATGCGGAGGGATACAAACCACATTACCATGACTCTATCATAGCGTATACACTGTAAATGACTTAGCAAAATTTTTACAACTTATCTTCATGTGTGGTACACCAAACCGATAAGATATAAATGTAGGCACATTTGAAACATATTGGAACACATGTACCCACCTCTGTATCACACTTAGACATCAAAATTATCACCACTCTTCAAATACTGCATTGTTGATTGTATCAATAGATATCTCTACACATCAACTACCTCTAGATTATTATAAAAACCTCAGCAAACACACTTGACATAAATGACAACACATCTTGAGTTGACATCAATGACAACACCCATTTCCAATAGTCCCCCATTTTTATTGATGGAGACACTCATTTATCTCCAAGTCTTCTCTCCCCCTTTAACATCAAGGGCAAATAGGATGATATCTTCTATATGTAACAACCCAAAATTGTATAAACTCCCCCTTACTATACACTCCCCCTGAGATGGAGATGCCTCAAAAATAGATTCTATATAGAAATAAAAACCCAAAAAGGATACTACAATCCTTCGTAAAACTATACAAAGAAAGAATTGTCTTATTTACACCTTTAAAAATTATTTGGAAGGTAGAATTTTCTTATAAATTACCTTAAGATGTGACAGAATTGCAACCCAATTTACTTTTTCTGAGGTGAGAATGTGATTTTGACATTCAAACTACATACATAAGTCCTCGGCCTCATCTACACTTTCTAGAGCTTTCATTTTCTGACTAACATTTTATGTTTCATCAAGCAATCCAGATAATGAAGCAAGTATCAAGTTTATTGCTTCCCTTAATTGACCAAATTGCTTCTTTATTTGATCTCTTTGATTCGGAAGCAAAGATAACTGCACATGAATATTTTTAATTTTTGCTCAGGTAGATCCATCCATATCTTTTGACAAATCATATGTCTTGGCCAATTGAGTGATTTGTGACTCAATAGAGTCAATTTGAATTTTGATGTTTTTGGTGGAGCTTGTCCATTTCAAACAAAATCGATAGAGAGTTGTAAATTCATCCACACAATTCCTTGAACATCTTTATGTTTTCCTATAATTTTTTGTGTGCATTAGCACACCAGTTAGAGGCTTCAATCATTCTTTTTTCTTTTTTCTTTCTCAAAGCCTCTTGCTCTACCTTCTTCTAAATGTGTGAAGAATGATCCTTAAAAGAATTCATTAACAACTTCAATATTTATTCCAAATCCAAGGAAGAATCTATGTTCACCTTAGGTAAACATTCATGAATGATCTTCACAACATCATCAATCAATCCAGTCTTCTTTATGTGTTCTTGTAGAATCTCCTTCTTTGTAGACACGTGCAGAATACTCCAAGCTATAACTTATGAAGGGGAGAAATGTATGATAATTCAACTTTCCCTCAATGAGTAGGGATCTGTAGAAGTTGGGGTGTGACCACAGGTTGAAATTACATCTGCATCACTAGCAGGTCTTTAAAGGAATTTGATGAAGAACCTTGGCCTTGTTGGTGTTTAAAATAGCAACCCAGCTAGACTTTGAAATTCTCTAAGAGGTAGCCAACCGCTATCAAGGATAATTACAAAGACAAGTGGCCAACTGACAAGATTCAGTCAAAGATTGATATCTCCTACACTTCTGGCTCTACAAGACCAAGGTGGGTATACCTAAACAATGCTCAAAACTTAATTCACTCATACACTGACATTGTTTTATAAAACAGATAATTCCCAATGAAACAACACTAAGGGAAGCATTGACAACCTTGAACTTGGCTAAATTCTCAGCAACTCAACCCTCTCTCAGCCATTGGAAAGCAGGATGCACAATAACACAGTAAGATTATAAAAGATTTTGCAATTAATATTGTTTCTGAGATGCACAAAACTGTATAAAAAGATCAGTGCCTCTTCTGGGCCATGGAGTCAAACACATAAAATAAATTCTCTAGTAAATAGTCTTCAACCAGTGGATTAAACTTGTTGATGCTTTGCATCAACTGTTAGTGCCTTGCACCAACAATCCTTCTCTTGATATCAATCAGATTCTCATTATTAAATCCCATCTACACACCTGAAATCACAATCACCTGCTCAAAGTATTCTAACCATTTCTTTGAAACAGAACAGTGAACAGACAAAACAATCTCATAAAACTTGAGATGATAAATTCAAAGACACTTTGTATTATTGAATTTACATGACTGAAAGTGTACAAATATGGAGACAGTCTGATGACATTCATGAAAGTGGAAGCACTTCATCATGTTAATTGCATAAACTGGCTGTATTCACTCTTGAATTCATGAAATTGCAGCTTACAGACTCAAAACAATGACTCAGAAAATACAAATTTCTATCTACACAGTCCCATATAGAAACTTAGGACCTTCTCATAACCTAATCTCAAAAACCTCAGAACCCTTTACAATGAGAGAATGAAAGAAGATATAGAAGAATGAAGGAAATAGAAGAAGCCCCAAATTTGATCAGCAATTGCCATCTGGAATCTTCATTCACCGTTGATCAATAAATCTGCAAAATATCTTCTCCCTTTCCTTCCAGCAACAAACATTCTCTCAAACAACATCTACTCATGATTGCCCAGCAACAGAAAATCTGCCCATGTGGAGATTCTTCAAATTTCATCCACCTACTCAAAATATCTCCTGTGCACAAATTGCTTTTATTTTCTGTTCTTTATTTGCTGCAACAATACTTTGGCAAATAATGAACTTTTGCCCCCAAAGTGAATAAATTCACTTTATAAGTTCTCCACTTTTAAAAATTACTCATGGGGCAATTATAATTCCAATGTTTAAAATAAAAAATCCACATTGAGAATTTTAAATATTTCTATCCATTCACTCAATGTTTTAAATTTCCTATTTTAAAAAATTTACCCCCCCTGAGTAAAATAATATTCACCAAAAATACAATGAATAGATTTATTCACCTCATGTAGCATAAAATGATTAACTATGGAGTAAACAATTAAATTTTACCTGCGAATATTATTTTTACCTGATAAACTATGGAGTAAATTAAATTTTACCCATGCCCATTAAAATTCTCTCGGGACCCACCACCGTTTTTTGAAACTATTGTAAAAATTAAAATTTTAGATTTTAATTTCGGGCTCCTCCCGTGATCGCATACCCCGCAGAAATTTTTCCCACGTCATTGGCATTCCCACGAGGTGTGCGAGAATGCCCCAAATTTGATTTTGTGAGCTCATTTTCCCCTCCATTACTAGCTGAGGGTTCTTGTTGGCCTTCTTTGTTTGGCATGGGCCTTCTGCTCCTCTCACCTACGCTGGCTGTGTGAGCCTCTCTTCTTCCGTTGGCCACACACCCCTCACATGGCGCGGGGGTCTCTTCCACAATGGCTGCGGGCTATTCATTTCTCACACACCGCTTGGTGCATGGCTCTTTTCAGCTCCATCCACTCTCTGCAGGCCAGCACACCCCTATGCCAAGTGTGGGTCTTCACCTGCTCTAGTCGCATCCTCTTCATTGGCCACAGGTCCTCCAGCCATGGCGCCCTCCCCTCTCTTCCATGGGTCTCTTCATTTTTATGGCATCACGAGCCTTCCTCATCTAGGCACGGGCTCTTTGCTGACTGGCGCAGGCTTCCATCTCATTTATACTTGGTGCGAGCTGCATCCCAAGTTCTTTTCAAGTTGCATGGGCATTCTCCCATTCCTTGTAGGCTGGTCTTGACAGCACCCCCATCACATACAGGTTGCGCCCTCCACTCACTAGTTGCTGGTTGGAAGATGGAAATGCAGATTACAAAGAATACAACACATAGAACATAACTCATTCTTCTACTCCTTATGCCAATCAATGTACTGACAGGAGTTTTGATTCATTATGTGCTAATTAGATCCTCAATCCACCATGATCCATTAAGAAATTGCAACCAAAATTAAAACCATATTGAACTTATCCTTTCCAAATAGGAGCCAGAACCGGCTACAAATATATGTGTACCCACATAATCAGAAAAATTTGAACAAATTAGCTTGTATAGAGTGATTTTCCTCTTTAGTGTCATGGACACCTTTGAAGTCAATGACTTATCTTGAGACCCATCAAATACTCTAGGCATAGAAGCCTGTCAAATATATCTTGCTTGCAAGATTTTGAATGTCTAATCCACTTAATCTATCACAATAGGAGAATTGTAGTGAAGCAATCACTTCTTAACATTGTTTATAGGTCTTACCAACCATACTTGTGACACAAGTCAGGTTTCATGTGGGCCCGACTAAAAAAAAATTCATTTTCAAACAAGTTTCACCCTCAAATCAATCGAGCACAGCATCTCAAATACTTCAGAAGTTAAAAAATGAACTGAGTCACCATTAAAAATTGCTTTCTGGCACCTTTGCAAAATGGGTAAAACAGGGCAAGTTGCTTCAGGAATCGACCTTGAAAATTGGGCAAACGACCTCGTGAGACCATAAAAACTTGCAAGCATATAGTCATTTGATACAAAAGTATAGTTCAAAAGATGACTCAGAGAAACAGATCCTGAGGAACCGGATATTATTCGAAAAAGTTGTTTGATTAAACTTTTCTAAAACAGCAACTGTTCTGAACCAATTAGAACACACCCGACTGCTAATTTACAAACATAGTAAATCAACCCCTGGTGAGCTGCCATCAGACACAGTGGAACACTAAGGTATCTTGAGCACATGTGAAAAAGGAATTATCTTGAATCATCACCGATCAAAAGATACTGATGGTCAAAGTTGGCCACTCAGAAAGGTTGTCAGGAATGCAGCTGCAAAATAGAACAAACTGCATTTGGTTTCGATCTGCTAAAAATAGCAAATTAGATCATGAGGTTCTGAAAACTGACATGTGAGATCATCTAGGTATGGAGAATATGGAACAACATTCGTTCTGACATGATAGTGAACTGGTTGCGAAAACCAAGCTCAAACAGGAAGTTGTTTCGCAAACTGACAATCTGCAAACATCAAAACAGTACAAAAACCTTCCTGCTTCACTTTTCGAAACTCTGTCATATCTCATCATGAGAAGCTAAAATTTGACATGCCTACTCACATATGTCTACTGAATATGTCTACAACTGGGTTTTGCACAACAATCAACAGGCTTTAAAATCCAAGCCTCCAAAGTGGGTCAGTCGGGACTGATTCATTAGGTGCACTTCAGAAAGTGCAGAAGCAAAATTTTTGAAATAGGCATCTCAAATTTGCAAAATTTGAGAGTGCCAATAGGCCTATAGAAGCATCTTGTTTCTCATATACCTTCTCTTTTTCATCCTAAATTGTATCAAGATTGTCTTCTCTTATCTACTCGCTATTCCCTAAATTCTCTGGAGGAGGGACACCAACTTCATCTTGATTTTCTACACCTTGTGTATTATTATTCATGAAAGGACCAATATCCTCATTTTTCTTTACATCACCATTAGTCACATTTCCCTCAAAAACTGATAGATCTATGTCTTGAGTGGACACATCAGGTATATCCTACATAATAATGTCATCTAGAGGAACTTGATCCATAGAAGTCACCTCAGCCATCTTCATTTCTTCAAGGATCTTGGCTATATTTTCATCTAACTATTTCTCTTCATCTTTTTCTATCTCCATACCAAATATTGTTTGTATTTCATACACACCAGAGATACCTTCTCTTTCTTGTAGTCCGAAGGGTCCTTATACTTCTTTCTGACTAGATATGTTTTTCACATTTGTATTTTCTCAATTAGGTACTTGTGGATCAACATCAACTTCATTGTGCAATGCATTGATGATTTTCTTTGTGGCCTCTTCAATCTCATTTTGGATCTTCCTTTTGATATTTTTGTCCAAGCTCATCAACAGATCTATTCTCCTTTTAGTATGAAGCTCCTCGGATTTCTCTAGACAATCTTTTGTTTTTCTTCCTGGAAGATTGAGATTTCAGATTTGTCTATTGCTTTTTGTTTTATTTCTTCATCAACCTTTATAGCTTCTTCTCTTCTCTATCTTAAAGCCTCTACAAGGCTATCCTAATCTTTGTCAATAATGTTACTAAAAGGAATGTTCTGCATGATCATATATTCAATGACACCCTTCTCAATTGTCTTTTGAAGGGACATCTGGATGTAGCTCCATTATACTATCCAGTAGGCTATATTCAACAATTCCATTTAGGATGGCCCCAAAATCAAGGGGTTCATTTGTAACCGAAGCTTCTTTTGCAATCTCCTTTCCTTTCTTCTTTTGCAATGAGATACCTTCTTTTTCAACCTCTTCAACATCACCTGATTATTCCTCATTTATATTTTCTCTCTTTGCCTTTCTTTTTAGGCCTAGCATGCCCAACTTTAGTGGTCTTTTTCTTTTGGATAGATTAAAAATGCTACTTTTCTTTTACTGCTAGTTTTTTGTGTAGACTCAGAGGGATGTGGAGCAGATGCAATAGTAGGAGAGGATATATCGGATCTCCTTAGACCTTGACTAGCTTTTGGAGGAACAAACTTGGCAATGGAAACCTCCATAGGATATAAGATGTGTACCAAATATTTTTACTTTGGGGTCCTTAGGTTTTGACAACAGAATATCTATATAACCTTGTAAAGTTCTTTCTCAACCTCATAAGGCAGCTCAAGTATCCATGAGATTTTGGGCTCCACTACTTCCATGAAATAGTGATCCTTGTTCACCATAAAAGTTACCTCATTCTCATACTTCTGGACCAAACTAGATGATATCCTATATCTGCTTTGCATCTCATTTCGTAAATTCTTAAAAAATCCCCAATAGAAAGTAGTGTATGCTAGCTCATTCTAAAAACTATTCATATGTTTTTTAATTTGTGTTGCTACTGGAGCAAATTTTTCCCAAATATTACCCTTAAAACCAGGTAACTCATTTAAATAGAAGAAAGTAAGGCATATAATCAAAGAACCAAACCTAAAATTATAATTGTTTTCTTTTGTTCTCCTTGGGTTCTCCATTAGTTTCTCTCTTAATAGTTCACATAGATCAAATTTGGTACCTTATTTTACCATTTGTTGTGCAGTATGAATTACAATGGCGATGACAAAGAATTTTATGTTTGTGAATTAAATCTTATATGTAATCCCCATTAATGCATACTTAACATCAAGATCAATGATATCTTTAACTATTAGGATTCTCTTATCAAATTTAACATCAGTGAGCTCCATAACCATTTCATTCTTTACAGATTTTAGCACTAGGATTGGTCCAAAGGCACAAAGACTAGTAACTTCCCTAATTGCACCCTTTGTGATCATGTAGGGTGTGTATAGCCAAATTAAATTCTCATGAATGCAGCTCAAGATAATTCTCACCCATTCTTTGTTTTCGTAGAAGTCTGGAAATTCTTTCCAAATGTCTAATCCTTTTGCAACAATGTCTGCATATTTTGGCTTGTATACTCAATTCTCATTTAGTAGATTATGTTGAACCACTTCAAAAGAAGAGGTATGATCAATCTCATTCAACTGGGAATGGATGTAAATCCTTATATCTTCATAGTACACAACACCTATTGGAAATTTTGAAAATGCACCATCTTTATCCACCTCCATAGCTTTGAATGGAAACTTCTTGTATTTGGGTCTTGGATTCTCAACAACATCAATGAAAATTGGTGTAGGCATGATAACACTTTCTGATACTAGGAAAAACTGGAGAAATACTTGTGAATACTACCATTAGGGTTTGCATGTAGATTGTTGAAAACCTTCTTCACCTCCTTAGATCTTGCATACACTTGATATCTTTCGAATGAAATAAAATATGCTTCACCCCAACCCTAGTCATTCCACAATAAATGCATTTATTTGATCTTGACACTAGAAACTTTTTATTATGTGAGATATCATAGAGATCCATGATCATTCAATAATCTTCTACAAAGAGAGTATTTGCTTCAAAAACTTGAGCAAACATATTCATGTTACTAACAATTATTATGTTGAAGACTTCAACATCTTATGCTTTATAGGGGTCTGAAAGGATTTGCAATTGCAAGTCACCCTGAGCTAATACTTTCACTTTAGTTATAGGAGGATTCATCCATACCATGCTAAGGTACATATTCACTCTTTACTTCACTTTCTTCCTTTTTCCACACTTTTTTCATTTCCTTCTTTTATTCACTAATGTCAAACTTCTTTTGAGGAGAAAAATATCTTGCATTGTTTCCCTTGCAAAACCTTGCAATGCATTTTGGTTTATTGCAATTGTAGCAGGTGATACTAGCTTGCAAAGCATAATTAATTCTTCTCACATTAGATCTACAATTAACATCCCTATGACCAAACTTGTTGCATGTGTAGTAGTAACCATAAAAGGATTGAGAAGCTATAGCATTACCATTCCTTATCGTTTTACTTTTGCATTCATTAGCCTTATGACAAAATTTATTTCAAGCATAGAACTAACCATGAAATTATTGAGAGTTCATAGCATTGTACCTTGGAGGCCTAAGTGAATTCTAACTCATCTTGCTTCTACACTCAATTATCTTATGACCAAAATTATTACAAGCATGGAAATTAGCAATTTGTTTAGGGGTAGGCTTTTTGAAGTTCCTTTTCTTGTTCCAGATAGGAATGAATTCTTCTTCTTTCTTACTTTCTTGTTTTGTCTTTTTATCTCCAAAGGATGTCTCCTTAGGTTTTCCACTGTAGGCTTTCTCCTTGCTTGTTTTAGGAATTCATTTTGCTTTGAAATTATCATATAGGTTTGCAAATGCATTGTTCATAGGAGTTTTCCCTTTTTCAAAACCGAGTCCAAATTTATTTTTAGATGGATTTTGAGAGTTAATCAACTCATCAAGGATTTCAAAACCTCCTCTTAGTTTTAGGCCCTTATCAATTTGTTGTTTTGATTTTTCAATTTCTTTTCTCAAAGATACAATCTCTTCCTCAAGTTTTGAGCATTCAATAGTTTTATCATTGAGCTTAGTATTTAAACAATCTTCAATCCTCTTGCCTTCTTCAACCTTAACTTTCAAATTAGATATCATAAATTTTGCTTCTTTGATTTTAATCTTACATTCATTTCCTCCTTCTATTTGAGCTTTCAGTTTACCAATTTCTTTGTTTTATTCTTTAGCTTTTACCCTCAATTTGTCAATTGTCTCCTTTGATTTTTCAATCATGAACTCATACTTGATATTTAATAATCGTGCTTCATCTAGATCTTCAAGTGCAGACCAGATTTTTCCTTCAAAATCTACTTAATAATCATCTAGATTGATGTCTCAACCTTCAGGTTCCATTGACTCCAGATCCGGTTTTGGAATAAACATATCATTGATCTTTGCTACTGACCCCGTATGTTAAAAAGAAGGATCAACCATATCTATTAAGCTTATCAAAGGCAGTTGGATTTGATACCAATTGTTGAATACACTATAGTGTTGATAGGGGGGGAATCAACATATATTAAAACTTAACTATTCCCATTTGTAGATTAATCATCACATCTGAAAGTGTGAACACCAAACCTGCAACAAGCTAACATAAGATCAACAAACACTTGTTAAACATATTAGAAAGTTAAATCTAGCATTCCTTATGAAATTATTAGCTAAAACAAGAAGAAAACATGAAAATGAACATATACCAAACAAATATAGCATGTAATCTAAATTGAAGTAGCTAAACCTTCATCCCATAGGGGGAGTGGTGCTCCTTTGATGAAAAAAGGAAGCCATTTCCCAATCCCTTTGATAAGATTGATGATGTTGATGATTCCAAGTATGGAAATTACTCCAAATGATGATAACTTATCTAAAAATGATGAAAATGGTGATTGCTATGAAGTGAAAATGCTTATAATGATAATGCTTGAAGTTATGGATCCATATTATGAAGAGAATACTTCTATTTATAGAACTCAAGAGTTGAAGAATGAGAGGATTTGGTGAATGTGGGATAAAATGAGAGCCAATGAGAATGTGTCAAGTGTCACAATTCTATTAACAAAAGGTGGAGCACATTTTTGGAAATGTGTTGAGGAATGGGGGATGTAAGAGAAATAAATGAGAATGTAAAAGGATTAGAAAGGTTGTAAGAATAATTTATTGAATGTGGTTGAGGATTTTAAAGGATGTGAGAGAAGTAAGTGAAAATGTAAGAGGATTTATTGAGGATGTAAAAGATTTTTGAAATCTTTGGAGGGAAATTGAATAGAGGGTGGTTGAGAGGAATATTCCTTGGAATATGCCTTTGTGAGGATAAATAGAGGAATTAGTTAATTAAAAGAAATGAATTTCATGTGCAACCTAGTTAGTTGACCATGGGTTGATTTAACTCTCGAGTAGTTAAAAGCTAGAGGATTTATTAATGATGATTAGAAAGCGATTTAGGATTAATTAATTGGAATGGATTAGGTGATTGTGACATTTGATTTTATTTATTTAATCAAATGAGAGGACTTAGGGGGATTTAATTAAATTATTTTATTAAATTAATTAGGTGATTGTGATCATTTGATTTTATTTATTTATTATCAAATTTGAAATGGTGTTAATTTAGGACTTAGGGGGATTGAGGTAATTAAATTATGATTTATTAAATCTTTGCCATGAGATCGACCTCTGAAAGCTCAGAGAGGACTAGAAAGCTCGAATGTTTGATGTAGACAAATTTGATGATGTATAGATAGTCATCGGCCATGGGTAGCCTCATGTATATTTTGATATATCACACATATTCGATACTTGGATAGAAATGTTAGTAAAGATAGAAGAATGAGAGGGATCAACCCTTGAATCCAAGAAGATGTAGAAGTCCAACAAGTCTATGAAGCATTAAGAATTTATTAGATTAATGATGAATGATGATGATTTGTTGCTTATCAGAGATTGGGGACATAAAGAGCTTACTTTCATTGTTTTTTATTACACACATAGATACGATGCATCAAGGTATAATAAACTAGGATGGCGGTGTATCTAGTGAGATGGACTTTAACTCGATAAATAGATAAGAGTATTCTTATTCACGCCTGACATATGGAAACCCTACTAGGATGCACTTCTGAAGTTTCAAACATCTCATACCAAAACACTGAAACGTATAACCTATCAATGCAATAGTCAACAAGCTGTCCAAAACACCTTCCATACATGTGTAACAAAGCAAGTATTTGCCATGGTTATATTACAAGAACATCCAAAAAACACAACAAACAAAATATATTGATCAATGCCCCATACCTTTCTCCCTAAATCATTTTGATAGACATCATCGAGAGGTCATCAGAATGGGCGCAATAAGATAAATCATAAGAAAAGATCAAGAAAACAAACAAGCCAATGTTCTTCATACCTCTAGCCAAAGGGATTTGTTTTGAGGATAAGAATCCAAAGTGTTTTGCCAATAGATAATGCTCATTGTAGGAAGGATGCATCCTAGGACATGATAGTGAATGGTGGAAAGTTGATAGGTTGTTTGAAAAGGCAATTGATATAAGGTCAATTGACATGTTTGCTAAAAAGATCAAGAGTTTGATTTTGCATTTAAATGTTTGTTTTTTGTTGATTGTTGCGGTTTTTTCTGTTTGTATTGCCAAAGGATGAAGGCTATGATAATTTTTATGGATGATTGATTATCGTGGGTGAAGCGAAATGAGATGGATGGATTTTTTCAAATATTTGGATTTTTTTGATGTTTTTGAAATGTTATGAGGCTATTTTTGGGTTTTTTGAGGTTATTTAAATGTTTTTTGTGTTTTGGTGTCTCGAGGGATGATCAAAGATTAGCCTTGCCTACGTTTAAGCTCAAAGATGATGTAGGTCAGACAACCATGTTTTTTACGTTTTCATGTGATATTATGATTGTTTTTGGGATTTCATGTGATTTGGATGTTTTTGGATTTTTCACATGGTTTTGACGATTTGGATATGGATATGTGTGAAAATATTAGTGATCTGTTTTGGGATTTTGTTGAAAACCAAGCTAAGGTTGATTGATTTGATTGATGGATTAATGATGATAACATTGTTGAGGATATACAACAATGCAAGGATAGTGTTAAGCAACAAGAGGATTGGGAAGGATATCCTGAAATGATGATAGATTGATTGGTTTTGATTGATCAAGATTTTGAAGCTCGATTAGGAACAAAATTTGTTTGAATGATTTGTTGTGACACTAAAGTGTAAATTAGATGCAACTTATATAAATTTTTTGGATTGATGTTTAATTAAAGATAAAACTTGATAAGGAATATCTTCTCGTCAAAATATGCCATGGGCTAGTAATTTGGATTTTGGTTCACAAATGCTTTGACCAATTTGATTTCATGTTTTCCAATATTTGGATCACCACATAAGTTGAATGATATAGATCAAGATTTATTCCTGAAGCAAGATGTAAATATGTGCCCCCAGTGTCTAGAAATGTATGGAATTCCATGGGTGGATGCTTGGATAGGTGTATGGATGGATGGATATGGATTATCTTGTGATAAAATAAGGTGTTCCAACAGAGGACACTCATTTGGATAATGCTTCATGGCTTAGATAATGTTGGGTAGGATAGGATCAATGATAATGACCCATGTTAAGATGTTTCCATAAGCAAGTGTATAGTGTACACCAAAATTTTGTCAAGATCAAGATAATGTAGATAGATGGCAATGGGTTGGATAAATGGTTCATGGATGAATGAATTTATTGTGGATAGGATGGATGGAATGTTGGATTTATTATGGATGAGATAAGATGCTTTAACTTGAACTAGAACACACAGATGCTCGATTCTACACATGACGCCATTTTTCCAAGTTTTCATCATGGTACTTGTCTAAAGCACCACCATTGTGGTTTTCAATGGAGGGCGATTTTTATTTTTACTATTTTCTTGATTTTCTTGATTTTTGATTTTTTTGAAAGATTTTAAGCTCATGTTGAACCACCTGGTGGTGTCGATGTAGATGCTTTTGTCATAATATGTCATCGATATCCTACTTGAAGAAGCTACTTTTCCAGGATACGTGCACTTGAATACAACTTTTGAGATTCCTGATCTACTTTTATGATACTAGAGTTAACTTTGTCTTTGTGTGCACATCATGATAGAGTGCCTTTTGAATCCTTATGATGAAGGGTTTCTGCCAATACATGGTCAATGTGAGAATTGGATATCATGAGTAGAGGTGTGGACAGTGGAGTGTGTTTGGGAATAGGAGATGGATTGGTTGATAGTTTGGAACCTTTGACTCTCCAAACTTGGGAAGATGAGAAATGAAGGGTGGATATGGAAGTGTGCATGGAATTAGGACCAACTACTTGATATACTTTGTACGTTGCTTGGGAAGCCTAATTTTTCCTTTGTGGACATTTTTGATGGATACTTTTCCCTTTTTTATTTTGCCCCATAGTTTCTTTGACTAATGGAGTTTGATAAGAATAATTTTTCAAGTTGTATTTTTTGGTATCCACTTGTATTTCATTTTTCCTTCATGTTTCACTACTTCTTTTTCTTTGATGAAGTCCTTCATGCTTTGATTCAAATATTTCTTTTGATGTTGGTTCCAGTTTGTGGATGGGGTGATGGGTGGATGAAGATTCATGACGTGGTTGGTTGTAGTATTGGCATTGGTTTCATCATAAGGATTCTTCGTGCTCCCTATGTTGGCATTTTCTTGAGACATAGTTTCCCCCAGTATGGTGGTAGTAAATGACCACTACAAATGATGTTATTTCAATTTGTTGCTTTGTTATCTCTAGAATATCTTGTTTGGTTTGACCTGTTTCCTTAAGTGGATAGTGTTGGATATATTCATACATGATGTCCTCAATTTGAATTTGGGAGATATTTGATCTTGGTAATGATAACTCAGTTAGACTGTAGGAATCAATAACCTGCTCTTTTTGTGTAATAATGTCAGGAGTAAAGGAATCTTGTTCTGAATGAAGATCATCTATGTGTCCATCCAAAGAAAGCATCTCATGGGTAGATGGAGGAGTATGTGCTATATGGATATGATCATTATTTGTGACATCTTGTATAGATAGGAGAGTTCCCATTAGATCATTGTAGTATTGTGGAGATAAAAATTCTTGATCTTGGTTAATGTCGGAATTACTTTCAACATACTTTGGATCAAGTTCTTGACATGGGTAAATTTCAAAGGATGGATTTCTTATAAAGGGTTCTTGGATGTCTTCATTAGGTATGGGAAGTGGCTCAATATCCTCTTGATCCTTGAGTGGATTTGGATCAAGTGTTGAGTTGAGGATTCCTTCAATATCTACAATCATGAGGTCAAAGGATATCAATATGTTGTGGAAAGGACCATTGCTAGACTTTGGTGAAAGATGTCGATCATGCTTCGGAATAAATTATTGAGATATGTCCTCTAACTCATTAGGTGATGTAGATACATTTTCAACATGATCATTGGTGGATGTATCTTGGATTATGTCAATAGGATTAAATAATTCTAATACTCCTTGAAATAGATCATTATTGGATATTATTGGTAAATTTTGATCATGATCGAAAAGTGACTCTTGATGCACATGGATTTTATCATTGGATGGGGTAGAAACATCTTCAAGGTGATCATTAATGGATAGATCTTGACCATTTTTTTCAATAATCATGGTGGAGAGATTGTCAATGTTCTCACTAGTGGTTGAATCTTGATCATTGTCCTCAATAGTTATTCTTCGTTGATCAATAAGGTCTTGGATGAGATTTTTGATTCGAATACAATTTGATGTTTTATGATGATTATCTCTATGATACTCACAATAATATCTATCCTTATTCCAAGGGAATTTTATGATAGAGTTGAAAGCACTTACTTTTGGAAGAGTGGTGAGTTTTGCATTAACTAGCTTTTTTAATGTTGATTCAATTGGCTATCCCAAAGGAGTGAATTCACATTTGTTACCTTGTGAGATTTGTACTCATTGAAATTGACCTTGTGGTGACTGATTTTGGAGATGTGGTGATTGAACTTCAAGATGTGGTGATTGGGTTTGTTGTTGATATTGTTGATCTTGATATCCAACCTCTTGATATTGGAGAGTTTATTCTTGATGTGGTTGGGGACACAACTCAATGCTTTGATGACATGGTTTAACCAATGGAAGAGTGTATTGATTATGGGGTGGAGATGTCTCTTGGCGCAATGAATCAACTATTTTGGTAAGTGAAGCAATTTGATTTCGCAAAATTTGATCCTGATTTTGATCTTGACACCCTTGATACAGTTGATTTGGTTGTGGAGCAAGCATATTTGGAATGTATACTTGTGGTGTTTGTATGGGATCATGGACAAATTTATTTTGGACAATGTTTTGATTTGGGATGATTTTTAGATTTGGCATTATAGGTTGAAATTGAACATTGTTGTGGTTGGGAATCACATTGCTTTGATTTAGGTAACCTTGATTCTGCATGGTGTTACCTTGACTTGGATCAATACATGGAGTTGTTAACATATTGTTTGGACTTTGAACAACATTGGTGTGATTTGTAAACATATCTATCCCATAGTTCACTAAGTGTGGATTTGATATGTTCATATTTGGTAAGCTTGTACTTGGTATATTTATATTTGGCATGTATTGATTTGGTGGGATAATGTTGTTTTGTTGAAGACTCATGTATTGATTGTTTGGTTTATAGATTTGTAGATTTTGAATTTGGTTTAAATATACTATAGGGAAAGGTGGTCCAAAATTTATATTGGGCATACTCATATTTTTTGTACCATTGAGTTTTGTAGGAGATAATGATCCCATGTATGGATTGTATAAATGTGAGTTTTGATAATCAATTGGTAGTATAAGGCTTTGATAGTTTGGTTGGTTTAGACCAATCATGATGTATGAATCAAGTTTATATTCCATGTTTTTCTTGTGTTTTGACCTTGTTGAACTCTAAGGAATTTAAGACCAATGATGAGATGAAGGATGAAAGGGGTGAATGATATGGGTGTTAAACTTTTAGGAACTTTGGATCAATGCTAGACTTTAGGATTTTATTTTGATTTGTTTGATTTGGATAATGAACTTGTAGATCCAAAGATGTCAGATGTGGCCTTAGGATTAACTTGTTCAAAGGGGTGCTAATTTAATTAGAGGTGTGAGAAAGGATGCATTCTCACACTCCTAACTAAACAAGGTGACTTTGATGTGTTTGATGATTTACCCAAGTCTAGAATTTTGATTTTTTCAAAGCTCTAAAAGTTGTTTGGTGGGATGGGATGATAAATGTTTTGAATGGATGAAATGATTGATTTTGATCCTAAATTAACCTAAGAGTGACTTGTTTACATTACCAAGGTAATGAATAACATGCTTTTCCCTAAGAGTACTTCAAACCAGTAGATCAATGTTTGCTCGGAAGACCATAAGACCAAAGATAAACAAGCACATGTGTGGGGTTCAATTGATTTCATCTCGATTAATCAATTGATTTTACCACATCAACTTGTCTTGCTTAAATTTCAAACTAAATTTCTATTTCTTAACTCTTTTTCATTCCAAAAGCTCCATTAAATGTGAAAATCAAAGGGTCAAAACCATAGATTCCTTAAGTTGACTTTGGAGAGAATAAATTGAGATATAGGTCCAAATATTTAGAAGCCTCTAAGGATAAAATCCCTAGGGACAAGCATTAATATTTGGACTTTTCAAGGATATTTTCTCTTTCCAAAGGGTTTGAAATTTTGATGACTTGTTGAATGTTTGTTTCAAAGTTTGATATCCAAGCGATGTTTTTTAACTGACTCACAGATCATACAATCCTAGGATAGAAATGACCATACTTTGTTGAGTCCTCACTTGGATTTCTCCAAACACTAGACAAAGTGAAAAATTACAGATATGGCGACACTGGCTCCCCTCTATGACACACACTTCTTGGGACCACCAAATCTCAAAATCCTTAAAATCTAGAGATCAAAAGGATTTTCTATTTCTACTATTGAATAGTACAGATGTGAAGCAGCTTCAGAATGACCATTCTTGAACCAACAAGTATGAAGGATTTTGGTAACTAAAAATTTTTGTCTCTTAGTAAAAAACCAAGAACACCCAACCATATACTCACCCGCTTTGCCACTTAAGGCTGTTACTATCGTTCCCGTTCCACTTAAGGCATGGTACTAGATGTACCATGGTATACAATGTCCAGGATAGAAGGTATTTTATCATGATTTCCCAACCTTTGATATAGCCCACCAGTAAATGTGCTCCAAGAACTTGCCTATGAGTTTCCCATTGCGAGGTGTGTCTCATAGTAAGCCCTCTCTTAAGGGTAATAAAAGCATAAAATACACTTTCAGTGTTTCTCTTGCACCGAAGATCGCACGCAGTGCAAGGGGAGAGGATACACACTCAAAATGCACCAAAGACAAGATCACACAAATCAATCACTTGTTCATTTTAGTCTTCAAAGCAATAGTGAATTTATTTTAAGCACCAAATTTGATTTTGAGTTTGCCTTGTTCAATTTTAGCCCAAAATCAAAGTCTAGTAAGTTCCTAAAGTTTAATTTTAACCAAATTTGACAAAGCTTGAGTTGTTTGTAAATTTTAAGCCCAAAATAACTCTAGTTGGTCCTAAAATAGGAAATAAAATGCAAAATTGGAAAGCCTAGGCTATTACAATGAGCATTAAAAAATGCTTTTAGATTTCCAACTCAGTTTTCCACCTTTTCTTGCAAAGGCGACGCTAGAAAACATATGTGACGCTTTGCAACTAGCAAATACATTGCTGAAAAACATAAGTGGTGCTCTGGTAAAAGAAAAAGCGACGCTCTGCAAAAGGCAGAGAGTGCATATGTGGCACAATAGCAAAGGCGGTGTTTTGTTTGATCAAAATTTAGATAGAAGATAGAAAGGTCAAGTGCGACGGTGAAATAGATGTTGCACAATAGAGGTGAGCAAATGTGGTGTGATGTGGCGATGGCGATGCTATAGAACAAAAGTGATGCTCTGTGGGCTCACAAATGGACAAAGGTGGGGTCGTGTTCTTGTGTCTACAAAAAATGGAAATTTTAAGCAAAAATCATCAAGTTAAGATGGTTAGCCCTCCCTCTAGCACCAAAATGTGAACACCAAACCTACAACAAGCTAACATAAGATTAAAAAGCACTTGTTAAACATGTTAGAAAGTCAAATCAAACATTCCCTATTAAATTTTTAGCTAAAACAAGAAGAAAACATGAAAATGAACATATACCAAACAAATATAGCATGCAATCTAAATTGAAGTAGCTAAACCTTCATCTCATAGGGAGAGTGGTGCTCCTTTGATGTGAAAAGGAAGCCCTTTCCCAATCCCTTTGATAAGCTTGATGATTTTAATGATTCCAAGTATGGAAATGACTCCAAATGATGATAACTTAGCTAAAAATGATGAAAATGGTGATTGCTATGAAGTGAAAATGCCTATAATGATAATGCTTGAAGTTGTGGATCCATATTGTGAAGAGAATGCTTCTATTTATAGAACTCAAGAGTTGAAGAATGAGAGGATTTGGTGAATGTGGGATAAAATGTGAGCCAATGAGAATGTGCCAAGTGTCACAATTCTATTAACGGAAGGTGGAGCACATTTTGGGAAATGTGTTGGGGAATGGGGGATGTAAGAGAAATAAATGACAATGTAAGAGGATTAGAAAGGTTTTAAGAAGAATTTATTGAATGTGGTTGAGGATTTGAAAGGATGTAAGAGAAGTAGATGAAAATGTAAGAGGAGGTATTGAGGATGTAAGAGATTTTTGAAATCTTTGGAGGGAAATTGAATAGAGAGTGGTTGAGAGGAATATTCCTTGGAATATGCCTTTGTGAGGATAAATAGAGGAATTAGTTAATTAAAAGAAATTAATTTCATGTGCAACTTGGTTAGTTGACCATGGGTTGATTTAACTCTTGAGGAATTAAAAGTTGGAGGATTTATCAATGATGATTAGAAAGTGATTTAGGATTAATTAATTGGAATGGATTAGGTGATTGTGACATTTGATTTCATTTATTTAATCAAATGAGAGGACTTAGGGGCATTTAATTAAATATGATGAATATTAGTTAGAAGGGTGAATTAGTCAATAAATTTAATTATTTGATTAATAGCTGAAATTGCTGAATTTAATTAAATAATGTTGATTATTCAATTAATTGGTTAATTTGAAGTAATTTCAGAAGAAATCATGTTAATATATCAGAATTAGATGCATAGTATCAATCAGGACTTTTTATGTGTCTACAGAAAGAAGAGAAAAAAAGAAATCATGCACTACACAAGGACACCAATATTTTTATGTGGAAAACCGAATGATGGAAAACCACAGTGAAAGTTAACTCATAATATATGAAGCTCATTGCTTACAAATATTACAATGTTGTTTAAGGCTCACCGCCTATGGACTTGCAGACTAAGTTGTACAACCTTAGGACAAGATACAAGGACTTGATGAGACACACTATCTCAAAGTAGGATACATGAAAATTATAATGAGAAATATGAATATGAACTACTATAAAGAAGCATCCAACATATATTGATGTTGCAGTGTCTTTTTCACACAATTAATCCTTCACACTGACTTCACACACTTCATCTTCAACATATTTCTTAGTCTCAATCCGTCATACCTCAATTTCCTTCACAAATGATTTCGATCTTCTATAAATATACTCCACAACTCAAAACCCCAATTAGGTCAGCTCCAAGATGACCTTTAGATGAAGCACATGGTACTACATAGTCAACCCAAATGTATACTTTATGAAGAGAAAAAGAGTTGTAGAACAACACATGACATAACCAGACCAAAAACCATCTCAACACATCCTCCAAAGAAAGATTAATTAATCAAAACCAACCATGGATGAAGAAAAAAATTCTATCAGCTCGAACAATGATAATACCACCAATGCTACAAATTGTTCAACTTTGCACCATTGGGGAGAAACCAAAAATATCATGCAGATCAAGATGCAAGAATTGTAGTTCATGCAAAATATGTCTTCAACCTTTTCCTAAAGTGTTTGATCATCATATGCTAGTACAACTAAAGAAACCCACTGAATATACACAAACAAAGCATTTTGGATAGCTCCCTCAACCCTAATAAACAATAACAACTTGTTTTGAATTAATTTATAATTATTTACAAAAGGATCATTTGTAAGACCTAATGATTATAGTACAATCCATATAATATACACATGCTAGAAGTTTTCATGTAGTGTAGCCTAATTATCAATTGCCAATTTTGTGTTTTTACTTTTGAATCATATACGAGGTTTTGATTTACTTTCACTATTGTTATTGTTAGTCTATTTCACCCTTTGGTTTAAATAGTTGCATTAGATGGTTGACATTGTCTCAAGAAAGTATTGATTCTAGATCTTGTAAAAGTTTTAAATTTCCTTCAAAGGTAAATATTTACACATTTTAAGGTTTTCAAAAACAACCTTTTTTTACCAAAAAGTAACCAAAGTTTTCATTCATCAAAGAAGAGGGAAGTTGTGAAAAAATCAAAGGGTTTTTTTAGGGATTTTAGTGTTCTGTTGTTTCCTTGTTGAATGAATCTTCTCTCAAAGTATGGATGTCATGTTTCTGACTTTTTCATGGCATTTTAGAGTTTCAAGCAAAAAAAAATGGGCTTTATCCCACATTGCAGATCAAAGAGCAAAATATGGGAGGAGTTTTTTAAAGCTGGGAGAGTCTTTAGGGAAAACTGTAGTGGAAGATGGAGGGAGGTTGAGAAATTATAGGAGTTCCATCCACATGCAAACTTGGTGGAAGGGTTGCAACTATTCATTATGGAGAGGCATAGTTCATGACATTGCATCAAACTATAACCGCATGCCCAAATGCTTTCAAGGTTTTTACTACTATCCAGGTATACATCATATCATTTTAGAGCAACTACAATGAGAAGAGTCTTGGTGTAGATGCAAAGAAGAAAGAAGATTATCACTTTCCACCAAAGAACTCCCAACTATGATAAGATGAGAAGCCCTGATGGGCTTGTGGCAAAGACTAAGGAGCAAATATTTAGTGCAAAAAGATAGCACCAAATGATCAGGAGGTGAAAATGTAAGTAACCTTTAAAAATGATAGTCCATTTTTAGTTCAAATGTTTAAGTGTGGAAGATTCTTAGAGCTTTGTTGTGACCATAGAACTCAACAGGGATGTGAAGGGAAAATGATAGTTTTAGGACAATGACAGGGTAAGTAATGAATGGAGACAAATGATCATGAGGATTGTGACAATAGCAATAAATTATGCCAAAAAGTATTACATTTATAATACAATGGGTTTTAAACACTTCAGGAAGACTTGCTCTTATAATGCTATGGGAGTCTAATAGTGGTTATCATGACAGTCAAAAGGGACATTCTATACTTGGACATGTTTTTGTGCTAAATGAGTATGTAGCAGGGTTAAAATCATGAGCAACGTGTGACAAAAGGCAAAAAATAGTAGCTCAAGAAGGGTAAGCATTGAACCACAATAGATGATGATAGTGGATTGATCAAAGGCAAAGTTTTTGATGATGGAAAATCAGTTACTAAGGACAGTCATTCAAAAAGGCTATGAATGGAGGGATTTGGGTAAGTTCATCTTAGAATTGGCTCAAAGGTGTAACCAACTAGGAATATCCTTAAGTAGATCTACTATTGTGAGTCCTCCCTTTGAACTAATGCAAACACTAGACAATGTAAAGATTCTTGAAATAAAGTTGACCAAATATATGAGAGTGTATCAACCAGGACTAAACCTATTAGTGTGTTTCATGGAAAGAAAACATAAATATGCACTGAAAAAGAAAATGGTAAACTATTTTTCTGATGGAGGCATCAATTCTATAATGGATGATTTTCTTAATATGTTAGAAAGAGATCTTAATGTCAGTGGCAGCATGCCAAAGAAAAGAGAAATACAATGGCAAGAGCATAAAGGACTGACAAAGATCAACATGAAAGAGCTTTAGGACATAAAACATGTGTCAATTTTTTAGTCCTTAAAGATCTCATACACATGTCCTACTAGGAGGTTTGAAGAAGTCTCCAAAATTTGGGAGTTAAATGGGAAGTTGTAACTCTTTTCCATGCATCTATGGATAGTTACAAGCATAATGGATAGTTTGTTGAGTTGTGCAGCAGTTGGCAAGAATGTAGGGGGTCATTTTGACCAGTTTGAACCTTTTTCAAGTATTTAGGAGCTTTTTTAGGTGCTTTGATGGTAGAAGGTGTCAAGGAAAGTCTTTTCCATCACTCCAGCACCTTTTTGGAGCAGTTTTAGGGGCTACAAAATAGGATTTTCAGTTTTGGACTACCAACTCAAGCAAACACTTGTCTTTTTTCTCAAGTACATGTTCCTATTCTCTTGTAATTGTTGAGCAGCATATAAGGCAAGCCAAAAGGTAGTTTTTAGTTAGTTCTTTCAATTCTAGTTGCTATATTGTAACCTTTTGAAGGTTCTTGCAAGCTAGGATAGCCTTGTAACTCATTTTGTAGGAATGTACAATTACTTGTAACACCTTTTTATCAATAAAATTAAGCATTTTTGGCCTTCTTAGAAGCTTTCTTATTGTGTGTAATCAAATGATTGATGAATATCTCTATGAGTTATGATCATTCCTTTAATGTTTGTCTCATTATCAACACCTTTAGGTACAAAATGTATGCATTTTTGCAGGTTGTAGGTTGTGTAAATGATGTAAATAGTTCAAAGTTGTGAAGAGAGTAGATTTTCCTTCTAGGATTGTGAACATCATAACCTTCCTATGAAATATTGATGCATGGACATATTAAATCTCTGATTTGTGTATGAACCAACTTTTTTGTTGATTAATTATGTGTGCAAAAGTAGTTGTGTAGGTCTTAAAAACCATTTTGTGCGTCACCTTTTAGTTTGTGATTCATTTACATGTTATCCTTCTCTCTTTTCTCAGCAAGCATCATTAGTTTACTTAGCTTAGGTGATAAATCCAAGGGAACTGACCCTCTTTGGAGGTTGATCTCCACCATCTGGGCCCACACTCAAGGAGATCATCCCATGTTTCATGAGGTGGTTGAGTGTGTCTATCACCTTAGCAAAGGGTGCACACTTTCGTGACAACAATTTTTGGCCTGCTCTGTGGGACTATTTGAACTATCTCAGTTCAAAAATAGTCCTTTTCATTGCTGATTTTGGTGTGTATGTCAACAATTTCTACCTTTGAATGCACAAAATTCTCACACACCTAGCAACTCCAAGTCAAATCTACTGATTTCAAGAGGACTAGTGTTGGTATGTCATCAAACGTTTTCCAAAAATTAGTTTTAATAATTATGATCTTTAAGTATTTCAATGAATTTCCAACTTGTTTGAATGCTACATAATGTCTTCATTTCATGAAGATAAGTTTTACCATCTTTCATTTCATGAAAATGTTGTTCATACACCTTCCTATCAGCCATACCAATATTTTCATACTGCTAATTTCATTCCAAATGACACTATAACAACAGTTCATCAACATAATCATCATGTTTTCCACCCACTCACTCCTGCTAAATCTTCTTGGTAGCCTTTTAATCAGTCCCAACGAGTCATTTCTATGCCAAACCAACATGGTTGCTTTCCTATCCAGCCTCAACATACTGGCAATATGGGGATTAGTGACATCAAGAGCATGTTGATAGACTTCAATAGGAAGTTGGATGATATCAAGAGACAACAATAGTTTTATTTACAACAGGAGGAGTTGGCTTACCAAGCTTATCAATACATGCAAGATATGGATATATAGAGGAAGCAGTATGAGGAGTCTCTTGCAAAAGAGATTTCTACCAAACGAGAGCAAATGAATCTTATATTGCTCAAGTGCAAAGGTTGGAAGACAAATCGGTCACTTGTATTCCAAACCAGCCTATAAAGGAAGCTCTACCAAATCCAAAGCTTTAGGTAAGGTAAGCCTCCTGAGTCTTCAAGTTGTTCTTTTGAGCTTCAAATTCTAAGTTTTAGAGACCTTCATCCTTCGCAATATTTTGAACATCAACCTAATATCCCTCAAGAACAACATTCTCCAAAAATGTATACTTCCTCAAGAAACCCAACAAGACCTTCATAATCAACCCCCTTGTCCTATCACCATTCGTCTTTGCAAGGATGGTCCCATTGTCTACCAAGATAGGTGGTTTAGTGAACAAGAAGAGTAGGTTTTTGGGGAAGAAAAAGAGAGGTCTTTTGCTATTGATATCCTTGCACATGAGGTAGAAGAGGAAAAATAAAACTTTTTGCAAGGGAATGAAGAGCATGGTTAGTTAGGACAACAAGGTACAAAGCTTAAAAGAGGTGATTAAAATGAAATTTTGAGTTTCTCATTTCATGAAATTCCTTGTTTTCTTGATGAGGATGAAGAGAGTATGCAAGTTTCAATATTATCACAAGTTTTGGAGCAGATAGAGGATGAAAATGAGCATGAAAATATATTGGTTTATGAAGGGACAAATGAAGATAGCCATGTTTTGCAAGATAGAGATGAAGTTGGTATATACAAGGTTGTTGGTTAAACTTGTTATAAGGTCAAAATCAGTCCTCTTACATAAAAAATCAAGGAAGAGGTTGAAGAATACTTATTTTGGGATGATTTAGAGACATTTTGTGCAAACTTAGATGCCAAGACAACACCTTTAGAAGAGGAAAACTATGAACAACATGAGCATAATGCATAAATAGTCTTCACAAGTAAGCAAGATGATAAAGAAGCAGTGCATAAGTGAGAAACCAACAAGGATACCTACAATTTTAACCTTTCAAGAGGTTGTCCAATCAGATACCTAACCAAAAAAGAGTTCACTGAAGTACCACAATTCATGCTTGCACCCAAGCATGAAGTTGTAGCTGAAGATGAAAGTATTCGGCCTACTTATCCACTTCAAAACAATAATTTTCATGACCAAAATGAAGAGGTAAGTGGATGTGTTTTCATTTTTTAAGTTGTTGCAACAGTTGGTCAAAGATTTTTCACTTCACCTTATCTTGGCCAGTCATAAATATGTGAAGGATTGTAAATTGGTGACAAAAGGAAGCTATTTTAGAGAACCGGTCAATGGTTTCATTTGAGAAAGATTTGTTATTGGCTAGAGTAGGTTAGGATAGGTTTCCTTAGAGTTAATAAGTACTAATGCACATATTTTTTATTTTCTCCAAGTGTCGAAGCACAGTTAGTTGGGTGTTCATTTAGTTGGTTCTAAGGTGTTACAGCTAGTTAGCAAGTCTAGTTTTCAATTTGTCTTAGGTATTTTGACTCTTATTCCAAATGGATATGTTTAAGGCTATTGGTATTAGAGTTTTAGCAAGAAAAACATCCATAGAAGTCATCAAAAGTGTTAGTTTATTTCACCCTTTGGTTTAAATGGCCACATTAGATGGTTGACATTGTTTCAAGCAAGTATTGATTCTAGAGCTTATAGGGTTTGAAATTTCCTTAAAAGGTAAAAATTTACACATTTATTAAGGTTTTCAAAAAGAACCTTATTTTTTACCAAAAAGTAGCCAAAGTTTTCGTTCACCAAAGAAGAGGGAAGTTGTGAAAAAATCAAAGGGGGTTTTGAGGGCTTTTAGGGTTTTGTTATTTCCTTGTTGAATGAATCTTCTCTCTCAAAGTATGGATGCCATGTTGCTAACCTATTCATGGCACGTTAGAGGTTTAGGCAGAAAAAAATGGGCTTTATCCCATGTTACAAATCAAAGAGAAAAATATGGGAGGATTTTTTTTAAGTTGGGAGAGTCTTTAAGGCATGTTGTAGTGGAAGATGGAGGGAGGTTGAGAAATTCTAGGAGTTTCATCTACATGCTAACCTAGTGGAAGGGTATAAAACTGTTCATTATGGAGAGGAGAAGTTCATGACATTGCATCAAACTATAACCATGCACCCAAATGCTTTCACGGTTTTCACTACTATCTAGGTATGCCTCATATCATTTCAGAGCAACTACAATGAGAAGAGTCTTGGTGTAGATGCAAAGAAGGAAGTAGATTGTCACTTTACACCAAAGAACTCCCAACTCTGATAAGATGAGAATTTTTTATGGACTTGTGGAAAAGATTGAGGAGTGGATATTTAGTGCAAAAAAATAACACCAAATGATCATGAGGTGAAAATGTAAGTAACCTTTAAAAATGATAGTCCAGTTTTTGTTCAAATGTTAAGTGTGGAAGATGCTTAGAGCTTTTTTGTGACCATAGAACTCAAGAGGGATGTCAAGGGAAAAATGACAATTTTAGGATAGTGACAGGGTCAGCAAGGCATGGAGACAAATGATCATGAGTATTGTGACAATAACAATAAATGATGCCAAAAAGGAGTACATTTACAGTACAAGATGGGTTTGAAACAATTCAAGAAGACTTGATCTTACAATGCTATGGGAGTCTAACAATGGTTATCATGAGATTCAAAAGGGATAGTCAATACTTGGACATGTTTTTGTGCTAAATGAGTATGTAGTAGGGTTAAAATCATGAACAATGTGTGGCAAAAGGAAAATAATAACAACCTGAGAAGGGTCAACATTGAACCACAATAGATGATGATAGTGGATTGATCAAGGGCATAGTTTTTGATGATGGAAAATCAGTTACTGAGGATAGTCATTCAAAAGGGATATGAATGGAGGGAAGTGGGTAAGTTCATCTCAGAATTGGCTCAAAGGTGTAACCAGCTAGGAATATCCTTAAGTAGATCTATTGTTGTGAGTCCTCCCTTTGAACTAGACACTAGACAATGTAAAGATTCTTGAAACAAAGTTGACCAAATATATGAGAATGGATTAACTAGGACTGGACCTATTAGTGTGTTTCATGGAAAGAAAATGTAAATATGCACTAGAAAAGCAAATGATAAACTATTTTTTTGATGGATCCATTAATTTTGTAATGGATGAGTTTCTAAATCTATTAGAAAGAGATCATAATTCTAGTGGCAACATGCCAAAAAAAGAGAAAGACAGTGGCAAGAGCATAAATGACTGACAAAGATTAACATTAAAGAGCTTTATGACAAAAAATTTGTCATTTTTTCAGTCCTTAAAGATCTCATGCACATTTTCCTATTAGGAGGTTTGAAGAAGTCTCTAGAATTTGGGAGTTAAATGGGTAGTTGTAACTCTTTTCCATGCATCTATGGATAGTTGCAAGCATAATTGACAGTTTGTTGAGTTGTGCAACAGTTGGCAAGAATGTAGAGGGTAGTTTTGACCAGTTTGAACCTTTTTCCAAGCATCTAGGAGTTGTTTTAGGTGCTTTGATGGTAGAAGGGATCAAGGCAAGCATTTTCCATCACTCCAACACCTTTATTGAGCAATTTTACAAGCTGCAAAATAATCTTTTTAGTTTTGGATAACCAAAGGAGTTTGATTTAGCCAACTCAAGAAAACACTTGTCTTCTTTCTCAAGCAAATGTTCCTATTCTCTTGCAACTGTTGAGCAGCATATAAGGCAAGCCAAAAGGAAAATTTTAAATAGTTCTTTCTCTTCTAGTTGTATTGTAATATGTTGAAGCTTCTTTCAAGCTGGGACAACCTTGTAACTCGTATTGCAAGCATTTACAACTACTTGTAACACCTTTTTATCAATAAAATTAAGCATTTTTGGCCTTCTTAGAAGCTATCTTATTGTGTGTAATCAAATGATTGATGAACATATTTGTGATTTATGATAATTCCTTTAATGTTTGTCTCATTATCAACACCTTAGGCAGAAAATGTATGCATTTTTGTAGGTTGTAGGTTGTGTAGATGATGTAAATAGTTCAAAGTTGTGAAGAGAGTAGATTTTCCTTCTAGGATTATGAACATCATAACCTTCCTATGAAATATTAATGCATGGGCATACTAAATCTTTGAGTTATGTATGAACCAAGCTTGTTTTTGATTAATTGTGTGTGCAAAATTAGTTGTTTAGGTCTCAAAAACCATTTACTGCATCAACTTTTAGTTTAGGATTCATTTACATGTTATCCTTATCTCTTTTCTCAGGAAGCATCATTAGTTTACTTGGTTTAGGTGATAAATCCAATGGAACCTACCCTCTCTAGAGGTTGATCTCCACCAACTAAGCCCACAGTCAAGGATATTATCTCATGTTTCATGAGGTGGATGAGTGTTTCTATCAACTCAGAAAAGGGTGCACACTTTTGTGACAATAGTTATATTTATGTTTGAAATACTTATTCCAAAATGGTTCTCCCTATATGTTATTTCTTGATTTTTTACTATTTTTTAAATATTCGGAAACTCACCTTTATGAAAAAGCAAGGATGCTAAATCTATCCAAATATGTTTTTGGCATATATCAAAGTTAATAAATTTTGTTTCTTTGTTGTCAAAATACCCTAAATTTGTTTAATTTTTCATTACATTCCAAACAGTTATTTATTTAGATTCAAAAAAGTGTGATACTACCCAAATTGTTTTCTTAGAGGATAATATAGATATATTTTTTCAAATTAATATCATCTCAATGTATTAAATCAAGAATGAATTTTATTAAAAAAACCTAGAGTAAATTAAATGGACTTATGGTCCAAAAAAGGTGAAAATGTTGTGTTACAAATGAATACTCGACAATCATAAACCAATATAACAAGAGATTTGTCATTCTTATCAAATTATATATTTTTCCTTCACTTACAATAAGAACTAAAAAAACTCACACCAAACTTATCTAAAAAACTAAAAAATTAAAAAAAATTGTAAAATAATAAAAATAAATATTATTTGAAACAAAACTTAAAACAAGGTTGCATTGCTATGAAGTTCCTGCCAAATGTTGGCAGGACATTTTATTCTTTGATTTGTTGGAAAAATGAGAGAAGTGATGGTTCGATGAAACTGGCAAGATGATAATTTATATTTGTATTCTTGAAGTAGTTTTATTTGACATTGCAGGTAGATAAAGGAATGACTAGGACATAGTTGATATGAATAGATATTTAGGTGAATTAAAATAAACAATATACTACATCTTAAGTTATTGTTATGCATTGATAGTAACTACTATTTCTAGGAAATAGTTGATAAGACAGGTATTTAAGTGAACTAAATAAAAAAATTATCATTTAAGTTATTGTTGTGCATTGATAGTGACTATTATTTGCATTGGTTGATATCCATTAGAATAGCTTAAGTAAATTATTTATTGTAGTGTAGAAAAATGTACACCTTTACATTTTCACACCATGTTTGCATCCCCTTAATTAATTGGACTTAATTAAGCCTTTAATTGGCCCAATTATGCATTCGTAAGCCTAATTAATTTCATTTTATAAAAGGGAAACCCACATTTAATTAATGCCTACATTGATCTTAACATCTTGGAGATTGGGTTTCCTAGGTTTAGGTCATAGGACCCATTCGCCCAAGGGTGATTGGGTCCCCCTTAAGTCTCAGGACCCAATTTTTAATATGTTTTTGGTAGCATTTTAATGATCTAAATTCAAGTTGCAAAGGTCAGCTTGTGGTGTATAATTTTTGGGTAATTAAGGAAACACTTATAAATACAAGGTCTTTTTATCAATTGATTCAAAATCTAAGTAGCATAATTCAATTTTTTTATGAGAAAATATTATTGTTAAAAGTATTAGAGAGCAGATTTATCAATCATCTACAACAACATTTAAGATTGTATCATGATGTCAAGATTTATGTGTGTTCATGCATGTTTTTGGAGCTAACATTGTGATGTAGGTTTCAAGTTTCAAGCAAGCATTCAAGCATCAAGATCTATCAAGCAATCAAGACATTTCATACAAGATCCAGTCCTATGAGAGATGTGTTAGACTTTAGTCCTCTAAGGGCAGCCATTAAAGGGTTTGGTGAGGTGTAAGGAGATTTGTTTATTCATCAATTCCTTCATTTTATCATTATTTCATTATCAAGGTTTAATTACCAAATCGGGGTTTGACCAAGGCAAACCCCTATTCACCCAAAAATAAACATTTTTCTGCTCTCTTTGTATGTGTAGATTTGCATGTAAGAAGAACTGAAATTGAATCAAAAGAGAAATTTTGCAAAGTTGTCAACATTGTCGTCAAGCCATAGAAACTCAGATCCTGGATTTATTTCTAACTTTTTGACAATGAAACCTAGGGTAAACAACATCTTAGATCCATCTTTGGAGGACCCCGAAAGTTGAGGAAAAATCTTGTATAAAGACCCATTCACCCTTGGGCGAATGAGTCCTTATAGGACACTTAGAACCCACTTTTCTAGGTAAGTTTTTCATGTTCTACACTTCCCAGATCTACCTGCAAATTGTTGTTTCTATTTGTGCTATCATTCAACTCTACATTTCAAGTTTTACTTCACATAATTGATTTCTTTAATCATTTTATTTTCATCTCCCAAAAGTGCATTTCAGTCATATTTTACCATTTTCTTTCATAAGGAAAATAACAGATCTTCCAATAGGTTGACTCACCTAAAGGTTGAAAGTCTCCTATCCTTGGGAGCTCTCTTTTTCTAATGAAAATAGGAAAGTGTAAGTGTATAGATCACACAAATTTTTCCACATTGATCACCACACTTACATTTTTTCTATGTTTCATTTTGGTGAACCCAACATGTTAACATTACATACCTTCTGAAATTTTCCATAATTCAAGCCCTAGATTTAGGATTTACATTAGTTTACATTGCATTTCATTTAGGGTTTTCAAAATTGCATTAGTTTGCATTTCATTTAGGGTTTTAAAATTGCATTTTGCATCATTTAAAATCTCAAAAATTCAAAAATATAGCATAAATTATGCATACATCTTGCATTGTAGTTACATAAAGGGTGTCTTTTAGTCACTTACAATTAAATTTTAGTTCAAATTACATTTCAAAATTTTCCACTTTGTTCACTATTTGTCACTAATTGCACTTGAATTAGGACACCTAAAATTGGAAAAATCTATCACAGAATTCACAGTCTACAACCTGAAATAGAGAACACAAACAATAACTGAGTATTTGTATTTTTCATTTTAAAAATCTCTATATAAGGACCCATTCGCCCTTGGGTGAATCTATCCATGCACAAGTGTCCTCACAAACTTCTGCATACATTACTATCTCTATTTTGACTTCTTATTTTTGTTGTTCAAACTATACTTTGAAATTCTAAGAAACTATTATTGCATGTGCAAGAAAAGTGTCATTTTGTTTGATTTGTTGCAATTAAAAAAAAAATTATTGTATTTCAGTATTAAAAATTAGTAGATTACATTTCAAGTATGACAAGAAAAATCTCATTAACAAGCATGTTATTCATTCTTCAAATATCCTTCCTAGTTATGAGAATATCTTAGTGCAAGAGAATGAAATTATTGACGCATTCCTTAATACCACATTGCCTATCCTCCACTCATCCCCTAATATCTCTCCTATTTGTGATGATGTTTTGATACAAGAGGATGCAAGCATAGACAATCATGACAATCATATTTGCTCTTCTCTCGATACCTCTCCTACTTGTGACGAAGGTATCTTGGTGTTAGGAGATACAATCATTGAGCATCATGAGAATCTTGTTTGTCCCTCTCCCCCTACCCCACCCACTTGGGAAGATATTATGGTGCAAGAGGATGAGATCATTGATACATTTATTAACATCACTTTTCCTAGTCTCCATTTCATCTCCCAATATTTCTCCCATTTGTGAGAATGATTTGATAGAAAAATATGCAAGCATTGACAATAATGACAATCCTAGTTGTTATTTTCCCAACACCTCTCCTACTTGTGATGAAGGTGCCTTGATGTTAGAAGATTCAACCATTGATCATCATGAGAATCTTGCTTTCTTCTCTCCTAAAATGTCTCCTATTTGGGAGGGTATTATTGGAAATAAAGATGATAAGAAGGTTTTCTTAGATGAACATCCTAAGGTAACCTTTAATCCCCCATTGTTAGAAGATCATCAAAATGAGGATAAATTTGATGGGAAACCCAAGATTATTCAATTAAAGTCAAGAAAGGAGAAATAAGTTGCCATAATATCAACACAAGCCAAGTCAACAAAAGCATGTGAGCCCACAACTTTTAGCAAAGAAGAGGAAAACAACAATTATAAATCCACATATGAAGAGTATGATCATGAGAAACCACCAAATCCAAAATAAATGGAAAAGATTTATGGAAGAGGTTATGAGCTTTTGAAACAACTTGGCTATAATGGAAAAAGGATGTGGTACTAGAGAACAAGGTATGTGTGTCTCTATATAGCCTAACCCACAAGAACAAACAAGAGTTCTTGGTTACTATCCTTAGAAAGAAATGAAAGCATCAAAAAAGCCTTCATTCAATATCAATTTAATTACACAAACCACTCTTAGGACTACTATTGCTTCATCTTCAAACACGTGTCTTAGTAATGATTGGGGTCCATTAGATTTTACACCCTCCTTTAAAGGAGAGTACAAATTCTCATAATCTGGAGTCTTGTGTGTGTATGACACCTTGTAGTAAGCAAGAAATATCTTTGTCATAAAAGAAAGGAACATATTCTACTATTGATCAAGAGGGCACCTTATCGAGGCTTCTCCAAGCCCACTTGATATCTCTCCCTTCAAGAACATGAAATAAATTCTACAAAAAGAGCTCATTTTGTGCATATCATTGATTTCATGGTCATTCAACCAATAAATGCAAGGCTTTGAGCAATAAGATTCAACATCTTAAGGATTGTGGTGCTCTTCCTTGCATTGATGCACCTATTTCCTCTAATTGATAATGATTTCCATCCTATCATGTTGCTCATCACTATGTGGCATTAGTAGCTTTATGTGACTTTCTCATTGACATTCATGGTGGTACAATTTTAGGTGCAACCATATTTATCTTGGAAACAACATAATAGTTCTTGGTGGTTGTCTTTGTCTTTATGATTGGGGGGCAAGGATAACTAGTTTTTGGAGGTGTGCTTTCTTTTCAAGGATCTCCTCTTTCTCTCTTTCTACTTAAAATACCAACATAGCAAGTATGTTGACATTTTAAGTGGGGGCATATTTCCCCTCGTTCATTGTTTGCATGTTCCCTTCTTAGTGATGATATCATAAACCTCCTAGGAAGTGTGATTATTATATTGGAATATTTCATTTTGGTAAATTATTATTTTGACATTATTTATTTGCACCCCCTGAGGTGAGTTTTGTTTGACATTTCTTGCTCCACTTTGTTCGTAGAGGTTGAACTTAGTGCAGCATCAGCATAGCATCTTGATCATATTGTGGTGCCTTATCAAAGTTATCAAGGAGTATAACTTTTGGTATGGTTGATGTATGGAAGATTGTAGACCTGACATGACTTTCCCATCACCATTTGTTTTGTGGGATCACACCCTGTAGACCTAGTGTGTGTTTCTCATTATTTTCTTGGGGGCTCACCTACTATATATTAGATTGCACTAGCCCTTGTGAATGTATTTTTCTTGGACACCAAGCATAACACAACTTGCTTATCTGTAAATCCATGTGTTTCACAAGTGATTTTACATAATTATGAGTGTACTTAATGGACATAGCATAATACAACTTGTTAATCCATCTTTCTTTCCTCCTTGCATTAATTTTGACATTATATGTTTGTGTATCCTATCTTGCTACTTCATATCATAAATATGTGTGTATCCCTTTGTACTTATGTTGGTTTCCATGGGATCTTAGATCTTGGGGTCTTGTGCAACCTCTTTGATCTTTGTCATCCTATCTCATCAATATTTGTGCACTTGGACCCCTCTTGACACATATTTGTCTACTTTAGTGTGAGTTTGAGCATAATTTCATACCCTCACTAAAGTGGAGGCTAAATGTAGTGTAGAAAAATGTAGACCTTTACATTTTCACACCATGTTTGTGTTAGAGTAAAGGTTTTAACTTAATTATGTTAATTAAGTTACCTTTATTCCTCTCTTAAGATTTCACTTTAGTTTGCATATTGTGACATTTAATAATTATGTTAATTATTAAATGTCTACCTATTAGGGTTACTTTTAGGGTTGCACAATCTCCTTTTATAAGGATTGATCATTGTATTTTATTTACTCTCTCTGATTAATACATTTTTTAGCTTTCAGAGCACCCTTGTTTTTTGTCTCGAATGTCTTCTTCTGTGACAGGTTATTTGCATGCAGGTGATCTTCAGGGTTTGTGAAGTTGGATTTATCAACTTCAACATGGTATCAAAGCTCTAGACCTGTGGCTTCCTATTTATTTTTTGAATATTTTAGATTACAGAGTTTTCTTATGTACAAGGGTTTTCAGAAAGGCAATTTTTCTTGTGGATCTGGGGATCGCCTAATTTTTTGGGCATTTTTGGACAAAACGGACCTTGCCAATGAGTCTGCAACATCCAAAAACCCTTATTTTCATATAAAGCTTGTCCAGTTTGGCAATAGTTGATCAGGGAGGCAAAAATAAATTGGCCCCAAGGCCGTACGGCCTCAAGGCACGTTTTTCGAGAAGAAACTTTTAAAAAATATATTTTAAAAATTGATTTTTTATAAGTTTTTTTATTTCAAAAGGGCGCCTCCTGTATTAAACCCGGGCACCACCAGGCCAAGCGGAGCCACCAGCTTGTCGGCGACGGTCTGTGCAGCGCCCAGGGGGCTTCCCTCCACAACACCCAATCACATCAGTGACCACTGCCTAGCAATTGGGCCCCTTAACACACCAGCCGATTGTATGCAAAACTAGGGGCCAAGCGCCCAACACCCAATTGCCAGCCCCTTGGTCGTCCACATGACCAGGGGTCGAAGACTTTAGCCCTTAAGGGCTTAAACTGCTTTGCATGTGCTTTTTCAACCTACCTTGAGTAAATCATCTATAATTTGGGCGTTTTTGCTCAGATTTTTGAACGAAAATAGATGTTGGAAAGCTAGCTTCAAGCCCATCATGACGGTGTAAGATTTTTTCCAAAATATTGCAATTTGGTTGCCGTTTTTTGCAGTCAAATTCAGATGATGGTTTCTACACTCTAGGAGGCATATCTTTTGCATCCAAGCTCCGTTTTGCGCAAACGAATAGGCGTTAGAAATTTGGTTCAGTGCTCTACATAATGATTAGACTTATTTTACCAGATTCTATCTCAGGTATATTTTATTCATCCTTTTGTGTTTTCCAAGTTTGCTTAATTACTTGGACGCTTTGGCACTTGGGAACCTCCTGTTTGCGGCATTAGGCTCTATTTCATTTGATCTACATGAAGTAAGTTCAGTTTTCTTAGATTTTTTCATTTGAAGAGTTATCATGGGTTTTTCTACTCACCCTTCAGTTGTTATTCTGGAACGGGGTAATTATGAGTTATGGGCAAAGGGCATACTTACACATTGTAGGTGGCTTAATATTTTGCCTTTTTTGTATGATCTCATACCTAAACCAACCACTTTAAAGGGAAAATTATCTTGGGATATCATTAGAGATCACATAGTAGGACTTATATTGTCTAGTGTTGATAATGACACTATGTGGGCTATATCAGACATTGATTGTCCCCACCCACTTTGGACACGTCTTTGGGAGATCTATGGAGACCCCAATCTCTCTCCATTCCTAGAGGATCCTACTTTAAATTGTCTCTTACCAATTGCTTGGAGAGAGAATACACCCTTTGATCATGATACTTTAGAGGAGCTTGAGTATTTAGACACCCTTACATGTTCTGATGGATCAAAGGCTTGTCTCACAATTCCTACTCTTCAAATTAAGACTTCATCATAATCTCTTGTTGTTCCTGATTTAGTGTAGCAGGGCATCATACATCTTCCAGACATAGCTACTTTGAACTCTTATGTTGCAGACATATCTTTCTTGTTTGTGGAGTCCTATATTGTAAATTTGGAAGATTATTTTAAGGACATTCATCTCCTCTACCTTGACATTCAAGTTATCACTGTACACCCACCATTATCAGTGCATTCAGAGGTTGCATTTCAGGATTCTCCACATCAGTTTGGATTTG
Source organism: Sequoiadendron giganteum (assembly GCA_007115665.2). Classification (NCBI taxonomy): domain Eukaryota; kingdom Viridiplantae; phylum Streptophyta; class Pinopsida; order Cupressales; family Cupressaceae; genus Sequoiadendron; species Sequoiadendron giganteum. The sequence continues at coordinate 279,781,108 of CM021104.1, read as the reverse complement.
ACATCATTTTTTTTAGTTCAGATAGAGAGATTCTTTAGCATCCTATCATGGCACACATCTTGAGACAGATTGGTTCATCACTCTTCATAGGGTTTTTTTGACATCGTCCTTTGGATCCATTTCTTCCCAAGGGGAGGAATATCATTTTTTGCTTCAGAATCTCCTTTTGGATTCTACATTAGGTATCTACCATTGTGACAGGAGTTTCTTCTTTGTGGGGGGGGGCTTCTAGTCTCTTTCTATCTCTCCTATGGAGACAATTGTATATGTACTTATATGATAGAATTTGTCTATGGGGGGTATCATGTAATCCACCTCCTATCCTTCTTTCATTAGTGCATTGCATTCCTTTCTTTGCATTCTATTTTGGGGAGGATTTTTGTTCCCACTGGGTTTTCTCCTTTACCCTATTTCCTTTAGTTTGCATTGCATTTGTCAATGGATACATGATCAGGCCTAGTTGTCGAGACTCATGTTTAATTTCTTGCTTGTAGCTCTTTTTCTTTCTTGCACATGTTTGTATCTACACTCTTTCTCATCTTAAGGGGGGTGTTAGAGTAAAGGTTTTAACTTAATTATGTTAATTAAGTTACCTTTATTCCTCTCTTAAGATTTCACTTTAGTTTGCATATTGTGACATTTAATAATTATATTAATTATTAAATGTCTACCTATTAGGGTTACTTTTAGGGTTGCACAATCTCCTTTTATAAGGATTGATCATTGTATTTTATTTACTATCTCTCATTAATATATTTTTCAGCTTTCAGAGCACCCTTGCTTTTTTGTCTCGAATGTCTTCTTTTGTGACAGGTTATTTGCATGTAGGGGATCTTCGAGGTCTGTGAAGTTGGATTTATCAACTTCAACAGTTTGCATCTCCTTAATTAATTGGAATTAATTAAGCCTTTAATTAGACCAATCATTCATTCACAAGCCTAATTAATTTTGTTTTTTGAAAGGGAAATTCACACTTAATTAATTCCTACATTGATCTTAACATCTTGGAGATTAAGTGTCCTCGGTTTAGGTCCTAGGACCCATTTTCCCAAGGGTGAATGGGTCCCCCTTAAGTCTTAGGATCCAATTTTTAATATTTTTTTAGCATAATTTTAATGATCTAAATTCAAGTTGCAAAGGTTAGCTTGTGGTGTTTGATTGTCAGGTAATTAAGGAAACACCTATAAATACAACGTCTTTTTATCAATTCAAATCTAAGTGGCATAATTCAAAAAAATTATGAGAAAATATTATTGTCGAGAGCATTGGAGAGCAGATTTATCAGTCATCTACAACAACATTCAAGATCCTATCATGATGTCAAGATTTATGTGTGTCCATGTATGTTTTTGGAGCTAACATTGTGATGTAGGTTTCAAGTTTTAAGTAAGAATTTGAAAGCATCAATATCTATCAAGAAATCAAGCCATTTCATGCAAGATCCAATCCTTGGAGAGATGTTTTAGACTTTAGTCCTCTAAGGGCAGTCATTAAAGGGTTTGATGAGATGTAACAAGCTTTGTTCATTCATCAATTCCTTCATTTTATCATTATTTCATTATCAAGGTTTAATTACTGAATCAAGGTTTTACCAAGGCAAACCCCTATTCACTCAAAAACAAACATTTTTCTCCTCTCTTTGTATGTAAATAATCAAAAGTGAAGGACTGAAATTGGATCAAAAGTGCAATTTTGCAAAGTTGTCAAAGTTGTCGACATTGTCGTCAAGCCATAGAAACTCAAATCCCGAATTTATTTTTAACTTTTCGATAGTGGAACCTGGGGCAAACAACTTCTCATATCCATATTTGAAGGACCCCCAAAGCTAAGTAAAAACCATGTTCAACGAGCCATTCACCCTTGGGCGAATGAGTCCTTGTAGGACACTCAAAACTCACTTTTTTTGGTAAGTTTGTCATGTTTTGTACTTCCCATATCTACTTGAAAACTAGTGTTTCTATTTGTTCTATCATTCAAATTTTTTATTTCAAGTTTTACTTCACATAATCGAGTTCATTAAGAATTTTATTTTCATCTCTCAATAGTGCATTTCAATCATATTTTACCATTTTTGTCATAAGGGAAACAACAAATCTTCCAATAGGGTTGACTCACCTAAAGGTTGAAATTCAATCCTTGGGAGATATCTTTTTCTAATGAAATTAGGAAAGTGTAAGTGTATAAATCACACACCTTTTTCCACATTGATCACCACACACGTTTTTTCTATGTTTCATATATGTAAAAATAATCTTGTATATTTTTAAAGATTAGCAAATTCCAAACATTAAATTTATGCCAATTCACTTACAACTATATATTCAAGTTTATGTGTCAATTCATTTTCATAGGGGTAAAGATTAAGATTTCAAATGCAAATATAAAATAGAGTAGAATAACAAAAATTTGTAGATTCTAAAATAATTATTTGATCAAAACCTAAAATTCTTACATTAAATTTTCAATCAATATTAACTCATTACTCTAAGCATTGAGTATCTTATGTCAACATATCATACACCTCTTTTATTGAGGTATGGTGTATATGTATCTTATGCAACATAACAACACTCTCATTTATTGAGTTGCTTGTAAATATCAAAGAAACCAAAAGATTCTCCAAGACAAACTAGATTAAAACATAAAAAGTTTTACATTGAGTGTCATGATTGAAAGATTTCCATATCATATGTATTAAAATCCCTCAACAAAATTTGAGGGAAAGAAACAAGCTTACAAGAACTTGGGTGGTATGAGCCTCTTAAAAAAATGGTTATTTTTCAAAATTTTGAAAGGATTAAATGAATTTTTTGAATTGCATGCCATATATGTTATGGCTTGGAGAATATCACTAAACAAATGAATAAATTGAAATTCATACACTATGTTCTAAAAGGATGACAATTTTGTTCTCGGTGAATCAATTGGTTATAAAAAAATTAGTATGTGATAAAACAAAGGCCTATGAAAACCAATAATATAAATGGATAAATCAACTAACTATCTCACATACATCTCCTTCTTGCTAAAGAGGCTAAGGTGAGAAAGTTGTGGTTGGAATGGGACTCCCTTAATATTATCAACTGTCTAATGAAGCTGAATCCCCCATCGTGGTCCATATTACATATCATAGAGGATTCCCTTTCTATTCTAAGTTCCTTTGATGATTATAAAATTTCACATGTCTTCCATGAGGCAAATGCTCTAGTTTATGGTTTTGCAAACATGGGTATCATGTCTCATAAATGTTGGCATTCTTATGATGCCATCCCTGTTAATCTCCAAAGCATTATTTATCATGATCAAATGTCTTGTCTTGGTGGCGGTAACCTTGGGAGATAATGGTTTATTATTTTGGCTTTATCTCCTCTATATTTGGTTTAGGAGTATAGAGTTCAAAGCTCGTTCAATTAATAATTACATATCTTATGGAAATGAGCTCATGGAAGTGGTAATTATAGCTGGGTTTACTCGCACTATCAAATTTACATGGATTATGGGGGCCTTTTTTCCTTGTTTTTGGATTGTTCATTTAGTTTTTTCTACTCATCAGAACAAGGAGAAGGTTGCAAAGAGGTTGTCTTTGGTTGTTATGGGTGGAGATTGTTGCAAACATGAGCCTCTCTCCTATGAGGATTTTAGTGGTAATGCGATTGTGTGGGAGTATCTAGAGAAAGGGGGCATTTTCCCTTATTTGCTTAACTTGCATGGGTTTGATTCTAAAGTCACTAAGGTGTTTGTGAAGGGGTGGAATAATCACATGTTGCGCTATCAGGGGGTGGAGGTGAATGTTACCGAGGGTTTAATTGCTGAAATTATGGGATTACCCATGAAGGGTAAGAAATTTTATAGAGATCGTGGGGTTTCTAAGTGCACTCTAGCCAATTTCTTCAAGGGTAAGAAATGGTACAATCTCAAGAGTGTGGGAAGTGGAGGGTATGACCGTTCTTCTATCAAGATGATGTGGAGGGATGTGACGCTAGCAATTATGAAATATTTCACGCTTGATGGTAGGTATTTTGTTATCTATGGGTTGTCAGGATTTTTTATAAATCCAAAAACTAAACACAACACAGAGTTGCTGCTCTGATTTCCAGCTAAACTAGAAATACCCAATTGTGGAATAATAAACTAAAACATAATGGAGACAAACAGAGAACTGGGCATGCAATATTTTCCTTCTTCTATTAACTGAGCTAGAAATGATAAAACATAAAACTTCAAACTTCAAACAAACTAAGCAACTACCTATTACAATTTTCTGGGAGCTATCAACTGCTCAACCAATTCATAAACAATTAGGAGTTATTTAAAGCTCACTATCAAAAACTCGACTAGAACTATCTGTTGTTCTTGGCAAAATACTGAGTGATCAAGAGCTACTTTTGCTCACTGCAAACACTCTGCTAAATGTTCTAAGAACATTCCCTGTTGTTACTACAACTTTTCTTCTTGCTGCAAATCACTTGCTTCTACAAAAACTAACTTATCCAACTGACAAAATAAAACTGCCTTCATTCCTTTTTTCTTTCTCAAAAATTCCCTTTAAATTTTGAAATTACCTACCATCAGTAAATGCCAAATTCAAAATCATCAACCTCATTCAATTCTGAGCAGTCAGGAGCTGCAGGGATGGAGATCCCAAAATTGACAAAGAGAAAACAACTACTGACAGGTAGGTGGAGCAACGATAGGAGGCTCAAGAGAAAACAATAAATTCCAACACTCCCCCTTTGTCCTGAGCCAACAAAAACAACAAGATCAAACCTGATCTAAATCAACAACACCCAATCTGCTCCTTAGGCGCACAAAACTGTCAATGCTCAATGGCTTGGTGAATATGTCTGCTAGCTGTTGCTCAGACCTGCAAAACTCTATTTTAATTTCACCATCTTCAACCAATTTATGAATGAAATGATACATGATTTCAATATGCTTGCTTCTTCCATGGAACAAATGATTTTTCATCAAGGCTATCGATGAAACATTGACACAAAAGATCACTATTCCATCCTCTTGTTCTTCTCTCAAATCTACCAAGATTCTTCTCAACCAAATAGCCTGACATGCTGCTACATTTGCTGCTATATACTCAGCTTTAGTTGTTGATAGGGAAACAATAGGTTATTTCTTAGAATCCCAAGAGATAGCACCCAAACTCAAATGAAATACCTATCCCAAAGTGCTCTTCCTATCATCCAAACTCCTTGCCCAATCACTATCAGTGTAACCAACCAGCCCATACTCTTTTGCTCCTGTATACAACACTCCATATCCTTTGGTACCATTCACATACCTCATAATTCTCTTACCTGCTTGCCAATGGGTGTCTCTCAGAGTCTCCATGAATCTAGCAATTAGACTCACTCCATGCATTATATCCAGCCTAGTTGCAGTCAAATACATCAAGCTTCCAACCAAATTTTTATACATGGTTGGATCCACATTGTTGTTGCAATATTCCTTGCTCAAGTTTAGACCTATGGTTGTTGGTGTTGGGGCAGGCTTGCTTTCAAGCATCCTAAACCTCTCCAAGATCTCATTTGCATATTTTTCTTGAGAGATAAAAATACAGTCATGAATTTGTTTTACTTCTATGCCTAGAAAATAACTCAAGAGACCTAAATCTGTCATTTCAAATTCTTTTTTCATGGCCTCTTTAAAATCAGCAATGAGGAGGACATCATCCCCAGTAAAAACAAGATCATCTACATACAAAACAACAATCAAAATATTACAATTTGCTACTTTGATGTAAAGAGTGGGCTCACCATCGCTTTTGCTAAAGCCATTGCTCATCAAATATGAGTCAATCCTATTGTACCATGCCCATGGAGCTTGCTTCAACCCATAAAGAGCCTTCTTCAACATATACACCTTGTGTTCTTCACCTGGAGCTTCATATCCAAATGGCAGCTCCACATAAACTTCCTCTTTCAACACTTTGTTTAAGAAGGCGGACTTCACGTCCATTTGAAATACCTTCCATTTGTGCTGGGTTGCAATTTCCATGACTATCTGCACAGCTTCCAACCTTGCAACAGGGGCATATGTCTCATCATAATCTCTCCCAAACTGTTGTTTGTACCCCTTGACAACTAATCGTGCCTTGTGCCTCTCTATCCTTCCTTAGGCATTGCACTTGGTCTTGTAGACCCATTTCACTCCAATAACTTGCTTGTTTGGAGGGAAATCATTTAACTCCCATGTGTTTTTCCTTTCTATTGCATCTATCTCCTCATCTATGGCCTCACACCATTTATCCTCTTTCACAGCTTCTTCAAAATAAATTGGATCACTATGAGAAAACAATGCAAAATTCATGTTCTCATCAAATTCTTCATCATACCTTTCATCTTGGTAGATCTCCCTTAGACTCTTGGTCTTTCTTGGCATTAGGGAGGCAAGAGTAGGTTCTAAAATCTCATTGTTGTTGTTCTGTTGAACAGGCTGGGTTTGGAGTGATCGGGAGCGATTAGGAGCTATTTATGCAACCCATTCTCTAGTTGTCTGTGGCTGCTTGCCTTTCTGTCGATTTGGATCAAGAACTATTATGACCAATTGGGAGCAATTTCTAGAAATTTTAGTAGCTCATACAGAGCTTTCAGGAGCAACTTTTGGCTCCACCAAATCATCATTTTGTACTTCTTGTTCCTTTTCTTCAACGTCAGGAATATTCGGGAGCGATTCAGAGTGATCGGGAGCAATTTTTCCAACCCATGTTTGATCTTCTAGAAACTTCACATCTCTGTTGATCACAATTTTTTTGTTGACTGGGCTATACAGCTTGTAGGCTTTTGATTCTAAATAGTAACCCATGAAAATGCACTTCTCTCCCTTGTCATCCAATTTTTGCCTCTTTTCCTTAGGCACGTGTGCATAAGCCACACAACCGAACACTCTTAAGTGCTCAACCATCCATCTACGTTTTGTCTATGCCTCTTGAGGTATCTTGTCATGAACTGCCTTTTTTGGACTTCTATCAATCAAATAAACAGTTGTTGCTACATCCTCTCCCCAATATTCAGTTGGGAGTCCCTTTGCTTTCATCATGCTCCTTGCCATTTCCACGATGGTCCTATTCTTCCTTTCAGCCACTCCATTTTGTTGTGGAGTATAACTGGCTATAAACTCCTTCTTGATGCCATTTTGCCTACAAAAATTCACAAATTGATTGGAGGTATACTCTCCTCCTCTATCTAACCTTAGGACCTTAATGAAGTGTCCACTTTCCTTTTCAGCCTGGGCCTTAAACAATAAAAACTTGTCAAATGCATTAGACTTATGCTGCAAAAAATAAACCCATGTCCTACGGCTGAAATCATCAATAAAGGTCATAAAAAATCTATTGTTACCAATGGATGTGATTTTCATAGGGCCTACAAAATCCATGTGCACCAATTCCAACAGTGTTGTTTCCCTTGTAGAGTTGCCCGATTGAAAGGGTTGCCTATGTTGCTTGCCCAAAATGCAAGCCTCACATCTAACATTAGGCTCTACTATACTTGGCAAACCATCAACCATTCTATTCTTGGACAAAATACTCAGACCAACAAAGCCTAAGTGTCCATACTTGAGATTCCATAGCTCAAAGGGGTCTCCAATGGTGCTTTTGAGGGCTGCATGTTGTACTGTTGTACATTTTCCATCCATGAGAGGTGCAACAATGGATTGAGATGAGAAGCACGTCTCAATCTTCAACGAAAACATCCGGTTTTTTGTCATTGCAACTGCTGCAAACACCTTGGTCCTCTCATTCTTGTCATAGATGATGCATTTTCCCTTCTCCATCAGCACTTTGTATCCATTTTGGATCAGCTGTCCAACACTCATGAGGTTATGCTTTAACCCCGGTGCAAAGAACACAGTTTGAACCTCCTTCTTCTCACCTTGCTTGGTGCGGATCATGATAGATCTTTTGCCTTTCACAAGAACTACTCCATTGTTCCCCATTCTAATTTTAGAATTAACATTTTTATCAATGAAAGAAAATAAACTTTCATTACCACTCATGTGGTTGCTGCAACCGTTGTCCAAATACCAGACTTCGGGGCTGCCTTCTTCACCAACATTGCACATGATGAAGGTTGTGGACTGATTTCCTTGAGCTACATTTGAATCAGGCCACATTAGCATTTTGTTTTTGATGATTACCATACTTTTTCCAACACTCGCTCACATAATGTCCAAACTTGTGATAGTAATAACACTCCATGTTGCTCTTGTCACTTCTCCCATTCGAACTGTTGTTCTTCATGCCTCTTCGGGAGTTGTTTTGAGAGCTGCTCATTCCTTCTTGGTTGCTTGCTCGTCTCGAGCTTTCTCCTCCTTTATTTCCTTGACTGGATCCGCCTCTACCTCTTTTGGAGCCATTTCTACTTCTCCCCCTGCCTCTTGCATTTGACTGAGATTTGAAAGCTTGCTCTTGGGAAGAAGTAGCAGACCTTTTTAGGCGCTACTCATGGGTATGGAGAGAACCCATTAATTCATCCATTGTCAAAGTAGAAAGGTCCTTCGCCGCTTCAATAGCAATGACAAGTGGATCATACCTCGTGGGTAGACATCTAAGAAGTTTTTCAACAATCTTCTGCTCCTCTATCACATCTCCATTTGCTCTCAGCTAGTTTAACAAACCCGAGAACTTTGTTTGAAAGTCTGCAACAGACTCACTTTATTTCATTTCAATAACTTCGAACTCTCTTCGAAGTAACTGGAGCTTCACACCTCTGACTTTATCAATCCCTTTGTATCTGGTTTGAAGGATTTCCCAAGCTTCTTTTGCATACTCAGCTACTGCTATTCTGTGAAAAATGGCCTCTGTCAAGGCTGCTTCGATCAAACTCAAATCTTTTGCATCCTTCTTTCTCTACTCCTTCAATTGGGTCTTCTGGTTATTTGTGAGAGTTGCAAATACAGTTGGGTCAGTGATATCCATGAACCCATTTATGAGAAAATCCCACAAATCATTTTCCACCATTATGGTCTTCATCTTCTTGGCCCAAACATCATAGTTTTGTCCATTAAAAGACGGTGGCTGCTACCAACTCTTTACTTCATCTCCAGCCATGTCTCTTATTACAAAAACTCAACAGCCAGAAAAAACTAATGCCCAAACTCACAAGGAAATGGGGCCTATGGCTCTGATACCATGTCAAGATTTTTTATAAATCCAAAAACTAAACACAACACAAAGTTGTTGCTCTGATTTCCAGCTAAACTGGAAATACCCAATTGTGGAATAATAAACTAAAACATAATGGAGACAAACAAAAAACTAGGCATGCCATATTTTCCTTCTTCTATTAATTGAGCTGGAAATGATAAAACATAAAACTTCAAACTTCAAACAAACTAAGCAACTACCTATTTGAAAATTTTCTAGGAGCTATCAATTGCTCAACCAGTTCATAAACAATCAGGAGTTGTTTAAAGCTCACTGTCAAAAACTCGACTGGAACTATCTGTTGTTCCTGGCAAAATACTGAGCGATCAGGAGCTACTTTTTCTCACTGCAAACACTCTACTAAATGTTCTAAGAACATTGCCTGTTGCTGCTGCAACTTTTCTTCTTGCTGCAAATCACTTGCTTCTGCAAAAACTAACTTCTCCAACTGACAGAATAAAACTGCCTGCATTCCTTTTATCTTTCTCAAACATTTCCTCTAAATTTTGAAATTACCTACCATCAGTAAATTCCAAATTCAAAATCATCAACCTCATTCAATTCTGAGCAGTCAAGAGCTGCAGGGATGGAGATCCCAAAACTGGCAAAGAGAAAATAACTCCTGGCAGGTAGGTGGAGCAATGACAGGAGGCTCAAGGGCAAACAATAAATTTCAACATGGGTACGATTTTATGTTGTTGAATCACTTTAGGCACAATAGTTTGGTGTTGTTTCCCTACTATTTTCTCCTCTCCATGGAAACTAGCATAGAAGATCATAGAAAAAATACTAGTAAATCTATTCTCCATGAGGAACTCATGCTCCTTATCATTAACTATATGAAAATGAAGTTTATTCCTGAAATCCCTAAGATTTCCAATGGACGGAAAGGTAAGGGGCCTGCGCCAGGTTATGACATGGGGGACTTGACAAAGGGGTGGGATGGGGATTATGAGGAGGATGGCTCTAAATATTTGGAGTCATTGGATAAAGATGGTAAGACCATGCAGGGCCTTGATCCAGAGGTTTCTAACTCTTTATCGAAAGACTATGAGACTGATACTGAAATGAAGGAAGTTGTGTCATCTGGTGCAAAGAAGGGTTCTAAGGGGAAGAAAGGTTGTCAAAGGGATGAGAAGCGGGAATGTGGGAAAGTAAAAAACTTGGTTGAGGAAGGGGTGAAAGGTTTTTGTGTGTCTCTTGTTCATACTGTAAAGAGGAAACAAGGGAGCAATAAGGTTGATAAGTGGAATTGTGTGGAAGAAAAAGGTCTTGAGGGTGATGGTTTTAAGAGTACTACGGATGTTTTCCCAATGCAAATTGGTTTGGTGACTCCTGGTAGTGAGGGTTTCAAGCAGGTCGAGGATAAGAAAGGGCTATTGGAGCTGTTGGTGAACTCGATGGTGAACTCTAGTAAGTAGTGGGTAGAGGTAGAAGTTGTTGATTTGGAGGATTCTCCTACTGAGGATGTTTTGAAGGGCCATGGTTTGGATTCAAAGTGTCATCCTAAGAATGTTGCTACTCCTTTTGTTGAGCTTTTGAATTGGGATGAAATTGACCTGGATGTTTTTTGTAGAATGGTGGAGGATGGGATGAAAAATATCCTTTCGTTGTTTAAATGGATTTTCTCGAAGGTTAAGGATCTCAATGCTAAGCTGAATGAATGGTAGAATGTTTGTGTGGTGCTGGTTAATTGTAACAAAAAGGAATGGATGATGAAAGGTAAGTTTAAAATAATGAATGTTGTTCTTGACAAGGTGGTGGTGGATGCTGAGAAAATGGGTAGGGACCATGAGGAGAGGTCGGTGTCCTTGGAGGATAATGTCTGTAGGGATTATGAGGAGTGACTTGTGTCATTGCAAGAAAAATTCAATAATATTTGTAATGATTTGCAGTCTGTGGTGCAAATTAGTAACCAGTCTCTCATTTCAAGCACACAGGTACTTACTATGTCGAATGAAAAATCCCTTAGGTGGATTGGTAAACAACCAGATCTCAACGAGAATGAGGAGTCAATTTCTAATGTTAATCATAAGAAACATATGGAGAAGAGTAGTGATGATGGCCCGTGTGTGCAAACTAGAAGCAAGACCAAAAAGAGGGCTACTATTTCTTTCTAGGAGCTTGAAGACATGGTGGAGATGCATGATAATGTTATCTCTAGTAATCTAGAGGTAGCCAAGGTTTTAGATAATCTACTTTGGTTTTTGTTTGTTTGGATTTTGTGTTGATGTTTTTCTATAGGTTTAGTTGTTGGTATGTCTAAGCTTATCCTATAACAACTATTTTGTTTTTTGGGGGCTAGTTGGTGTTAGTTGTTTAATCTTTTGCAGCCTTCTCTCATTGTAAAGGGTTTCAAGATCCCTTCAAAACTTGCTTTTCCTTATCAAAAACTATCTCACATACATTTATATGAAATATATACTTATAAATATGTTGATTGATTTGTCAAGAATTAGTGCTTTGACCATAAAAATAGTTCAAAATTTTAATGCTCCAATCATCTCATAGGTAAAACATGTTGTGGAATTCATTCATGGCAAAAAATAGGCCACACATCATTTATTTTACTCTTATTATAAGTTTTTGTAAATTGTTTGCTATCTAGTTGATAGATGAGTCATGGATGTGATTCAAAGGTAGGCCATAAATTATAAAGTAACATTATACCTCACTTAAATTAAATAAATATATTTTTATTAATTGTAAGCACAATTGAAAATTAATATAATTTTTAATTAATTGAAGTATAGTTCTAATTTAATAAAAAATCAATATTGTAATTGTAATTTAATTAAAAATATTATTAGTTAAAAAGATATAGAAAAAATATGCTAACCAAGTAAGTGGATGGTCACTTTACTTTTTAAGATTTTCTTATTGAATTATCAGTTATGGACTTGAGAATGGCTTCATCTCTGCACTCATTTCTGTCGGTGGCAGCTAGGGCTTCCTTTGGGACGGTGGGAAGGAGGTCTTTTGTGTTTGCAAGTTCTATAAGTTTGTGGTGATGTCCCTTCTCAAAGGTTGTGCGAGGTGGACATTCATTTTCAAGGCATGCTCAGGGTTTTGAGGCAATGGATCAATATGGGCTTTCAAGGATTTTGCTACAACATTTTGCAACGGAGCCTCTAGGATGCATTTCAATGGCGGACAAAGCTGGTAAGATGGACAGAAGGATCGCAAAGAGGAAGGAGAATGGAGGGAATAAGGAGGTTTCGGGTGCTGGCACAAAAATTTCAAATCTGGGGAAGGATCTTTTTACCTTGCATAGCTCTGGGGAAGCCTCAACTATTGATTTTGAGGAAAGCATTGTGAATGAAGTGGTGGAAAATGTAAAGTATTTTGAGGAGCAAGGGTTGATTGGAAGATTTAGGGGTTTCTAGTCGGGTCTTGCAGAGTTACACCATTGGATTTTGGAGACATGGCGTCCAATATTAGAGGGAGATGTGCAAATCTACCCAAGTGCGGAAGGGTTTTTTGTGGTAGTTTTTTATAGTGAGAAGGATAGGAAGGTGATGTTGTGTGATTATCAATGGATTTGGGAGGACATATATCTACTAATGCTAAAACCTTGACATCAAGATTTCAACCCTAATATTGAATCATTTGGGATGGTTTCATTATGGGTAAGGCTCTCGAATCTCCCATTACATTTATGGTTTGAATCTTGCTTTGAATCCATTGGAAACATGTTGGGGAAATTTTTGGATGTTGATGAGGGCTCCCTTAATTTTTTGCACACTACTTATGCATGCATTTTAGTTGATTATGAAGGGGTACCATTTTATTGTCAGAGTTGCTTTAACATGGGTCATTTAGCTGAACAATGCTCTCAATGTAAGAGGGTCAATCAAGCAACTTGGTGGAAGGAGGTTTCCCCCTATCACTATTCTATGGAAAAAGAAGAGTTGGTTGGTAATGCATCGGAGAAGGATCAAAATATTACAACATCTAATGAACCCCCGCAAAAGAACAAGGTTGAGACGATGGTGGATTCTTCTGACGGAAGGAGCAAGGTAGCTCTACAAATGGTGGGTTGGGTGAAAGGGCAACGTGCTTAATCATGGCTTCATCTGAAGATAAGAGCCTTTCAGAGTAGGAAATGGGAGCACCAACATGGGAAGGTGATCTGGAGGAGATTTGGCATAAGGTTCAAAGGAAAAAGAAGAAGAAGAAGGATGCAAATTTTAATATGATCCTTCGTTCCCACGACAGAAGGAAAATCAGTAAATAGCTTACTGGTGTCAGGTTATTTTTTGGGGGGTTTATGTTGAGTAGTTATGTTGTCTAGTATGTGAAAGCTTGAGGGGTTGTAGGGATTGCTAAAGTTTTGTAATTTTAGCTACAATCGCTTATTGGTTGCATTTGATAGTTGTATTACTCTTCAGTTTATTAAATAAAATCTTGCAGGCTAGTCTTGCCTTTACTGATAAAAAAAAGATTTTCTTTATACAAAATTAACCAAAAATTGGAAAAAGTAAAATAAAAAAATACATACATTTATTTTGTTGGGCTAATTTTAGAGAATAGTTCTTTTAATTCCTTAAGTAACTATGTGTTAGAAAAAGCTAAAGGCTAAGGGAAACACGCTTTAAACATCATAACATGACTAAGAATTATTAAGATTAGTTAGGAAATCAATCTAGTTAGACTTAGTTATATTAAAATTTTATTTCTCATTTGTAATTAAGTGTAATTGTAATACTAAATGTAATTCTAATTCTAATAAATTTATTAAATTTTATTAAATATATTTTCATTAATTATATAATTATAATTATAATTTATATAATTAAAATTGTAATAATAAGCATAATGTAAACTTGATTTTTAATTATAATTATTTTTTAAAATTACAAATAAAATTAATTAATTTTAATTTTAATCTTTATTTAAATTTAATTTTCATGTTAATTAGTATTTTTTAAAACTTAACAAAAATAAGAAATAAAACCTAGATTCTAATATTGCTAATTATATTTGTAAGTGTGGAATAAGTAAATAATAACAAAACACTTCTTAATAAGACATTATATCAAGATTTTTAACAATATTAATCTAATTAATACAATAAAACTCTTGAAAGCATCATATTGTTCTCTATCTCCAAAGATTTATTAAATCATTGTGGCTCTCAAATTGTGTAAGCACTGTGACTGTTAAAATGCCAATCTAGAGAATGAGATGCTACTTAAAATGCAAGAAATTAATCCTATATGATGATTGAGTGATATTGATGCTATAACTGAGAATGACATGAAATTGATAAGTGAAACTATTGTAAACTAAGATGCAGCAAAATGAAAAGCCATGATTATGATTTCTATTCTAGAATGATTTACTAATTGCTATTTGCTCAGTTATTCTAATGCTATTTTTGCAGAGTAAGATTGCACAAAGTTGGGGGGAATTCTGATCCTTTTCCTGTAGAGAAGGGTCTATTTATAGATTCCCAACAATAGATTTGTGAAGGGGCAACAAAGTAGAGGTCTGGATTCAATTGTGAAAATTCAAGGGTGAAGGATGGAGGATTTGGAGCTGATTATGGAGATTGTTCCTCCCCACAAAACATTCAGCCAGAGGATAGGAAAAATCCATGGAAGAAGATTGAGGAGTTGCCTATCTCCAAATTTTCTCGTGAAAGTTGAGATGAATTAATTAGACATATCATATCTAATTTGGTGGGTAGATATGATTAGCTGTAGAATCGAATATTTAGATTTAATTGAATATTTGGATTTATTCAATTTAGGAAAGAGGATATTTAATTTAATAAAAAAAATTTTAGAAGTCTATGTTTATTAAATAAATAAGAAGAAATATGATAGTTGATAGAAGAATTTAATAATGGTAATTAAATAAAAACAAAGTATTAGATTTGTTTATTTAATTAAGAATAAATAATATAATAAAGATATAAGAATAAAAGGTGAACTATGTAAATAAATATTTGTATTTATTTAATAGTAGAAGAATAAAAAGGTTAATTAATCAAATAAATTGTATTTAATTAATTAGATTGTCCAGACCATTTTTAGGTGTATACATTTTGCCCCTCTTTGAAGTGATGTGTTTAGGCATTGCTTCAAAGAAATTTTTGCTACTGTTGCTAATATTGACGAAAAATTCTCAAATATGCCCCAGATATTTATTTTGCTGTGATAATGGATGTATGCCCCCTCAGGAGATAAATTAATGATTTTTTGGATTTTTTGGATTTTCTAGAAATTTTCTAATTTTTATGATTTTCTAATGTTTTGATAAAGATTTGATGAAAAAAAATTTCTCCTGACAAAAAGTGATGAAAATGCCCTTGTGAAGAAGTTGAATTAATCCACCAATAAATAAACCCCATTAAAATCCCTTTTAATCACTCTATAAAAAGCTAAAAAGGAGTAATTTAGAATTCATTTGTGCATTTGAGTTTTTTGAAAATTTGTGAGAGAGATTTTGAGCAATTTGGAGCAAGATGCCTACTCCTTACCACACTTGTTGTTTCGAGCGTGTGCATCGACACGACTGCTCGGCTACATATAGACCTCCGGTATGTACCCGTGTACCTCCTTAGTTTTCATGCATTTTGAAATTCATGCATATTTTTTGGCTTTTAATTTTTTGAATTTTTTTAGCGCATTAGAGGCCTGAAGTGGTTCATAGGCTAGATGTTGTAGCACATAAAATGTTTTAGTGCACTGGCTTGTTGTTTTAGCACGTCCATAGGTTAGATTAGCACATAGAATTTTGTGGCACCTGGATGAGTTTTTGTAGCGCGTTTGTAGGATAAAGTAGCGCATAGGTTGTTTTAGTGCCTAGGGCAAATTCTGTAGCGTGTAGGTTAGACAAAATGGCGCATAGGATGATTTAGCGATTTGACCGCTTGAAATGGCACATTGACCAAATGAAACAGTGCATTGACTATTTTAGCGCTTTCACCGTCTGTTTTAGCATTTTGAGTAGTTTAAATAACGCATTGAATCTTTTGGTGCATCAAAACACTGTTTTAGCGCATCAATGTCAGAATGATGAATTTTGACAATTTTGTCCTTGATGTTGTCAATTTTGATCGTGTCAACCATTGGTTTGATTGATTGATGAGCTCAGTAGAGTAGATGATGTTGAACCTCATGATTGGCGAGGTTTGATGATTGATTTGATGATAATTAACCTCATGCTAGGTGAGGAATAATTATATATTGATTGTGTACCTCATGATAGGTGAGATACAATTTTTAAGATGATGATTGACCTCATGATAGGCAAGGTTGATTGATGATTGCTCACAAGATTTACTCAAAGTCTCACCAAAGCTATTTAGATTTGATAGGCTGATTTTGTTTGATAAATTGACAAATGATTCCTGATTTTCAAAATTTCATGATGATAGGAGGAATTGATGAACCTCAAGGTTCGAGAGTGATTTCCTAGGACGCTTGATTTGATACCACAGCTAGTGCAGCCTAAGACTGTTGTGGTTACACATTGTGGTTTGGCGTCTCTCCTATATATGCCCCAGATTAGGATTAATCGGGGTCTCTTGATAGCTTTAGTAGAGAGGTGGCATAGTGAGCATAATATTTTCCACCTTCCTACTGGCGAGATGACCATCACTCCTGAGGATGTATGGTGGATTCTGAGGTTTCCTGTTGTTGGTGATCTAGTGCTTTATGATTCTACTGAGTAGGGTGGGACTAAAGCTCTCTGTAGAGTTTTTCAGGATGATCATATTTGTGGATATGAGATTCCATGGCACGAGATGGTGGATGCCTATGCTACTTTGCCTTCAGTACTTGTTGGTTTCATTGGAGGGTTCCTTTGTCCTGATTGCAGGTCAAAGGGACTTTCTGTTGGTTGGGAATGTGCTTTAGAGATTATGATTGTGCATGGTACCACCTATGCATGGGGCATGTGTATGCTTGTCCATCTTTATCATGATTTACATTCAGTTGTTTACCTCTGAGGTCACAATTTTTCAGCAGGTGTTACATTATTACAGGTGTGGGCATGGGAACACATAGCTATTACACGTCCAATGATGGTGAGACAGAGGCCAACCATGAGGCCATATGTACATATTTACGCAGGCCGCCTTACTCAGCCTAGACTGGGTAAGCTAGAGCATTGGAGGAGAGTATTAGATGATGTTGAGGCGGTCACTTGGCATCCTTATCTAGACTATGAGCACTGGGACGATGATGATATTTATATGTCGTATCTCTCTCAGTCATTTCTTCTCATTGGTCAGACTCATTGGGTATTGGAGACATTTCTATTTAGGAGGGTACTTAGGCAGTTTGGTATCGTTCAGGGCATGCCCTAGGGTGTTGCACACTACAGTCGTCGCCAGATAGATTCTGCAGATTGGGGACCTTGTCTCTCATATGATGTTGCAGTTCAGGAGTATCAAGCTTTACAACCTTTAGAGTGGGACATTCATCCGGATATTACAAAGGCACTTGTTACAACAGACTATGTAGAGTATCTGGTCCTTCACCCCTTTCCATAGATTTCTATTCTGGATGAGCCAGTGCACTTACTTTTGGAGGAGGAAGATAGTGATGAGGAGGAGAGAGATGGTGACGGTGGTGATGATGATGGAGGTGGTGATGATGGAGGAGGTGGTGATGGTGGTGATAGTGAGGAGAGGGATGACAGTGGAGGAGATGATGACAGTGGTGGAGATGATGGTGATGAGTCTGGTGGCGATGTTGATGTGCGAGAGCTGATGGAGCCTTGTAAGAGGCGATCACTAGTAGCACCTTCAGAGCAACGTGTGTGTATAGGGGTACCATCTCAATATCAATAGACACATATTGTGAGCTTATAGGTGCAGGTACAAACTATACAGGGGTAGTTGGTACAGGCTCAGGGTTTACTGGAACAGACACAAACACAGATGCAGACACAGGCCCAGGTTCACGCACAGGCTCTCTCGCAAGTACAAGGATAGTTGGTAGTTGCAGAGGCACAAATTGCCAATTTGATAGCAGAGTGAGATGTAACTCGATAGGTTGTCGAGCAAACATAGACTATCGCTGAGAGACTACAAAGACTAGCCGATGGGACCATCGTGGGTGATTATATGTGGGAGATACTTTGTGTGGGCAGAGAGGCAAAGTTTTATAGAGGTCATTACCATGATGTTGTCCCCTCTGAGCGAAGAGTTAGTTATGTAGAGTCTTGATCAGGAAGGACCCATACCAAAACTGTTAGTGATGGTGTGACTCAGCCTCCACAGAGAGATCCTAGAGATCCCGGTACGTCTGGTGCGAGACGTACTGGTCCAGAGATTCCTGCACCATTTGGAGGTAGCAGGTCATAGTTTTATGATGTGATCCTCTGATATATGAGACATGATGTATACTCTGGTTTTATGATTCATAGCCATTTTTGATGTTGTATCTCCTTATATTTCAGACATCATTGTATACTTGACATTATGATTTTTGAGATCTATATGATATATGGCGGATTGGTTGATTTATATGCATTCTATATGGTTTTATGATGGATGCATTTAATTTCCTTGTTCTATATGGTATGTGATGATCGACATGATACCATTATGGATGCATTTAATGATCATGTGATATGCTATAATGATTTGATGTTCTATGTATGATGTTACAATGTGATTATATGAATAATGATGATGTATGAATGCATGATGTATGAGTTATTTACATATATTGATAGATGTATGATGATGTGTATATCTAAATTATGTGAAAATGTAACCATATGTATGTTTATGAATGTGATGTTTTAATGATAGATGAATAATATGATGAATGGATAAATGAATGATGGTAATAATAATGGTCTCTAATGTATCCTTTACGGTATGATAAATGGATGAATGAAATGCAACTACATAGAGATTTGTTTTTGATAGTTTTTCTCATGCAATTTTATGATGTGATGATTTGAATAATATGATATGATGCAAAATATATGATGGAATGTATGACTGATGAAATGTTATAATAATGTTTTCTGATGAATGCAATGGAAATGATTATGCAACTATGTGATAATGATGATGTTTTTGTTAATGTCAAGTATACTCAATCTGTTAATAAGGAAAGTTAACATCATTTATGAATTGGTTATCCATCTTTGGAACAAAATACTCTGCAATGCAAAACTATCATGGATGCAACCTAATGTGATCATGCAAAAGTACATGCAAAAATTGTTACCTTAACAGTCTTTTTATCATGCTTTTTATCATCACTGAGCCTTTAAAATGTTGAAAGTGAGTACAAGCACCGATGGTATGAGTTTAACCATGATGACCTGAGTACTACCTTCATGATTTTTGATATTGCAAGTGAACACAAGCATCTAGGTATAATTAAACTGAGATGACCTGAACATTTCTTGCATAAAAAAACAAGAATTGAATCATTATACTATGTAAATACAAAATGTCATCAATGATACTTTGAAGAGCGCATCTCACAACAATTTACACAATAAATAATCCATTCACAGACATCAAACAAATAAAATACCATTCTCCTTCCTAACTTCTCTATTTCAATACATCATCGAGTTGCTCCAAAGAAATGATAACAATAATCAAAGTACAACATGTTGAACATTCAAGCATATAGCGATAAAATCATAATTCGAAAGAATATCATCCCCTTAAAGTTTGTCTTGATTTGATTTTGATTTCTGTTGTTTTGATCTAGATGATTGATTTCTTGAAATATTTTGATGTTTGATGTATGTTCAACATTGTGTTCTACTGTGATCATTATGTTTGTCATGTTTGTCATACTGTTGTTTGTCTATTTGTTTCAGCTCATTTTTATTGCCCCCAATGAGTTCAGGATTTTGCCCCCAAGCTAGGGTGAGACCTGACCATGTTTCCTATGATATGATATTAAATGGAAATGATTGTGAAAGTGAATGACCATGACATGCCTCTAATAGATGGGACTGCTGATTTAAATCACAAGTAGTGCATGTTTGCCAGGTTTTCACCACATGTTTTTATTGCACTTTTTCAGACTTTATGATTTATTTATTTTGTATTTTTATATTTTTTTGTTACCAAGTCGCTTGTTTGCTAGGTTTTAATCAAGGAAACTATTTCCTAGGACTTGAACCATGCACTAGGTGATTCAGGTGTAGAATTTTCTGAGATGGATACTGTTGATAGGTTCATCGAACAAATCCCCTTCAGGTGTTGATAGTCGATAGGCTCCTGATCCATAGACTGATATGACAACAAAAGGACCTAGCCAGTTAGGTTCAAACTTCCCTTTCTTTTCTCTGTCTTGTTGATTTCTAGGGTTTTCCTTTAGGACCAAATGACCAACCTGAAAGACTCTAGGATTTACCTTGTGATTGTAGCTTCTGGACATTCTTTGTTGGTATGCCTTTAAATGATTGAAAACTTGTTGTCATCGTTCATCCAACAATTCTAGTTCTTGAAGTCTAGAAACTCTATAATCCTCATATGAAATTATACTCTCCAGTGACACACAGAGTGATGGAATTTCAACCTCAATGGGTAGGATGGCCTCTGATCCATATACCAAGGCATATGGTGTAGCTCATGTAGGTGTTCTGATGCTGGTTTGGTATGCCCACAAAGCTAGATTTAGTTGGCTATGCCAATCACATCCAACATCATTGACCATTTTCTTTAGAATTTTTAGAATTGTTTTGTTGGAGGCCGCTGCTTGGCCATTTTCCTAAGGATAGCACAGTGTTGAAAAATGATGTTGGATGTGAAACCTTTCACATAGTTCTTGGACATCTTGATTTTTTGAAAGGTCTACCATTGTCTGTGACAATGGAATGAGGTATGCCATACCGATAGATGAGGTAATTCAGTATGAACAAAGAAATCTGCTTTCCAGTGATTGTTGTTAAATGAACCACCTCTATCCATTTTGTAAAGTATTTTGTTGTTGTGATTATGAACTTGTGTCCATTAGATGAAGACAAATTAATCTTTCCTACCAAGTCCAGTCCCCACTGACAAAAGGGCCATGTTGAAGTAAATGGTTGCAATTCCTATGCTGGGGCATGGATTAAGTTACCATGTATTTGAAACTTCTGGCAGTTCTTAACAAACTGATAAGACTCCTTTTCCATGTTCGGCTAGTAATACCCTAAACAAAGGAGTTTCTTGGATAGAGTTAGTCCACTTGAATGATTTCCACAAATACCTTCATGGACCTCATGTAAGGCTATCTTAGATTTGTTATGTTCTAGACACTGGAGAAGAGTACCATCTAGACCTCGATGGTAAAGTATGTCGGCTATTAAATTATGTCGTGCGGTTTGGCGTATGAAGTTGCATTTTTGGTTTCTGGAAAGATCAAGAGGAAGGATATTGTCTTTTAGGTAAGCATAGGTCTTCCCATAAATTGAGGATTCAATATCATCTAAGAGGTATATGGTTTGTGATTCCAGATTATCATAGGCAGGATTAGACACTTGTTCTACCATAAACTCATAACAACCACATTTTTTTGGTAACTACAAGAGAGAAGCAATTGTCGCCATAACATCTACAAACTTTGTTTTATGCCCTTGGAATTTGTTCAAACTTGATATTTATACTTTTTGAGATCATCAATCAACTTCTTATATGGCCTCAACTTTTCAACTTTCATATGATATTCATCATTTACTTGATAAATGACTAGTTGTGAATCTCCATATACTTGTATCTGTGTGATTTTCCATTCAATTGCTACCTTGATGTCGATGATTAGTGCCTAATACTCAACTACATTATTTGTACATGGAAACATGACTCTAAAGGATCTTGGGATGGTGTGTCCTTGAGGTGTAACAAACAATATTCTCACGCCAGACCCCCGTTGTGTGTATGACCCATCAAAATATAGCCTCCATTGTTGTGTTGTCACAGTAAGAATGTCTGCATCCGAAAACTCAATTTTCATAGGATGATCATCAGTTAATGGAGCTTCGGCTAACTGATCGACAATCACTTGAACTTTGATGGCTCTCCTATCCACATACTGGATATCAAATTCACTTAACATCATGACCCACTTGGCTAGTCTCCCTATTAAAGCAACCTTGTTGAGTAGATATTTCAATGGATTAATCTTTGCTATGAGCCTAACTGTGTGAGTCAACATGTAATGCCACAACTGTTGGGTAGCAAATACCACCACCAAACAAGCCTTTTCAATGAAGGTGTAATTTATTTCATAGCCATTCAAAGTCCTGCTGATATAGTAAATAGCTTGTTCTCTTCCCTCAGGATCTTCATGTGCCATCAGTGCTTCTAAAGAAATTTTTGTTGTTGCAATGTATAGTAGCAATGGTCTCTCTTCTGTAGGTGGCATGAGTATGGGTGGTGACATCAGATATTATTATCTTTTATTGAAATTTGTTTCACACCCTTGATCTCATTTGAACAAGACATTTTTACGTAGCAGGTGATTAAATGGATGACTTTTGTCAGCTAACTAGGAGATAAACCTCTTGATTGATTGTAGCTTGCCTTGTAGTGACCTTAGTTGGATGATATTATTTGGAGGCCGCATTTCCATTATAGCCTTGACCTTGGTGGGATCCACTTCGCTACCCTTCTCTGAAACTATGTATCCTAGGAGTTTTGCTAATGTAACACCAAAGACACATTTCTTAGGATTTAATCGGACATTGAACTTCTCCAGCCTTGTAAAGATCTTGCCCGAGATTTCTAGATGTCCTTCTCTGGAATGAATTTGCCAAGATATCATCCATGTAATCCTCCATAAATGTATGCATTATATCATGGAAGATGGTGGTCATTTCCCGTTAATATGTGGCCCCTACATTCTTCAACCCAAAGGGCATGACGATCCAGCAAAAAGTTCCCCATGGACATGTGAATGTCATTTTCTCCTGATCATCTAGTGCTATCTTGATTTGCTTGTAGCCTGAGAAACCATCCATTATTGATAACATGGCATGTCCACCTATTAAGTCCACAATGATGTCAATGTTTGGTAAGGTAAAATCATCCTTTGGACATGCCTTGTTGAGATCCCTGAAGTCTATACATATTCTGATACTATTGTCTAGTTTAGACATAGGTACAATAGTAGATATCTGCTCATCATAATCGATTGACTTGATGAATCCTACATCTAACAACTTTTTCAGCTTAGCCTTGACCATCAAGGCGATATGCAGATGCATCTTCCTTAGTTTTTGTTTCACAGGTTTTATTCCAGATGGTAGAGATAAATGATGCATTAAAAGATCTAATGCTTCTGTCTTCAAAGAATTTGGTGAATTCGGGCTTTTCTTGTTCAGTCATAGATGCTGCTAGATGTAAAGTTTTTGCCTTTTTTGTTGTGCCAATATTAATAGACTGTGTAGGTTCCACCAGTACTGATGACCTTTCATGATAGTGCTATGGAGGGGTGTCAAATCCCCCATCTTTCAGTGCCTCAGAGAGGTTTTCACCGTCATATGCATTCTTTATTTTTACTTTTTCAAGATCTAATGCTGCCATTGAATGGTTTTCACCAGTAGATCTATTATTATGATATTGCTATTATTATTGAGTTGGAGCAGTACTGGGATGGGTGACCTCTAGGGACAGACCAATGCTTCACCTCTATGAGCATCACCTAGATGCAATGAGTGCTAAGTGGACCATTCATTATCATGAGAGATGGGTTCTTGTGAACCACTACTCATGAAACATGGGTCAATGAGTTTGACTCGAAAACTACATGGTTGAATCCTAATAGCAATATCATAATTTGACACACTGTGGAAGAAACCTCCTACTTATCAATTGATGAGCTAAAGGGGATCTATAATGAATGGTTCATAAGGCATAACACTTGCTAAAGGTTTTGCAAATGGGGTAACAAGCTAAGTGGGCATAACCTTGGGGGAAACTTTGTGATTAAGCGCACTTGAGATGGAGCAGTACTGGGATGAGTGACCTCCCGAGATGGACCAATGCTTCACCTCTGAGAGCATCACCTAGATGCAATGAGTGCTAAGTGGACCATTCATTATCATGAGAGATGGGTTCTTGTGAACCACTACTCATGAAACATGGGTTAGTGAGTTTGAATCAAAAACTACATGGTTGAATCCTGATAACAATATCATAATTTGACACACTATGGAAGAAACCTCCAACTTATCAGATCTATTATTCATGTTTTCTATTTTTCAACTGGAAGATTTGACACCCTCCTGACTGAACGTGTCGTTATGAGATTTATGATTATAACTTATGTCAAGTTCGTCACAACAAAGGAAATTTATGATAGCATCATCATTCACAAAAATGGGTACATCAATAGGTTCATTTGGTTCCCAGTCGATAAGTTTAGTATGCATTAGGGATAAAAAGTCATCAGATTGGCTAAGGTCAATGACAGTGAGGGTTCCAATAGTAACGTTGTCAAAGTTGTTAGTGGTAATGTCAAGGTCTATGATATTACTCTCCTCCAAGTCATCTAGTTCATTGAATGTCTATCCATCCTGACTTGAGTCATCGATATTTTGTGATTCAAATACAAGTGGTCTAGTCCCCGAGCTTTGTCCCTCTTCACGTGTGGGTGCATACTCTTTAATGACATCAATTTGTACGTCTATGTATGATACATCAAATAAAATATCCCACTCATACTCATTGGAATCTGTTTCAGAACTATCTCTCATTTGAAGGATTCTTTCAACTACTTTTTGAGTCATTTCTTGTTTTGTTTCCTCTGTATAACCCAATCCTATTTTGTCCTTTGGCTGAAGTGTGAGAGGTTTAATGGGTTCTATGATGCCTTCCTTTCTTTTTCCAATAGGTCCTTGTCCTTCATACCCCATTTTCTATAAGATAGCCTTTCCTTTTCCATACTGATCTACCTTTATGCTGATATTTGTTGATGTTGATGCTTCTTTGTCTTTGTATAGCCAATTGAGGATGGCATTGTCTTCAGATTCATGTTCTAGAGTACCAACTTTTACAAATATTTCATCTAGAACTGTGGTAGGTTGTGATGGTTGTCGTGTTATTGTTGATGGTTTTCCATATGACCTTGGAGATGGTAGCAACTATGAAAGACACAGTGACTGCCCAATGGAATATTCTCCCACGCCTTTGTCAGTTAATTGGATCTTTTCTTGAAATTGTTGTGATAGAGAATTCAGGTGACCCTTATTGTCTGATAAAGTAGAATCAACAACACTCGTATCCTTTGATTGGCTCTTTTTCTCAACCCATTTAGATACAACATTTAATTTCTTTTCATTGTTAGATGAACCAGAGGTTCCTGCTTCTCTATTATGAGGTATAAAAGTGTCTTGACTTGTTTTAAGCATGTTACAATATTGGGGATTATTGTAGTCAGCTGATATAGTTACTTCTTGTCCATTGACTAGAAATTTTAAACACTAATGATAAGTTGAAGGCACTGCTTGCATTTCATGAATCCATGGATGTCCCAAGAGTATATTATATGTTAGCTCATTTTCTAGCCCTTGGCAAGCTATATTCTTCATCATTGGTCCTACTTGAATAGGCAACATGATCAATCCCTTGGAGGATCTCTCTTCTTCGTCATAGGCTTTTATTGTCATTTTCCTTCTATCATCGATAACATCATTAGAACAACCTAGTGCACAACTCAATTTTAAAGTGAAAATGTTTAAACCAACACCACCATCTATTAAGACACGTTTGACACAATGTTTGTGGATTAAGACTTCAATGTGAAGTGCAGTATTGGGTGGATGATTAAGTGATACATCATCTTGTTCAGAAAATGATAGACAATGTGGCGTGGTTAAATGTCCCACCATATCTTAAAATTGACAAACATCCAGATTATTGGGTACCATAGTGGCCACAAGAGCTTGTTCCAAAACCTCCTTATGGGATGGTGAGATTTTAAGGAGTTCTAATATCGATATATGTGCTAGTATTTTCTGTAGTTGATCGATAATGTTATATTGACTTGAAGAGGGAGTAGTGGTTTTAGATGCAACTCCTTTCAATATTACCTTGGATTGCCCCCTTGTCGTTACGTTGACCGGTTGGTAGTCTTGTTTCTCCCTGATTTTTTATGACATTTATCTGATTGTTGGATGTGTTTATGTTTGGGATCAGATCTACTGGTATAATGTCATTGGTTCCATCGTTATCAACTTGATTTTTAGTGATGACATCATTCTCAACCACATAAATATAAAATATTGTGCCATCATAAACATAGTTTACATTTTTACCCTTATCGTTTGTAGAAGAAGATTCTCCTTTTTCATAATTTGGTAAAGGATCCTTAAATGCAGTATGATCATTGCTGGTTTGATGTCCTTCTACGAACACCTTTTTACTATCAATCAAATCTTGGACTAGATGTTTCAACTCCAAACAATCATTTGTTTTGTGTCCTTTGTTTTTATGAAAGTTACAATAGTTTGCATCATTCCACCAAGATGGTTTTACTTTTGGATCCCAAAATCTCGCTTCACGTAAGGTGATAAGTCCATTTGCAATAAGTTCTCTCATTGTTGATTCTAGTGTTTGTCCCAATGGTGTGAATCTTCGTCAATTTGATGATCTTTGATAGGATTGTGGTTTAGATTCTCCATTGTTCGGATTATTGTTTTGATTGATGTTTTGGTCACTATTTTGATTGGTCTTTACAGTAGTAGCCATTAAATTAAATACTGGTTTCACATTTTGTGTGTCATTTGCAATATCATTGTTTCCAATATTTCTATTCTTTTGCCAAAACTTAGGCTTGTCATTGTTACCATAGTGATTTGAGGAATTTGTATTGTTTGATCCTTCATTGTAATGTTTTATCACCCCTTTCTTGACCAAAGCTTCTTCGATCTTGAGTCCATTTTTTATCACTTTCTCAAATGTGGGTGGACATTGTAGTTCAAGCCTATAGCTCATTTCATCAGTTAGGTTGTCAATGAATAGTTCCATTTTCTCTTCTTCAGGTATAAAATGAGGATATCTAGCAAACAACCTTCACCATCATTGTAGAAATGAGAGGAATGTCTCACCTTTATTTTGTTTCATTTTGTAAAGATCTTTTATTGTTACCTCATGTTGAGTATTAAAGGAAAATTGTAAGATAAACTTGTTGACTAAATCTTCAAAAGTTTGAATCCCTGGTTGTAGTTTAGAGAACCATTCCATGCATTGACCTCCTAAGCTCCTTAAAAAAAACCTCATTAGATAAGTTTCTTCTTGTGCAAATTCTAAACTCATGGTTTTGAATTCCCTCATAGGGTCAATTGGACCTGTTTTACCGTTGTACTTGTCGTATTTCAAAAATTCACAATGTCTAGGAAATGGTATCATGTCCACACTTGGGTCAAAAGGATAAGGACAAATGTCCTGTAATGAGTACCTTTTCGTGGTTCCCTTTTGCATATCTTGAAGTTGTTGTTGCAAGGTTTGCATTTGATGTGTTAGGGCAACCACTTGATCTGTGTTTTGTGTGTGTTGTGGTTCGGTTTCAGTTGCTCTAGGTGTTTCTTTTAATCAATTGATATCAAAATCTCTTGGAAGTTTTGCACCTAATTCCGCTAGCATCCAAATGTATTTTTCCATATCTTGTTCTAAGAATTTCTCCATAAATTTATTGAAATTTGGATCTTGTTGTGCTGTTTGGATATCCTCTTGGGTTATTTCATTGGTGTCATTTTGGTGGAGTTTTCTCCAAGGATTTTCTTCGGCCATGGTGTTTTGTGTTTCAATTTCCTTTTCTCTAAGTTTCTGTCTTTGTAACCTCGTCAAAATTGGCATACAAGTGTTTGTTCTTCTCACTAAACTTTGATCTTTTGCTTGGATGAGTGTCAAGGTATTAACTTAAGTCAAATAGAATGATAAATTCTATTGATGAGACTAAGCTAAAATTCTGATTATTTTGTTTTTTGTTTCTTGATTGTGGGATGACAAAATCTCGATAAAGAAACTTGACGTAATACTCCAAAACTTGTGTGATAGTTTAGACACCTTAAGGTTGCGAGATCTCAGTTCAATTTGATAAATTTTGACTCATAAGTCCTATCTTTCCAGGTTTAAGACACTATTCGGATTGAGGAAATGTTTTTGTTCTGACAAAAATCCTAGTTTTGATGTTATTAGTTTGATACCAATTTCAAATAGCTCTTTGTTTTCTTGTTCTGTGGATGCGTTATAACAGACTGTCAATGCACTAAAATAGACTATATACATGCTACAAAAAATGGTGTATGTGTTATCAAACATGGTGTATGCACTAAGACAGACCGTGGATGCACTAAGATACTGGTGAATAATGATGATAAACTATGCAGATGTGTTGTAAGGTATGGTAGATGCATTGAAACAGTGGTTGCACGCGTTAAAACAGACTGTGGATGCACTATAACAGGTGATCAAAGCATTGAAACAGATAATGTATGCACTAAAAGACTTGGTGTATGCGCTAAAACAGATTGTGTATGCACTAAACTGGAAGTTATCTGGATGTTCACAATTTTGTCTATTTATTTTGGGTTTTCTCAGTATGATAATTAATTCCAAGGTGTGATTTTCTAACCAGTGAAGATAGTGGATGAGTGTTGTGTTTATAAATCTTAGATTTTGATACTCTATTGGGATGATTCTTCTGAAAACAACTTCACACAATACAACTAGATTGTAAACAGTTTGTTTCAGATTCTATGAATTAAACATGTAGTGAGTGTTCTAGAATCTGGTCTCATTCTTTCATTTCCATAGGTTTGACACAAAAACAAATAGTTCAAGCACTTTTCTAGCTCAAGTGGGTCACTTAGAATATCACAACCCACAACTTGCAACTATGTTAGCTCACACAGCCTTGTCACCCCCTAGAGGGTGCCCATGTTTTTGCCTTTCTCAAGTCTTAGCCAAAGTCAAATCCTTCACTTTTGGCCAGGGTCTCTGATAGTTATATGGTGAGTGTCTTGGGGGCAGATTCTTCCCTCCCCTTGCACCATGATATAAGAAGAGTTCAGAAACTGACACAGTTTGGATGCTACTCTAAAGTTCATAGATAGGGTATCCGTTTAATGCAACAATTGATAAACTCCCTCAGGAGACCTCCCAATCTTTAGAACAAAGATTTTGGGGATGGTTATCTTGCACACTTCCGTTGAATTGTGGGTTCCCCAAATTCACTTTTGATTAGAGTAGGTTGGAAAACCTGACTTTGGTTGTTCCCACTTAGGTCATTCCCATAGGGTTAAGGGGAGAGCATAGGCCTATTGCTTTCGAGACAAAGAAAACATGGGTTTCAAACTATTTCTTTAATTAATCTAGATGCACTATTTTAACCAAAGAAAAAGAAACTAAAAGAACTTAAATCCCTGCAAACATCATTAGTAATTTTTGTATGTTTTGTCTTTGACCAGCGTATGTTTTCCAGCAATTGTCTTTGACCAACGTATTTTGTACCTGGAACACAGAAAATAGTGATCAAATTTCGGATTTTAAATTTTTGCAAAAAAAATCAGATGCGCCACAATAGTGGTTAGATGCGCTATAACAAAATTTAAATGCACTAAACTGGAAGTCCTATGCACTATAAAATTTGATGTATGCGCTAAAACAATATATCTACATGTCGAAAGAAAAACCCCTTGACTGGTGACACTAGAAGTTTGGTGTGTTGGAACAGTTGTTGAACACGCTAGAATAATCTGCTGATGCGCCAGAACAGTTGGTGAATGCGCTATAGTATCTATCATATGTGCCATAAGATCTCTCGATCATGGTAAAACGATCACATCAGAATCCTGCGAGAATGCATTTTTAGCAATAAACGTTAAATATGGGGTTTTTAATCTCGCCCCATGGTGGGTGCCAAAATGTAAGTGTGGAATAAGTAAATAATAACAAAACACTTCTTAATAAGACATTATATCAATATTTTTAACAATATTAATCTAATTAATACAATAAAACTCCTGAAAGCTTCATATTGTTCTCTATCTCCAAAGATTTATTAAATCACTATGGCTCTTAGATTGTGTAAGCACTATGACTGTTAAAATGCCAATCTAGAGAATGAGATGCTGCTTAAAATGCAAGAAACTAATTTTATATGATGATGATTGAGTGATATTGATGCTATAACTGAGAATGACATGAAATTGATAAGTGAAACTATTGTAAACTAAGATGCAACTAAATGAAAAGCCATGATAATGATTTCTATTCTAGAATGATTTACTAATTGCTATTTGCTCAATTGTTCTAATGCTATTTCTGCAGAGTAAGATTGCACAAAGTTGGGGGGAATTGCAATCCTTTTCCTGTAGAGAAGGGTTGTATTTATAGATTCTCAACAACAGATTTGTGAAGGGGCAACAAAGCAGAGGTCTGAATTTGATTGTGAAGATTCAAGGGTGAAGGATGACGAATTTGGAGTTGATTATGGAGATTGTTCCTCCCCTCAAAAACATTCAACCAAAGGATAGGAAAAATCCATGGAAGAAGATTGAGGAGTTGCTTGCAAATTTGTCTCAAATTTGTCTCCAAATTTGCCTGTGAAGGTTGAGATGAAATAATTAGACATATCATATCTAATTTGGTAGGTAGATATGATTAGCTGTAGAATTGAATATTTAGATTTAATTGAATGTTTGGATTTATTCAATTTAGGAAAGAGGATATTTAATTTAATAAAACAAATTTTAAAAGTCTATGTTTATTAAATAAATATAGAAGAAATATGATAATTGATAGAAGAATTTAATAATGATAATTAAATAAAAACAAAGTATTAAATTTGTTTATTTAATTAAGAAGAAATAATATAATAAAAATATAAGAATAAAAGGTGAACTATGTAAAGAAATATTTCTATTTATTTAATAGTAGAAGAATAAAAAAGTTAATTAATTAAATAAATCGTATTTAATTAATTAGATTGTCCAGACCATTTTAGGTGTATATAATATTTACATATTATAATTTATTATATAATATATTAAATGATTAAGAATTAAAATATAATATTATTATATTATAGTTTATTATATAATACACTATAATATACTAAATAATATAACATAATATGTCATACTATAATATAACAATTTTTTTAATTGCTGTGAAACATATAAATTTATTTATATTAAATTATATATTTTTTATTATATTTTTCGCTTGAGCTATGAACCTGTGAGGTCACAAACAAGGGACTTCATCCCCATTTTAAATATTCAACAATAACATCCTAGTGGGGTTTAAACCTTGATATAAGAACAATACCACAATTTAATCATCGCACCATACCACTATTGATTCTTATATACAATTTTTAATCACTATTTTTAACTATTTTAAATCATTTGAAAACAAAAAAGATAATCCATACTTACGCTAAACTTTTTTAGAAAAATAATTTTGAAAATTTAAAAAATTAAAAATTATACATTTTATTTTAGAAAAATGAAAATATAATATATGAAAATAAAATAATCAATTTTGATTGACTATTTCAATCAAAGATACCATAAATTTAACTCTACATTTATATTATTCTTGTCAACTCTAAATCCTTTTAATGAGTTAAATTTATTTTCCACAACTATATTGTTGTCCCTACATTTATTTATCAACCACATACTCTTGTATCCATTTATAGTTTCTCAAATGTTTTTATCTTGTTTTGGACATCTTTCTCTTTAAAGAATATATTCTTTATTTTACAAATTACCATACAAATCATCTTAGGGATTTGATGATAACAAGCAATAATGATGAAGTTATACATTGAATATTCAGACCGAATAAAAGGTGCAATAAGAAAAGAGATTAATTGCCATACGATCTTATGGATTGTTTTTGGCACGTGGCGGTCAAAACGCAAAAAAATCTCTTTTAGCAGACCATTGGACGAACTTACCCTCTTAGTTAAAAGGTGCTTAAAATTAAAAATCCCCTTATAAAACATGTATGAGCGCGACCTTTGCCTAAACTGGTTCGTCATGTCTGAGCCAACGATTCAAATAATAAAAAATTACGTGAATAGGAATATAGGATGTCACAACCTTCTCATGGCACCGACTTCAGAAAAAACATCAATAATGTGCACTAATTACTTTGTCGTCTTCTTTTATTTCTTCTTCTAGAGGTTTTTTTTTTAATTATTATTTTGTAATTTGTTGATATTAGAAGTATGTAATAAAGTTTGATTAATGGTTGATTTTTAAATTAAGAAATAAAAAATAAGAGATATTTATTTCATCAAAGTTGTTTACAAAATATAATTTTGTATAAAGTTGAATTTCTTTTTTTGTGTCATCTATTTACTCATTGCACATGTTCGTATACACTTACCATCTACCCCATCTACATGTTTACATATTCCTATACATTCACCCTATTCGCTTATGTATTACACCTATGTACATGTTTCTCACTTTGATTTGGCCCCGTTCATGCTTCAGAGACAAGTAGCAGTTGTGAGAATGCTTTCATGGTTGTAGACTCGTCGTTTCTAAATTTAAAAATTTAAATTCAAATCTAGCCAACTCTCGCCTTCACCCTTCCCACATAGGGTCAACTAATTACCAATTTGTATGATGTGTTGGCAGGTCCTCATATTTAAAGATATTCAATGCATCATTTTAAACATACCCCTTCCCACATAAGACCGACTAATTACTAATTTGTATGATGTGTTGGTAGATCCTCATATTTAAAGATATTCAATGCATCATTTTAGACATACCCCTTCCCACATAAGACTGACTAATTACCAATTTGTATGATGTGTTGGTAGATCCTCATATTTAAAGATATTCAATGCATCATTTTAGACGTACCCCTTCCCACATAAAACCGACTAATTACCAATTTGTATGATGTGTTGGTAGATCCTCATATTTAAAGATATTCAATGCATCATTTTAGACATACAAGATTTGAAAGTTATGTTCACATAGCATGCTTCAATTGGAACAAATAAAAGAAATCTAGTTCTACACAAACATCCTAAGAACATATTCATAACTAAAAGGTTGTTTTCAATCATTTATACACATTTTCAACAGGTTGATCTAGGAGAACATGTTCCTATGTGACATATAGTAAGCCTATAAAGGTATTTATAAATACCATCCCCTTGCGACATACCAACAAGCCTATGAAGGTATTTATAAATACCACTATTTCTTAGAGACCAAAGGAGTAGAAGAAACTAAGATGAATTAGTCAAAGTGAAGGATATAAGTTAACAAATCCCACAATATAAATTTACAAGTGTAAAGTATATTTACAATCTAGATTACCAAACTTATCCTTGCACAAAATCAACACAATTTTTCAATTCTATAACAAATGTTAGTTTTAAATTTCATACATTCTTCATTTACATAATTAAATATTTATTATTTTTTTACACTTTACTTACTTTAAATAACTACTACACATTACTAGAATTAACTTTTTTTTTAGATTGTAGGAATTAGGTAGCGTCTAGTAAACTTTTTCCATGTGACTGGTGATACGACACCCCTGGGGATGTGGGGAACCTCTTGCGTATAACAAGATGCTTTAGCCAATCAGTTAGGCCCCCTGTCCCACAATTAACCTAAATTAAACTTATTTTTATTATTATAATGATACTATTTATATAATTATAAATTATTATTTTTTGATCCATAAATTAAACATAAAAATGCCATACCTCATAAAATAAATTATAAATTAATTATTAATTTAATAAATTATTCTATGTATCTAATTATTATTATAATGATACTATTTATATAATTATAAATTATTATTTTTTGATCCATAAATTAAACATAAAAATGCCATACCTCATAAAATAAATTATAAATTAATTATTAATTTAATAAATTATTCTATGTATCTAATTATTATTATAATGATACTATTTATATAATTATAAATTATTATTTTTTGATCCATAAATTAAACATAAAAATGCCATACCTCATAAAATAAATTATAAATTAATTATTAATTTAATAAATTATTCTATGTATCTAATTATTATTATAATGATACTATTTATATAATTATAAATTATTACTTTTTGATCCATAAATTAAACATAAAAAAGCCATACCTCATAAAATAAATTACTAATTTAATAAATTATTCTATGTATCTAATTATTAATCATTTTCTTGTACAAAATAATTATACCTAAATTAATATTATTATTATAAATAATTATATTTAAATTTGATTTAACAGTAAATTGTAGTAGTTATAATTTATTTCCAAGATAAGAATGAGGTGAAATATCTCAGTTGTAACCTCCCCAACTTAGAAACCCAAAAAGTTGTTCCCATTTATGATCTCCCCAACTTTTATCGATTAAAAAAATGTTCTCTAGGAAAGGAGAATCGCGTAACACTGTACATTAATCAAAAGGTGAATTTACAATCTCGTATGAACTGTTGCAAATAACACACCTTTTGACTGTCAATACACTCCTCTCTTTAGTATGTAGATATAATATATATGTCAGCGTCACCAGCACTGGCTGTAAACAGCACATCCCTGATAGACATGCATGGGTGCATTAAGAAATTCGAATGGGTATCATTAGCCGATGGTTTTCTGAACAAATTTTGCAGTTGGCTTTCAGCAAATCACAATTCTGTATAGCATATTTCCTCGGATCACACATTGTTTTGTGATACAGGCAGGGATCCAATTGAAAGAAATGAGAATCTGAGAAGAATAAATCACAATAAAGAATTACCCAAACCGGGTAAAGAGAATAAACATTGCCCAGATCAGGAAAAAGAAGAAAGAATCTCTTCCCAAATCATTAGAGATGGCACAAACACCACACAAATCATGTACCGCAGGGCTACTGAAGTTGCTGCTAGTATTGTTGGCCATTGCACTGTCAGTATACATTGTGGGTCCTCCTTTATATTGGCAGTTCATGGAGGGTCTGCACTCAGCTTCCTGTTCTCCTTGTGTATGTGATTGCCCTTCAGAAGCAAGACTCAGCATTATTCCTCCAGGTATGCATTCTTTACTGTAAAAATTGTATTGCCGATTCTTTTCCAAACTTAAACTAGGAATCTTTGTGAAGGATAAGTTAAAGGCCATATAGATAAACCAACATAGGATTTGTCGACGGCTGCTATTTGTAAGCATTATCAAGGTGAATTGTAGACAATGATTTGTTAGCGTGCTACTCCAGATCTTATATTTTTAGATTGGGATGAGGAGGCTCAGGGCCCAAACACTAACCCATATTTATTAACGTCTTATTTGCAAGCTCGGCTGCCGATAGATTTTAGATGGGTACATGCACAGGTCGCTCTGTAGGCCAGTTGATTCCGATAACCCAGGGATCACACCCAATTACAGGAGGAATCATCCCATACCTGCAAATGGTAAAAGCCCAATAGTCTCACCACTGAGTACCCAGCATGAGGGTTTGCCTCAACTGGTATAATTATTATATCTGTTAGCCTCACATTTTCATAGCCTTTATTGCTGTCACGAGGCTTCATATTTGGGAGTTTTTATCTGTTGAGTTGTTGGTAAAGGTGATCCTATTACTAAGGACCTCAAATACGCTGCATATGTGAGCATATTCAGGGCAATGCAGAAGCACACCCTTTTCTCTTTGAGTGACAGGACATCCTGTTTCAGCTACGAAGTTACATGAAAATTAAAATAGCTCTTAGTATCTTGTAGTTGTGATCACAGTTTCATCCATCTGAGAACTTGGGGGTTGGATATATGGGTGGAGAAGGATTGGATGCTTAATTCACATTCCTCTTTGATTTGATATTACCTGTTTTCTTTACCAAAGTTTTCTGCTGCACTCAATTCTTATCAGCAGCCATACCCAGTCATACAGACTTTAACTTTAATCAATTGTATTTTAATTATGTGAGTGAGATCTAGTGATTGGTAGGTGCTTTTTCAAGCCTGATGTTTGGAGTGGCTTTTTTATACATTCCGTGTACTTAGCCACACATGAACATAATGGAATCTAATATTTTGGCACATTGATCCAGTCACGTGGAATCTGAACTTCTATCGATATCTATTAAGGTTAATTTTTCATCTTAGGAATTCTTGCATCTTTGTTTTCTCAATAGTGAAGGGCAAGAATTCTAGTTATTTGTGGGCACTTCTTGTTTAATCTTTATCTTATTGCTTTCTAATTAGTAGTTGGGTTCTAAGGCACTGTCTATTATAAAGTTAATTCTCTGTTATTTTATAGGTTTTGTCTGTAATCACTGTCTCTGGCTGTGAAATATATTTCTGATTGACTGTAGAATAATATATTTTCTGTTATATCAAAACACTTTATCTGCCTGGTTTCAAGGTCACATTGGGAGTGAAGTATATCTTAAAGGTGAATATGTACATATGTTCTGTGTGTTATCTGTATGATTACAATATTAGCAATGCACCATACTTACGTCTGTCTAGATGTGCCTTGAAAAATGGTTCAGAAAAGAAAGCAGGTGTTATGTGGAGGACCGGGCTGAATTTTTATCCACTAGTGAAATAATCTTAGATGAGAAACTGCTGAAACACAAGAGGGCTTGAAGAGAGTGAATTACATTCATTCTTTTACAAAACATCCTACTCATAAAATTAAAACTTACAAAACTTAGGAACAGGACATGGACATTAAGAAATGCTTTGACTTTATTATATAGGCCCATGCTTCTTATTTTTCATGGATTAATTTTTAACTGAATAATTCATTTAATTAAGAAAGCTATTACATGCACACCTGGCTATTTGGTAAAGATAGATTCTGCCTTTTGGGTAATACTCCAAAGAGTAATAGTTTGAGCTATCATATTAAGTGCTATATTCTATGGTCAGTGCTGCATCTCTTTAAGTTTATATAATTACTTTAGTTTATTTCCAGAAAAAAGGAATGCCTGTAAATTTCTCTCTTGTTTTCGTTATAATTTTATTACATCAAACTTGAGCAAGTTGTTTGGAAGCAAGCAGATTTTTTAACCCTTTGGAAGAGTTATAAATTAAAAATTATAGAAAAGTAAAAGAATAAATATGGATAGAGGAAAAAACTTCTAGTTGTATCTGGAACATTTTATATAATGCATTCCCAAAACACAATGGGCAACATTTTAGAAATTGCACATCAGGCTAACAAAATAGAAATAAGTGGTCAACTCCTTTATGAATCACATGGGTATCTGTTCGTATACCATAGGCATGGAGCTACCCTCGAGCCCTGAGTCTCACCAGCTTATAAAATACATTGAAAAACACATTCTTGGATAGAACTTGAGATTTGTGTTTGCATGTTTCTTTTAAAATTTGAGTCGCATTTTTTGTTGCAAGAACTGTTATATATCCATAAACTTGTTGTCCTTAATGCATCATCTAAACATACACTGTATGTCTCTTCAAAATACTGCGTATATACTGAGTGAGATTTGACAATAGTAAGATTACTGAAATTTTGTCAAGAGAATGTATATTTTATCCAAATGCACATAACTATTCCTGAGCTTGTTGGAGGCTTTATAAATGATCTAATGCCTTTGCTTTTGTGTATTTGCTCTATTGTTTAGTTTTAATTATTTCTACTGATAATTTTGTATTTGTTGATGCAGGTTTGAACAACCTTTCTTTAGCAGGTTAGCTCAAAGTCTCTCTTATGATGGTTTGGGGTATTTCTTGTAACTATGGAATATTGTTAAATTTTTCTGTTGTGTATTTTGCTGCACTCATATAGGTCAACTTTATATTTAAGCATATGCTTTTTTTAAGTCCAGGCATATTTCTATAATGATTCACTTTTATCTGATTACTGTGTCCCATATATCTTTTAGATCAGAATAATCAATAAATTCCTCAGGAGCATGCTATTTTAATATACTTGATGACTACATTTTTCCATATGTTGTCCAAGGTGAACTGGTATCCCTAAATTTTTAATATCTTCTGAGAACATTTTAGAAAGGAGAGCAAGTTAAAAATTACAATGCACAACAAACTCAAAAAGAATGTTAGTCATATATCTTTGTTTCCAATCTCTGTGGACCACAAGCTTCAACATCAACCATAAAAGCACAATATTTTATTACAGTTGCCTTAGTGTAAGAGAGAATAGTCTAAGAAAAGTTACAAAATAGAAAGCTAAGTACAACAGTTAAAGGAAACCACGAATATTGTAAATCAACTTTAATGAACTATTGTGGCACTCATATTTGGATGAGCGTGGTGATGCTTTGTTCTCTGTTCACAAATCTGTTGAATAAGGGGAATTCATTAGAGCTTAGCACACCATCAAGAATTAGTCGTACTCAGGAAGGCAAATATAGTTATCTGTTGGATGTCATAGGCAACATGGCTACAGTCTTCAGAATTTGTTTTCCCCTCAATTAGATAGCTGACTGTATTTTCATGGCTACTCAGATTTTTGAACATTTTCTCTAGTTTTTTTAGAAAAGCATCTTATTTTGGATGATGAAGAATGAGATTTACATCATTTGAGCATCAAAATTACATGAAATGCCAAGACCAAAGCATTGTTTAATGAAAGATAGAAAGGCTAACATCTAAGTTTTGCCCAAAAGATAGAGTCAAATCATTTGGAAAACATAAATCCGGGCTTTACATGCATAGCCAGATCCCTTTTAAAGTTATTAATGCTTATAAGTTTAGAGAGAAATTATCTTCTTCAAGAGTTGTATTGCATCTTGTTCAACAGATGAAATTAGTAGTAGACAACTGTACCACTTGCCACAAACCTTTGCATGTCTCTGATCATCCAAATGTGGGCATCACCAAGGTAGAGGATTGGTAGATAAGTAATTTAATTTTGCTGCAACAAGAATCAAAAGGTCTTTACAGATGGACATTACAAGAAATACGATCGATACTCATTTTTCTCTTCCAGGTACATGTGAAGAATCAGATTCACAACTCTTCTGAACTGTCATTTGATCTCCAGACCTTGGTGAATTAGAAATCACATAGAAGACT
Source organism: Sequoiadendron giganteum (assembly GCA_007115665.2). Classification (NCBI taxonomy): domain Eukaryota; kingdom Viridiplantae; phylum Streptophyta; class Pinopsida; order Cupressales; family Cupressaceae; genus Sequoiadendron; species Sequoiadendron giganteum. Next base: position 279,741,971 of record CM021104.1, on the reverse strand, counting down.
TAATTTTGACTTCCAAAATGTTTGACATGTCTTTTGCCTTCTTTTGTCTGGGTCATGAATTTCCAACACCCTCCTTGCATTTATGCCAGAGATGTCACCAGTGCTATAGGCTTTGGCCTATGTATATACAAAATGATGAATGGGATTGTGGCACTCTACTCGCCAATGCAGAGGGAAGGGAATGGAGCACTTTTCTCTGCCGGATGTGTTGGAGTCCCCCCTCTCTATAATGGGGATGCCCACCCAACCCAGTTTCAATCAACAGGTGGCCAATCAATAGGTGGTAGTGTGGTCAAGTGCTCTGCTCGCCCTCTCCCAGGGTGGGTGGGAGGAGATAGTGACCGCTCAATAGGTTGGTACCAGAACGGAGGTTCGATTTTTTAAAAATTATTTCTTTATCAAATATGTCTTTTCTGTCATAATTATAAAAAGCTCCTGTGTATCTCAACTTTCTGTCTCTCTATCAAGGACTTGAACATTCAAACCAAAGTTAGAAAAGGCAGCTTTTAGGTATCAATCTATGCAACTCCCAGACAACATTTTCAATAAGATATTCAGTTAATTTTTGAGCATTATTTAGTTCTCTCAATGTGAGCAAATTTTATAATTCCAATTTGGAAGATCCTTACAATAGGAAACCAAAAAACCTTGCATGCCAATCGTTTTTTAGCATAACAAGAAAAGAGGCCAAGCTGTTCCCATGGGAAATGTTAACTGTAAATAAGCCTCAGTGCTGAAACTTTTGCATCGTGTGTCCTTTCATGATTCCAGTGAAGGCAGTCTATCACCAATTGCTAGGCATTCCAAATTTTCTCAAGCAGTGCTGAATAAAAGAGTTTAAACTCCTTTGCATGCTCAATTATATTGCTAATTGAAGTAAAGCCTTCTTTTCCTTAGTTGTGTTGGAGTGTGTCAGTACTTGATGTTGGACTAGAATCTGTCACATAGCCTCTTCACCAGTTTCCCTGGCTATCCGTTTTCCTGTAGGAATACATGTTGAGTTCTAATATTTGTGATGTTCAGATCTCCTTTATACCTTGGGTCAGCTCAAATAATCCAAGCCCCCTCGATGTCCACAAAGGAATCTTTGTGATGTTACTCATCATTTGTACCTTGTTTGAGAGTGGAAAAGACAGGTGTAATAAATCTGTTTTGTTTCTATAATTTTGATGACAATGCTTCGCAATCAACAGAAGATCTTGGCATATTTCACATTTTGATTTTCAAACTTGGCCATTATCTAACACCATCTTTCAATCATAGAGAGATGAGTGCCAAATGGGATGCCCAAGTGCCAATTTTATTATTTCCACTTCTTGTTGAGCCAAATAGGTGAGTTTTCTTCACCGATAAGAAAGATCTTGGTTTTGTGCTCACTCACTTTTTGCAGAGTTAGATGATGGGTGATGACTGAATTATTTGCAAAATACATATTGACCAATAGATTGCCTCTTAGCTACATTATTCCTTAGTGTGCCTCTGTAGTCTAGTCACCTGTAACAAATATTCCAGTGCATAAAACCGAATAAAGGTAAGATGTTAGAGGGAAACCCCACCTAATAGACCTTAGAAAGTGAACTGGTTTAGAAGTGTTTCTGCTGACACAATCCTTTCAAAGCATGTGTGAATAGAGTCACCACAAACTTATGAAAAAAGATACCAAAGCAAAGTCACTCCACCATTTTTAGAAGAACTTTTTCTCTATTCACATTCCTTTTCGATTGCTTCCCAAGTTATTATAAGATTGCGAAGGATAAATCTGCCTTTAACAAAGCCAGAATTTTCTATCTTAATCACCTTGGAAACAAGAAACTTAGTCCTCTAAGCAAGTGCTTTGGCTAGAATTTTGTAAGAAACATTAAGGTGTGTAGTAGGGTGCAAGCCCTAGGCCATTTCTTTTTTTATACTCTAATTAATTCTCTCCGTCTCTTGCTTTTGGTAGCTTCTTGAAATATTTCGAAATAATCTCATCCAATCTTTTACCAATTACCATATTTCCTTTTAGAATTGCACTGGAAGGCCATCCAGCTTTGGAGACTTCTCATCTTTATTAATCTCATAGCTGCCTCCAGTTCAACAAAATTAAACACTATCAAAAGTCTATACCTTTTCATAATTTACCTTCTTCCTTGGAACAACTGATTTGACTAGTTTAGTGTAAATGTATCTTGTAAAACATTTTTGCCTATCAGTTGTGAAAATCTTCTGAAATGATCTTATTAGAAGATTTTCCAAATTTGCTCATCTTTTGTTTAAGTTCCTTAAGGATCCCAAAGTTGTTTTTAATTCATTTTTTCTTTTCAACTATTCTAAGTAGAACTTTAAGGGTATATCACCATTTGTAATCTAGCACATGTACTAAGAATTCTTACCATGTAATCTAAAAATTTGCTGATCTGGTTTTGTGGCTTTGCTGGTTCTTCCTTTGTATCTCTTTATTAAATAGTTCAACGCGAGGTCTTGTTGAGACTGGTGTATGTGGGCACAAATTTGACTCTCTCACTCTTCTCGTGTTAGCAACCATTCTACTCCATTGTCAAAGAAACTGTCATGTGCTCAATTGCTGGCTCCTCCAAATGATTCCATCCTTCATCCCTTGGAGGTCTAGGTGCTAAGTTCTAGAAATGCACATTGGTTTGTATGCACTTATAAGACTCTAGTAAATAGAATCTAGATATTTGATTTGAAGAGAGAACATTAGTTATGTGATTTTTAATAGGGAAGTGATATGATCCAATGATAACAACATTTGCACCAGCTTCTGGTCCTTGAAGGAGAAAGTTGTTGCTTGTGAGCTAACATAAAATATGATAAGTATAACTTGAATTAAGTTATTTTCCCCTTGCTTGTTTGATCTAAGATATCATCTTGTCACTCCGATGTCCTTTTGGCCCTTAACAATGTCCTCTGCACTGAGGATTTGATTATAACTATATGACACTTGTCTTTGTGCAGTATAAAAGGCTATTTCACAACCTCCAATATGGTCACCATCCTATTCAATTGTAATAAAATCCCCTTCAAGCATGCATTCAGCAATTGGGAACATGACGGCCATCCAATGCCAAAGTTGAGTCTTGTATGAGGCATACACTGAATAAAACCCCATACCTTATTTGTCAGTAGTATGGTCAACCAGAAACACGTAGGCATATGGTTCTCCCCTTTACTAGTAATACATGGTGGTGCCATGGTATAGACTAACCTCCTTTGCCTTTATCACAATTAGTGGCAATCTATTTCTTATTCCAACAACTATGTATCAGCATGTATAGCCAGGAGTAGGTGATTTTAATTTCTTAAAAGTAAGAGTGTGGGAGATGACTGTTCGGAGAATAAATTCTTGTTTAAAATTTATGTTTTTTAATCAAGCCCCCCTAAATAACCTTTTTATGGTGTCAAACATGCCAACAGGCCGGAAACACCTAGAAGTGTTTTAGAATAAGGAAAACAAGCTTTCAAAATGTGTGACTTTTGAAAATTTGTTGCCTTAGGGAAATACCCCAAATGGAAAGCTTGGTGCCTGATTGGTTTAAAAGGAGTTGTCTTTCGAAAGCTAATAAGCTAAAATCTCAAAAGCTTAATAAGCTATAAAGAGTTGCCTATGAAAATCATAATAAGTGAAGATAAATGGTCCTCATCTTTGGGCATAAGAAGACAACAGTGAAGTCATCAAGTGTCGATAATAGTAATAAAATTTGCAATGAAGAGAAAATTCACGCAGAGCAGAGCGAACAGAATAGAAAGGTGCAAAGGTTGTCAATCTGCCGCAAAAATATCCATTGTGCAGAATAATTGGTTTTCTCGTCTTCCTTCACCCACACCCTTTCCCCTGTCTCTAGTGCAAATGTCATCCCCTTGGCAGCAGAAAGAGCTTTTCATTTCTGCTGCTGCAACCTCTGCTAAAGGCCTGAAGATAACAATTAAGATTGAAAGTGAAGAATTGGAAAAGGAAAAATCCCACCTCATTAATACTGCTGTTATAATAAAATTCGAAGGCATCTAGCCAACATGCACTGGTCTGGAAAGATGGATTCATGAAAATTGGGGTGAAAGCATCAAAATAAAGTGTTTCCTGAAAGGCTTCTTCATAGCTTGTTTTTCCAACCAAGACAACAAGAATAAAATTTTAAAAGGGGGGCCATGGTTTCTCAAGAGAGCAGGACTCTATCTCCAGGAATGGCAGCCAAACTTGGATTCTCAAAATTGCAAAATCAATGAAATTCTGGTTTCGCTTCAGCTTAGTAACCTTCTGGACGAATATTGGGATCTTATCATTCTTGAACTGGTTGGAAATGCCCTCAGAAAATTTATATGTGCAGAATCCGGATGATTATACCTCTCACCAGGATTCAAGAGTATTTGCATGAATTTGAATCAAAAAACAACCAGCTTCTCCCCGTCTAGAGCACATTCTCCTTGAATCAGGTGCGGGATGTTAGAAACAATTGATTGAATTGGAAGGTAGGATTCCTCTGTCATTGGTGCCAAAAATTAAATAACCCCAGTAACAATTGTCCTAGACTCCCAAGTGAAAGCCACAATCAGTTTGGAAATGGATTAAATTTTTGTTTTCAAATTCTAAGGAAACAGATCAGGAGCCATTAGAAGCCCTTTCAAGTTTGAAGTTGGTGGGAAATATGTCTCCTCCCATTTGACAAATTTTGACCTTTGAATTCTCTTCGACCCTAAATGATAAGGCAAATTAAAAATTTGGATGAATTCAATTAAAATTTTCCTCATTTCAGCTAGAGATGACAGTTTTGGTGGAGCCCTAGGACATCAATAAGGATGTGGTGGACTTCTTTGAGGATCTATCGTGTTGCTAGGATGCCTCAAATTTACCTCATCAAACTTCTTCTAAAAAATATTTTGCACCTGATCACCAATGATCAGAACTAGGCCCTAAAGGCTCCCTTCATAGAGGATAAGGTTAAGGCAGCTCTTTGTCAGCTCCATCTGGCCAGACAGTTTATGAGCCATTTTATTTCAAAGAATTTGTAACATTGTGGGAAGGATGTTTATTCAGTAGTGGTAGAATAAAAAAAGTCCAAAAAGATGTTAAAGGATTTCAATAATACTTTTATAGTTCTCATTCCTAAAAAAACAGTTCCTGTCTCTTTTGCTGATTTCTGTCCTATATCACTTTGCAACACAATAAATAAGATAATCTCTAAAGCGATAGCCAATAGATTGAAGTTAATCTCCCTGAATTGATCTTGGAAGAACAAGGTGGATTTATGCCTAGAAGATCCATCACGGACGGAAACCTCATTTCTCATGAAGTTATCCACTCATCTCATCTAGAGCTAATTTTATCATCATCAAGTTAGATACAAGAAAAGCATATGACGGTAAATTGGAGAATTTTGATGAAAATTTTGGAAAGTTTCAGCATCTGTTTTAACTTTTCCTTGGAGAGATAGGATTTCTAGCTATATTTCTAACCCCAGATTTTCAGTATTGGTAAATCATCCTCCTTTTGATTTCTTTGCTCCCTTCAAAGGACTCTAGTAGGGGGGATCCCCTTTCCCTCTTACTATTCATTTTGATGGTAGAGGCTTGGCACCTGGCAAGGAATTCAGGTGGCAGCTGGTTTGAGCAACTTGTTCCATCAGCAATTTGTTGATGACACTATTCTATACGGGAAAGCATTGTGTGAAGAAGTAGAGACAATAAAATAATTATTGAATGAATTTTCGGCAGCTTTTTGGCCAGAGAAGGAATCTGTAATGGAAAACCAAAAGTATTCAGAGATCTTAGCCAGGGAAAATATCTCTTGGAAACAAAAAACTAGAGAAACATGGTTAATAAGCGGGGGGACAAAAGTACTTTTCTTTTTGCAATTCCACTAGGCTAGAAGAATTCACAAGAAATTTCAGCTAGAGATGGCAGAGTTTTGGTAGAGCCCTAGGACATCAATGAGGAAGCAGCAGGCTTCTTTGAGGATCTATTGTATTGCTAGAATGCCTCAAATTTACCTCATCAAATCTCTCTCCTGAGAAATATATTGGACTTCATCACCAATGATCAGAACAAGGCCCTAATGGCCCACTTCACAGGGGATGAGCTTAAGTTGGCTCTTTGTTAGCTTCATTTGGATAAAGCCCCTCGGCCAAATGATTTGCCAACATTTTTCTTTGAAAAAACTTGAGACATCATGAGGAAGGATGTTTATTCAGCAGAGTTGATTAATGAGGCGAAATCAGGGATTTTTTCCATAAACTCTAAGTGTATTCAACAGGGAAGAATTGTCAACATTTTGGGCTTCAGAACCAGCTCCTTCCCTATCAAATATTTGGGGGTTCCTCTCTTCAAAGGTGCAGTTAAATCAGCTCTTTGGGAAAATCTTATAAAAAGAAGATCCTTCTCCTTGCCTGGGATTTTGTTTGTCAGCCAAAATCTGCTGGAAGGGTATATGGGTTTGCAATACAAAGCTTTGGGAGCAAAATTAGTGTAGGGGATGTTTGAAAACCGGAAGTCAAATGGGGCAAAATTGTACAAAATAAATACTTGGACAATGAAGATCCCTCAAGGATCCTAACTATTGCTGTTCATCTTAAGACTTAAAGGATTCCACATGTGGAATTTCATGTTGCACAACAAATCATTTGTTACTGGTCACTTAAATTCGGAAGTTTGAAATGGTCTCAAAGCCAATTTCTAGGAAAACTTATGCAATGGCTATCCTTGTCTAGTAGGTTGCAGAGACCTCAAAGAAGCCCAAGAAGTTCTTTCCTCTTCCTAGGGGAGCAAAGTCAGAAATTATGTCTTAGCCGTCAGCATTGATGGAGTGGAACACTATATGTGGAAGGATTTTTAAAGAGAAAGAATCCCAGAGAATCCAAATATTTTGTTGAAGTCTAAATTATAGGATAGAAAAGTTGTAAATAGAGGGTGAGGAAGGCATTGTCAAATAGGCTTGTTCCAAATGAGGCTGTTATTTTGTTTAGTTATCAGGTTGCTTTTGGCCTGCTCTCCCACTTAGATTGGCCAGTGGAAAAATGTTGGGACAAAATGTGTTTTTCAAACGCTGGGACATTAGCTTGGTTAGCCTTGCACAAAAAAAACTCATTGCAGAATGGCTGAGGAAAATTGGCATATAAGGACACTCAAGGTGCTTGTTATGCCTGAAAGATGGAGAATCTGTGGATCAACTCTTTGTAATGTCCCTTTGCCGTCAAATGTTGGATTTGGATGAGTGCCAAACTAGGCTGGTCTGGAGACCTTCTGGAGAATCTTCTGGACTTGTTACAAAATGGGCCGATCCTTCATAAGAGTTCAGTTTTTTCATGCTTTCAGACTATAATCTTGTCCTTGACCTTTTGGCAAATATGGAAGGAGAGTAATAGGAGAGTCTTCTTGGACCAATGGCTCTTAAAGGAAATTTTCTTACTCAAGCTAGAAGTTGAATTCTCCAGACCATAACTGTAGAAGTAGTTATGGCCAGGGTTGTGGAACAATCCAAGAAATTGAAGTTCTTCTCCTCTTGGGATAGTCTCATTCTTATTGGTCCAGTTCAGAACTTCCTCTTGATCAAGTGGCCACTAGAGATCAATCTAAGTTTGATTAAAAAGGAATAGTATAAAATGGTCTCCATCTATTGCAGGATACTTTGAGTTGAACTTCGAGAGGACCTCACAAGGAAATCTAGTGTTATCAGGGGTTGGATATATTGTAAGGGATATTGAAGGAAGCACGATGTGCGTAACCTCCAAGAAATTGCAATATGACACCAACAATGAAGCAGAGGCACACATCCTTCTCCTTGGCCCTTAGATTTGTCTCAAGAATTGAATTCTCTCAGTTTCAAATGAAGGAGACTTGACTATGCGATAATAATTAAAACAATTAGGAAAATATCTACACCTAATTGTAAATTGGCTAATATTCTTTTGAAAGTATGAACTCTTTTGGACAAGCTAAGGATTTTCATCATAAATCATTGTTTTAGGGAGGTGAATGGGGAAGCTGATTTTCTTGTAAACTATGCAATAGATCACAATGATGAAATCATAAATAATAATTCCCCCTCAGCTTAGGATGGTTAGGGGTTCAAATTGAACATTATATCACCCCATGCAAAGGACATATCTATTAATGATGGCCAGCCACTTGCAATAGTTGGTATAAACCAAGCTTAACATTCAGCAGGAGAAAGGTGGTTTCTCATCATTATCATAGACATTTGTGTGGGCACCACCTAAACTATGGAACCTAAATTCCATCTGTCTTCCAAGTGAAAGCAAATAGTATTTCTTGGCCCCATCTCTGAGCAATTCTTGGAGAATGCATTCGATCTAGATTTTGGAGCGGTGGAGCATGCTATTAGAATGGTTGAGCTCTAATTATTTAGAAACGCCTATCTACTACTGTCTGAATACAAATATTGCATCAATGTTTGTCTTCATTTTGATTGACTTTGAGGAAGGTAGATGTGTGGTGTGAACTTTGGCAAGGTTTAATGTGAAGAATAATCTCTTGGGTGGCCTGGATGTGGTTGTGGCTTCAGCTATGGCTCACCCAGGTTGAGAGCTTCTAGTTATGGGGTGTGAGGTCTGTGGGATGGTATTGATCTTTCGAAGAATAGGAGGTGAATTTTGTGGTCCTGGACTCCTGGTAGATGAGGTGGAAAAGACACAGCAGCAAAAGGAAGTGATGAAGCTTCCTTTGGGCATTTCGACATTGCAGACCTCAAATAGCCTTGCAAAATTCGTGTGCTACCTAAACAAGCCAAAGCCCGAATCATGCCATCAAGTTTCTGAAGGTCTTTGTAGGGATGAATGCTGATAATCAGAATTAAACATCTGACTTCTCTTTTATTGTACTATTTTACAATAGTAGATTCTGATTTTCAAGCAGAAGGTTTAGTTATAGTATATCTCAGTTCCTCTGTAATTGCTAGGAGCCATTTTGTTAAAAAAGTGAATGCACCCCTGTTTGAAGATCTGATGCAGAAACATGTATATCTTTTTAATACTTAATATATAGGAGAGTGAACCCCAAGTCAACAATTTATAAACCTTAAAAAGAAAGCAAGACAAAAGTGGATGCTTCAGAGGGTCTAACATGTGGAAGAAGGAATGCACCCAACATAGAAAGTCAACAATTAGGAAAAAGAAAAGTATAGGCAGCTTTTCCCTGTGTGCCACAGGAATAACAGAACACATTAACAACTCAAAGGTCATTTAAGAGCTATAAGATGTCCTCAAAGCCTTTCTCAAAGGCAAACTAACTTACATATTATGCTGCTAAACTCGTTTTAAGGAGTAGGTATACTGCATTCTTTACCAAAAGATAACATTATAAGGACAGTGAGAGACAGATATATATACGTTGTGAGCTTCTATTACAGTGATATCAACTCTCCTGCTGTTGTTTTACTTAATATTTTTATCTGTTTCAACAATATCAGTGCCTAGTTCTTCTATTGGTTTGAAGAAGGATCCACATGGAGGCCGTTCCAAATCATATTTTATGCTAGATTTAGTTGGAAAATTTTCTAGATTTTCCTTATGGTTTCAGCAGGAATTATTGTGGTTCCTACTGTTGGTTAGGCTGACAATTGATTGCCCAAAAGACTATGCACTAGCTTCTCTTATGGAAGTGTATGCTTTTGTTACATTCAACAATAAGTAGCCCTCAAAAGGCTGAAAACAGTGTAAATTATTCCGCCCTCTCTTTTACCACACTTCTTTAAGAAATATTACCAAATTGATGCATATATTGGCAGATTTTGCCCCTCCTTCATATGTTACATGCATTTTTTCTCTGGGTAGTTCAAAAAACTGATATTTCTTTATACTTTTCATGTTGGGAGTGTCTCTTCCTTTACAATATAGCATTTTCATTACAAGTGGTTTTAGAAAACATTAGGCAAAGAAGTAAGAAATGTGGGTAAGTTTCCAGTAAATTCCCGCCATATTGTTTCAACTTTCCCCTATAAGTTGCATTAGATTTTGAGTAGATTTGTGTTTTGGGGATATTGATGATAAAGATTATCGTCTATTCCACAAGGAATTTAGGCAATTGTGCTTGTAAAACTGTCTAGAAGTGGATTTTTTGGAGTTCACCAGATATGGCAGCCACGATGATTGTCTTCAAGAGAAGATCACAGCCGTATAGGGTTCCAGCATGCATAATATTTTACATCCTGCTCACCCTTTCTATTTTTATATCACCCACCTTTTTTCCCTACATTTTTTAATGCACCTCCTAGCTAATTGCATCCTTCTAGGTCACTTGTAAACCCTTTTATTCCTCCAAAATCCTAATCGTGCATGGTTTGTACTTGCAGAAAAACCTACTACCTATTGTTTCAACCCAGAAGAATAAAATGCAAATTTGTATATGTCATGAAAGAATCACTAAGAATCCACATGAGCAGGATCATACACGAGAAACAAGGGCAAAATGTGGCACTACAAATTGCCACCAATTCCAATAGATGTGAATGGAGTTGTGACACTGTGAGCTTCTATCACACTTGGACAAAGCCAACAAAGAAAATCCATAAGCTAACGATAATGATAACAAACAGTGATGCAATAATGAGTTGTGGCCCAAGCAAAGGAGTAAGCATGGGTTCGTTTAGAACAAGCATGGGAGGACATGTTAGCATCATTAACATGTCAAATACTAGCAATCACAACAAAATTTGAGAACATGGTGCTATGATAGGCATGTCGAGTGGCAGCATCAAAATCAAATTTGGAGGATGTGGTGCTACAATGGGAATGCCAAATGGCATCATCAACAGTAGTTTTGAAGGACATTGGGCTTCTCAAATGGAGGCATCAACATCTTTAATGGAATACCTGAAAACATAGCCTTCTACAGCCACAACAATATCAGCATGGGATTAAACTTCAATCAGGGATATGTGAACTTGCCACTCTTCAACAATGAAGGAACATCTAGTTTTTGAAATTTGCCACCCACGTCATATATAACAACATGTACTCTTAGTGGAGCTTATCCCTCACACAGCAATGGCTTTGCAACAGGAGAAGCTCATGTGTGTGCTCCCAAGATACAATACAAATTTGATGGACAAGAAGTGGCTTTCTGGATCAGATTTTGGATTGATATTTCAGGGCAAATGGATATGGTGTGAAAGAACTCTGACTTGGACCAAATTTCAGTTTGGGACTTATTTTTCGCAACTCTTCAAGTTAAGGAAAATAAGGCAAGTAGCATAGCACAGTTCTCAATACCTCAAACTGTCCACTAGAACTCACAATATGGATCTATATAAAAGGTTGGACATTAACATCAGAGTTTTTGGTGAGGGAATTCAACATGGATTAACTCATTAAGGTTTGATAGACCTGCCATGTCTGGAAAGCCATGCAAATGGCATTAAATCTGGAAAGAAGAACCACTACCTTTGATGTTGATCCTATGATCAAGCTTTGGATAGGAGCTTCTTGAAAACATTCAATTCCTCGCCATATCCCAACTCACTGCTCAATATAAAGGAGAAGAGAGAAAATATTTATCCTTCATTTGCAATCGAAAGTTTATGAATTTTTTATCTACATTACCATTTGCATATTGGATTGGATGCTGTTATTCTGAGTGAATACTTGTCTTGGATGCTAACGTTGCTGTTATTGTAATTACTATGTGAAGCTTTTGTTTATTTTACAATATAGTATTTTCATTATAAAATGAGGTGTTACATATGCATAATGATAAGAGACTATAATGCTTATGCTAGTCATATCAGTCTCTAGCTTGTGGTTCAATGCAATGTTTGTTGCCTAGTTTTTCTACTGGCTTAGTGGGATTGCATTATCAGGAAGGGGATTATGGTTGCTTTCCAAATTGTGTATATATTCTAGATTAATGTGTTGATGATTCTGGATTTAATTCAATCCAGAAACATTGCAAGTTGTTACCACTGGTTGGACAGGTAGTTGATCCCCAGAAAGAGAGTACTATAGTCATGAAAATGTTTGGTGTTATCATCAGCTGTAAATAACCCTATAAAGACTGAAAATGCTTGAGCTATTCCTCTGACACTCTCAGCGCATTATGACAAAAGTAACATTCATTCAAAATTAGGCACATTTATGCCTTTCCTATTGTCTTCTGGCATTTTTTCTATGATTAGTTTGGATCTTACTTTACTTATTATCATAGGCCATAAATGACTCAGACTAGGGTAGCTTTTAAAGGATGCATTGAGGAATATTTAGAGTTGCTGAAATGAGTTATGGTATATGTTATAAGAGGACATAGTATTGTATGCTGGTCACATGGGTAATCTGTAAAAGGTAGTTAAGACGTATGGATGTTTCTAACATAAAGCTCCCTAACACATTGCATTCAACTGATTATGAGTTGTACTTGGATATTATACTAATAGTTTATCGAGCCTTGCACATACATTTATACACAATTTTATATATAGTAATGGCATGGCTTATACGTGAATCTCTTTTCTGTGCATAAAATTGTGACTAGTTTTTCAAATTGGCATTAAAGAAAATGTTATTTTTAAAGATTTTTTCGCAATTAGCAATTTCTTTTTAATTTTTTCTTATTACTCAATATACAAAATTTAATATATGCGAAGAACTTGCTATTGCTAAAGTAGTAACGAGTTAGATTTGAGCTTTGCACTGCAGGCCTTAGCATCCTTAGCAAATATCAATTAGCCTTGACTTGGGAGGACAAATCATCAAAATCTATATAAATGATTTAGTGTGCTCAAGCCTATTCTCAAATAAACTTATATGTCATATATGCTGAAGAGGATGCAAAATTGTAGTCTAGATACATTGTCAAATACAACTATAATGACTCAAAACAAATGGTCTGCTTTACACAACAGCTTAGAGGTGGACAAGCCTTACGAGTGAGCTGAACCTGTCCCCCAACACAATTTAGTAACTAGACACACACAAAATATGTGCTTAACTGTTACTATTCTTTTTTCATTATGGAAACCTGTCATCTGTAAATCTGGTTTTGACTGATCTGAATTTCAGAAAACTTTGGTAAATAAGAAACTTTGCAAATGTTCTCAACGTGTAGGCTATCCTATTGCACAAAACACTTTTAAGCATGGCAATCCCCTAAAAATTGTTGTCCAAACTGGTGTATTTCTTGTTTAAGGCAGAAACTAAAGCTATGCAGTTATGCACAATATGGTAGAACTTATTACTTAGGAAATTCAAATTTCATTGTGATAGAACCACAGCCAATCTCTGTCGATGGAGTGTTGAATAATACAATTTTATGCTAATCCTCCTCAATAAGCATGTGCAACTCCCACACAATTGATCCATCCAATGTGAGATGACCCCATCTATGAGCAAGCCCCCTCCAAGTTGCCCATTTACATTTATCATCGTTATGAGTTGTCTTAAATAAGAAGTCATTTTTATTGAGCCTTGTTACCCAAAACTAAGTAATATAGGAAATTCATTTGTCCCTGAATCCTCCAAGTCTATATAGATTTGAAGGGAAAATCCCACCCTCTCATGCTCCTTGAACAATCCCAGGTCATCCAATTTGCAACCTCATTTCAGTTTCCTAAATCTTCTTAAGCATAAGGAACCCTTGGATCCTAAATTTTGCAGAAGACCCAACAATAACTCAAAGGTAACATGTGAATATTTGACCAACCAGAAATTCATGAGGAGAGTGCTACACTGTGAAAAATTGTAGATACCATGCGCCCACCAACTTAATGATCTGGCAGCTTATTTGGATAACAAGCTCAAGTCCTTCATGGGTAATAATTTCTTTTATTGAAGACAACTGATTGTGTTAATTTCATCAAGGATATGAAGGTAGGGGTTGGCAAGATTCTGCTAAGCTTTGGTGATATCTCCTTGTTCACAAAGATTCTGATATCAAAGAACTGCAATCTTAGTAGAGCTTTGTTTGGTATTAACTTTCTGTAGCTTCCAGGGCAATTTTATAACAAGTGATATTAGTGGTTGTGGAGTCTCCCTTACCTCCAGTTGTTGCAAACCTCTTTATGTAATGTTTTGAAGAATGGAACTTAGCTCCTCCCTCCTGATATCCTAATGATAAAAGAGATATGTTCATCATATGAATATGAATTGGCCACATGGAAAGTAGAGCCTTGAAGATTTCCAAGTGCATCTCAGTAGCATCCATAATAATATTTAATTGGAAGTTGATGGTGTTGTACCTATTCTGGATGTGCCTTCAAAATGCAAATGTGACAATTCTTAGAGGTGTCACAGACTTATATGCATAGGCCTCTTGCCATCACCACCCAGTGCAGAAAGCTGGTGATCGTGAGCCCCTCACAACTGGAGCCTTAGGAATTACAGCTGCAGAGCATATCGAATTAGGAAAGCAACACCTTGCAAATGTCTTTGAGAGGAATTGGTATAAAAAGAAACAAATAACAAGGGGTTTCAGGAATACCACAAGAGTACGTGAAATGTGTCAAAGCACATATAATTCTGATAAACCTTCTGCAGGCATTTTAACCATACAAGGGATTTCTAATGAAATTACAAAAATCTGAAAGCAGAGGAATATTAACTTTCTAATCAAGGAGTACACTTAAAAATATGTTCAGTTACTAAGGACTTGGTTGATCCAAGATATAATAAATAGTAGGATCTATCCCATTCCTTGCTTGTGTGGTTGACCATACATTAGTGAGTCATGTAGAACCATTCAGAAGAGGATTGGTGAGTATATTGTGAATTTCCTTAGTAACATTTTTTCAAAAAACATTTTTTGCAAGACAAAGTCCTTGATGTCGAGAATTTTAGCGTCTTCTATCACACACTTTAACCATGTCATCCTCATAATCTAAAACTTTGAATGATGTTAACCTCAAGGTTGGATGCTGAAAGATATATGCAATTGAATTTAATCTCTGCAATAAACTTTTCTTGGCAGATATCAGGTAGGTCTTACTTTTACATATCAAATTAGTTCCTGCTAGAATTGTGCTGAAACAGCTTTGGTAACTGAAGAGAATTTTGGCTTTTCCTTGGTATATAAAACAAAAATTGGGCATGATTTCAGCAAAATTTTCATCATGTGGTAGACGCTTAGAGCTAAAGAATTATGGATAATGGTAGCACGGTATCAAAGTGTGCTGGTGGCCCATTGGAAAACAAATAGGAAAATGGTAAATCTGAAAGGAGTGCTGAAAACAGTTATTAACCTACCCACTGGGTTCAATGGATGTTATGAATGGTAATTGTCTTGAAACAGTCTATTACTGCTTGAATTATCTAGGAAATAATATATCATGAAATGGATTCTATATTATTTGTATGGACCAATACACTCCATACATACTTCCTGGAAAATTAAAGAATGAATTCCAATAGCTAATGACTATAAGTAGTAAGTTAGTATCACATATGCTATGTAAGAACAATGCATCCTTGATAACATTTAAATCTACATTAGTTGCTTTTCCTTATTACATGCAAAGGCACAGACACACAGACATGCATTTGTGTGTGCACAGCTTTTTGAAATGGTCTATGGTCTATAACAGGGTGAATGTTTCTGAATATCCTCCTTTTAGCTTGATGGATTATTATATTGGATTATTGTTTGTATCTGCCTGAAAACATGACTGAAGTTCAATTGGTCTGAAAAACAATCATTGCTAGACCTTAATGTTGGGGCATTACATTTGATTGCTGACTTCTTTCAAATGTATTGTGGATGGTACAGACTGTGGGAAACCTGAGGTTAGGGAGGAGATGGAAAAGAATTCCACTGATCTTGTCTCAGAGGAGTTAAGGTTACAGGAAACTGTAGCAGAGGAAAATCAGCAACATGCTGAGATGATGTTACTTGATGCCAAGAAACTGGCTTCTCAGTACCAGAAAGAAGCAGAAAAATGTAATGCTGGAATAGAAACATGTGAAGGAGCTAGAGAGAGAGCAGAGGCATCATTAGTAACTGAGAGGAAAGCAACAGCACTATGGGAACAGAGAGCTCGACAGATGGGTTGGAAAGACGTATAATCTTTCCAGACAATTAGACAAATTGAGACGCACCAACAAAATGAGAATGTTCTGGAATGTTGGGTTGTTTTTTCTAAGATATTTTATTTTGCAAACTTACATATGCTTAAACTTGCTTCAATTAGTATAGGTAAAACAATATATGAACTGAAAGAGTGAAACTCTAAAGTTCATGGGAGTGGATATGTTCATTTTAATAGGCTATTTGTCTCATCTGACATTACAGCGAGCCTTGAGTTTCGTATGTTTCAAAATGACATTCTTTGTTCTTGACAATTCGAGTCTTGACATATGGACTTTCTGTGTTCCAAATTATTAGATTTAGTCTGAAAAATATGTACAATAAATGAAAGAGGAATTTTCAAAGCAGTTTTTATTGTAAGATACGCGGCAATCCCTCATTGATTGTGATAAGCAATACAATGAAAACGATGGTTCTTATTTCATGATTATATGTACAAGAAGCTTTAAAACAAGAATAATATATATTTTGCAACCATGTTATTTATGATGATTGATTTTGTTAATCACTTAATTTTAAGCATTATTGCTTAGATCTTAGACTGAAGCGTGTTTGAATGACCATAAACCTTGGATTCAAAGGTATATAGACAAAATATTTTTGGTTCACCAGTTTGAAGTTGTCTTAGTAGTTGTCCAACTATTTTAGTATCAAGACACTCTTGATTAGGCTACTAGAATAGACTAAGCAGTGTTACTTGAACATCTGGGGGAGAAAAGTTAAAAATTATCTATGAATTCAATTGAATAGGAATTATATATCATTTATTATACAAGTGAGTCTTAACGTCTGTTATTATGGGAGATTAAGTGGTTAATACAAGTTTTGTGCTTGGCAATATGTTGACGTAAAAATTATTGTATCTTGAAATCTAGCGCCAACCCAAACATTCTCAAATGGCAAATGTCAACAGAAAAAAGAGACCAACTACATGTGCCGGTTGTAGAAGGCAATTTAGACACATTAGATTGCTATTTATAACAGAAGAATTCTGGGATGATGCTCACTTTTTTGTCATTACATTTGCGAAGTATGTTTATACTGTCATTACCGTGTAGACCAATGTGGGCATTCATATGGAAGAGTCAATTTTCTGAAACAAGTTGTACCTTATCACAATTATAAAAGATGAGTATGTATGGTAATGATTGTCACTGTTGTAGAGTAACAAAGCTTCTGGGAAAATGTTGTGTACATTTAATTTTCATCAATGGTTTTGGATCACACACTATCATGGCCTTGCAACCTTCTGATGGAAAGATTGATAACCATTATTGAGAAGTTGATTAAACATCAAGATTTCATGGTGACTGGCACCTGAAAGTTAAGCATTAACCATTGAAGTTAACACTTGAAAAAGACTGAAAACATTTTAAAATTTGATCTCTTTATTCACTAGGGTTGGCACTTATAGAAACCTCGCACTGGTAAATACTATTGTCTTTGAAATTTTGGCTCTAAGTCGGTGCAAATTCTTACTCATCATTGGTGTATACTTCAGCAAGGGGTACTAGGATTTCGGTTATAACAAAACAGTCTGGTGCTAAGTGGATGGAAAGTTTGTAGTATCAAGCCAGTGTTGGCAGGAACCTTGTCATCTACATGTACTTACGAATTTAAACAAATCTAACAAGTTTCTAACAATGGGGAGGGTCTCCACATTCAGGAATTATAAACAAACAGTTTTGGAATTAAGCGATCCTGGTTCTCTTTGATTAATGACATGCAGAAATCATGTATTGTTCTGAAATGTCACATTTGTGGACCATTGCTATTCACTGTTCTCTGTAACCAAAATTTAAATGTATAAATACAAGAAGCAGACCTTCGAATATTCTTTTGGGAGTCGTGAGTTTGAATGTGTTTGTGTTTATTGTCCAATTCTCAACTGGTTCGGGAACAAAGGAAATTTCATAACAAGCTGGAAGGTCAAACTACCATTCCATAGTAATTTTGTGTTTGTTACCTATGTTTGTATGTTCACATGTGTTCTAACTCTCTTCTTTATTAATTTATTATGAATGTTAGTGTTCTCACACAAACAAAGGTAAAGGTAATATTATAGATGATCCCCAAACCAGCACACCAATTCAAGGAGAATGACTCTTTAAACGGAAAGTTATAAGGGAACTTAATATATTATATATGCTGATGTCACAATGGAATTGGGCCCCCTAACATTATGGTCGATTGGTTGTAGATGAGTACATTTGCTTGCTTGGATCTTCCCTCTCTTCTACGAGAGAAAAAATCCAAAAAAAATATCCTTATACAAACTTTTAAAAAATGTCCTTCCCCTCTAATCAAATACACCTAAAATGTGTCAAAATCTGCTTCTACTTAAAAATCCCCATTTTGACATTTTTCAAATTTTGGTCTTTTTCAAATTGAAAAACAAAAAAAAAATTAATTAATTTCTTTAATCTAGAGCCTAACATAGTACAATAAAATATAAAGTGTAAATTAAAGAGAGAAAAGAGACTACTCATGGAACACAAAATAAGAGGAGGTTTAGAGAAGCTTAGTCACTTCTAAAGGTAGATGTTTTGCTCGTCTTACATCAAGTTGCCCTACATTAGAAGTTGATATTAGAAGTGTGAGAAGTTGATATTAGAAGTGTGTCATCCTTGTCTTATTTGCTCACTATCTTTGTGTTAATATGGTGTGATTGTGTGTAGTTCTACCCCTTTTGGGGTGGTAATGCCTATACAACCATAATAGTGTACCTCGACTGTGGGGGTGTTTTGTATGGCCCCAAGTTTATAGTCGAGGGTGTTTTGTATGGCTATAGGTTTATCCTCTGCAATTCTACAACCTGTTTTTGACCTATGATATTTGGGGAAATGGTGTAGTAAGACCTTCGGGAGCTTGTCATAAGGAGGTTGAATTTCAAGACTTGATTGCAATCAAACCCCATAGAAGATTTGAAAGATTGATAATGACTTCCCTTGGGAAGATATAGAGTATTCAGTGACTAATGTGGGTGTGTGCAGTTGTATCTATCAAGGTGTAGTAATAGCTTTTGCATTGTGATGTGTTTGTGCCTATTATTGCTTGTCATGCCTTCTATTTTCTTGTTGTGTTTCTTGTAGCGTGTTCATGTAATTATCCTTGTCTTTAATTAATAATTATGCGATTGTTTTAACCATTTGACCATAGAAAGGATAGGGGCATGAAGGGGAGTGAACAAATCAAGTGTAAGAACTAGAAATTTTGATTTTGAACATTGGGGATGTGACCACATGTGGTTGTCCCCTAGTAAAACGATGGGTATGATAGTGCCCAAGGTGCTTAGATGACAAGGACTAATGTGGAATTGGGGTGTTCACGTCTATAAAAGGATGAATTTGAATCAGGTAACAAGATTTAGTGTAATTCATGCACCAAATGATCATAAAGGCTATTGCATTGCTTATTAAAACAAAGGAGCTAAGAGTAGGTGTTAAACAAGAGGGAATAGTGCTAAGTAGGCACTTTTCATCTCTACATTTTTCTTTGCTTTAACACAAATGTAAGGTTAAGTGAATCATGTACTAAAGAAAAAAGTAATTGCAAACATTTTACCTAATTTAGAATGGATATACAAGAATTGCTTTATGTTATTTTTTTGTGGCTTTGCTTGAGCTTTGTGTTTATTTTTGTAAAAACACAAGAAATAAATATTAATATATGCAATAAAAACATCCTTGGCACAAAATGTATTGCCATAACAATCTACACAACTCTAGAGAATGCTATCGTGTCTATCAAATCTTGGCAAGGAGTCACAGAGATGTGATTGCATTGACCTCCATGAAATTCTAGAAAAGTGGTCGGAAAAAAAAGGGATAATGTTCTATGTAATAGTCACAAAGTTGGTACCAAGTTGGCCCCATGTAGGATACTATCCATTGTTAGTGTAAGTGGTGCGGGACTCATGGCATAATCACTTCAAGCATTGCACATTGTAGGATCCATAAAGGTGTCATTTTAACCATTGTGTAATGTAGGATTCATGTCATAGAGTTACTTTAACCAAGGTGTGTCATGTAGGGCCCACTAAAGTAGTACTTTTATCATTGTGGAGTCTATGTTTGTGTGTGATAAGATAGAATGGGATATATGTCCCCTCAAATTGGTTGCATACAAAGTTATGGAATTGATTTGAGGTAAGGAAAGAGGTTTTGATGATGGACATATACAGTAGAAATTTTGGGCATGTGTATTCTTTTTATTGGTGTGAATGGCTTGATTTACCTAACTGGTTCATCACCTAGGTCCTATTCACACTAGTTTAGGGTACATATAGGATACTTATCACTTTATGTCTCAAGTCATAAGATTAAAACACGTGTTATAGTCTTATGTAATCACATGTATCACTTTGGTCTATATAACCAAAGAGTTCTCTTTGTATTCTTAATTCTTAATCAATTCATTCAAATCCATTATCATTGTGCATTTGCATTCTTTGATAGAACACCTTTATTCTCTCATATTTGATCTCTCTTGTGCTTTCACTGAAGCTCCTAGATCTTGGATGACTACATCTTCAATCAAATTTTGGAAGGTATAGAACATTCTATATCAACTCTTACACTTTTTCTTGTGAAAGATATGATTGTGTAGGTTCAAAACAAATGGAATAATAATTTTACCCCTAAATTTGCTTCAAATAAGCAAACAAACATTATGCGAGATATTATTAGCTAAAGAGAAACACATAATGAGATTAGCATGAGATAAAGAATAAATTACCAATGAAAATGTTTTTGCTAAGAGAAAAATATCATACAAGAAATATACACATGAAAAAGGAAAAAAATATTTCTCAAACATAATATTACTTATTGTAAAATATTGAAAAATATGATATCTAAGAATTGTAGTTAAAGATTTTATGTTATTAATTTTTTTATTTCAGTATATAGATTACAATGTAAAAATATCAACATCTAAAATCAATTAGAAGAAGAAAGAGGGAAAACTAGAATTTTTGAGTTTTTCTTACGTGATAAGATAAAAGAAAGCAAGAAGCATGTTAATGATACAAGTAGAGCGAACACAAGAAACATGACATAATAAAAAAGGAGAAAGCCAAAAGCAATGCAATGTGTTTGATCAACATGAATGAAAATATGTGAAATATTTCAATTATTTGCATTGTTCCGAATCCAATAGAAAACACAAAAGGAAAGACACAATTGTTTGGGACCCTTGGATGTCAACATGCACCCAAAAGTAATGACTTTGCATTATTCATGAAGAAATTAGTGATAGTTATTAAAAGAGCGTTGACAAAAAGAAAGCTTATGCTTCTTTTGTTTGTGTTGCTTATGGCTATGAGTAAATGGATTCAAGCCATAGAGTTTAATTTAAGATAATTGAGGAGCAAGACATTGGGGTTGGTGCTTGGTAAACTTTTGTACATGTTTATTAATGAAAGCAATAACATGGGATCACATAATTTCAATAAAATCTTCCATGTTGTACGTTGAGTTTGTTTAGTGTCAAGATATGTAGTTTATCATAAATACCATATGGAACACCTTCGAGATTTTAAATTTTGGTAAGCACATTTTAGCACATTAGAACATGCTTCAAATTGTGGTAGATCACAAAGCATCATTTGACATAATATTTTTATATTGGTAGCATCCTTCTTTTGAGGATAAAATTCATCTACTAGCAGGTTGGGAAATATTTATTATAAGATTTAGAGTTAGATAAATTTTTACATTTTTTTCTAACATTTTTTTCATGTCATCATTGTGTAGTGATTCTCTAGAGGTATTGTATCGTTAGGATAGTTGTTTCATCAGTGATTTTGATAAACATTTTGCATAATAAAAAAATTATTAGACCATGTTCTAATATGCTCTATAATATCTAGTTTTTCATTAATATTTAAATACATGATTAATTTGGTATGCCATTCCCCATCATCGTAGTAAAGGGATAAGATTTTGGGGATCTTATTTTCAATTTTTTTTCAAGATTAGGACTTTTATATTTTAGTTCTAAAAACATTCCTAGAGAAAGTGTTAAATATTTTCTAGCTTAATTGGAATATTCTTTTCTTCTACTTCAAGCCAATTAAGACTTGCCTCAAGCTTTACTAACTTATTATCAATATTTTGCATTCTATTATCATTTGTTTGAATTTTGTCACCTAAGGAATGTAAATCATTCAAGGACTATTATGTGTATGTCCTTGTTTCTTAGCAATACTTTCTAATGATCTATACAATATTGTTGCTTTCATAAGAAAATTGTAACCTTTTATCTCTCTCACTATTAGTTTGATCTATTGAATGCCTTTGTAGACACCTAAAATTGATCACTTGTGTTTGGTCAATTTTATCTCGTCATTTTATCTAATCCCCTTTATATCCACACTAATTAAATAATATTGCAATTGTTTAATTAATGTTATCAATTTACCCCTAATTTTTCTAAGGTCCTAAAGTAATTAATCGATTTAATTACTTGCATTACCTTTGTCCCCTTTTAGAGATTGTCCCCTTTTCCTTTCTAAATTAAATAAATATCCATATTTATTTAATTTAGTCACTTTATTCTCTCACATGAATTAAATAAAACCATTTAATTCCCTTTTTCTCTCACCTCTTGTTACATACTCCATAATTTTTTTTTTATCTTCTAATCCGAATCCTAATCCATATCTTAATCATATGCACACACTTAATCATGGATTAAGAGGTGTCACATCCTCCAACATTTCCCACTTTTCATCTAATCATTCACCTTTAATTATAATTTTCACCTAACCTATCCCCTAATCACTTGCACATTCTTAATCCCATGATTAGGAAAGGTCTAATCCCTTTCCATTTATTGTCTATCTCCTCACACACCCTCCTCATTAAATTTTCCCCTTTTGGAAAAGGCCCCATGTACCTTAGGCACGTGAGTCTTTCTTCCAAAAGTACCCAAAAGGAATTTTATATTCTTTTATTCCTCTCCTTGTTCTACATGACCTTTTGACCTTTATGACCTTGATTCTCCCATCCACATGGTACCTTTTGAGGTACATTCTCCTTCTCAAACCTCCACATGGTGACACTTGTCACCATCCTAGGGCTTGAGAGATCACCTACGCCACATCTCTTCTCATGATGCCACTTGGCATATCTCATGAGTTGATATGCCTCAACCATCCCTAGCCATTGATCTCCTCACAACCAATCTTAGTCCTTCATTCATCTTATTCCACTCCATATGCGAAAACACAGACATTTTTGGAGGATCCTACATCTTTGGGAAATTTGGTAATGTTATGTTGTCGAAATTCCATTGAGCACAAATAAAATCCAATAAAACTAGGGAAATCTATGCATTGAGGATTTCATCATACTTGGTTTTCATCGAATTCCTTAAAAGTTTGAGCTCTCTTATGCCTTTATCTTGATTGTTATTTGGTTCTTTGTGTTGTTGGATTTTTATCGCAATTTCCTTTCGTTTTAGACACAAATTTCCTTGCACACATTTTGGCACGCTTGATGGGACCCTGTCACGGGTTTGCTAACATCACTTTCCAGTTTTCTTGGAAGTTTCATCTGCAAGTTTTTGCATAGGGTAGTTGCGCTCCCAGATAGGTAGATTTTCTCTATAAAAGAGCAACTTTTCTCTTATAGTGGCAAATACGCTTCGACTCTCCAACACCTAGGCACCCTTTCTCAAAGAACAAGCATATTTGCATATACAGAGGCAAATCCGCTCCAAAAAGGTGGACACGTCTGCATAGGTGCAATTGTACACCTGACCGAATATGCTTTAGAATGGCAGATACACTTGCATAGGGGCGATTTTGCACTTAGTCAAACACACATTAGATAGGTAGATTTGCTCTAGATAGATGACTTCGCTCACACAGAGATGGCTCTGCACATGACCGACCCTACTTACAAATAAGAAGACTTGTTTCAGAAGGGCGACAAAGCTTTGAATTCAAGCGGATTTGTAGGTAACCTGAATGCGCGTGTTTTGTTGATTTATTTTTTCATTTCTTATATTTTCGGTGCTAATCTACAAACTCATAATTGTACCTATGATCTCACTAACACCTCTTTACATCCTCGCATATTCCAAGATCGACGTATGAAACTACTAACACATTTCTTGCAGGATGTTGTCGAAGACTTAGTTTTTACCACTAATCTAGGCACATTTAAATTTCATTAAAGAGTCAATTAATCTTGTGTCGTGTTTGGGGTCTCTTGTTGATGTATTCTCTCTCCACTAATCTAGGCACATTTAAATTTCATTAAAGAGTCAATTAATCTTGTGTCGTGTTTGGGGTCTCTTGTTGATGTATTCTCTCTCCTTGCACCGTTTGGTGAGACTAAGGATCAAAAATCACAAGCTGACCTAAGTCTTGTTGTGTTTATCTAGGGGTGCTAGTTTGTATGTATGCTCTCTCCTTGCACTACGTGTGGGCCTAGAGATAAAAAATGCCTATCATTTCCTTCCCTTTAGGAGGTCTGCTTGGGGATTTCATCACCCCAAAGGATGATCTCAACCACATGAACTGGTGGGGAATATAAAGGGGGGAGAATAAAAGTTGTGCCCCAATCTAATCATGTTTTGTTTAGTGAAGCTCTGATACTCAGGTGATTCTGAGTTAAAAGTACAAGGTTGGTTCAAAATACTTGATTGACATTATCGACCCACGCTTATGATGGGCTAGTGTTCACGGATGTGAATCGTACCCTCCTAGTATTTAGAGGATGCACTAGATCACTTTGTGTCATCCTAATTGAAGACCTTTCAGTTGTTGGCTATTGTAGTGTAGGTTACAATATCATGCCCGAAGCTACTCACTATGTATCTCCTTGAGTAGAGATAGGAGCTCTTTGGGAAAGGTCTCAGGACCTCCAAAGAAAGGGTAAAGGTGAGCCCTTGTGCCACTAGATCCCTATCTATTGAATCTTGACCGAGAGGTGCCTCACACTGATCTTGAGATATTAGCCTCCGAGTTGGTGGGCCTACGTTAGGTTATCACTCCTACTTGATTAATCTAGGTTGTGCAATTTGGCGTGTCTTCCTATGATTACCAATGTGTGTCTTTCAATCTATCATGTCCATGTTAGTTGTAATTTTTGTTCGATCTTTGCTATTTGGTCATTATCCCTAGATAGGTGACTTTATCCTATTCTTGGGAGACTCCATCTTTAAACAAGCATATCCGCTCTGTTCATGGGTGATCTCGCTCTTCAGGGAATCCTTTTTAGTCCATCATACTCGGGGGATTTTTCCTTGTCCATAGGTGGTTCCATTTTTTCTTAGGCGGATCTGTTAGTTTCCCATCCAAACCTCATTAGACAAATCCACTATGTACTTGAGATGTCTTGTAATCCTTGGGTGGACCCATTTTTACATAGGCGATTATGTTGATAATCAATCATGTATTACTTAGGTGGATCCATTTTAAATGGGTGGCTCTACTCTGTCCTTAGGTGATCTCATTCTTGGGAGGATCCTTGGGTCCTTTAATAATCTTTCTTCGATGAATCTAATATGTTCTTAGGCGATCTTATAGATATGCGATTTTGTTTTTGGGTGATTCCACTTTATGGATAGGCAATTCCATTCTTGGGTGGATATGTGTATAAATGTGTAAATCTGCACTATTCTTGGGTGGACCTGTTACCCATTCAAAATCCAGAGAGTGAATCCTTTTGGTCAAAGGTATCTTGAGTTGTTTCCAAGCCAATCTTGTACTCAAAATATTTTTAGCATCCATACACCGCTCATACCAATCATTTTTGTCATATCGCCCTTATAAAAAACTATCAAATTATCACTCTATCAACACAAGTACATCCTTAAACACACACCATCGATATCCTCATCATCCTACAACCAAATCTAGCCTCCTAGTGCTTGTTTGAGAACATTTAAATCTTAATCCAATTATCATCACCACACTTTCTTAGGAACACTGCCTATCCTAACTTAGTAATCCTCCTCAACTATATCAACTCACCTCGAGCAAGGGTTGTAGTTTGTGTCAAAATAAAATATTCTTGAGAAATTTTCCTATCTCAAGTACAATCCTACCATCACCATCCTTGGTGCTTTAGAACATGGTCTATCTCAAGTATCAATCAATCCCATCATCACCAACCTAAGTTCTCAAGTCAAATTGGAGCGCTAAATCGATCATACAATCAATAATCTAATCACTCCTTTTTAGTCCTATCCTTGGGCTTAGATTCAACCTCATCCTTCAATCCAATCATATTCACATCTTTCATGCCCATCACCAAACGATTACAACTCAAGAAGCTCATGGAACAACAACAATTCTGCCAATTCCCTTACTTTGTTAACTCACCTAACAATGGAAGATCCCAACAAACCAACATGCAAAACCATTGAATCCCCATTATCCTCATGACCTTGTATCCATCAAAGAGGAAAAGGTTTCTCAACCAGATTTCTCTCCTAGTCTTTGGGAGCATTATAACAATCTGACCAATGTGCACATGACTGATCACCTTATAAATGAGCATACCGAAGCCATCCTCATTAAACTACTCATGCAAGGCACTAAGTCTCCACCGTGGTTCAATGTGACACAATATCTAGGCACAATTCGACCATCAACCCCTCAGGATTCTCTTGAAAACTCATGGAATATACCAGAGTTTGGGAATGATGTATTGATACAGGTTCCTCCCTCTCCCCTTTGCATTCCTACATTCGGATTTGGATCAGGCCTTAGTCCTATTCATGGACTTGATCCTGCATCATCTACACAGTTCCAGGGTCCAATCCCTCAAAGCATCAAAAATACCACATCACAAGTATCAATTCATCCCCCATCTCAAGGTAATATGATGACTCCCATGATTAATCCATCTACATCTGCCTCCTATCATGTTCCTCTTGTAATTTTTCAATTGGTATATAATAATTATCATGCCCCAGTTCCATCTTCCTCTTATATTTCACCTCCTATTAATCATCCACCAAAATCTTATCCTAATCCTCTACCCTCATATTTATCTCCACGGTATCATCAATACCCTACATCAACACCTCTTGTAGATCCTTCGACCCAACATGATCCATATCATTATCAACCTCCTATGACTCCATGTCATAGCCAACCTCCTTATACCTTGCAGGATCATACATATCAATCATATCCATCTAAACCACCTCAACACTCAACATATCAATCTCAAAAACCTCCACAACAATACACTAATCCTCAACTATCTCAAACCAACCCATTCCAATATCCATCGGACTCTTATTCATCTCAACCACCGAATACATCTCACCACTATCAATATTATCCATCAAAACCCCCTATAAAATCTTATGGGAATGCTCTCCAATATTTCTCTCATTACCAATCCCAACCACCGTCATATTCCCATCCTCCACAACAACAATTGAATCATAATCTATTTAAATAATACATCTATCTGTCTCAATCATCAAAACAACCACCCATATTTCAACACTCAACAAAAACCACCCTACTTGAATTCACCTATCAATCAATCCCATCATCTTTCGCCTCCACATAATCCATACATCAATCAACCTAATCCTAATTTGGAAACTCCTCCATCTGCAATTCTTAATCAAGGATGGAAGGACATGAAAGTTGCATGCAAGGAATTACAAGCAGGGACTACTAAGATGTCCTTTATATTCAAGGAATTGTTCTCATATCCCTTTGATCGTACTATCACCACCACACCTTTTCCCAAGCATTTTGAGATCCTCAAATTCGATAAATATAAAGGGAAAGGTGACCCTCGTGATCATGTCAAGGAATTTTATATAAATTTCCAAGAGGTGGCATATAATGATAACTACCTCCTCTGTTTGTTCAAAGCTTGGGTGGACAATCATTGGAGTGGCTTTTGCACCTTCCTCAAGGTTCTATTTCCACCTTTTCAGATTTATCTAAAAAGATTGTGGCACATTTCTCCTATAATCTTGAACATGAGGTCAACATGATTGATCTATGTCCTAATAAACAACATATTGGAGAAAGTTTCACAAGCTATTTGCAAAGGCGGTGAGCTCAAGCTAGCTGTCTCTCATGCCACCTACTTGAAAAAAAAATTGGTGAATATCATGGAAATGGATTTTTATTTACATGTATTCATTGTGCTTCCAAATTTGATGAGATCATTGAAAAATGTGTCACCATCGAGAAGGCATTTATTGCTAAAGGTTTATTAAAAATGTATAAGGAAAACAATGATAAATATTTTTTTTGGAACAAAAACAAGAATGTTTTTAATGATGGTGTGACCGATATGAAGCATATCCAGGTGGCTAATACATCTCAAACCCATCAAAATGAACCCACCTCATCTAAAATAAATGCAATATATGTTCCCCAAGGAACGCCCCAACCTTCCACTCAAGGAAATGCTAAGCACTCTTTCACTCCTTTGGGAGAACCCCTTGATACGGTGTTTCGTAAGCTAGTTCAAGCTAATGTGGTCACCTATCTGATCACCCAACCTTTTGATGACACTAAAAAAAGGCTAATTATTTTAAGGAAAATGAGTATTGCAATTATCATAGGATCAAGGGACATTCCACTAATAAATGCATGAAGCTCAAGAATTATGTCCAAGACCTTATTGATAGAGGTGACATTACCATTGAAGGGAACCAATCCATCTTGTCTATATGATCATCTACAAATATATCATAATTATTTTCCAAACAACTCTCAAGGGGCTAGCACATCCAATGCTAATGTTGGTTTTTGATTATACTAAGGTCCCCTTTAATTATGATAACATGATTGGTTGCATCATGCAAGTGGATCCTCATGTGTCTATGATTATAGTGAAAACCAAAGAGCCTCAATTTGTAGTCACTACTCGTCAGGGTTTCATTACCATCCCAAGACCATCCAATGCATCCCAACAATCTTCAATGAGTCTGCAATATAATATTTTGGACAATCTTGGTAAAACTCCTATACAAATCTCCATTCTAGACCTATTGAACTCTTCCACTATCCACCAAGAGATCCTAACCAAGGCATTGTAAGATGCCTGTGTTCTTATTTACATTGATCCCATGTAATTCCAAGCATTAGTAGGACACTTTTCATCCACTTATTTGTTGGGATTTAGTCAAAAAAGGATGCCTCCAATTGACCTAGCCCATAATCACCTCTTGTACAACAAAGTCATCATTGCCAAGAACAAAGTAAAGAGGGTATTGTTAGATAATGATTCTTCTTTTAATTTGTGTACATTGAAATTCATAAAACAAGTGGGATATACTCAAGATGGCCTGGATAATCAGGTAATTACCATCAAGGCATATATCAATGCATAATGAGATTTAGCTAAAACTATTTGCCTCCCCATTCAGGTTGGTCCAACTTTGCAATATACCACATGTCACATAATTGATCTTGACCTTCCCTAAAATCTCCTCCTCGATCGCCCATGGATCCATGCCATCCAGGTCGTTCCATCCACCTATCACCAATGCCTTAAGTTTTCATATAATGGTATTGAAATCATTGTCCATGCTGATCCTCACCCTCTTGAGTATTGTTGTGCTCTTGAGATTGCTTCCTTATTCATGACATTACCTTGGGATTGAAGTTGTGCCTTCCAACACAACTTCTTCCTCATCTTATGCTGGTCTCAACACACTTCTCACGTCGTCCAATCCATCTACTACCCTTGAATCCACCTTTTCCTAGGTCAATATCATTAATAAGGGTTGTGGGGAGTATGAGACAAGAATCACTCTCAATATGGGAGCCATGTTGTGGAGCCACTCTAATAGCTAATTAACGTGGTGATACTAGGTATACACATAGCTCAAAGGACCTGAGAATCCCTAACTGAACAATTCATCTTTCACAAGAGGGTTGCATTAAATTATCAACTAGGGAGTTGTAAAACTTTAGATAGTGCTAGAAAAATATGTGCATTCATAGATTTTGGACATCCTACATCAATTGAGTATAGGAAAATAAACACATGTGTAGATATAGTAAAATCTAGAAATTGGAATACGCTACTAATTCATAAAATATGGGAAAAAGAATATAAAATATTACCTTATGCTATGGGTACCTAATGTTAAAGACTGTAACTATTAACTGATAAAATGCAATGTCCTAAACTATCTAATCCTTCGGAGTATGAAACCAAATATTAAGTTACAAAATCGAATTCATGAATTACACCATGTGTTTATAAACACATAATTGAAAACTACTAATTGAATTCAACAATCCATTATGTAATATAACTACTAAAACTAAGGTGGTTCAATAGTACCTCAAGTGGCCCTTGCTTGAGTTTCTACTTCCACAAGAATTATCAAATACTCACTTAATAAATCATGATGTCAAATCAATCATCTTTATTGCATCTTAATATTGAACTATTTCACAAAATGCAACGAGAAATCTATTGAAGATCCTTATTCAATAACACATTTTATTCATAATGCTTCTACAACTACTTTGTAATAATAGTAACCAAATATTTAGCTAACTATATTTCATCCTCGGTAGAAGATCCTTCAATATAGGGTTTGTGAGGAGTTTTATTATGTTTGGACTAAAAACAAACTTACAAACCAACTTTCAACACTCCCTCAAAGATAGGAAGAGGACTAAGTTTGAAACAAAAAGCAATAACTATCTAAAACAAGAGTAGAAAAACTAAATATAAACTCTATGTCCAAAAACTCAACCGATGATAACAGAAACATGCTCACAGAGCAGTACTATCATAAATCAAGCTCATTGCAATTAGACTCCTCTTGGATGTCTTATTTGGAAAGTAAGAGTGACATTCATTGACTCACAAAATGATTAATAAATTATCACCTACATTTTATTTTGAAGGTGTCATGCCCTGGTTGGTTGAATTATTCTCTACAATAATCCACAATCCTTATGTTGTAGGTTGAGACACCCGTTGTTACAGGTTAATAGTTCTTCTTGTTGCAAATAGTTTTATTCCTAAGGCATCCTCACTATCAACAATCATGAATTAAACATAAAAACCTACTAAAATTCATAGAAATTCATGATTTCATGCATACACATATCAACATAACATGTTTCCATTTCCACATACTTAAAAATATATAATAGGTATACAAGGTTTTAGTAATTTCTTGAAAATTAATAGAAAGAGATGATGAAAAGTACAAAACAGTGAAAGGAAACTAGCTAATTATAGGGTCCATCATTCCTCCCAAATAAAGTTGTTGCTTATCCTTAACCAGCTTTAAGGTGAAAGGTTATACTGCAAGGCCATTTCTCTGAAGTCCACAACACAATCCACTCCTTTACCCTGCTTCAAATAAAAACCTTGTTGATCGACTATCTTTGTTAGTCTTTTGTTTTTTGCTGCCAGATATTCCTCTCATTTCCTTCATATCTAGTGTGGTATGGGGAACAAGGGAATAAGAGGATGGAAGGTGAGTGGGATGCAAGCAATTTCATTCTTGAGGGAAGTTGAAATGTATTTATGTGAGCTTCCAATTATTGCCACATAATTATAAACAGATTGGGGCTCCTTCTTAAATTCTAGCATGAGTCCATTCCATATGCCTTGGGTAAAGTTAAATGCTTCTCTAATAGTACCTATTTCTAGTCCCTTCATTCTCCTATAATCCTTTTCTCTGCATTTCATTATCTTTGTTGCAACGCCCTTGTGCTCTATAAGTTCCAACCATTGGTCTACTACTGCATTTGGGTATGTTGCTTCTTCTTTTAACTGCAGAGGGAGCGATTTCTATCTCTCATGATATTCATGTAGCAGCTTCCCCCTTTGATTTTCATTTCTAATATAAGAAACTAGAGCCCTGATCTAAATGTATCCCACAAATATAAGTGGGTTCCATGTAGTATCATATGAAAGAACAAAATTGGGAAAATAAAATTCACACAATTGATCTTGCATTTTTGGTGTCGACCATTACAAAGTTTCCAAAAATGAAGATCTTGAATTCATGCCAATAGGGAGATAACTGATTATTTGGATAAATTGAAAAAATAGAAATTTTTATTGCAAAAATAAAGTATATACCCTGGCAGGAGGTCTACACCTCATCAATTGAACCGTCTTATTTGCCAATTCTTCAATTTTCACCTTCAATATTTTTTTCTTTGTTTCCTATTACTCAACTGCTCTGGCTGCATGTGTGGATATCAATTCTACTTTTTATTTTTCCCAATCCTTTTCTTTTTGGGAAAATTCGTTTGTTTTCTTCCACAACTCAATGCCAAGTGAGACAATAGTGGAATACTGGGGGTTCTTATGTATCCAATTGAGCTCTTAGGGTCTTGATATTTTTCACTCTTTACAATTATGACAAGTTCTGCCAATAATTATAACTTCAATCCCTACCCAAATCTCTGAAGTTTTTCTAATTCCTTAATTTTTGCATCCCTTGAACTATCCCTCTACTGATATTCTTTTAGTTGATCCTCTAAATTTTTTATCCACTGCAATGATTCTTGTAGTTCTTTGCTAGTATTTCTTTCTTCCAAAAAGAATTATTCTTTTTTCTCCAAAAATTGCTCTTCTCCTACCTCCTCTAAATACACAAACCCTTCTTTAGAAACAAGGCTCTTTGAAGGTTTTTCTTTCTTTCTAGCCATGAAGATATCTTTTGAATCTGAGTCAGAAGTGCTAGTTAAGTACAAGGGCTACACAATGGGTGTTCTTTTGTCATTATCCTCAAGGACATTTCCCTCATAATTTGTATCAGTTTCAATCATAACAACATATTCCTTTTTCTTTTTACCTTTTCCTTTCATAGGCCCCTTCCTTCTTGGGCGACGTGACCGCCTTCTTGATTGTGCAACTCTTTTTTTCTTATTCACAGATGTAGAAGCAAAGGCCTCACTCTTCCTTTTCTTTGAATTTGGTGAGATTTTAATAGAAGTTGTGGTTTCTACATTATCTTCAGCTACGAGCTACTCATTTGAGGCTACAGGTTTCTTGCAAGTCTTGATTTTCAAGTTCCTCTATTGTGGGTAGATGTTTTAACATGGGAACCAGAGGGTATTTCTCCCTCAATTGTGGTCATAGGAGGTTCTTTTACTTCTTGTTTCTACCCCCTTCCTTCTTCATTATGCATTATAGTGTTGTTACAATTCAAAAAATCTTCTCAAGATACATTAGGAAATTGAACCCTAAGACTTCTCTTAACCAACAAAGTAACTAAACTAAAATGTGACAAAGCTGACTAATTTCTTTTCCTTTTGTATTCTGATGACATTTTTTTCAATAAATTATACAAAAAAATTGGAACATTTACTAGCCTCTGATGGCGTAAATGACTGAGCAACTTAAAATGCACTATGTATAATAATGATTTTCTCTCATCAAATATCTAATAATGTGTGAAGCTACAAAGGCCCAAATCTAAGGTAAAGATAAACATTTTATACCTTGTGAGGAGGAATCCAAATTCTCTCTAGGAAAGAAGAATTCATTTCTTGTTGTGATTGCATCTTCCCTAACCAAAAATTCTTCCCCAAACCTTGGAAGACCTAACACCTTTGCTACAACTGCCTCTGCGATGCATCTACTCTTAATCCCCACACAATTGTCTCATCATTCTACAAGGTTCTAGCAAATTGTTGGGTCATAAGCTCATTATATTTTGTGCCGAAGGAAATAATCTAACCAGCCTGCATGCTAAAAGATAGGCACACATTGCCTATCCTCTAAAACAAATTATAGGTTGAAGGATTTCTCCTTACTATGTTACCCCCATTATAATTTCACCAATTCTATTCTCTCTACTTCTTGAATGATCACCCAATTCTACTATTTCTTTGCTATTCTCTGTGTTTGATCACCTAATATTGCACCAGATACCTCTTCTCTACTCTTAACTCTCATTTTATTGATAATGGAAGAAAATTGAAAATAACTAAAGCCTTTTGGATACCCCTCCACCCAACTAAGGTTGATAATTATCCTCAATTACCAGGTATGAAAAGGGTGGGTGTATTAAATATTAAGTAGTGGAATTCGAAACATGTAGTGTAAATGCATGCATGAAGTATAAATATTTATAAAATTGGTAAGATTAAATGTTAATTATGTTAGTGAACGCAAGAAGTACCTGCTAAAATATTGTGAAGTGATGGATGGCATGTTTGAAATTTGTTGAATATCGGCATGCAACATGGGAGAAGATTTTGAAATGATTTGAGGTGATGGCTATGAACTTTGGGTGGTCGTGGTTTGAAGTGTAATTCAACATGAGCATAACATGTGGCAAGGAATTTGAAGTGATGAATGAATTTTTTTCTTAAAGTACATGGGATGATAGTGAATGGTTAAATTTATTGCATGGTACAAATGATTTGAAAAGTGGATTGGAGTGCTACACGTGATGGTTTAAAGAATATGCATGATATAAAAAATTGATGGTTTTTATGTGCTTTGGTGAAATGATGGTTGTGCAAGTGTTACAATTTGATGAATGAAATAGGTACCTTCTGAATTATGTGCCTCAAGGCATGATGGAGCATGTCCCGTGAACTCTACTTCAGGTCCAAAAAATGAAGGTCTCCAATTGTGACATGTGCATGTTATAAGTGTTGCAAAATTATACCTATGAAATATTTGTAGGCGAGTTGGGTAGCTCATATGCTAATACTATCGATGAAGTGTTGGTATCTATTGATGAATTGTGTATCTCTGGTTCAAAATGATATTGTAGTGTTCATAGGAATTCATCCTTTTGTAGTGGCCTTTTGTACAACTTCAACCTATGGCCATTAATTAATAGTGAAAACCTTACAACATCAATAGCTTGTTGCTAAATTGATCCATTGAAAAAAAAACATTATGTATTACATATGGCTCCAACCATCTAGTTTGTAACTTACCTTTTGTAGTCCTTATACCTAGAATCATAGAGTAGTGTCCAATCACCTGCATTAAACTTCTTTGTTTTGATAAATTGATCATGCCACCTTATCCTTTATTTTTAAATGACCTTTGTATGGTGTATTGCCTCTAGAATCTCATCCAAGGCATTGAGATTGTTTAATCTCTCTTTCCGTGCTTTTGATAAATCCATGCCCAATTGTACTATTTTCCTCAAAGTTTTGTATTTGAATTCTATTGGAAGGACTATTTTCTATGTTGTCCTATAAGCCCAAACTGCTTCAGGTAACCTAGATGCCCAATCCTTCCTATGGAGTTACATTGTTATTGCAAGAATATTTTCTAATTATTTATTAGTGACCTCCACTTTATCATTAGCCTAAGGGTGATAAGGTGTATATTTCTTGTTTCTAATCTCATATTCCTTCACTAACTAGGTGATTAGATCTAAAGTAAATTGTGGCCCTTGGTATATCACTATTTCTCTAGGAACACCATATCTTGTAAAGATATCTTCATAGAGGAATTTAGCAACATTTCCTTCTCTTTCAAATTGTAAGGCTTTGACCTCCATCCATTTTGTTAGATAATCAGTACAAAAGTATATATTCCTTGTTGTTGGATGTTGGAGATATAGGACCAATAAAATCTAGCCCCCATTTATCAAATGGTTCTATTACTAGTTGTGGTTGAAGTGGAATTTCATCTGTTTTAGTTGGCTTCCCATTTTATGACATCTATCACAACTCCTTGTGTATTTAATTGCATCTTGTGTAGTGTTGGCTAATGTAGTCAATATTCAAGATTTTAAGAGCTATCTTTTTTGCTGCAAAATTTCCTCCACAAGGTTCATCATGACATGCTTTGAGAATTTCATAGACTTTATCCTCTCTAATGCACCTCCTCTTTATATTATTAGGACCTATGTAAAATAGATATCTAGCTACCCATGAATAAGAAAAAAATTCTCAACTAAATGTCTTTTCTCCCTTGTTGAGAAATGTGGTGGTGTTTTCATTGAAACTAGATAATTGGCTATGTCTACATACTAAGATGTATGCAGCGAAAGGGAAAATAAGTGCTCATCTGGAAATGAATCATCCACAATATCCTCTTTTGATTTTCTTTGTAGTCCGGAGAGAAATTCTACTACTACATTAAGTTTCCTTGGTTTGTCTACAATGGTAATATCAAAATCCTAAACTAGAAAAAACCATCTCATGAGTCTGCCTCCAACTACTGGTTTAGTCCTCAAGTACCTAATTGTTGTGTGGCTTGTGTGAATAAATATAGAATACCTTGTGATGTAGTGCCTAAATTTATTTATTGCATAGATCGGTGCTAACATCTCTTTTTTAGTTATTGTGTAATTGAGTTCTACCCCCTGAATGTTCTTGCTGATATAATAAATGAGATACTCTAAATTCCCTTATTTTTGTCCTAATACAACTCCAATTGAAAAATCAAAAAAATCAGTGTGGATATGAAAAGGTAATGTCCATTTTGGTCCTCTCAACACTGGAGTCTTAGTTAGTGTTTCTTAAGGGCTTCAAAGGCATGTTGACAAGCAGGTGTCCAATCAAACTCTACATTCTTAGACAATAAGACAAATAGTGGTGTTGCAATTTTATTGAAATCTTGTATAAATATCTTGTAGTACCCAACATAGCCGAGAAAACTTCTGACATATTTTTATTTTTGAGGTACAAGCAGTGTGGATATTACATCAATCTTATTTGGGTCTACTTGGATTTCCTTGTTTGACACAAAGTGACCCAAGACTACTCCCTCAATCATCATCATGAAGAATTTCTCATGAATTAGGGATAAGTGGTGATCTTGACATCTTTGTAGTAATTTTTCTATTAGCAAGTGCTTCCTCATAGGTATTCACATAGGTTGTAAACTCATCCATGTAAAATTCCATGGAATCATGAGAAAAATCTAAGAATATACTCAGTAATTCCCTTTGGAATGTGGTAGGTGCATTGCATAACCCAAATGGAAAGACAGAGTAATAATATGTACCCCAAGGGAAAGTAAAGGTTGTCTTGTCTTATCCCTCAAGAGCTATCTTAATTTGGTTGTATCCATTAAACCCATCCAAGAAGGAAAAGTATTGTTTTCTTGCTAATGAATCTAGCACTTGATAAATGAATGGTAGGGGGAAGTGGTCTCTTCTGGTTGTTGCATTTAACTCATGGTATCAATACACACTCTCCATTTTCCTACCTTCTTAGATAAGATACCCACTGACTATCATAGATTGGATAAATGAACCTTGCATCAAGTAACTTTTATAATTCTACCTTAACTATGTCACACACAGTTGGGTTCATTCTCCTTTAAGGTTGTCTCACCGATTTGTAGCCATCGTTGATGTAAATTTTGTGCATGCATAGGTTTGGTTCTATTCATTTCATAACATGGTAATCCCATGAAAATATAGTTGTGTGTGCTTGAAACATGTTCAACAATGAAGATTATTGTGCAACAGTGAATTGATTGTTTAAATTTAATGTCTTACTTGGTGTAATCTCAACTTTCAAGGCTGGTGTTTTAACAAAGGAAATATCAAGGCCTGATATGTTAGAGATACAATTATTTGGAAATAAGGTATGGAAAATTTGAGAGATTGAATTGGATGTATTGATAGGGATTTTGTTCTATAGAGGGTCTTGTAAACAAGTTAAATAGTCATGTTGTTGCAAGTCCCTACCATAGTTTCTTTTCATGATGTTTGTGAGTAGTTTACCTTCATCTTTGATTTATAACATAGTACTAAATTCAATAGCCATTAATGTTTGTAATGAGTATTGATCATCCTCATGTAGGGCAAGCCATACAATTTACTCCAAATTTGTATGTGGCTGAGAAGGTGGAAAAAGGACTAGCTTTTTGGTTACATTCCCATTGGAAATGATCATGTTACTAGACCTGCAACCTATAAAGGCATCTTTAGTAGCTAACCATGGTCTTCTGGTATGAGGGGTCACCCTACAATATTTTCTTTAGGTTGTATCACCATAAATTTTTCATGGTATTCCCATGATTCTATGTTATAACCAAGTCTTTTATAATTCCCTCATGTTTTACTATAGACCTATCTGCTAACTGTAACACAATAGGTGTAGGTTGAGGCTCCATTAGTTGTAAATGCTTCATGGTTTACTTTTTCATCATGTTGATGGCCGCTCCTAAGTTAATTACGATATTTTTTTATGAGAGTTTCATTGATTTTGACATCCACCATAGGGCTCCCAGTGTCTATATATTTAGGGACAATAATGCTTCCTAACATAATATCTGAAAGTTTTCCTAAAACATGCACAACTTGAGGATCCTTTCATTTATTGCCTAGCTTTTTGAGGCATAACTCTCTCATTGTCTTGGTATAAATCGACACTTCCTTAATTTCCTATATGAGGGGTTTCTTTATGCAAACATCTCTTAGCTATCCCAGTAGATCAAATTCAGCTTTTGAATGATGTTTTTGTATTGTTAGTCTCTTAGGGAATGGAGGTTCTGGACTTATGATTGTTTGTTTATCTTGATTTGATTCAATTTCCCTTGGTTGTTTGTCCATAGTTTCTACTGAAAGTTCCTCATTAGTCAACTCTGTGATGTGAGGAGATGAAGGCCCAACTAGAATTTTCCTTGATCTAAGGTGGACATCACTCACCTCTACCCCATAGGTAGGGTATTGGATGGTTTCATTAGCATAAGCTTGTTGGACAAGCTTATTATTGGGGTTAGGTGAAAGTTGTGCCTGAAATTGTGGTACTCTTGGTGGTGTTGGTACAACCATGGCTATATTTGGCATTATGGTTGGATGTTGTGGATGCAAGGGCTATTGTGGTTGTTGGTAGTTTGGGTTTTGATTTTTCCACTTTTGACCTCTTTGCCACTATGGTGGCAATTGGTTCTATTGGGGTGGCCACTAGGGACTATAATTTGGTCCTTGTTAATTGTGTGGTGGCCATATGCCTTGTTTTGTTTTAGTGCAATTAGAGGCTTGGGGCATTGGCCATTGTGGATTTATTACATTGGCCTAGGGTTGAGAGTTCCAATTTGGGAAGTGTGAATTACTACCTTGAAATGACATATTATAGGCCAAGGTATTTTGTGGAATACTTTGTTTATATTTCCGTTGTTTGTATTGAGAGATGTAAAACACTTGACCTTCTTCATTCTACAAGGCATGAAAATTTGTCGCCCCTTGCTTGTCTTCAGAGATACTAGCCAACTTTTTGTATTTGTAATTTATCTTCTTCTAGCGGTAGTTACAAAATTTTGTGAGGGTTGCCTTTTCTTCTTCTTGCTTCTTCTTAATATTGAGGGTATCTAGTTTGGTAGCCAAGTGGCTAATGATGTCCTCCTTCATGTTGGATAGAAGGTTGTTAAGCTTTACCCTTGAAACTCTAGTGGATGATTCTTTGAGAGAAGTCCTTTCACCCCTAGTTTTCTTGATGAATGAATTGGAGTAATTTTTGCAAACTTTATAAATATCATCAAAGGGTAATTGTGAGATGTCCCTTGCTCCAATGAGATTGAGCGCATCCATACAGTCTTCATGAAATCCCCTTAAAATACTAGTTTTAAGGATTCATCAAAAATTCTATTTTGGGACTTCTTGAGGTTGAACTAAAACCTCTCAACATAATATTCAAATGGATCATCCTCTATCCGTGACATCTTGAAGATGTCATCCCTCTTTTTGGTTGTGCCTCTACAGTAATCCT
Organism: Sequoiadendron giganteum; assembly: GCA_007115665.2. Taxonomy (NCBI): domain Eukaryota; kingdom Viridiplantae; phylum Streptophyta; class Pinopsida; order Cupressales; family Cupressaceae; genus Sequoiadendron; species Sequoiadendron giganteum. The sequence continues at coordinate 279,702,325 of CM021104.1, read as the reverse complement.
AGTATTTCTCCAGGAATTTTTTCTTCATTGTATTCCAATTGGGAACAACGTCTCTTACCAACCCTATGAACCAACACAGAGCATAATATTTTAGTGTAGTTGGGAATAATTTGAGTTGATGAACATCTGTGATGTAGTCATAGCTTCAACATAGCACATCAAACTCAAAAATAAGGGTGTATGGATCCTCTATAACTAATCCATAAAAGATAGGGAGTGTTGAAGGATGTATGTTCTTCAAGACAACAACCCTTTCCTAATTGGATATGGGGAATTCAAAAATTACATGCTCTAGTGGATCTTCTACTGTTGCATCGCCCATGATGCTAAAATTTATTTGGGAAGTCTCCCCTATGATTGGTGGAGCTACCTATGTAAGGGGTGATTGTTCCTCGTTTATTCCCTCAATCTCTTCGATTTATCCACCAGTTTCTTCAACTGCTTTGTGTATTGAGGGGAGAAATCTTCCCAAAGCATCTCACTGCCTCTGCATGCAATGGTGCTTAAATCTTTATATCAATGGTTCCAACACATTGTTAGTAATTCATATTGTTGGTGATGGATAAATACCTATTTACCCTAATGCTAAAATAAAATGATGGACTATGAAAAATTGAAAGGAATTGAAAAACACATAGAAGAATCTTGAACTTAGCAACATCCTCGACAACGATGCCAAAAATGTGGAGCCACTCTAATTTATAATTAACGTGGTGATACTAGGTATACACATAGCTCAGAGGACATAAGAATCCCTAATTGAACAGTTAATAAATCATGATGTCAAATCAATCCTCTTTATTGCATCTTAATACTGAACTACTACACAAAATCTAGCGAGAAATAATTTAAAGATCCTTATTCAATACACATTCTATTCATAGTGTTGTTGCAACTACTTCATAATAATAATAACCAAATATCTAGTTAACTAGATTTCCTCCTCGAAAAAAGATCCTTCTATATAGGGTCTATGAGGAGTTTTATTATTTTTGGACTAAAAAAAACTTATGAACCAATTGTCAACTCTCCCTCAAAGATAGGAAGAGGACTAAGTTTGAAACAAAAAGCAATAACTATCTAAAATAGGAGTAGAAAAACTAAATATAGACTGTATGTCCAAAAGCTCAACTGATGATGATAGAAATGTGCTCACAGAGTAGTCATGTCATAAATCAGGCCAACTCCTTCTCTTGGCTATCTTATTTTGCGAGTAAGAATGACATTTGATGACTCATAGAATGGTCATTAAATTATCTCCTTTGTTTCCTTCTGAAGGTGTCATGCCTCGGTCAATTGACTTCTTCTCTAAAATAATCCATAATCTTTATACTACAGGTTAAGACACCCATTGTTGCAAGTTAACAGTTCTTCTTGTTTTAAATGTTAATTTTATTCTTAAGGCATCCTCACTATCAACAATCATGAATTAAACATAAAAACCTACTAAATTTTATAGACATTCATGAATTCATGCATACACATATCAACATAACATGATTCCATTTCCACTTACTTACAACTGCTTCAAAGTATATAAGAGGTATAAAAGGTTTTAGTAATGTCTTGAAACTTAGTAGAAAGAGATGATGAAAAGTATAAAATAGTGAAAGAAAACTAGCTAATTATTGGACCCATCACATGCCCCTCTCTCCACATATTTTTGGAAGGCCAATCTCATCAAAGAAACTATAATAATTAACAATAAAAAGCTTCGGGTCCACCACTTTCCAGTCTCTAGGTAGTTTAGGATAGGAGAAAATTGAAGAAGATATTAGTCAATGGGTATTCCATGAAGAACCTGAGAGTTCTACTACACTCTTGGAATATTTTCAGGAAACTTATCCTATCGCCCATCAGATGGCTCAAAAGGCCAATTACCAAGGGAAAGGATTCGAGGAAAATGAACAAGGTATACTCCAACATATAGAACTACCAACTAATATCAAAAATTAAGGACTTGAGTATGACTCTAAGAAAAAGAAGCCTTCAATATCACCAATTACTTCTAATAATGTCACTTTGGATTCCATTATTGTTGAAGATATCACAAAAAAATCATTAAACTCTCCTACAATGATTTGGATGTCTCCTCTCTCTTTTCCACTTCCATTCTTGTCATTGACCTCCCACTCTGTCACCTTGAACTCATTGACTAGGACCAACGTGGATCTACATACCTTGACATATTTCAAAATTATGAGGCATTTATAGAATTCATGGGTTTGCACGAGGTCTTGCTTCATGAGGATCATCGATTGAGATTTTTGTATGCACTTGATCAACATGCCTACTTTGGGGAAGATGAACTCCTTAATCGCAAAAGTAAAAATCAAGGAAATAATTAAAGGTCTCTTAGTGAAAACCTCCCTGAGGAAATTTTAAAATAATCAAAAGTAAAAAGAAAGGGTGTATCCTCTAATGAAAACATCATTGAGTCATTAGGGGATGGGGACTTTCATCTTCCCCTCATGGGTCCACAACAATCAAAAAGGTCTCTTATCTTGATAAAAGAGACTAAAGAGATCAACTTGGGAACTGTAATTGAACTACAACTCACATATGTGGCAACTTCCTTGTCAACAGATGATTATCAAACATTATCTAAAATTATTTATAAAGGTTCAATCAACTTTGCATGGTCATATTCTGATATGATGGGACTTGATCCTGCATTAATGGTCCACCACTTGGATGTTTATCCAGATGCAAATCCTGCTAAACAAAAACTTTGCAACATACATCCTCAAGTCACATTATTAGTCAAATTAGATCTCAAAAATCTATTGGAAGCTATTTTCATTTGGCCCATAGATTACTCTAATTGGATTTCCAACATTGTTCCTATTTCCAAGCTAGATGGGGGCATTCATATTTGCATTGACTTTAGAGATCTCAACAAAGCTTGCGCAAAATATGACTTACTGCTTCCTAATATTGAAATAATTGTGTATTTGATAGTAGGTCATGCTATGTTATCATTAATGGATGATTTTTTAGGCTATAATCAAATTTGCGTTGCAATCAAAGACCAACATTAAAAAGCCTTTACCACTCCATGGGGAACATTATGTTATCAAGTCATGCCCTTTGGTTTAAAAAATTTTGGTGCCACATATCAATGTGCCATGACTTTCATATTCCATGATCTCATCCAAATCATCATGAAAGACTATGTGGATTATTTTGTGGGTAAATCAAGGACTAGAGAAGAACATCTAGTTATCCTTGAATGCATCTTCGCTTGCTTGGAGAAATATCAGTTGTGACTCAATCCAAATAAGTGTGTATTTGGTGTCACTTCTAGAAAAATATTGGATTTCATAGTGTCTAGGAGAGGCATTGAGGTTGATCCCACTAAATTCAAGACAATTATGGATATGCCTCCTCCAAAAACACTTAAGTAGTTGAGAAGATTGCAAGGAAAACTTCAATCCATCTAACGGTTCATTGCTTAGCTTGCAGATAAATGCCAACCTTTCAATCATTTTCTTTGAAAAGACACCACATTCAAATGGGATGATTCATATCAACAAGGCTTCAAAAAAATTAATATTTGGCTAATCCACTTATCCTTATGCCTCCTATATCAAGAAAATTGTTGTTATATATTTGCACTACCTCAGTGACACTAGGGCAGTTCTTGCACAACATAATGAGAATGGGAAGGAAAGAGAAGTGTATTACATTAGTTGTACACTTATTGGATATGAGATTAAATACACATTCATGGAAAAGGCATACTTGGTAGTGGTATTCAGCTCTCAAAAACCTAGGCATTGCATGCTCAATCATTCAATCAAACTCATTTCTAAAGTTGACCCCCTCAAGTATCTATTGCCCCACACATCTTTGACAGATCGTATGGCTAAATGGGTCATGATTCTTAGTGAGTTTGATATTGAGTATGTCAATAAAAAACAATAAAAAGTCAAGTCATCACAGATCAATTATCAGATTCTCCTCTAGTGGATGCTTACCCACTGATCACAGAATTTCCAGATGAATCTATCTTCACTGTCACTGAACAAGCTATATGGAAGTTGTACTTTGATGGTTCATTCACTCAACATGGATTGGGTGTGGGTATCCTTTTTGTCACCCCTCAAGGTGAATTTACTTTTAAATCATTTAGGCTAGCCTCCCATGCACAAATAACATCACAAAATATGAGGCTCTCATCACTGGTCTAAATATAGCGGTTCAATGGAATATCAGTCAATTACATGTTTATGGAGATTCTCAGATCATCATTAAAAAGGTCAATATTAATGAATTATAGACTAAGGATGATAAGTTTCTTCCTTAAAAACACATGGTTGATGGTCACTTCAAGAAATATTTTGGCTACATCTAGTTTGAGTGACGCCCTAGTCTTCAAAACAAAATAGTAGATGCAATGGATACTATTGGAAACTTGTTGGATATGCCTCATGATTACCATGAATGTGAATTCCTAGTTGAAAAAATTTTTACAGCTACATATGATCTCCCAAATATGAAAATGGTGTGCGAAATTGGTCCCTAATCCCCTTGGTATCATGACATCTACACCTTCATTCATGACAAAATTTGACCTTTTAATCTCACTCAAAACTAACGTCGATCCTTCATCCAAAATTCATCCCATTACACTATCCTTGGAGACACCTTATATCGTAGAGGGTATGATGGCTCCTTATTGCAATATTTAAACAATACATAAGCTAATTTGGTATTGAAAGAGGTACATAGTGGTATTTGTGGGGATCACACCAATGGTATTGTCCTTGCAAATAAGGTTTTTTGAACGAGCTATTATTGGCCTACTATGGAGCATGATGCACGTGAGTATGTTAATATGTGTGTTCCTTGTCAACAACATGTAGATTTAAAACATGCACCATCTTAGGCGTTGAAACCTATTACCTCCCCTTGGCCTTTTTCACAATAGGGTCTTGATTTAGTCGGAAAGATACATCCTCCTTCATCCAATGGACATGTTTTCATCATCATTGCCACTAAACATTTCACTAAGTGGATGGAAACCATCACCCTCACCCTCATCATTGGCCTCCAAATTTTCAAATTCATCATATCATTTTTCAATATGGTATCCCCTCTGCCATCATCATCGATAATAGTAAGCCCTCAAAAACCAACATGTGAGCAATTCCACATCCAACATTATTGGTCCACTCCATATTACCCTCAAGGTAACATCCAAGCCGAGACAACTATAAGGCCTTAATCAAAATCCTTGAGAAATTTTTCAATGACACTAGTTGTGATTTACATCTTCATCTCAATCCCTCTCTTTAGGCTCACCGCACTAGCATTTGTACCCCTATCGGTGCCACTCCATATTCACTAGTCTATAAAACCAAATATCTTGCCAATAGAAGTGAAAATTCCATCCATACACATCTCATTGAAGAACATCATCAATGATGAAGAGTATAGGGTTGTATGCCTGAGTTAGTTAGAAATTTTGGATGAATGATGCCTCAATGCCTATAAACATCTTTAATCTGATCAAAACAGATTTAGAAGGAGATATAACAAGAAAATCAGGCCTCTCCAATTCCATCTTGGTGATCTTGTTCTTAAAGAGAATCAACAAACTCAACAAGATCGAGAAAAGAAGGGAAAATTTGAGGCTAACTGGTTGGGTCCCTATGTCATCATCATGAAATATGGTTCAAGGGCATATCAATTGGCCACTCTTGAATGTGAAACTTTGGCACTGAATCAGGTGTGAACTCAACTGTCTTCCCTATCCCACTATGAGCAATCTGATAGATGGAGAGAAGGTTAGTGGACAAAGATGGAACACATAGTACATCATTGAATGTATCATCATCAATATCGATAGAACCTTTCCCACATACACTCATATAAGTGTTAGTACCCATCAATATGTGTGGTGAGGACGTAGCCTCGAAAGATGAGAACATGTCTTGAGAAGATGCCATATGGTGTGAAGCACCTGAATCCAGTAGCCATCTAGATGAATGTGAACTGGTGGTTGCACATAATGCATGACCCTTATGTGGGGCCTGTCCATCTATCTGGAATGATGGTGAAGAAGAAGACCCGCCTGAAGTAGATGAAGAAGAGTGATGAATATGGTTCTTCTCAAGAAGAGCTGTCAAATCTGAAACCTGTTTTGCATATCCATCTATCTTCTTCTCATAACACTTGGACTCATCATGTCCTAGCTTAGTGCAATAAGCACACTTAGGTCTATCTTTCTTCGATGATTCCCCCTTAGGAGAAGGTGAATCAGAAGTCTTCTGTGAACTAGAATCCTTCCAATGCTCTATGGTCTGTGGTTTATGTTTCTGTTTCTGCTTCCCCTGAGATGACTGTGCTACCAACGCTTGGTGCGGTGATCCTGTGAGAGCATCCAACTGTGATATTTTAGCCTGCTCTCATGTCAAACGATCACAAAACACCTCAAAAGAAGGCATGGTAAAACGTGCACCCAAGGCATCCATAGTGGAATGGAAGGTAGATGAGAATATCTAAAAGTTCCCACGAAGCTTTGACAAAATCAGGTAAATACACTCTGTATCAGTCTTAACCTTACCACAACCCTGTAGAAGAGATCTCTGTTGTTTGAATTTCATCAGAAAGTCCTCAATGGAGGGAAAAGAATCAGGTACAAGTGAAGTCAACTCTGCCTCAATCTGTAGTGCATGAACTGATTGATGGTACCAAATAAATCATTGAACTTGGTCCACATTTCAAGAGGACTGTTGCATGCATCAAGATGAAACAACAAGCTGTCTGAAACATGTAAGGAAATCAAACCCATAGCCTCATCCATCTTATTTCTATGCTGCATAATCTCAAATGGCCTTGTCAAAACTGGCTGAACCGTATCTAAACAGGACCACAACCCCTTTGATTTGAGAAGACGTGTCATAAATGTCTTCTAGGTATGATAGTTATGAGGTGTGAGAAGTTCAACAGTAGAAGTATTTTCGGCCATGCTTTGAACTGTGCCTCAACTGCTCTGAATTTTTTTATTATTATTTAGTGGTCTTTCAGAACTAGACAGAAGATGCAGAAGGGGTTTTTTTGTTTTGGTGTTTATAGATTCTGGTTTTCTGATGTAAATGACATAAAGCAAGAAAAAACACCCCCCCACAATGCAAAAAACCAATCCCTAGTACAAACTGAAAGCCAAAAAACAATAAAAAGTAGTATATGTAGGAGACAAATCTCTATGTACCTGAAGAATTTTTTGGTGAAATAAACTACAGATCTGGAAAGAGCACAGAACCACCTTTCCGACGCCTATTCGCTTTCGAAAAACAAAGCAAAATCGACAAAGTTATGCCCTCCGGAGTGTAGAAAACAACATCTGTCTTTGACTGCAATAACAGGCAACCAAACTGGAATTTTTTTGAAAATTTTCCTACACCATCAGAATGGGCTGGAACCAGCTTTCCAATACCTATTTTTCAAAAAATGGAGCTCAAACGCCTGAGATACACCCGATTTTGTGAACAGCTCAAAAGGGTTTTTAAAAAAGTTACACAGCCCTCAAGGGCTAAAAAACCTTCGGCCCCTGGTCCTATCAGCGACCAGGGGGCTGGCGGTTGGAGCTAAGGCCAAAGCCCTTGGGCCTGCATGTGACCTGGCGAAGCCCGCGGGGGCTGCACAGTCCACCGGCGGACCGGTGGCTTGGCCGAGTGGCGCTCGGGTGGCCGCTGGCCGCTAGGTGGCGGATCGGCGCCCGGGTTTTAAACTGGGGGCGCAAATTTTTTTAAAAAACCTTTAAAAAATCAATAAAAAATTGATTTTTTATGTATTTTTTTTTAATTTTCTGCCTCGAAAATCGTGCCGTGAGGCCGTACGGCCCTGGAGTAAATTTTTTTGCTTCACCTGGCAACTTTGTCCAAACCAGACAAACTTTATATGAAAATAGGGGTTTTTGGGCCTTCTGGACTCAACCGTGATGTCGGTTTTTGCCCACAGTGCACCAAAAATAAACTCCCCCCCAAATCCACAAAAAACTAGAAAACAAACACAGATCTGATGCAACCAAACCTAGATCTCTAATCCTTTCAAAAAACTGAACAAGCTGCAGCAGATCTGGCTCTGATACCATGTAGGATTTGAGAAATACAAATCCATAGAACCCGATCAATACCTGCATGCAAAAGACTTGTCACAGAGAAAGAGAGAGATCAAGACAAGGGTTTGGCTCTCACAATGTGCAAGATGTATTCCAGAAAAATGAAATAGAGCATCAAAGAAATACAAGAGATCGATCCTTATAAAAGGAGATCAAAACCTAAAAGGAAAACCTAACCCTAAAGGTGAGTGCATTTAATAATTAATATTAATTATTAAATGACTAATATGTGTGCAAGGCGAAATCTTAAGAGGAGAGTAAAGTTAATTAATTACTTTACTCTCACCCCCCCCTTAAGATTAGCAAGAGTGCAGCTACAAACTAGTGCAAGAAAGCAAAAGTAACTACAATGCATGAAAGTAAAATTGGGTCCCAGCAACTAGGCCTGATCAGGTACCCAAGTACAAGGAAATCTCTATGAAACAGAGAAAAGGAGAAAACCCAGTGGGAAAAAACTCCTCTCCAAAAAGAGATGCAAAAAAGAAAGTACAAATGGAATGTCTCAAGAGACTCTCTCAAGAACATATGATGAGGGTCTAGGAATTTTCCTACCAAAAGGATGTAATAGTTGGAGGAAGCAAGGATCAAGGGTTGGTGATACCAAGTGTACAAGGAAATGAAAGTGCATAAGTCTGCAAACAACAAGGGAGTGAGAGGTTGGTGATCAAGTTTTTGAGATATATTATACATGTGGGAACGTGGTGAATGAGAGAAAGGTATGATAGTATGTAAGAAAATTAAATTAATTCCCAAGTTTGGAAATTTCTTACGACATCCTAATATTTAGAATAAGGAACATTAAAAATCCACCATTCCCAAAAATATTATCCTTGAGCAATAAAATTTTTGGATGTTCCAAGATCTTTAGTCCTTCCTAAGTAGCATCTTCAATAGGTAGATTATTCCAAAAAACCAAATATTATGTAATGCTTCTATTCCTCAATTTCTTCACCCTAGTATCAATAGTGGCATAAGTTTCCAATATGGGGTTTCCTTAGTAATCCAAGAGTGGAAAATCCTCTATTGGTTTGATATATATTTCCCAAGAGTTCTCTTGAGTTAAGACATGTGATTTTTTTTTGAATTGTATTATCTTCTGGAAATTACAACCCATATATTACTTCATACAATCTCATCAAGATCTTATAAGGAACATAAATCCATGGTTTGGGATTTTTATCCCCACTAATTTTGATGGAAATCTTCCCATAAGGTTACGACATCATAAGAATCATATCTCCAAATTTAGATGACTTCTTTATGCAACTTTGGTTAACATATTTTTAATTGTTTTGGGCTGATTGAAAGTGATCCTTGAGTGACCTCAATATATCTTGGTTATACTTCACCAAGTCACTAGCTACTGATACTATACTATTCAAGAACATAAAATCAATAAATTTTAATGCATCATAACCCTATAATGACATGCATGGAGATATATCAATGGATATATGGTGGGTAATACATTATATATTTACTCTCCAAAATGTAACCACTTAAGCCAAGTTAAGTGTTAATTTAAAACATAGTCCTACAAATAGCCGTCAACCATTTATTCACTATCTCTATTTTTCCATCAATTTGGGAATGATAGCTTGTGATGGGAGTGAGTTTTTTGCGAGTCAAATGAAATGGCTCCTATTAGAAAGAGTTAAGGAATTTATTATCATTATCATTGACAATATTTTTAGGCAACCCATGTAACTTAAATACTTCCTTGAAAATAAAGTTAGCCACTTGATGTGCTTGAGTTCTTGAGAAATATAAAAGAATTGTCCATAATTTTGTATCCTATCCACCACAACATAAATGCAATATTTTTCTTTTACATTATGGATACATGTGATGAAGTCTATGGATATGTTTTCCCACTTCTAATTTGAGATAGGCAATGGCTGAATCAAGCCTATTAAAAAAATATATTTTTCTTTTGTTTTGTTTCTATGTCATGTATTCTTTGATGTGTTTGAGGATATACTTCTCAAGTCCCTTCCATGGAAAGATTTCCTTTTTTTTTGTAGGTCTTATATAATCCTAATTGAACTTTTAGCAGTTCATCATGAAAATCCCTTAAGATTCTCTCCTTAATTTGGGACCTAGAAACTAGGAAGATAACATTTTTATAAAGAATGACACCATATTCTACTACAATTCCATCTTCACTCACATTTACACCAAGGATATAATTAGTATCAAATAAATTTTCAATATATTCCACCATAATAATGACATTCTAATTGATAGAAATAATAAAAATAAAACATAGAGTAGGCTTTCTAGAAATAGTTTAAATAACTACATTATTTTTCCATTTCATGTACTATCTGTCAAAATCACAATCTTAGAGCTTACTCACCCATTTTTGTTAACCATAATTCAAGTCAAATCAACAAAAATAGAAAAAATATAACATAAAGTAGGTTTTCTTGAAAGAGAATCAATAACTACATTTATTTTCACTTTCATCCACTATATGCCAAAATCATAATATTAGAGCTTACACACCCATTTCTTAGGCCTTATTTGCATAACCCTAGTGGCTTTATTTTGTGGTGGAGTTACATATGTAATTTTTCTACTTCCACTAGTTGATTGTGTTGATTTGGAGGGTTGTAGAGGAAATGCAGTAAAAAAAGAGGATCTACCAGATCTCCTTGGCTCTTGAATGGATTTCAGAGGAATAGATTTACCTTTAAAACTCTCTACAGGGGTGAAAAATGTAGTTTTTTGGTAGAAAACCCCATTTCTTGTGAAGCTCACCTTGTGTTTTTCAAAATATTCCCCTGAGTGCTTCTTAGCCAACTTATTCATGATTTCTCTATATGTACCAAACCTTTGTGCTTTAGGAACCTTTGGTTTTGATAGTAAAATATCCACATAACCTTGCATATATTTAGGTGTAACCTCATAAGATAATATAGTAATCCATGAGGTCTGGGGGTCAACAACTTCTATATAACAATGATCCTTATCAACTAAGAATGTTAACTCATTCTTGTACTTTCAAACCAAATCAAATCATTTTTCTTCTCTCTCTTGCATCTCTTCTTCCAAATTCTTAAAGAATCCCTAGTAGAAAGTGTTGTATGCTTGGTTATCTTGGAAAATTTTTATATGATTCTTGATTTGTGCTACTATCATTTAGTGAACTTATCCCATATTTTACCCTTAAATCCAAAAAATTCATTTAGGAAGAAGAATGTAAGGCATATGATTAAAGAACCAAACCTAAAATTGTAACTATTTTCCTTTGTCCTCTTCAAATTTTCCATCATCTTCTCTCTCAATAGCTCACATAAGTCAAAGTTAGCACCTTCCTTCACCATTTGATGAGCAGTATAGATTGTGGTGGTAGTGGCAAACCCTTCTTTGTTTATGAAATAAATCTTGTATGTAATTCCCATAGAGGCATACCAAACACTGAGATAAATGACATCCTTTACACTTATAGTTCTCTTATCAAATTTTTCATTGATGATCTCCACAACCCTTTCATTCTTGATAGATTTCAACACTAGGACTGGTCCAAAGGCACATAGACCAATAACTATCCTTATAGCTTCTTTGTGATTATGTAGGGTTTGTCTAACCAAATAAATTCTTCATGAATTCCACTTAAGATAACTCTTATCCATTCTTTGCTATTGCAAAATTTTGGAAAGTATTTCTAGATGTCCAACCCTTTCAAAACCATATTTGCATACTTCGTCTTTGTACACATCATTCTCATTCAACAATTTTAGACCACCTCAAAGGATGAACTATGATCAATTTCATTCAGCGAGGCATGAATTTAAATCCTTGCATCTTTAGATTATACCACATCAATATAACTTTTGAAAATGCACCATCTTTTTCAACCTCCATCACCTTGAATGGGAACTTATTGTATTTAGTCCTAGGTTTCTCCATCACATCAATCACCTAAGGTGTTACCATTGAAATTTCTCTAGAAATATTCAAACACCATTGTTAGGTTTTTGCATAGATAGATTGAAAGCCTAATCACACTTCTTTGCTTTGAACACAAATGATTTTGATTACAATTAAGATAAAATTATCCAAAAAACACATAAAAATCCTTTCAAATACCCTAACCTTCCATCATAAATGCATTCATACTTTTTCAGGTAATTCATCTACTAGAAATATCTATGACATCATAGGGATACAAAGATGCTCAATGCACCTCTACAAATCATTCTCTTGCTCTAGAACCTTCATCAAAAGGTTCAATCTTGTTCAGTAGGTTTGCACACCAGAGAAATTGGTCCAAATCATCTTTCATGCTAAAATATTCAACACTTTATCCTTTTCAAGGGGCTAAAGGATTGCAAATGATATCTCCCCCTGAGATAATGCTCAATCTTTGTTTGTCATTAGATCTTATGCCGAATGCACAAGCATGGAATCATCCTTCTTCACATTTTCCTGACCTTTCTTCTCTTTCCAAACTTTATCATTTCCCTGCTTTTGTTGATTTAGGGTTTCTTCCTTCTTTTGGTTCTTAATAGGTGGCTTCAAAAAACCACTTCATGAAAATGTTTGCCTTATGCCCAACCTTATTTCACTTTTATCACATACTATTGTGCTCTGAAAAAAATTTATTTCTCTTCACCTTAGTTCTGCACTCAGTAGCCTTATGACCAAAATTGTTGCATACATAGTAATATCCATTAAACAAAACAACATTATATATTTGAGGCACAAATGGTATTCTACCCATATAATCATTTCTTCTTTACCTAGATCTATAATCAACAACCTTATACCCAAATTTATTGCAATAATAACAATAACTTTGAAAAGATTGAGAGATCCTAGTAGGGGCATGATGTCTAGCAGGTGGATGACGTCTAAATCTTCTTGGTCTCTAGATAGGAATGAATCCACCTTCTTTCTTGCTATCTTGATCTATCTTTTCATCTCCAAAGGATGTCTTTTTAAGTTCTTTAGTGGAAGCTTTCTCCTCATTTGTTTTAGACTTTCCTTCTACCTTGAAATTCTCATATAGGTTTGTAGATGCATTGGTTATATGATTTTTCCCTATTGAAGTGAGCAACCCAAGATCTCAAATTTGCAACACCAAATAACCTCCACATGAAATAGAGAGAAGCAACAATGGAAGATGTTATTCCACCAAACAAGAATTGCAATATGATACAATGCTTACAATACAATACAATGCAAAATATGCTTGAGATGCCTTGCTTATAAAGGCAAGGATGAGAGATAGGGTAATCCTATCACATGAGACAACTAACTCATAACTACCTAGGAAAGTGTAAATTCTAGATAAGACAACTAAGACTTATAGAAGGAATCTTTTATCCTAAGTAAACTTAACATGTGAACTAAGTCCCCTAAGTCCCTAGTAAAGGAATTAACTAGGTACAAGACTTATTCACACCAACACCCCCCCTTAAGTGCAACTTAGGGAGAAACAAACCAATGCAAACATGAAAAATATGGGTCCCAACAACAAGGCCTGATGAGGTACCCATGTACAAAACAAAAAACTCTCATAAATGGAGAAAAGGAGAAAAACCTAGTGGGAGAAAACTCCTCTCCAAAAGAGAGAAACACAAGAACATGAAGAACATCATTGAAGAAGGAAGAAGCTGCAAACAACTATCAAATGATGACTGCTATAGTGCTAAAACTAAAGAACCTCCTCTGGAAATAGGATGATCAGGATAAAGAAGACAACAATCTGCATGAATGCCCCAAACAACACTACTTGAATAATGATCAGATGGAAAACAAAGGTAAAAAATCTCTCAATCGAAAATACAGATGACACATGAATCTATACGAGTGACCCCAACGACACTACTCAACCAATGTAAGTTGAAAATACAGGTGCCAATAGTCTAAAGAACTCTGATCAAATGAGGATGAAAGGTTGCCTCCACAAAATAGGAATGCACGAGTGTCTATATGGTAAATTCTCCATCTCACTAAAATACATGGGTAACTAGCCACTACATTCACCTAGTACATAGGAACAAATACTAGATACATAGTTCAATCCAAAGCGAAACCAAGGAAGCATTAACATGAACAGTATAATACCCCCCCATAATGATGACTTGGGAGAGGTCTGACAAATCCACCAAAACTCTGTGTTTCACCATGTAGTGCATGGAGGAGAAGAAACAACATCTGAAAGTGTACAAAAATGTACCTGCAATTGAAAAAGGGTGTGCAAAATAAAGCACACATGCACGAGGCTTGAATCACATGAATTTGTTGTTGTCTTGGAGGGACACTCACTTGAAAAAGGTGTGATGGAAAATGAAAAAGGCACTAGACAACCCCCCCATGGCACTTTACAATATAGTGCGAGTACAAAATATGACACAATATTATGTGTAAAATCCCCAAAATACATGTACAATAGTGTGACAATTTATCTCAGTGCGTTTACATATAAGAAATTGCTTACAAATGATGTTCAAAATGCCCAAAAAGGAAAAAATAAAAAAATACATATAAAAACTATCCAAATGAAGTGCAGAGAAAATGCAAACCTAATTCACACAAAAAAGGAAATAGTGCATGCATTGATGAATGTTCACATCTGCCTCCATGATGAAAAATAACCTCAAATTTGTGTAGATGAAAAAATATGAAAAAATAGCCTACACCACTGTTAAGTTCGTCGAACTAGTTTTTCGATGATATCTTGTTTGCAAAAATCCAACACTATGGCCAAATGTTATGATTTTTTTAAAAATGTTAAATTTAGTTTGTAGGCAAACAAGTTTTCTAACAAAAAAAGTTTACTTCTAATTTGATTTTTGAAAAATCTACTCACTTTTTGTAGACAATAAGAAAAACCCAGAAATATTTTGATGTTAGGAATAAAAATCAGAAATCATTTTTTGATCCAACAAGCAGAAGATGAAAAAAATATTTTTTTTAACCTTCAACCGATGAAAAAAAGATGCGTGACGCTTTTTGGACAACGATTTTCTTCAGATATGTGCAAGATTTGTAAAATCTAAAAGATACTCAATTTGTATTTCGACCCTAGATATAAAACCCAAAAATGGTTTGTCCTGCAAGTGAGTGAAAGCTAGATTTTTGAAGCAAAAATGATGACGACTCCAATAAAAAATGACTTGCAACAACCCTTGTTTGCAAAAAATGCAAATGGTGACCAAATTGAGTGAAACAAAAGATAAATATGACTTTCGCGAACCTCCTGGATGCAATGGGACAACCAAAAATACTACCACTATAGCCAAAAGTGTTGCAATCACTAGATCTCACCAAAATGCATACATGCAATATAGGATACAAGAAACTCAAATCACAATAAAACTTGATGGAAACTCTCTAATGAAAAAATGGAAGGGGCTTGCCAGATTCAAAGCTCTGATACCATGTTGAAGTGAGCAATCCAAGATCTTCAATCTCCAACACCAAATAACCTCCACATGAAATAGAGAGAAGAAACAATATAAGATGTTATTCCACCAAACAAGAATTGCAATATGATAAATGCTTACAATATAATACAATGCAAAATATGCTAGAGATGCCTTTCTTATAAAGGAGAGGATGAGAGATAGGGTTAGACAAGATCATGACAAGTGTCTTAATCCTATCACATGAGACAACTAACTCATTAATATCTAGGAAAGTGTAAAGTATAGATAAGACAACTAATACTTCTAGAAGAAATCTTTTATCCTAAGTAAACTTAACATGTGAACTAAGTCCCCTAAGCCCCTAGTAAAGGAATTAACTAGGTACAAGACTTATTCACACCAACATTCCCTTTTTCAAAACCAAGACCAGACTTTTCTATTGATGGCTTTTGAGAGTTGATTAATTCATCAAGAATTTCAAAACCTCCTTTCAACTTCAGACCTTTGTCAATTTTTTCTTTTTCATTTTCTAATTCTTTCCTCAGGGAAACAATCTTTTCTTCAAGCTTTGAACATTCAACAATTTTGTCAATGAGCTTCATATTCATTCATTCTTCAATTATTTTTCCTTCTTCAACTTTCCAATTTTCTTTTGTGCTTTTTCAAGTTGGAATTGGATCTCTTAATTCTTATTTTTTTCTTCATCTAGATCATTTAGAGAAAAAATTAGCTTTCCTTCATAATCCACTAGACAATATTCTTTATTGAATTCAAATTCAAATTCATCATCCTACTTTTTTAGTATGAACTCTTTTTCCTGAGAGAACTTATTCTTGGACACTACTTTATTATCTGTGTGTTCAAAGACATGATCTACCTAAGCTGCTAAGCAATATCAAGGAACCTTTCTCTAATACCAATTGTTGAACACTAGAATATTGAGAAGGGGGGTGAATAAGTATGCTTTAAAATTCAATCCCAATTAAAAAAATTTGATACTAAGTTAAACCAACTAAGAATTCACCCACTTAATCAAAACATGAAAGAAGATAAACAACCACACAAGAACACAAATGCCACTATATTTACATGGAAAACCCCACATGGGAAAAACCACAATGAGAAATGCTGCTAGGAGATACTATCCTAATCCAACCTCACAAGTAAATAATAGTTTACAATTTGATTTTGGGATACAACCCAAGGAAGTAACTACTCCCTAAATTTGTTTTAGGGATTGAAATCCAAGGAAGCTACTAATCCCTAATTTAAAGAAAGAACAACTAAAATATGTCTGATATTATGGCTTCAACAACTGATAGTCATTAATTCTACTCATTAGGTGTGTATCAGATCTTTCCACGCTCTTCTCATGCACTCATTCACTTTTTCACACTTCCATGATCATCTTCATATATTTGATCTTCTATATATCATATGTATGATTGAAAAATACAAGTTCATTTGGCCATAGACAACAAATTATGAAACTTGTAACATCTCGACGTACATCTTCATTGGCGGTATACAAAAATGATAAAACGAGATTTAATTTTTCACCTAGATGAGTTGTCATGACCCATACAACATCTAAAAATACTTCTTTAAAACCACTCAAACATAAACTTGTGTTGCATATCATCAACATACCTTAGTCGGCCTCAACAATATCATAACTTCACAAAGTGACTTGAAAAATTTGTGTGGTACTAGAAAAAATAAATATATTCATGTGCTTCAAACCATAGAAACTAAGACATGCAGAGTATCCAAAAAACTCATACAATTGTTCTATACAATCTTCTACTAGAGCAAGAAAACAAACATATGTTTTGATAAAGGATAAACATCTGCAACCAAGTACAACACTCGGTCACTTGAAATCTGAACTTACAGAGCACCAAACCACTTGACTCTCTAATATAGCATGAATTGGGAATCAATAAACATTTCCTTAAAACCACATGGCCAAAACATCACTTTCAAAGGAATTCAGAGCATTCAAACAAGCCTTCATCACCACTTTGCACTATCAGAGCACAAACTGCAACTCTATCGCTTGGAACTTTTACTACAGAAGGATTTATGACTTGAAATATTATATATAATACCTTCACATCTCCATTTACTTATCTTCTAAACCTCAATACTAAATATTTCTTTGTAGAAGGATGCAAACCAAAACACTATGCCACTACCTTAGGATACACACTGTGAAAGCCTTAGACACAACTTTTGTAACTTTTCACTAAGTGTGGCACACCAAACTAGAAGGATATCAATGTAAACAATTTGAAAAAACATTATGACATGTGTTCTCACCTTTGCATCATGCTTAGATAATAAACCGGTCTATACATTGCAATACAGACTTGCACCAATTGATATCTATGCATATTAACCATCTTCAGAGCATATACAATCTTCAACACACATTTGACATCAATGAAAACCAAGCCTATCAAGATGAAACAAAGGAATCCTCTCATATGTGTTAATGTGTTAGTAGGAGGAAAATCCAAGAAAGATTGAATATTTTGTTGATCCACTTGAACACCCTAAGCACTGATAGTGTGGCCCAAGTACAAGACCTACCGAAAAACTCATATTCCATTATCTTCCCAAGTCAAGTGTTATAATTTGAATTTCATTAAAGAAAACCAAAACATATTTTTCAATTGGTGGCTAAGAACATGGTTCATGCATGATTAGAAAGTAGTTAGTGCATTTTTCAAACCAAAAGGTATGACTAAGTATTAAAAATCCTCGAATTGATATCTAAGTATTATATTACGCATGTGATCATTCCTCATACAAATATGATGGTATCTTAACATAAAATCAATCTTAAAAAATACATAGCTCCATGAAACTCATCAACTATCTTGTTGATTCTAGGGATGCGATACTTACTTTTATGGTCTTCTTATTTAGAGCTATATAACCAATCCACATTCACATATTTTCATCCTTTTTCTTCATAAGAACTATAGAGGTAAATAGGCTAGAATTTATTGTGATGTACCTCGTCTCGAAGGGCTCCTTTATTTTATTTTTATTTTTTCCTTGTAAATACTTGGGTGGAAACAAGGAGTGGTCATAACAAGCTTAGAGCCTATTTGTAGCTCTATGATAATATAAAATCCTCTATTAGGTGGTAGTATTGGAGAAAAATAACTAGACACCACATAATTCCTACCCACAATATTTTGAATATCAACATGGCAGAGTACTACTTACCCTTGGATAAATTTCTAGACATACATAGATAGTTTTTTTCCCATGAAAATGTTCCTTTATGAAATGTATTTTCCATCCTTCCACCGAAAATTCTCCAATATAAATTCATCTAAGCACCAAATCTTTCCCTCCATATTTAAAATTGAGCTCCATGGACTGATAATTTTATGACAAATCACTAAGGGAGTACAAAATTTATACACCTAAAACAATGTTATTTGCTCTTAAACCTACAACTTATAATAATCACATACCTTATGATATCACATGGTTATGGTGATTTATCAAATTATTTTTGTGCATGGAATAGTGAATCAATTAGTAACAATAGCATTGAAACCTTCAAAATCCCTAGCTTTTATACCTCTCCTAGTGAAGGTTATGGGTGACCACATAACCAATAATAATTATTATCCACTACTTGGAAAATACTCCTCAAACTTTTAAAGGATGATATTTGGGTTCTCTTAGTTTTTTTGCAGAGTACCTCTATTGGTGTCTTCATCCTCTAGGTTTTTGGGTTCATTTTTTTCTATAACAAAATGTGCCTCAAGTTCTTCAAGATCTAAATGTTCATTATATATCACCTTGATGTAGATAAAGGAATCTATCACCAAACTACCATGGTTCATTTAGTAAAATTATAGATTTTTCCTTTTGATTTCATTCCTTTTATAATCATATGTATTCTTTGCGGTAGGTGTTGGAGGTATGCTGCTTTGTTGGCATGAATAAAATACTCCTTTCTAAAAATTCCCCTTATGTTTCCCAAATGTGATTGCTTTAGGTGAAAAAATGTTTTTTAGTACTCATGATTCAAGGTTTAAATCCCCTTTATGGATTTGTAGAGAAATATTGAACCAAAATCCTTAACTATTCAGCTATGATAAATCTTTAAAGTAGATATTATAGTCCTTTATTTGAAATCTATCATTCAAGATTTTACTAAACACATCATATATGGTAACATTTTTTTGAACTTGAGTAATTAGGACATGTTACCACCATTCATGAGCTACTCCTTCAATATGAATTGTAAAAAAATTATGGCCTCTTCTTCATTCCTTATCCATAAAGAAAAGTATTAAGTATTTAAGTTCAATATCTGGTTGCAAGATGAACACTTGTTGAATCCATCAAATGAAAGAACTAAAAGCTTCCCTAACTAGTTTTGAATATCTTTATTAGTTTGGTTTTGATTTTGTTGAATCTTTCTCTTATGCTTATTCTTTATTTTGAAAGTGAAAAAAATCATAAAATAAATGTTAGCATAAAATTTATCACCTTGTATTCAATATGAAATGTTTCCATATCATTATCTTACCGATCTATGAACTATCATTTTGGTTACATCTCTTTTTGTAGGAATGAAGATTTTGGTATCCTATTATCACTAGCTACTCTATATATCTAACTCATTTTGGAGGTATAATATTATCCCCGTTTTCCCTTTCCAAGGAGGTAAAACCAAATTTTTATTAGAGTTATCAAACATTCATTTAAACAAACTAATGAGATCATATTTCTCATGATCTTCATGAATTATCTTATCTCCTAATATTTTTCATCTATTTGTTATTTTTTAATTGTATCTTGCACTTAATTAAGTGTCTAATTTGATTTCTTTTCTCTCTCCTTTGATACATAATTTTCTTATCACTAGGTGTCATTAAAAGCTTTGTATACCCTATAGGATGGAAATACCAATACTTTGGTACCACTATAGTGGTCCTTAATTAAAATATTCATATTAAATACTTAGATCTAGAATAAAGTAATAAAAATCAAATAAAACATTAACAAAAATAATAATTAGATCTAAAATTCCCATATAGAATAAATAGATTTGCACATATAAACTTCTTGGAATAAAATATGTCATTTACAAATTTTATTAAAATGATTACATGGATCTACTAATACAAATATTTTTTGATAATCAAATTATAATGATAAAATATATTCTAAAAATTATCAAAATACTTTAAAATAAAAATGTTATCATAGTCCGCTAGATTGAAGTGTTAATGTAACTTTTGTATGAATCTAACCTCCAAAAACTAAATGGTTTTCATCTTATAATCTCTAAATCTAAGGGTTTTTTTCCCTTAGATCCAATAATTAAACAAAATTTCTCAAACTTGGGTTTATGTCTTATTAATGTCATGATCCAAATGATCCCAATTGATGAAGTTGATCATTTTATATAATATTTGAATACCTAGTATGGGCCCAAATGTGGTAAAATTTGTTTGATTTTCCCACAATTTTACATTTAGATTTGGGTTCATTAATGGCAGCCCTATTCATCCTTGAAAATCAATGAGTTCCCCTATTTAAATAATGGGGTTTCACAAAATTCCATGGTAGAAGGCAAGGGTCTAAGGAAATTCTTTCCAACAAGTTGAGCAAACAATAATATATAGGCTTGATGTGAAGGTTTTGAGAAATGGTATTGGACAAGATGTAATATGGTGGGGGGATTTAGGCATTTATATGTTATCTAGAGTAATATGGTGAGGGTCTATGGATTCATTTGTTGAATTTATTGTTTGGAGGGAGTAGGGATTGGGGCTTGGTGATATCAAGTGCATGGGTAAACATATTTTGTGGTATTACAAACAACAAGGGAGTGAGAGGTTAAGGATTAATGTTTTTTCATATCCAATAGAAATGGAGAAGTGGGGAATGGGAGAAAGGCATGACAATATGCAAAATTATAAACTATCTCCCAAGGATGGAAAGTGATTTCAACATCTTCATACTTAGGATAAGGGATATTACACTCTTCCACATCTATATTCCCTTTAAAATTTTAAAATAATAACACCTTTCAAAAATGGAATGGAAATAAATAATCTAAATATAGTGCCACCAAGTTGTTATAAATTCCAAGACTATATCTCCCAAACCTCAAGAGACTAATTTTTTTATAAAGCTTAGTGAACTAATGGAAAATTTGATTCAAATATTGCTCACTAATAATATGATCACTATTAGACACCCATCCATCCATTAAACCCATCTAGAGGATTGCCTAAGTATTATAAGGTTATTTTTTGCACTTTCATAGAGTTAGTGGACATGATACACAAATTCATATGAAACTTAAATATAAAATCCAATGTCTCATTGAAATAGTGTTATACATGTTGATTGTGTAAATGACAAAGGAAATTGTTTAGTTAATTCACCAAATCAAAATTTATAAATTTATATTATATTTTTCCATCCCAAAAAAATCTAATGATTTATTGAGTATCAGCCATTTCTCAAGCATCTTATGGTGCATACACATGTGACTAGGTATTTTTACTGTCAAATGAAAACTTTTTCTATCAAAAAGTAAATAAAATACAATATAGTGTATCGGGAAATTGTAGAGTAACATCAATAATTTCTATATTTATTCTAAGTATTGATTTGCAAAATATTTACCAAGAAGTATGTTTAAGAACAAACTACCTTCTATATAAATATGAGAAACCTATTTAATACACTTGATGGTTGGAAAAAAAAATACAACCATCTACAACTACTAAAAATAGATCCTAACAACTATCTACAAGCTAACAAGTAAATAATACATAGTTAGGTGCAACCATATTAACAAATATAAGCAAATTAATTTAATATAACTATAAGATATTCTGTAGATATTGAGCATGTTGGTTCATTTTTCACACTCAGGTATGAAACCATTTATGAGAATGAATCATAATGTTCCCCTCCTTATGCCCCTTTGGTTATTCATTTTATGAGGAAGAGACACACACTAATAATTATCAAGGACCAATTATTCTCAAGATTTATTATATGGTTTTCCATGTCAAACAATTCTCATTTATCTATCTAATTAGTATAATATATGCATCAAAGAATATATATGATTATAACTTAGCACAAGTTAGTTATACATATTATTTTCTTTGACATTCGCAAACACTATCCTTGTTCCTACCTTGGAGAGAATCATCTTGCATCTCTATGAATCCTATAGAAGATAATGTGCAATATTACATATAATTCCTTCATTAGGTTCTCTATATTACCTTGAAGAACTTTGTTGTAACAACTAAAGGTGGCATCTTTTATGCTCTATCAATGTTTTAATTGTGCATATGGAAATAGAACTACGAGTCTTGAGTGATATTACATCCAACCTTACAAATCATATTTTTTCTCTTTAAGGGTAATTTTATGACCACAAGGGAAAGGAACATCATATAAAAAATCCTTACGCATGACAAGGTATATTTCATAATCTATATCAAATTTTATTTAAAAATAAAGAATCAAGAAAATTTGAATTATAAATTTAGGAACCAATGAATCCCTCTTCATTTCCTTCTAAATCGAACCAATAATAGAAGACAACTTACAATATTTTTTGTCCACTATAATCAAAGTAATAATAATACATGTGTCATATTCTACACATACCAAGAAAGAAAGATTTCATCCTTATCCTATGAAGAAGAACAAAAAGTAACTTTTGGTGGAATTAATTCTATATGAGTTCCAAAGAAAAATAAAATTGAAAGCACAAGTGGAACCCTCTTCACCAATACAACAAACATGGATTACAAGAGGTGAATATCCAATTTGTCATATATCAAGCATTTTCACGAATTGATATGTCTTATCATGATGAAATTTAAATAATTGAAGGAGGTTAAAAAAACCATGCAATTCGTATGGGGATGATTTATTGGATTATGATCCATCTAACATTATTGGTTGAGATTTGAAGCTTCTATGATCTATTTATATTTGCATTACATTATTTTTATGGTGTCTCTCACTTAAGGGGTGTATATGTAGACACCTAAATAAGCTAATGAATGACCACACTTTATCCCACCTTATTCTATCCATTAATTAGTGAAATAATCATTATTAATTTAATTAATTTACCCTTCACCTTTATTCCCCTACCTTAAATAAATTTATATTTAATTAATTCAACCTTTTCCCCAAAATCATCCAACTAGATTAGTTAATTAATTGATTTAGGCTAGTTAATCCCTAATATTGTGCGCATGTGATAAGATTCCCTTTTCAAATAAATCTTAATTTTAAATTCTCCATCTTCCTTTAAATGTGCAACAAGAAAAATATTTCCTCCCAAGTTACCATTTTCAAATATTCCACCAAATCTTATCCCACCACCATTTCCTATGTCCAATCTCCATCATTGATCTCCTAGCCCTATTTTCCAATTAATATCCTTTTTACATTTATCTAATCCCCCTTGCATGAGAGCTCTCATCAATTGTGACTTTACATGACTATGCAAACTTAATAGAAATATTAATCCTCAATTAATCCTAGCCACCCATTAATCAATGTATCTTGGTCCCTTGATTTCCCTATTAGAAATTCTAGAGATAAGAGGCCTTTTATCCCATTTGAGCATCCACTTTTGCTCATAATGTTATGTTGTCCATTTGATCACTCAATCTTCTCAATCATAACATCATGTTGTTGGTTTTATGAGAAACCACATTTCATCTATCAACACATCACATGCATCTTTCTAAGGTTTGCATATATTTGGTTTGAGTAGTATTTATTTGATGTTGTTTCATTTATGTCATTTTCATGCAATAAATTTTGATGAATTTGATGTGACTTGATACATCTAACACTTGTCCTTGTGAGTTTTTATGAGTTGGATCTTGCACGAGAAAGCTTTTTGAGGGAGTCTTGCAGATCAAATTTTCATAGGAGCATCAAATTACAAAAAGTACCTCATGGTTATGTCCAATAGGGCTAAGAGATGAATTTTGACATATAGTTTTCCATATTTTTCTCATTGTTAGTTTTGACAAATATTTTTAGGGCTTCTAAAGCCCATGGTACATAAATCTAAAACTTGTACAATCTGGTTAGGATATTGACATATATATAGTATTTTTAATAGGTAAATACATACAGGTTGCATACATATATACACAATTTCATACTCTGTAGAGTTATATATAGTCATCACAAAAGTATACACATAAATCCACCCAACATAGGTATATATACATAAAAAATTCCCAAGTGTGAATACATATACATATAATTTTTCTATTTATAGGTATATATTTGAAATATAGAATTTTAATACACATATAAAAATTATATATATCACTTTTCTATGTATATTCCTACATATAGCTTTCATGTGTGTTAGGGTTTCTATTTTTTTGTATATTCTTAGAGGTTGTATTTCTACACATGGGTTTGGGTGTATATTCCTATGTATACACCATGAGTAATACAATAGGTAGCCCGTGTTAATAATTGATATCATAATTGCTACTATTGGTCTTGGCTACCCACGTCTAATGGTTTTTAGTCTTTGTAATTTCTCATTCGTTGGTGATAAGGGGTTGTTTTCTATAATTGAAGGTTATTGTCTTCTAGAGAAACCTACAAAAATTTAATGCCCATGGATTGGAGACAAAAGTTTGGAGTATTTTGACTTAAACTATCCCAAATTTTGAACCCTAATATAGAATCACATCCCCCAATTAGGAATAATTCTATTAAAGCAGTTGCACAAAACTGTGTCAAGATTAAATATTTGAGTATCAATAATTGTTCTCTTATTATTGATGAAGGGATTATCAAAATTCTTTCAAAATCCAACAACTTGATGAAGGAAAACATTCAAGCTCTAATACTGACTAACATTAGTCTTACATTTCACTTGGACATTAAAGAGCACTCAGTTATACTAAGAGGGGGGATGAATCAATATAACAACAATCTTTTACTTTTTAAATATTAAACAACCACAATAGTAATACTTCACAATTTAATCATCCTCAAAAATAACACACATGAAAGATATAGCATTAAGAAACACAAGACAAGTTCAAAAATTTTATGTGGAAACTGTTGTGAGAAAAACTATAGGAAAATATTATTTATATGCAAAACTTCTTGTAGGAACCAACCTACTTCATTTATAGAGATTCTTTTGTAGGCACCAACACACAAGAGACACCAATCCCCATCACTAAGAACCAACTTAGCAAGAGACATAGTTAATCTCTTCTAATGAGAGACACTAACCTCTCAATCTCCTTAGTTATAAGGTACCGACCTCCCAATAAATAATACAATAACTTATTTGGGACTTATTCTTAGATCTGCCCTAATTCAACTTCATAAATATTCTCATTGCTTCATCAAAATCTGCCTTTATATTTTCAAACATCCTTCATAAATTATCATAAATATCATATGGATCTACTCATATATCTTTAAAAATATGCTCTTATGTGCCTTTCAAATCTGCTCCTTATACAAATGATATTCACTGAATTGATTTTTTGCAAATGGACTCAACAATCACTTTAAATATTTTCACGAAGGGAGGAGAATTTACGAAGCAACACATATATTTTAAATGGATGCAAATCCTCCTTTTAAATGCACCCTTTCATCTCTACCTAAGATGCTTCAATAGGGGTCGACCCCTTGTTTAATTATATTTAATTTTTATAATTTTTTTTTTTCAAAAATAAATCCCCCAAAATGGGGTGGACCACTTGAGAGTGTTGTCCCTCTTCATAAAATATTAATTTATATTTTTTATTTATTTCAATGAGGGAACCTAGATTCTAAGGATAGACCCTTACCAATAATTTATTTTATTTTATTTTCTTGTACCTCCAATGTTGGTCTTTGAATGCCTTTGACATCAATGACATTAATTTCCATCAATCTCTCCCTTTGTCATTGATGATAGCCCTATAAAGGAGTAATTTGTTAATGCAACAGGACCATACATCTCCCCCTGACTCAAATGCTCCCCCTTACTCTACTCCTCCCCCTTCAACATTAATGGAAAAGACTTTTTAGAGCTCAAAGGCAAGGAAATGAATATTCCCCTGAACACATGCTTCTTCTGAAGAACTTAGTGGTTGGATGAGAGTGATATCACTCCTAATATCTCCATCAGGTACTCAAAAGTCTTTTTTGGAAGGGGATTTGTGAAAATTCCCACAATTTTTTCTTGTTTAGCAATGTACTCTAACTTCACTTTCTAATCAACCACCTGCTCTCTTAAGAAATTATATTTGATTGGAATTTTCTTTGTCCTAGATTGCATAACCGGATTCTTCAAAATGTTGATTGCACTTGTATTGTCACAAAATATGGAGATGGGATGCTCATACTCAACCTTAATATCCTTCAATGTATGCTTCATCTAAATAATTTGTGTGCAACAAGCTACTACTGAGATGTATTTTTCCTCTATTGTAGATAAAGAAATTGAGTGTTTCTTACTCAATCAAGATACAAGACTGTTACTAAAGAATAATGCTCCTCCACTATTAATTTTTCTATCATCAACATTGTCAACCCAATCTACATCTATATATGTTGTAAGGGTGACGTATTTACCTCTTGGATACCACAACCCAAAATCCATTGTTCCCTTTATATATTTGAATATTCTTTTAAATTCTTGCACATGAGTTTCCTTTGGTGCTGAATAATAGGGAAAATGGGAAAGGGGGATTGCCTTCCTATTCTACCTAAGTCATTCAAATATGTCCTAAGAACACTAACATAATTGACTATAAACCTCTCAAGGTTAGTCAATACACAACCGGGAGGACTTAGGAGTGAGTGTTATTTCAAATTAAGGGGTTCACCAGCAAGCAAATACTTGGAAAAGACAATGTTTGAAAACACACTTGTAACAATGGGTATTTTCCCTGGGGTTAGCAATATCACATGCAAAACATAAAAACCCAAAGTAATAATGAAGTGCAAAGGAATAGATGAAACCCTCTCACTAGATATCTTCATCCTCCATGACTGACCTCCATTACACCTTCTTAACTTGCTGAAATATGTTGTTTTCCCTCAGATTTATGATGAGCAAGCCAATGGAAATGACAAGCCCTAAGCAAATATTGAAGGATTTGAACAACTATATGCAATACTATGCCCTACTGCAACTAGTAAGCATCTAAAATGTCTAAGCTATGTAAAATGAAATCTAAAAATATGCTATGACAAATGAGAATAACAATGCTAAAATATGAAAAATGCAAGAGATAAGAGATGCAAGATGTGACCAAAATTGCTCTTTTATAGAAGATGCAATTTTGTGTGAATGGCCAAGATTGAAAGTCAATAAGTGCTCTAGAATCAATGGACGAGATTCCATATAACAACCCATAATTAGGGTTAGGGCAACATTAGGTCAGATTCGAAATGAAAGGTCAAGATTGATTCCTAGAAAATTAAATCAAGGGCTGACAATACATGTGACAAGAGATTCTGGGCACACAAACCGAAGTTGCTGGAGAATCAAATAATAATTTAAAATTATTTGATTCAAGAGGGGATGTTGACTTTTTGAATTAAAAATTATTTTAATTCAAAAGGGGTGGGGTCATGTGACAATAAATAATTTACATTAAATTATTTACTAAAAGAGGGAATTTATAAAGTGTGACTTATTTTAAATAAATAATATTTATTTAAAATGAGCACAATAAAAGAGGAGAAATTAAATAATAAAATTATTTAATTTAGGTGCTGGGACTTATTTTAAATAAGATTTAGAAGAAATTAAATAAAAAAAGTTATTTAATTTAGGTGAGAATTAAATAATAAAGATATTATTTAATTATAGAAGAATGTGACAAAGGGAACCTTTTAAATTAAATATAATGATTTAATTCAAAATTGAAGAGAGTGGACCAATATTAAATAAAAATATATTATTTAATTTAGGAGAGAAGAGGCTAATGAATAATTAGATAATTAAACATAATTATTTAATTATAGTGGAAGATATGACTTTATTTAATTTTCGAAAGAAGAGGACCTAATTAGTGACACAATTAAATAAATAAATAAATAAATTTATTTAATAATCAGGAAGATATAATGGACAAATATAATTAAATAAATTAAGAAATTTATTTAATTATAGGAATACATTAGACAATTAGTGACACATTAAATAAATAATTAAAATTTATTTATTTAATAATCATGAAGAATGAAAAGATATGAATTATTTAATTAATAGTTGAAAGTGAGTCAGAACATAATTAAAATGTCCTAATTAGGGTTAGAAGAAGAGCTTGCGGGCCTAGGTCATTTTTATGTGTCTACATTTGCTCCTTTTTGTCATAATGCAACCTATTGCATTGTGGCAAAGAAAGTAAGTCAAAAGTATGCCCCAGTGCAAAATAGGATGAGGAAGAATGATGAGGAGGGTTGCGGTATGCCCCCTCGAGAGGAAAGATAGGTTCCAAGATCACGGGTGTTCTCTCGAAATGGATGAGAAGACTAGAATATGGAGAGACAAAGAAATGTTAGTGAAAAAAGATATGGATGATGGTATGGATGCAATGACTATATGAGATGCATGTTAGTTCCTAGACCAAATCCTTCAACATATTACCATATGACTTTAATATTTATTTCTCTTTAATCATTGGGAATATTATTATAATGGCCAACAAACACCATGATATGACATAAAACAAGATGTACAAGGTCGTACCATCACATAAGACAAGCAGTCGCAGACAAGGATGATCATGACTCATACTAAGAGCGCAATTGCCCCAGTCTTTTTGTCATAACCAACTACAAGCAGAAAAAGACAAGAAGGACAAGTCATGAAACATCATTGCTTCTCTAAATCCTATTTCCAGGACATCCTCAAGAAACTAGCAACATGATTGCCAAAAGAACAAAATAAAGCCAATTTTCATGATACATCGCAGTTTCTCTAAATCCCGTAGTTAGGATATCGTCGAGAAACTAGTAACATGAGTGTCAAAAGATAAGACAAATGTCATGAGACGTCATTGTTTCTCTAAATCCTATTGTCAGGATCTCGCTGAAAAACTAGTAACATGGTGAAAAAGTCAAAGACAAGTGCCAAGTGTTTGCCAAGTGTTTGCTAAGTGTTTGCCAAGTGTTTTGAGATCAAGGTTGCCAAATGTCAAGTGATATCGAATTTAGGAAGGACACATCGTGAATGACATTGATATCTAGGAGATCAATTCTCGGAGTTAGGAGAATCCATCAAAATTCCAGATGATGAGGACAATGCTTAGAAAGGACACATCCAAAAGCATAAAGAAATGATGAGAGTTGCTCTTCAGAAGGACATATCTGAAGAAGAACCCAAAGCTTTACCAGGTTAAATTGTCCTGATAAAATTGATTACAAGCCATCACTAAATTGACCGCAATTGCTGATGAAACAAATGGTTGATAGATTGTTTGCTCAGGATTGATGGAAGATTTGCTTGATCTGAAGAAAGTTTGACATGTGTGAAAATGTTGTTCCATGAACCCTAATGGACTGACCTAGTGCGGCCTCGAGGGCTCATCGATTGATGGCCTTGCCTACATCATGCACTTAGAGACCTCATAGTTCAACACGACCAAAAGACTTTGTCCAAAGGAAAAAATTTTGAATAATGATTTTATTTTGACAAACCTAAAGACTGACCTAATGTCTCAGGGATTCAAAGATGAATCTTTCCTACGTAGAAAATGCGCAAAGACAACGTAGTTCGGACAGGGACAAAAGATTGATTGACGTGATTGACTGGACTAACAAGATATTACCTTAACTCTGTTTTTGGGATTTTGACATTGATTTGGATTTTTTTGTATTTTCTTCAGTACATTTTCCAAATTTTCTATGAATTTTTTTTTTTTCAAGACTTTATATGATTTTTAAGATTTTTTCAGGACTTTAACGAATGTCGGATCAGGTGCAACACCCATTGTAGTTACATGATAAAGGTCTTGCCCCCAGACATATCAAGGACTACCCAAGTCCAATGACACGGATATATGCAGACACAAGGCCAAAGGCAAGGATAATGCAAGGGGTGATGTCAACCAAATGCCAGCCATGGCCAGAATTGACAGGACTTAGGAAGAGTGTCGTGAATACCAGGTTGTGATTATGAAAAGTGGACAAGGGTTGATTTAGAGTAACAATAGATGGTGGAGCAACGATCAACTACACATGGTGCCTATTTTCCAGGTTTTCACCATGGTACCTATCCAAAGTGCCTGTTTACCAGGTTTTTACTATTGGATGAAATTATTTCTTTTGACTGTTTTTGCCATTTTTGATTTTTTTTATTTTTGATTTTTGATTTTTTTAGGTTTTAGCAAAGCTCTCTAATGCTATGTGTAGAACTTTCTTAGATGTAAGTTGTTGATGGGTTATGTCAATTGTTCTCCATCAGGTGTGGACAATTGATAAGCTCTAGAACTGAATGCGGTAGTAATAATATAAGGACCAAGCCAATTAGCCTCAAACTTGCCAGGTTTTTCACGGTCTCCCTGATTTCTTGGGTTCTACATGAGGACCATGTCATTGATTTCAAATTTTATTACCATCACTCTTTTGTTATAGCTTTGGCAAAGATGATTTGTCTATGCCTGCAGATGATTTAAGGCATTTTATCATCTTTCTTGTAGCATTTCTAGCTCATGTAGGCGAGCATGTCTGTACTCTTCATCATCAATCATTCCTTTTAAGGAGACCCGGAGAGAAGGAATTTTGACCTTGATGGGAAATATGGCCTGAAATCCGTAGACAAGGGAAAATGGAGTGGCTCCAGTGGGTGTACGAATGTTGGTTTGATAGGCCCATAGGGCAGGATTGAGTTGTAGGTGCCAATCTCGGCCACCGTCATTGACAGTCTTCTTAAGAATGCAAAGGATTGTTTTATTTGACACCTCAGCTTGGTCATTACCTTGTGGGTAATATGGGGTGGAGAAATGGTGTTGGATGAGGAATTGCTCACAGAGTTCATGAACGTCCTAATTTTTGAATGGACTCCCGTTATCTGTGGTGATGGACTATGGAACACCATACCGATAGATGATGTAATTTAGGATAAATTTGGATATTTGCTTACCGGTGATGTAAGTGAGAGGGACAACTTCAATCCATTTAGTAAAGTACTCAGTGGCGGTGATTATGAATTTATGGTCATTAGAGGAAGATGGATGGATCTCGCCCACGAGGTCGAGTCCCCATTGTGCGAAAGGCCATGGAGAAGTGATCGGTCTCAACTCCTGTGCAGGTGCGTGGATTAGGTCACTATGCACCTGGCATTTCTGACATGTTCTAACAAACTAAAGAGTATCATTTTCTAATGTCAGCCAATAGTAGCCAAGTCTGGTGACTTTTCGAGCTAACATTGGACTACTCGAATGAGATCCGCATATACCCTCATGTACTTCTCATAAAGTTGTTTGGGCTTCGTCAGTGTTGAGACAACAAAGAAGGGTGTTATCAAAGCCATGGCAGTATAGGGTGTCACTGACGATGGTATGTCTAGCAGCTTTTCAGATAAAGGACTTTCGTTGGTTGTTGGAAAGGTTGGGTAGTAGGGTTTGGGATTTAAGGTAATCGTATATGTCTTGGTACCAAGGTGAACTGGGACCAACAATCTCGCAAACCATTTCTAACTCTGGGATGTCATAAG
Organism: Sequoiadendron giganteum; assembly: GCA_007115665.2. Taxonomy (NCBI): domain Eukaryota; kingdom Viridiplantae; phylum Streptophyta; class Pinopsida; order Cupressales; family Cupressaceae; genus Sequoiadendron; species Sequoiadendron giganteum. The sequence continues at coordinate 279,670,071 of CM021104.1, read as the reverse complement.
AAGGCATCAATAACTATTCCACTAAGAACTCAAATTGTGAAATATTTTTAGGGATGTCCAAGAGAGATCCAATAGTAGCCATTGCATCGGCCGCCTTATTCTGTGTCTGGGGGATTTGTTCAAAAGCAATCATTTTGAAATACGCCAGGAAGCTATCCACCATTCGTTTGTAAGGAATCAAATTTTCATCCTTTGTGTCATAATCATCATTCACTTGGTTGATGACTAATTGAGAATCCCCAAATACGAGCAATGTCTGGATTTTCCATTCAATTGCTATCTTGAGGCCTGTGACCAATGCTTCGTATTTGGCAATGTTATTTGTACAAGGAAAAGTGATCCAAAATGACTTAGGAATTGAATCCCCTTGCGGTGTGATGAATAGGATGCCAGCTCCAAAGCCATGACCAGAGTGGGACCCGTCGAAGTATAGCTTCCATGGTAATGCAGGTTCTACGTGAAAAATAGACTCATCAGGAAAATCAACTACCAGTGGTGAGTAGCCTGGATGGGTGCATCTGCGAGCTGATGTACTATGACCTATCTTTTTATTTCCTTGCGCTCGACATATAGTATGTCATATTCACTCAATATCATGTCCCACTTTGCTAAACGACCTGTTAATGCTGCCTAACTTAGAAGATACTTTAATGGATCGATCTTAGCCATTAGGTGTGTTTGGTGATTTAGCATGTAATGTCTTAATTTTTGTGCCACAAAGACAACTGCAAGGAATGCACGTTCAATGGTTGTATAGTTCAACTCATATCCTATCAGTGTGTGACTAATGTAATATATGGCTCTTTCTTTCCCTTCATGGTCGTTTTGCACCAATAATGCCCCCAATGCATTTGTAGTTGCCGAGACATACAGGATCAACAACTTGCCTTCAATAGGCGGCATCAGGACTGGTGGTGTCAATAGATATTCTTTAATTTGTTCAAAGGCTATGTGGCATTTTTCTGTCCATACAAAGGGAATGCTTTTGCATAATAGATATTGAAATGGTTGACACTTGTCTACCAACTGGGCGATGAAGCATCAGATGGACTGCAACCTACCTTGTAGTGTTCTCAGCTCGCTGATTCCTTTTGGTGGAGGCATGTCTAGGATTGCTTTTACTTTTTTTGGTATGTCACTAATTAGTTCCTCTTCTTTCAAAAATTAAATAAAGTCTTATCTTCCACTATAATTAAATAATTATGTTTAATTATCTAATTATTCATTAGCCTCTTCTCTCCTAAATTAAATAAATTTTATTTATTTAATATTGGTCCACTCTCTTGAATTTTAAATTAAATCATTATATTTAATTTAAAAGGTTCCCTTTGTCACATTCTTCTATAATTAAATAATATCTTTATTATTTAATTCCCACCTAAATTAAATAACTCTTTTTATTTAATTTCTTCTAAATCTTATTTAAAATAAGTTCTAGCACCTAAATTAAATAATTTTATTATTTAATCTCTCCTCTTTTATTGTGCTCATTTAAAGTAAATATTATTTATTTAAAATAAGTCACACTTAAATTCCCTCTTTTAGTAAATAATACTGTCACATGACCCCACCCCTTTTGAATTAAAATAATTTTTAATTCAAAAAGTCAACATCCCCTCTTGAATCAAATAATTTTAAATTATTATTGGATTCTCCAGCAACTTCGGTTTGTGTGCCCAGAATCTCTTGTCACATGTATTGTCAGCCCTTGATTTTATTTTCTAGGAATCAATCTTGACCCTTCATTTCGAATCTGACCTAATGTTGCCCTAACCCTAATTATGGGTTATTTTTGAAAAGTTAAACAACATTTGTGAGGCATTGTACCCCTCACAACGAGCCACTAGGGCCAAGAAAGGACTAAACATAAATAGTAAACATTAACAGAAAAGAAAAGAACCAGAGACAACCGAGCGACAACACACCAACAGCCAAAAAATAGCCGACAAACCAGCAATAGGAGCAGCTAACTGGCCTCATCCCAGTTCTTGATCAGGAGGTTGACCACCTCATCACCCACCCACTCCTTATTTTCCTAGCTATTATTCCCCTCCAATTCCTCTTTTATGACATTTGACAATGCACTAGTAACAAAGTGGCTCAGTTTCATTATGAAGCGGGTCAAGCCCCTAAATCTTTTGTCCAGGGTGTTCAATCTCTTCGCCAGCATGTCAGCATCTTCCCCAATATCCCTAGTCTCTTGAATCCCACTAGGCTCATTCACCAGCAGAGTGTGCGAGTCAGAACCATGGCCAGGAATCTTGTTCATCCATCAGAGTAGGCAGGGGCCTCTCTCCCATGTCATCAATCTCATCATCATACTCTTCCTCCTTATAGCCCTTGCTGTCAGACTACTCCACCTCCGAGTCCTCAATAATTAATCTCTTTTTGTTGTTCTTGGCCAGCCTCCCCGATCTCCTCCTAACACTTTCCCCACCAGTTAGCTCCATGATCCCCACAAATGTATCCCCTCTGGAATCTTTCCCAACAACATTCTTGCCCTTGCCCTCCTTAACAGTCATGGCCTGCACACATTTCTCCTTACCTTTCTTTAGCTTAGTGACATTATTAGTCGTGCCAACCTGGGTGGCCTTTAGTTCACAGAGCCCTTCCGCCACACTAGCATGAGCCATCCTAAACCACCCTTAAGCTTTTCGGTGGCTAAATTGGTTTTGAAACTCCCCACATTGTTAGTCCAAGGAGGGCTCTTGGACTCAGTCGGGGAGATACGAATCGAGGAGATGGGTTCAATGTTCTCAACACAGACAGTAATGGCTTTAGGCAAACAAAGAGCAAGATGGAAGTGGTACAGGCAGAGGATAAGCCCCCGATGGAGCGGGAGAGGTGGGAGATCACCGGGATTATGACAAGCCGCCGCATTACATTATTCTACTGAGCTTTCCAGGTCCATAAGAAGGAAAAATGGAAAACTAAGCAGCATTTTATGTCTGAGATGATTAAGTAGAGGGAAATGATAGAAGAAACAAGTTTTGTACCTACCTTCCAGCGTCACATATTTCATCAGAGCCATGCAGACCATGTCCCATGGCTTAGGGAGCTTAGCTCTTTCAAACCCCACCTAATTCTTGACCGAAGTCTCCTCACCTCTGAAGAATGCCTTAAGGCTTTCGTGGTTTGGATTTTTTGTGTGTTTAGGGTATTTCTTCCCTTCGCACCTCAAGCCTATGGCCTGTGCAATGACATCCTCGCTAACTTCAAATGAAATCTCCCCAACAGAAACCCTTTTGTCCTTCCAAGAACTAGCAAATTGACCTAAAAGAATAGGATCATGGCCAACCAATCATTCCATAAGCGAGGCAATTCCACCCTCCACACAAATGTGCCAGACAAGAGGGTTGTTTCAGAATTCATCACAACTATCTGACTCCGTCCGCGCATGATCTCCACCCATTCTGTCGACCTACTCAGGAAAACCACAGTGCTGTAACAAACACCAGAGCCAAACGTTGTGAACAAGTAACATAAAAGGATGTTTAATGTAGGGATTACGACTAATAATCCTCTCAAACCAATAACACTCACGGAGGGGAAATATGCAGTAGTGAGAAAAGACATAACAATTAATGATTTTTTGATAATAGTGGAGGAGGCAGAAGTTGGTGGATAAGTAGGAAAGGCACGACATCCCATGCAGATAAACCAACAAGCTAAATTTAGAAACCTTCCATAAAAAGCCAAAGCAACCACCAACTAAGTTAGCCAATGCGAAGCCACTAGAACACAACCAGTACTCATCATGAATGCTCCCATCATTATTAACACACTCACTTCTCCAAATGTAATTAGGAAATAAATCAAGTAACCCCATTCCCCAAAATGTGATACACACTGTACCTTCATACACCTGAGAAGAAATCATGGCCTTTGAAATAACCCGCATCATGTCACCAGATCTAAGCTTGATCACATCAATTAAGTTTCCTTCCTGCCATCTCATCATTATTTTATAAGCTATACCCAATCTCCAATCCCAAAGAATCAACACGTGGGTGCTCGTTCCCCTACTCCACACCCTCTCATCTTTACCCGTAGCACACCACCTATCCTCCATACCAATATTGGCATTTATCCACCAACACACCCAAATAAATTAGTGGGCCCCCCAGTCAGTCCTCGTCATCCAAAAGTTACAAGTCATTATTAACCATGGAAGCCCTTTCTCGCTCTATCAAAACTTGAATGTTTGACGACATTATTTCCTTTTTCCTCCAATATCTAGCCGAGACCCACCCCGAGCCAAGATTCACCAACGCATCTGCCACACTATTGCATTCTCTGTAAATATGAGACACTTTTTTATTTCTTAATTTGGACATAAGGAAGCTAACATCTTACAAAATGTCCTTGGTGTTCCAACCAATGAATCTTTCCTTTTTCACAGCATCTGTCACCACCTTGGAGTCTCCCTCAATATGGAGATTAACAATCCCTAGAGAAACAACAATTATGGGTTGTTATATGGAATCTCATCCATTGATTCTAGGGCACTTATTGACTTTCAATCTTGGCCATTCACACAAAATTGCATCTTCTATAAAAGAGAAATTTTGGTCACATCTTGCATCTCTTATCTCTTGCATTATTGACTTCTTGCATTTTTCATATTTTAGCATTGTTATTCTCATTTTTCATAGCATATTTTTAGATTTCATTTTACATAGCTTAGACATTTTAGATGCTTACTAGTTGCAGTAGGGCATAGTATTGCATATAGTTGTTCAAATCCTTCAATATTTGCTTAGGGATTGTCATTTCCATTGGCTCGCTCATCATAAATCTGAGGGCAAACAACATGTTTCAGCAAGTTAAGAAGGTGCAATGGAGGTCAGTCATGGAGGATAAAGATATCTGGTGAGATTGTTTCATCTATTCCTTTGCACTTCATTATTACTTTGGGTTTTTATGTTTTGCATGTGATATTGCTAACCCTAGGAAAAATACCCATTGTTACAACACTATGATATGTAAAACACTTAAAATGAGCTAAATGAAGCTTATAAATATTGAAAATGAACAATTCAAAGTTAGGGTACATGTGTGCCTAGGAAACCTAGAGATGCAAATAGGATTCTAGAAATGCAAACAGACTTCCAAAATATGCCTTGGAGGACCAAGACACCTTTGCTCCTGTCTTAGTCCCACTGCTATTTTTCGGGGCAAACACATAATCTTCGGATAACGAAACATAATTTAAAAGAATCTTTGAAAGATTCCACTTAGAGGACTAAGATGCCTTTGTTCCCATTTTAGTCCTAATCTAAATTTTTGAAAAGTGTGAATGTGGTCCTAAGCTCCCAAATCTACAATGGCTTCCTCTCAGATCTCAGGTTCTGAAATAGTCGGATCTGACTTATAGGCGAGTTTTCATGAAGATGACAACTTTGTAATGCAACTTTACAACTTTGACAACTTTTCACTCCAAGTGATCTTCAATTCTTCAACCTATATCTACAAACACAAATGGAAAAGATGGAAAAAAAAAATGATTGTTAGTGAATGGGGGTTTGCCTTGGTCAAACCCCTTGTTGATAATTAAACCTTGAAATGAAATAGAAATGATGAAGGAAATGGTGAATGAACAACATGAAATGTTACAACTCACCAAACCCTTGCAAACACTGCAAACTTATGTGTAATGGCTACAATGGACATGGATCTTTAAATGCTTGATGGATCTTGAATTACTTGCTTGCTTAGATCAAAACCCTGCATCACAAATGTTAGCACAACAACACACATGATGAAATAATTGTCTTTGACTTGATGCTTGAAACATGATAATGACTTCAAATGCTTGATGATTTTCTCTTGAATGCTCTTGATCTCATAAATTTGTCTTAGGAATTAATGCTCAAGTTGCTAGGATGAAAATGAATGAATGAACCTTGTATTTATACTTATCTATGCTTGATATCTTGAAATCATATCACACCAAGCCAACATATAAATTCAATGAATAAAGGAGGTTAAATCCTACCAAGATTTGAAATGAAATCCTGAAAATGACTCAAGGAGGACTAAGACGCCTTAGGTGGTGTCTTAGTCCCAAGTGATGAAACTTGGGGCATAGACACCAAAAAGGGGCCCAAAATAGATACCTCAAAATTAGGTTCTCAGGACCTTGGGGGGACAAAGATGCCCTTAGTGGAATTTCAGTCCCAACCAAAAATTAGGGACATGCCAATCAGAGTCATTAGGAGATCACATATACATTGGAGAATGTCAATATTAACCAGAAAAATATGTCATTCATAGGGCTTGTGGACATAAAATAGGACCAATTAATCCATAAAGAAGGATAAATAAAGCAAGGCAAGCCCAAACAAGTGTGAAAATGTAAGGGTATGCATTTTACTACACTACATTTACCCCCACTTTAGTGAGAGGATGAACTTGCTTCAAACTCACACTAAAGTAGTCAACCATGCAATCAAGAGGGGTTCAAATGTACAAATGTTAGTAAGATAGGATGACAAAAATCAAGAGGGTGGCCAAGTTCCCAAGATCATGATAGGTGAAAGCACAAAAGTGGTTTACAATTCGAGTGAGGAAGGAAAACTTCCAAAAAATTCACCCATGCAAAAAAAATAAAATTGAGGGGTTCGAACGAACCAAAAAGTGGTTCACTCCCACATTTCCCACTGTGGAAAGGGGGTTCTCTCGAACCCGCTCGAAGCCCCCTTTTCCCATCTTCCCACCCTTCGACACAAAAAATTTCCATATTTTTTCCCTTCGAAGCTCAAGTTGAGGATGAAAATGGAAAAGAATTCACAAACCCAACTGGAAGATGGTAGTCCTTAGAATGAGCTATCCAACAAATATAATTTTAATATGTTTTGGTTTTATTATGTATGTGTTTTTTTATTTTGATTAAACATAGGTTTTTCACTGAAAATCAAGCTCTTTGTTCTACACATGTGGAAAAATAGCAAATTATCAAAATAAAAAATTTAAAAATATGTTCAGGCTGGGTATTGATGTCCTTGATCCATTCAAAAAAAAAAAATTGAATTTTGATACATACAGAAAAATTTATGTTGTATACAGTCCACCTATGTCTAAATTGTAATTGGTTTGACTTCAAAACTTGATTGAGAAAAAAATATTCAATAAATCACTATAAAACCAAATGAAAGTGCTAGTTATCATAGCTATAAATCTAAATTCAAAAAAAATAGAATTTTGTCCTTCATAAAAAAAACATTATGTTGTATACGGTGAGCGTCACTCCTTAAAAATGTTGATTTAAAAAAAAAAACTAGTTTTCGAAGGAGATGGAAAAATAACTGCAATTTGATTCCAAAAAAAATAAAAAATATATATTTAGAATCTATAGACAAAACGTCACAAATCACTAGTTTTCGTCATCTTCAAATTCCTCACGGTTTAGCCGCTATAGGAGCCCAAAAGTGAAGATTTACTTAAAAAGAATTAGTTTGGTGTCCAGTTTGCCCAAAAATTGTAAACCAGTATTGTGGGATCACCCTTTTCCTATGGAAAACCAACATAGGCACAAAGGAACACACTTGTGGATGATATATCAAGCAAAAATCATATCACAAACATACACCATCAAAGACAAGAAAAAGGAAAAAGGAGAAGGGACTACAACAGATCAAGCTTCAAATGGCCATCCAACGCGGTGGACCATCTCTAGGTTTGAAGATGGTTTACAATTGGAACACGATGTCCACTATGCAAACAAAAAAAATGCTCATGAGGGCTAGTGGGAACTAGTTGTCCACTAGGTGAGACCCAAGAGGTCCCTATCAACATCATACCCCCATTACTATAAGGACAAAAAGAAAATGCACACTTGCATGGGCTAGTGAAGCTAGTTGTTCACTAGGTGATCCCCAAGGGGTCCATATCAAAGCCATATCTCCATGAATTTAATAAAGACAAAAGGAAAAAATGCATGCAACAAGAAGGAGAGAATATGTTCAAAGGGATTTTTCTTAGTTCATACGAGGTCTTACTCTTAGTGGACATCGTTCCTAACATCTCCAAGAGAGGACAAGTCAAAGGATAAAAGATTCAACACTTAGGGGATGTAGTGCGTCACACCACCACTAAGGGGAATATAATATGCTGAGATAGGTCACACTTTTTTAGGAAATTACTCCCAATGTCATGACAAAGAGGAAAATGCATCATATGAAGAAAGAAAATTGCATCAAGGAACATGGACAAGAAAATGATAATGAAATCAAGTTGAGATAATGCCAATGTATGCCCCTACTTTAAAGAAATTGCTAACACCATGCTGCACGCAATTACTTTAAAGTCTAGACAAACATGGAAAAGAAAATAGAAAAGAGGGTTTCCCCCCCAGAAACACATAAGGGATCTATGGATTCATGGTCACAATTTGTCTTTTCTGCAATGATATTAGAGAGTTCAAAACTATCATCATTCCCCAAATACACATAGAACTAGAAGAATGACACAAAGAGAGTGAAAACAAAGAAAATCCTTTTGGGTCAACATAGAAGAGATATAGGGTGTCTCGACACCTTGCATCATCCCCAAAAGGAAAACACAAGACAAAAGAAAAAAGATAAATGAAAAGTGAAAAGCTTACGACATAGAGAAGAATGAAGCTGCAAATAGAGGAATGCACAAATAAAGAGGAACATCAAATAAAACATCATGGGGGTCACAATACACACATGAAAAGAAAAAAGAAAAACACTAGTAAGGCACATGTAGATCAACCATCCAGCAAGTCATCTGCATCCCAATCTTGTTCAGTATATGTGGAATGCAAATCACTAGCGAGAGGTATCACATCAAGTGTAGTACTAGGAGAATCACTAGGTTCAACACGTTGAATCGCTTGGTTTAGGAGGATCAAAATAGTTGTTATCGTTTAAGCACATAGATGAGGAAAATAACAAGTTCAAATTATTATGCACTTCCTCATTGATTTAAACTGTTTCCTCATAGTCATCCAAGTTAATCACAACTTGAGAGGATGAATGATAATATGCATAGAAGGTTTTGGACCTTTTTTTGGTGAATTTACAGTTTTTGGTAAGAGAGGAAGCCCATCATTTATTGCTTTTTTCAAGTTTGGATGTTGATTTTCAATTTTATTCTTGTTATTCATCTTTCGAGTAATAGAATGACGCCTATGCCTACGCTCTTTAGCATTGTGATTTCTTTTATTATGATTTTCATTATGTGTAGGAGCGGGTGAGTCAACTATAGGTTCCTTTTCTTCTTGTGAAGGAAGAATGAAATAAACCATGGAAGGTTGTTTGACCACTTTCTCTTTGGCTTTATAATTTTTCTTAGACAAAAGATTAATACTTGTGTGGTTCTCTCTAGGTCTCTTGTGTGGTTATCTCTAGGTCTCTTGGTTTATTGGAAGATTTTTAGGCTCATCATTGTCTTGTTTAGGTGGTGGAGGTTCAAGCATGGGTGGAGGAAAGTTTTCAAGGGATAGTCTGGTTATGCATTTTGCTTTGAACTTTTTGTAGGATAGGAAAAGGAAGTCTTCAAGATGTCTTATAGGTTCCATGGGCTCAAGCCAGAAATAATCTAAGGAGAAATTTTCATGAGAAGACGGAAGTCTAAATCCACTATGGTTTACAGTGAATATTTCATTACCAACTGGAAATTTTAAGCACTTATGGACAACAAATGGGATCGCATTCATGGAGTGAATCCATTTTTAGCCTAACTTCACATGAAATTTGTCTAAATTAGAGATGATAGAGAATTATACATTTGATTTCTTCGGTCCTACTTCTAAAGGGAGTGTGATCGAGCCCATCGTAGCACAAGAAAAATCATCATGTGTTTTGATCCATTCTTTTGGTTTATCATATCTATCTTGAGTGAGTTCATGCACATATAAGAGTTCTTCTATGAATACATTCTCTCCACATAAAGGATCAATTAAAATCCCAGGAGTGGGGTTATTATTGTTTATGTCAGCTATGTATTTAGAGGACCATCAAGTGCATGCTTAATTGTTTTTTATGAAGAGAAAGTAATGTCAATGGTTTGTTGTTTACGAGGCTCGATTTCAACCACTCCTATCATTGTATCAAGAGGACTTTGTTCATTAGTATCCATAGGATTTTGTTCATGATTTGTCATATGTTCATCATCTATGTCAAGATTCATCACATTAGGCTTAGTTTCACTAGCCTTAACAAATGAAAAATTATGGTTAGGCATGGGATTGGTAAATATTTGAAAGTTTTGGATGGGAGGGGTTTAGACTTATTACCTTTTTCATTCACACCTCCAATCAAGATATGATTGGAATCAATGAGGTATTTCACAAGATGTTTAAGATGCTTTCAATGTTTTGTGCCATGTCCTTTTTGTTGGTGATAAGCACAATAGGCATTATTTCTAAAGCTCAGAGGTAATGGTTTGCTAGGGTCAAGGGGTCAGATAGGAGGTAAGGTAGGCATTTTTTTGGCTAAGTGTTGGGTCATGATGTTGTGAAGGGTGTCGGATAAGGGAGTAAATTGTATTTGCAAATCCCCAAATATATAAGGATTACTCTTCTTTATAGCGGCTATTTGGGTATCAATGGGTTGGGTAGGTTGAGAGGTGGAATTTAGTTGAAGGAAACTCTTATGTTGTCTTTTGAAAGGCTATTAGGTGTTTTGGTTTGAAGTTTCGGGCTTTTCAGGATGAATAGGGGTAGTTTTTGATTCACTAGCACTTATAGCATTTTGATAATCTCTAAGGGTAGTGCATACGTGCATGAAGGAAGGAAATTTCATCATGGTAATTTGTTCCCCTATCTTGTTGTGTAAGTTTTCTATAAACATATTTTGGAGATGAGAATCAAGAACCTTCACACTAATTTGGGAATAAAGCGAATGATAGCGTGAAATAAAGTCAATAACTTTTTCACCTTCATTTTGCTTGCATCTCATCAAATCAGCCAATGTAATTTCGAGAACCATGTGCACTTGGAAATGGTTAATAAAGGCCTCAAAAAGTTCATTGAATGAATGAATTGAGTTATTCAGTAATGCAGAAAACTAGTCTAAGGCCATGTCTTTCAAGGACTGAGGAAAATTTTTAGCCAAAAGTTTGTCCTCAAGGATAAACTCACCACACAAAGCAATGAATGCATTAACATGATTAGTAGGATCTCCCTTTCCTCCATATTTCTCAAATCTAGGGATCTTTATACCTTGTGGCACCAAAGTTCTCAATATTTCCAAGGATAATGGATTACTCATGACATAGTATGAAGGTGGGCCATTTTGATTTCGATTTATGGTAGAAAATTGATGTTGAAGGGATAAAAAGCTTTGTGAAAGTTGGTTAATGATAGGATCATTGCTTATGGTGTGAGATGGAGGTGAATATGGTGGTGGTGTGTATGTGTTGGAAATGAATGGATTTCTTGTGAGAGGAGGTATGAGATTAGATGCCACATAAGTATAAGGAGCACTAGTGGAAATGTGTGAGGTATGAAGAATATTACTAGTTGGTTGCATCATTGTGGTCACTTGAGGAGTTGTGTAGGTGGGAATGGATGCTATGGTTGAAGAGGGAGGAGTTTTATTTCCTCCTTGCACATTGTTTGAAGTTTTAGCACCATTAGTGGTGGAAGGAAGATGTTTTCCAAAGATATGAGCTATGTTACACAAAACTTCCAGTCTTTCATCACTTTCCATCATGTGGTGAATACTATCTATGGAAGGTATAACAATATTGGAAATGTTTTCAGTACTCACACTATCTTGTAAATGGGCTTAGTCTTCATGCATTTTCATTATGTTTTCTTGAGGAATATGATCAAACATTATTTGAGAACTTGGAATAACACTTTTAGGTAAGGTAGGCATGAAAAAGGAGGTGTCAAAGGTATGACCCATACCTAGTGAACTAGTTCCAATACCACAACTAAGAGATCTTGATAACCCAAGATCCACAATGAGTGTTTTATTTGTAGGATGCCATGAGTCTCGCACTTTGTCTAAATATAGTATTAGCATTAGGACACCAAGTACTATAGCTCATACAAGGAATAAACCTTGAAAAATGTAATGAACACAATCTCCTATGCTTGCAATTACACTTGAAATGAAATAAATTGGAATAACAACAATTCTAGAACCTGAAACGACAAATTGAAAGTAGCCTACAAAAACATAGAAAAGCAATTTTAGACCTTGAAAATTGGGGAGTCAAAGTCAATAAGGACTAAGATGCTAGTAAGGGTGTTTTAGTCCTCCTGATGAGATTCTAAAGTTTCGGAAGCTGAAATAGGTAGTAAACAGCTAGGAGATGATTTTGAGCATAAAAACCTGAGAGGGACTAAGATGCCAGGAAGGGAATTTTAGTCCTAGCAGATATTTTTTTGAGAGAAACAATAAATTTTGGCTTGAAAACAACTATCTTAGGTTGCCTATTCAGGACTTGATGTTTGGAAACAAAAAATGATGCGAATGGATGTAAAGAAAAGAAATGAGTAACAAGCAATTAAATGAAAGATTTGAAATGCAGTTTTTCAATTTTCAATGTAAGAATGATGTTTCTAAATGCAATGAATAATGCACTATTTAGTTTTTCAATGAAACACAATGATGCAAGAAGGGAAAACAACCTATATGCACTTTCACTAATGCAAAAATAGGAAACCCTAAATGCAATTTCAGTAATGCAAGATGCAAGAAACCCTACATGCACAATGAAATGAATGCAATCTAGATCTAGGACTCTAAAGGATTCCAAATCAGAAAAGGAAAAATGCTCAAACAAAGTTGGGTTCACCAGAATGAACAATAAGGAAAATGGGAAAGGGAGATTTCCTTCCTATTCTTCCTAAGTCATTCAAATATGTCCTAAGAACCCTAATAGGATTAACTATCAACCTCTCAAGGTGAGTCAATACACAACTAGGACTTAGGTGGGGGTGTTCTTTCAAATTAAGGGGTTCACCACCAAGCAAATGCTTGGAAAAGATAATGTTTAAAAACACACTATGATATGCAAAACATTTAAAATGAGCTAACTGAAGCTTACAAATATTGAAAATGAACAACTCCAAGTTAGGGTATGTGTACCTGGGAAACCTAGGGATGCAAATAGGATTCTAGAAATGTAAACATATTACAAAAATATGCCTTGGAGGATTAAGATTCCTTTGCTCCCATCTTAGTCACGTTGTTGGTTTTTGGGGCAAACACATAATCTTTGAATAACATAACAGAATCCTGAAGAATCTCTAAAAGATTCCAGTTGGAGGAATAAGATGCCTTTTCTCCCATCTTAGTCTCAATCTAAATTTTTAAAAAGTGTGAATGTGATCATAATCTCCTAGATCTGTAATGATTTCCTCTTAGATCTTAGGTTCTAAAACAATCAAAACCTATAGGTGAGTGTTCATGAGGATGACAACTTTGCACTCCAAGTGATCTTCAAGTCTTCAACCTAGATTTGCAAACAAAAATGGACAAGATGGAAAAACTTGTTGATTGTTAGTGAATGGGGGTTTGCCCTGGTCAAACCCCTTGTTGGTAATTAAACCTTTAAATGAAATAGAAATGATGAAGGAAATGGTGAATGAACAACATGCAATGTTACAACTCACCAAATTTTTGCAAAGGCTGCAAAATTATGTGTAATGGCTACAATGGACATGGATCTTGAAATGCTTGATGGATCTTGAATTACTTGCTTGCTTAGATAAAAACCCTACATCACAAATGTTAGCACAAAAACACACATGATGCAAGAATAGTCTTTGACATGATCTTGAAACTTGATAATGGCTCCAAATGCTTGATGATTTTCTCTTGAATTCTCTTGATCTCATAAATTTTCCTTAGGAATGAATGCTCAAGTTGCTAGGATGAAAATGAATGAATGAACCTTGTATTTTTACTTATCTATGCTTAATATCCCAAAATCATATCACACCAAGCCAACATATGAATTCAATGAATAAAGGAGGTTAAATCTTGCCAAAATTTGAAATTAAATCCTAAAAATGACTCAAGGAGGACTAAGATGCCTTGGGTGGTGTCTTAGTCCCAAGTGATGAAACTTGGGGCACAGACACCAAAAGGGGCCAAAAATAGATACCTCAAAATTAGGGTCCTAGGACCTTGGGAGGACAAAGATGTCCTTAGTGTCATTTTAGTCCCAACCAAAAATCAGGGACATGCCAATTGGAGTCATTAGGAGATCACATATGCATTGGAGAATGTCAGGATTAACCAAAAAAATATGTCATTCATAGGGCTTATGGACATAAAATAGGACCAATTAAGCCATAAAGAAGGATAAATAAAGCAAGGCAGGCCCAAATAAGTGTGAAAATGCAAGGGTATACATTTTACTACACTACAAGTGCTACTTGAAACTATTCCACCAAACCAACTACTTGCATAGTATCAAGCCTTGTAGCTAGATCATATATAACAAACTTCAATCACTGACTTGTAAAGAGTTTGATTTTCCTCGAGTGGTTCATCATACTTGCTCAATTTACATCCTATTACCATGGGTGTACTCATGGGATTTCAATCCTCCATTCTAAACTTCTTCAACATTTCCTTAACATACTTGGTTTGTTAAATGAATATCCTTTTATCTAATCAAAAAAATTGTAACCCAAGGAAGAAAGCTAACTCATTAAGCATAGACATTTCAAATTATTTTTTTATCTTTATGATAAAATCTTGACACATAGTGTCACCACTTCCTCCAAATATAATATAATCCATATTCACTAAACCTATTAGCTAATCCTTACCCACACTCTTTATATAAAGGTTGTTATCCACAATTCCTTTCTTGAATCCTTTTTTTTGTAAGTGTTTATCAAGTCTTGCATACCATGCTTTGGGAGCTTGTTTTAGTCCATAGAGTGATTTATTAAATCTATACACATAATCCCTATTTTTTGACAACAAGAACCCTTCTAATTGTTCAATGTATACCTCTTTCTCTACATTACCATTATGGAAGGAAAAATTAACATCTATCTAATAGACCTTGAAATTTTTGAAACTATCAAATGCTAAAAACATTTTTATATCTTCTAATATAGCAACATCATCAAAGGTTTCTTCAAATTCAATACCTTTTACTTGTACATATCCTCTGCATACCATTATTTCCTTGTTCCTTACCACTTGACCATCTTCATTCAGCTTATTCCTAAAGACCCACTTAGTCCAATCACATTTTTTTCTTTAGGTCTTGGGACAAGTTCCCAAGTTTCATTCTTTTCTATTTGATTCAATTCATCCCTCATGGCCTCTATCCAAAGTTTTTCTTCACTTTCTTCTTTGAAGTTCTTTGGTTCTATCTTTGAAATCAAAGACATATTTTCATGATTTGAAGTATTAGCCAATATTTTCCTTGTCTTAATTTATCCATCTTTGTAACCAATAATCAAATATTTTGGATGATTTCTTTGAAAAAAATTGGAAGGTGTCTTGGATGTTGTTCTTGATAGTGTCTTTGGATCTCTTTTCTCAACTATCTTCTTCTCAGATTCTTCCTATATTTCCTCTTATTTGCAAAGTTCCTCATTTTGAGGAACACCTTCTTATGCCTTTTCTTCATAGTATCTTCGCTCATCCACTCTCATATTTACTTTCAATGACCTTATGCAACCTCTTATTGTAACATTTATATGCTTTACTTCTTGAAGAGTAGGTAGGGAATATTCCTTCATCATCACTAGAATCAAACTTTCCCAAATATTCTTCATCTCTCCTTATGTAACATGTACTCCCAAACACCTTGAAATAATTCACCATTGCAAGCCTTCCTTTCCATAACTAATATGGTGCTTTTCTATCACTCACTTTGATTTTTCCATGGTTTCTTAGATTTTCCATTCTTCTTTTTCATAAACCCATATTTTGGTGGAGTCCTTGTAGTAGAATAATGTCTTATTATCCCATTCTTTTTCATAGAATTCTTCAAACCCATTTGAAGTGAATTCTACTCCTCCATATAATCTAATAAATTTGATCTTTAAGCCTGTTTCATTCTCCACTAAGGATTTGAATGCCCTAAACTTGTCAAAAGATTCAAAATTTTCTTTTGAAAATGTCACACAAGTCATTCTAAAAAATCATCAATTAACAACATGAAAAACCTATTAGATGCATAGGATGACTAAGAGGGGGTGAATCAGTTG
The DNA here is from genome assembly GCA_007115665.2 of Sequoiadendron giganteum. Lineage (NCBI taxonomy): Eukaryota > Viridiplantae > Streptophyta > Pinopsida > Cupressales > Cupressaceae > Sequoiadendron > Sequoiadendron giganteum. Next base: position 279,653,903 of record CM021104.1, on the reverse strand, counting down.
TACATTAAAACATTCAATCCCTCATTAACTTTCAAACACTTATCAAACTTTAAACCCTCATTAAGAATTAGCAGAATGTAAACATGTGAAAAAACAATGCAAACAAAACCATACACAAAATAAAACCAAATTTACATGGAAAACCCTAAGTAGGGAAAATAATGATGAGTATTAACTCACATATATATGAATAACAATACCAAATACAATTAGGCTCACTTCCAAGGGATCACTGTCAAGTGGCTCACTACCAAGAAGAAAGAAGAATAGAAAAAACTATTATAGAGAGATTCACTATCTTAGAGCAACAAGAAATTCCACCACTAAAAATCTATGCTATCTACAACCTTCGGCTCACTGCCTCCAATAACTTCAAGCACACTAAAAATATAGACACCTTTTTCTCACCTCATCCAGAGTCGGGTATTAAATCTCACACTCAAATAACCACACTTGATCACATTCATATCTCACAATTTTCACACACATCTCTAATAACTCACCTTGCATTTATACCATCCATGATCTAAACAATCTCAATTAGGTCGATCTTAATGAAACGTATGCACCTCAAACATGCAGCACTAAATAGGTTAGAACCAAACACTTCTATGATGGAAATAAGTGAAGGAAGACCATAACAAGGGTTTACTAGGACCCAAATCTACAACACCACGCTACTCAACACATCCGCAATCCATGAGGTACCTCTATAAATAGCGCTAGCATGCCAAGTTGGCCAAACTTGAACTAACACTGTAGGCGATCACATACACACTTCTTAGGTCTGAAAAAAACATGAAGACCACATAAAATTTCCACAACATCCCAAAATATTCTAGCATCATCAGAATATTCTACAACACTATTGTAACCACTTAAACAAAAATTACTTTCATCTTGTGCACTAGGATGCACTACCACTAAACTCCAACATGAGAACTGAACTTGTGGAGAAACTCAACACTAGAAAATCTAAGGTAAAGTAGATACAGTCAATATAAGCACATTCCCAAATCCGTACAAAAGGAAACCTCATTATAGAGAAATGTGAAGTAATCTCATTTCTCTCAAACTACCTTCTATACAAACAGATTGTAGAAGTTGAGAATCCAACCTCACAAATCCCAATGAACACCTACAAGCAAATAACTGTCACCAAAGGAGATCAAGAGACACAAGAATGTTGCTCTGCAAACATGAAGAAAAAGATGCATTACTTGAGAAGTTAATAATTACAAAGAGATCAATCCTTAAGAAAGGAGATTGAAACCTAAAGTAGGATGAAGATTAAATTAGCATGTGACAAGTGTCAAGATCATAATGAACTAGACAATATGACTAATTTAATAATTTAAAATAAAGATTCCTAAGTTTAGCTTAAAAGAAATAAAGTAAAGGTGACTTAATTAATTAATCAACATGATTAAATTAATCAAGTAAACAACATATTACTCTAACACCCCCCCTTAATATGAACTTAGAGAGAAGCTAAAAAAACTAAGGACAAATGCATGAAAGAAAAGATGGGTCCCAACAAACAAGGCCTGATGAGGTACCCATGTACAAATGTAAAAGATCTTTCACAATAGAAGAAAAAAAGAAAACCTCATGGGAAAATCTCTTCTCCAAAAGAGAGAAATACAAGTGAAGGACTAAGAAGCCTCCAAACAAGAGTAAAGGACCAAGAAGCCTCCAATCAAGAAGAAATTGTCACAAAATATAGGAATAAAGGATGAATGCCATAGAAGCATGAAGAATCTACAAACACTGTCATAGAATGACTGTTGAAATAAGAACCTCCACTGAAATAGATGATGATCAATATCAAGAAGACAAGAATCTACATGAGTTCCCTCAATGGCACTACTCGAATCTGATGGCAAACCAAGGAAAAACATCAAGAACTTAAAGATATAGATGGTCTAAAGAACTGATCAAGTAAAAATGGAAGGTCACCTTCTAGAAATAGGAATGCAAGAGTGTCCATATGGTAAGTGCTCCATCTCACCAAAATGCATGGGTAACCAGCCACTGCACTGGCCTAGTACATAGGAACAAATACTGTATACATATCTCATTCCAATGCGAGACCAAGGAAGCATTAACACCAACAGTAGAAACCCCCCCATAATGCTGAAAAGAGAGAGGTGTGACAAGTACACTAAAACTGAATGCTAGAAAGAAGTGCATGAAGAAGAATCAAGAACATCTGAAAGTGCAAACATGAAAGTACCAACACATATGAAGGGTATGAAAATAAAAGTCACACACGCATGAGGCCGTTGTCATGGAAGGGACACTCACTTGACAAAGGTATGATGGAAAACAAAGGAAAAACACCAAACCCCCACATGGCACTTCATAACATAGTGCAAGTACAATAAGGCACAAAGTGATGTGCAAGAAACCCAATACTACACATACAAAGCTAAGGCAGTTTATTTTAGTGTGTTTACAAATGAAAAATACATGCAATGTGAGCCCATAAGGTCCAAAAAGGACTACAGCTGAGAAGAATTATTTCTGGAAAAAACCAAAAATCAAATCTAAAACCCACCTACACCACTACATATAGCTCGGAAACAAATTTCCAACGATATCTCGTTTTCCCATTTTCGACATCGTATGCAAAAGTTATGCCAAAAATACTGAAGGCAACTCTCGAAAAAAAGATTTGAAATTGACTGGAAATAACAGGGACCTAAGAAAAAATCTCCAAAAAATACCTTCACCACTGGAAAGTACTTTGAATCCTTTTTTCGACGATATCTTGTTTTCCCGATTTCGACACCGTGGGAAAAAGTTATGGCCCCTGGAAGTAAATAGCTCTCAAAGGGGAGAAAGACAGACACTGAGCCTAAATTTGATGGCCAAATGGCCATCGCCGCACTTTTATGATTTGGCTTATTTAAACTTGCATAGATACAGACCTGTGCAGTACCTGCGCAAGGGTACTTTTAATTTGATTTGTTTTTTTTTTTTTAAAACAATTTTTTTTTTAAAGATTTAAAAAAAAAATTAAAAGTAAAAAAAGCTATGAATATTTTTTTTGCAGAAAAAATATATAACTTTTTTTTTATGAAAATTTTACCTTGAGATGCGTGCAAGAGGTCGTACGACCCCTGTGAGGTAAAAAAAATTGCCCCGAGGTGACCTGCTCCAAAATTGACAAATTATAAATGGAAATAGGAGTTTTTGGGCCTTTTGAGCACAATGGTGAGGTCCATTTGGGCTCAAAATGCTTTGGAAAATCAGGCACCCCCTGGATCTGGCAAAAAACCCTTTCTTTAAATCCTCACAGATCTAACAAACGGAAGCCAAATTTGACAAAACAATGGTCAATTTGACTATTTTGGTAGCTCTAGATTCAATGGAGAGGTCTAATTTGATCCTAGATGCACTAAAAAATTGCTTCAAGGAAAGATCTCACAAAAAAGGAACAAGAAGCTTGCAGATCTGGAGCTTTGATACCATGAAGAAGTTGAGAATCCAACCTCATAGATCCCAATGAACACCTACAAGCAAATAACTATCACCAAAGGAGATCAAGAGACACAAGAATGTTGCTCTACAAACATGAAGCAAAAGATGCATTACCCGAGAAGTTAATAATTACAAAGAGATCAATCCTTAAGAAAGGAGATCGAAACCTAAAGTGAAAACCCTAGGATGAAGATTAAATTAGCATGTGACAAGTGTCAAGATCATAATGAACGAGACAACATGACTAATTTAATAATGCAAAATAAAGATTCCTAAGTTTAGCTTAAGTGAAATAAAGTAAAGGTGACTTAATTAATTAATCAAGTAAACAACCTATTACTCTAACAAGCTTTAAAAAATATCGTTTTTAAAAATTGTCAAGCATAATTTGAATAGTAGAACAATCTATAACATGAAAATCTACATATAGAACCTCTAAAAACCTCTGATCATTTGTATCTGAACTACATAATAATAACTTCAACCATGAAGAAATGTAGAGCACAATACTGAACACACCTCTATCACACTACACACTCTTTTATTTAAATTTTCTCAAAATCACTTGGAAACCAAACCAAGTGAACTTATTGCAACTGCAGCACTTATTGATCACAACCATACAAGATATTAATGAAAACACTGATGACATCACCATAAAACCTTCTTATCAAACCACAACACATCCATACTAGCATCAATACTGATAATACTAATGATAGTGTCATCAACAACTCCAACACTAGCAATCTCCTATAATCTCCATACTGTTGACATCAATGATAACACTAGCAACATACTTGCAACAATCTCCCTCTTTGTTATTGATGGCAACACCATCGACAACAAAAGTGGCTTTTCATTAACAAGGACTCCCACTTACTAGGGTACACTTCACTCCCTCCCTTTACCTTTATTCTTCAGACACCATTCTCTCTATAGTATATCCCCCTATCTGAGGAGTTCTTCAACTATTACTCTCCCCCTATGTTATTTAGATCATACTCTCCTCCTTTGACATCAATTATTTCCTTGTGTTTTTCAAACTTCACTCTCTCCCTCTTTGACATCAATGGAAAAAGGAAACATCTTTCCCTTTGACAACACTTGTATAGAATTTTTCCTTTCTACTCTCCCCCTTTGAGATCTGCATACATCACTTTGACACCACTTGCAACACCAACAATCAATTTCTCTCTCTCCACTTCTCCTTCTCACTATTATACATTTTGCACTACTCATTCTTCATTGATCCTCTATTGCTTGATCTTTTCTCCACACTCCCCTTAGGGACACAAGATATTATCTACCTAACTACACCAACAAAAAGCTCACTACCTGCTCCCCTTAAAAGGTAGCCTTCAACATCAATCCAGGACCAAGAATGTATCTTGAATGCTCACTTGGATAGATGTGCCAACTTATGCATCTAGTTGAAAGGAGGGGAAATAACCCCTAACTTCTACTAGAGATACTCAAAAGTATCTTTAGGAAGATCATTTGTAAAGATGTCTAAAACTTGATCCTTTGTAGGCACATACTCCAAATTCATCTCATTCTCTACAATTTTCTCTCTTAGAAAGTGATATTAGATAGAGATATGTTTTGTTCTTGAATGCATTATTGAGTTATTTGAAATATTGATAGCACTTGTATTATCACACAAGATAGAAATAGGTTCACCATATGATACTCTAATATCCTTCAATGTTTGCTTCATCCATAACACCTATGTACAACATGATGCTACTACAATATACTCTACTTCTATAGTAGATAATGACACTAAATCTTGCTTCTTACTCATCCATGAAACCAATATGCTTCCAATAAAGAAAGAACCTCCACTTGTACTTCTTTTTTCATCTGTACAACCTACCCAATCTATATTTTTTTACACACTCAAGGAGAAATCAAAATCCCTAGGATACCATAAACCAAAATCTAGAGTTCCTTTCAAGCATCTAAGTACCCTTTTAACTAATACAACATGTGATTCTCTAGGATCTTCCTAAAATCTTTCCACAAGACATACTACATTCATGATATATCATCTAGTAGTAGTTAGGTAAAGCAATCCACCAATCATTCATTTATATTTGATGTGATTAGCCTTAGGAGATTCACCAGTTTTTCTCAACTTACAACCAGTAACCATAGGGGTGTACATAGTTTAGAATCCTCCATCCCAAACTTCTTCAATATTTCCTTAACATACTTTGACTAAGAAATGAAAATACCTTTTTCTGATTGACTAATTTGTAATCCAAGGAAGAAATTCATCTCCCCACACATTGGCATCTCAAAATCTTTCTCATATCCTCTAAAAAATTCTCGCACATGCCTTCATTATGTCGAAAGATAATTTCATCTACATACACTACCACAATCAAGATTTTTTCTCCCTCAACCTTGAAGTAAAGGTTGCTATTTGTAGTACATTTTTTGAATCCTTGTTGTAATTGGCACTTATCTAACCTTGCATACCAAGCTCTAGGATCTTATTTGAGTCCATACAATGCCTTCTTCAACTTTCAGACCATATCAGCATCATCTAATAAGTAAAACCCTTCTAGTTGTTAAATTTACACCTCTTCTTCTATCTCACCATTCATGAATGTAGACTTCACATCCATCAGATATACCTTGATGTCTTTATGTGCTACAAAATTCCAAAATAATTTAATTGCTTCCATCCTTTCCATCAGATCAAAAGTATCTTCAAAATCTATTACTTCCACTTGTGAGTAGCCCTTACACACAAGTCTAGCCTTATTCCTAACAGTTGTTCCATCCTCATTCAACTTATTCTTGAAAACCCATTTAGTTCCTATCACATTCTTGTTTGTAGGTCTTGGGACTAGTTCCCAAGTCTAATTCTTCTCAATCTGTTCCAACTCTTCTTTTATATATTTGATCCAATTCTCATCTTTGCATTCCTCAGTCATTGTTTTAGGTTCCACTTCTAAAAGTAAACAAAATTTTAAATGTTCCTCTATCATAGAAACTTTTTCTTGCCAACACACCTTTTCTCTTATCTCCAATGATCTAATCTTCAGAATGGTTGTTCTGCACATACTTAGAAATCTTAAGGATCTTTTCTAGAGCTTCTTCTGCTCCAAATGTCATCTCTTTTTCTTTCTCTTTATTTTATTCTTCACTAAAAGGGGGTTCATCATATTCATATCCTTTTGTCAATACAAAACTTTGATGTGGTTCTTTATCCACTTTGACACTTGCACTTTCAACAATATTCTTCAACCTTTTATTATAGCACCCGTAAGCTTTTCTCTTTGTAGATTATCCAAGGAAGACTCCTTCATCAGATCTTGCATCAAAATTTCCTAAGTTTTCTTCATCTCTTCTAATATAGCATTTTCTTCCAAACACTCTAAAATATTTCATAGTAGGAGCTTTTCCATACCATAACTCATAAGGAGTCTTTAAATTGTTCACTCTTGCTTGACCTCTATTAAGAATGTAAACTACAGTATGAATAGCTTCTCTCCAATAGACATCCGGTATAATTTCTTGCTTCATCATATTCCTTGCTATTTCTTGAACTATTATATTCTCCCTCTCCACAACTCCATTTTTCTGAGGAGTCTTAGGAGTTGACAAATGTCTCTTTATTCCATGATCTTAACAAAAACTATTAAACTCATTGGAGGTGAACTCACCACCTCTATCAAAACTTAAGCACTTGATTTTCACATCCATTTCATTTTGAAACATAGACTTAAATTTTTTAAACTTATCTATAGCTTCTAATTTTTCTTTGAGAAATGTCACCCAAGTCATTCTATAATAATCATCAATCAATAACATAAAATACTTCATATTGAAAGCTTCTTAGGTCCACATAGCTCTATGTGCACCAACTCCAAAGGTCCCATGGTAGAATATTCTTAGTCTTGAACCTCTTCTTTTTTTCTTTCCAAACTAACATTCCTTGGACATTGCATTGATAGGCTTTGTAATATTTGGTAGATCTCTCACAACAACAGTATAACTAATCTTTGCTAGACTATCAAAATTGATGTGACCCATTCTTTTATGCCATATCCAACTTTCATTGATTTGATACATAAATCATTTAGCATCACTACCTTTGAGATGATAAACATTAACTTTTGTCCTTGTCCCTGCAACAACCAAAGTTTTAGATTTTCCTTTTTAAATTTCACAACCATCATCCTCAAACACCAAATTGTATCCTTTGCTACACATATGTTCTACACTAAGAATATTATGTCGAAGACCCTTGACATAAATAATATCATATGTTTTATGCTTTCCCTAAAAAATAATTGAACCTTTTTCCATAGATCTTAGCAGATGTATCATCACCAAACTTAACAAGACCACCATTATAATTCTAAATTTTAACAAACTTACTCTTATCACCTATCATATGATTTGAGCATCCATTATCAATTATCTAGTAATTCCTCTATTTTCTTGCATGAAAATCAGTCACCATAGTTCCTTCAATATTGTGACCTATTACCAGAGCAGTTTCATTCACGCATATTTCAGAATTAGTAGAATTAGTTCCAACATTTAAAGCCATGAACAAGAATTCATGACTATCATATTTAGGATTGTCTATGTAACGTCCTAACCCTTGGGTAATAAATTTTTTTCAACATTTTTACATATACAACAAAAGGAAACATGTATAAAGACAAAGTAACAATACTTTTCTTTTCTTTTCATTGCAACATTTAATTTAAAGAACCAATTGAAACAACATCATTACTTTTTCATTTCAAGTAAACAATAGAGTAAGAATACATACAAGTATAGAATACAGCTTGGAGAGCTTTGAAAAAATAGGAATAAGATGATCCAAGATCTTCCCTTTCAAACCTTGGTGCTTCAAAAGTTTGTTGTGGAGGAGAAACATCATTCAGGTGCTTTTCCGCCAACCACAAACTTATATTGTGGTGCCTCGCATGTTTATTGTTACATAAACAACCCTCCCTTCTATGAAGAGATTGGTTGGGTAACTGGTTATGTTTGGTTGGGTAACTAGTTATGTTTAACCAACTAAGCATAGTGTTGTGTCCTACATAGCTAAATCCTTTTAATCCCATAATCTCAATCTAGTATGCAAAACTGGACAACAGTGAACTGACAGTGAAACCATCTCACAATCTAAGTGGATGTAGGTGTATCATACTAGTTTGGCCAAAGTATTCAAATAGTATTTCAAATGATGGTCATCTATCACATACACTATGTCATTTTCAGTTTGACTTGGGGCTATCTTATCCTATGAGTAGGCTAATTCCTTCAATGGGTAGTCAGTCACCCCAGACTCCCTACAACAATCTATCTATTTAAGAAATGAAACAACCTACAAGTGTCCCTCATGTAACTCTTAATCTAGAAATCTTTATCCATAGAGTACTTAGCTTATCTCAATTAACCTAATAACTTAAGCTTTAGACCATACTTGGTTCTACCTTCATTTCGGTCCTAATAGATATTAACTATTTCCTCGTATTCTCTATATACAGAGATCATACAGAATAAGAAACATTCATAAAAAAATGCATTTCAATTCTTTCCTATTCCTTCATTCACAATAATTCTTTATACTTAAAATTCCCTTTCTAAGCAAAGTAAAAAAACAATTTCCTTTCCCTTACAATTACGTTGCATTCAAGATACATCTTTCAGCCTTTGCAAACACAACAAATAAACAAAAAACATGATATTTCTCTCTAATAGTCAAACAACTTATGACTATCTTCCACTCTATGAACAATGAAAAACACAAAGAACTCTTTTACTTTGATTAATCAAAAATAGAGAAGAAAGAAGAATTTCCCCATGCCTGTTTTTCCAAAGCTTTTCCTTCTAGAATTTCTCTTCTAGACGTTTCCAGAATCCAACTAAAAAATGGATTCTTTGTGATGACAATTCACTCTAAGTGAATTCCTATATTTCTTCTCTCAAAGGTGATTCCACTATTGAATTCCTACTCAACTATAATTCCTAAATTCCCCACTCTAAACTCAGAATGATATAAACACAATAACTGGTAAATGCTGGTATGAACTCACTATATTTTCTAGACTTAGCAATACAGAAAATGCAAACAATAGAATGTGATGGAAATGGGAGCTCAATAAATTACTAAACTCGAAATGCACAAGTGTGTTTTCAATGAATGGTAGGGCATCCATTTATAGGCCTAAAATGCAATGAATTCCACTAATGGAGGCATACAAGTTGACAACAGAGTGCCCAAAACTTGTCAATATGATACATGGAGAGTTCTTAAGCCCTTAATCATCCAAAATGAGTGTGAATCAACCTCATTAGAGCCAACAGTTCAAGACTTAATCAACTAAGGAATGGGAAGACGCCAGTTATAGCAAAAATGTCCATTTCTAGTGCACAACAAGAATGAATCATCATTGTTGCGAACTTGGTCAATTTCCCCCTTGCAACACATCATAGCCTATAGCTGTGTCGCCCATTTTTCCTGTGTTTGAATTCTTCCATCAAAAAAATTTAGGTGCTTCTTGCTCACGCGATTTCACGAGAAGAGGTCTCAGAATATTTGTTATTTTTCAAATGTTCAACTAATGTTTACAATGAAATATTTCCATCATTTGAAGTTTGGTGTGCTTTCCTCAAAAATGTGTTGCATTTTAAATTGTTTAAATATCTCAAACAATATGAATCGATTTCCATAGTTATATTCTATTATGCAATAAATCGATTTATTCAAATGACTTTATAAAGTAAAGTCTTCATTTTACCATATCGATTCAACTTTATTTCTAATATATATATATATATATATATATTATATTATATTAATACATATATTATTATAGTTTTATTTTACTTTTAATATATATATATATATGTATATATATTTAAACATTACAATTTAAATATACTTATATATACATGTATATTTATTTCGGTAAAACTATAATATATATAATATTAAATGTATATATATATATATATATATATTTACCTTTATACATATATACACATTTACATATTTATTTAGTAAATACGTATATTGCGAGCTAGTCAGCATACTTTCAGCATACCTATTTATGTATATGTGCATATTTGTGTATATGTAAATTCCAAGGCAATATTATAATAATATTATATTCACAGGTAATAGGTAGTGTGTGTATGTATATAAATGTGTATAACCATTTATACTATCATGTACACATATGTGTATGTATACCATGTCGATACATACGTATGGACATATCAGTTTGTCGATCATATGTTTGTATCGCCATGTTATATAGATACGTATACATGAGGAATACATGTGTATACATACCCACTCAACCTATGCACATATAAACAATCATGTTTCACACCCAATGATCATAGAACAGTAAGTCAGGTTTACAAGTAAACATCACTCACAAAGCACAAAGAAGTAACCCAAACTCCTAAAGCCTATGGATGACTTATCAAGACCAAATTATCTGACTGAGTTCCTCCAAACCCTTAGTGAAGTGTGTGTATGCTCAATTGATTTACTTTACCGTTTATCCGACCAAGCCCCTCTCCCGAGTGATGTTTCCCCTCCACTTGGAGGAATGGTTCTTGTTCCTACATCCATTGCCACAAAACCATGATAGTTACTTGCTCATAATAATTATAGTACATATACCAATATTTCAAGGTAGATAGCAAGGATAAATATCCTCCTTCATGCATTGTTTATCCAAGAATAACATCAATCAAAGAAACATAGAATGAGATAATCATTAAATGAAAAAGATCCTCAAATTGATCACAAGGTTCAACACATTTTATTCATCTTTATTCTTCCTTACAAACAAGATACTCCAAGTATTTCTAACATAGTAACTATACAAATACAGTGTGTAACATACTCCCCCCCTTATGTTTCATCATCCTCGATGACCAAAGGTATTATTTAAAGCATAAATAAAACAAAATAATCTTTTAATGTTCTTCATTCTCAAAGGCTTCAAGAATGTCAGGAAATCTCCTCCTGAATTCCGCATAGTCTTCCTAAGTTGTTGAGTCTTCTGCGTATTGATCCCATTGGACTTTGCATTGCGAGACTTCTTTGTTACGTAAGTGTAGCTTATGTATTTCTAGCACCTTGACGGGATCGAGAGCTAATAATTTGGGGTCACTTACCTGTAAATCAGTCCAAGCAATAACATGATTATCACCTGGTATATAATTTTTAAGGTAAGACACATGGAAGACATTATGCATTTTGGCAAGAGTGGGTGGCAAAGCGATTTGGTATGCTACAGGGTTTAATTCCTCTAAAAATTCAAAGGTTCCAACATAACGTGGGGCCAATTTAGAAGATTTTCCAAAGTTAATAGAACTCTTGTGAGGTTTCACTCTCAAAAGTACCTTGTCTCCAATGAAAAAACTTTGGGGCACTCTCTTAGCATTTGCATAACTTTTCTGTCAACTGTTAGCTTCTACTAACCTTTTCCTGATAAACTTAACTTGTTTTTCCATTTTTTCTAACATTTCAGGCCCAAGACTGACTTAATCCTTAAGTTTATCCCAACTTATAGGAGTTTGACACTTTTGATCGTACAAGGCTTCAAAAGGAGCCATCTTAATCGTAGAATGATACGAGTTGTTATATGTAAATTCAACTAAGGGTAAAAAGTCCTTCCACTTATATTTTTGATCCATGCAATATACCCTAAGTAGGTCCTCCATAACTTGATTTACCCTCTCAATTTTCTCATCTGTTTTCGGATGATATGTTGAGCTAATGTGTAACTGTGTTCCCAGTGTAGAAAATAAGGTTTTCCAAAACCTAGAAGTGATGTGTGCATCCCTATCAGATATAATATTTTCAGGAATACCATGTAGTCTAAACACTTCTTAAACGAACTTCCTTTCTATGACCGTTGCTCCATCGGTTAGGTTTCCTGGTATAAAGTGCACCACCTTTGTCATCTTGTCCACTACTATCAAAATGGAATTGTTCTTATTCCTAGACATTGGAAATCCTTGCACAAAGTCCATACTTATAACTTTCCATTTTCTTTTTGGTATGTCACGCGGGTACAAAAAACCAACTGGGTGGTGATGTTTTTATTTTACCCTTTGAAACTCAAGGAATTGAGCTACATAGATTACATCATCTCCTTTCATTCCCTTCCAGAAGTATAATGGCCTCAAATCAGCCATCATCTTGGTCACTCCTGGGTGTCCAGAGTATGGAGCCACACGAGTTTCTTTCCATACTAAATCTCTTAGCTCATTGACATCCGGTACATACATCCTATCCTTGGACCTAAGTATCCCATTAGGCTTGAACTAGAACCCTTCATACCTAGAGTCTTGAGGATTCTCAATAAGTACTTGCTTTACTTTCAAGTAATATTCATCCTCTTTTCATTTTTGAAGCACTTTCTCCTTGAAGTCGCTCTAAATTGCTACTATTGACGCAATATGGAATCTTCGACTTAAGGTGTCAGAAACTCTATTCTCCTTCCCTTTGATGTAGCTGATATTAAAATCATAGTCAGCTATTAACTCTAACCATCTCCGTTGTCTAGCATTTAGATTTGGTTGAGTAAAGAGATATCTTAAACCATTTTGGTATGTTTTCAACTCATATGGTTTTCCAAGCAAGTAGTGCCTCCACATCTATAAAGCATGAACTATTACCGCCAAATCTAAATCATGTGAAGCATAATTCATCACGTATGGTTTAAGCTTCCTGGACTTGTAAGCAATTACTTGTCCTTCCTGCATCAACACGCCTCCTAATCCCTCTCTGCATGCATCAGTAATGACTGTGAAGCTTCCTTCGAGATCGGGTACCTTCAGAATTGGTGTGGTGGTTAACTTCTCCTTGATGAGGTCAAATTCTTCTTGACACTTCTTGTTCCAAACAAATATCTTTCCTTTCTTCTGCAAGGATGTTATGGAAAAGGCAATTTTGGAAAAAAAATCCACAAACATCCTATAATACCCTGCTAGACCCATGAAACTTCTTACTTCAGATACGTTCTTGGGTATAGGCCATTGAATAACTACTTGGATCTTTTCTGGATCCACTGCAATTCCTTCTGCTAAAATAAAATGGCCCAAGTAGTGCACTCTTTCTTGAAAGAAAGTACACTTGGATAGTTTTCCATATAACTTATGCTCCCTTAACCTTTGTAAAACCATCTCAAGGTGTTTACAATGCTCTTTTTCATTTATGGAATAGATTAGTATATCGTCAAGAAATACTAACACAAATTTGTCCAGATAGTCTCTGAATACACTATTCATGAGGTTCATGAACGTCACAGGTGCATTAGTCAAACCAAAAGGTAAAACCATGAACTCATAATGTCTATATCAAGTTTGAAATGTTGTCTTGAAGATATCTTCATCTTTCACCCTTAGCTGGTGATATCCAGATCTTAGGTCTATATTTGAGAACATTGTTGCTCCTTTCATTTGATCAAAGAGGTCATCAATACGTGGCAATGAATGTTTGTTCTTAACCATAGCTTTTTTAAGCATACGATAATTGATGCACAGTTGTAATGTACCATCCTTTTCTTGAAAAATATCAGCAGTGTTCCCCACGGCAATACGCTTGGTCTTATCAATCCTTTGGACAACAACTCATCTAGTTGTGTCTTTATTTCCATAAGCTCTGTCGTAGTCATCCTAAATGGTACCTTAGATACTGGTTCAGATTTGGGAACAATGTCGATTGAAAAATTGAACACTCTCTTCGGTGGAAGACCTGGTAGCTCTTCAAGAAATACATCAAAAAATTCTCTTAGGATAGGGTATTTCTCCATATCCGATTTCCCTGATTCTTCCATTTCTCCGTCCTCTAGCTCTTGAGGACTTGGGTACATAGAATTCTCATCATCCTACCCTAGTTCTTCAATCTTCATAGAAAAAAGTTGGCAACCTTTCTTCTTAGCTTTCACAAGCTACATTATTGTGATTTATCAAACTGTCACTTCCCTAGGTATTCCTTGGATTTCTACTCGATTCCCTTGATCATCTAGGCACCTCACAGTCTTAGCTTGACAATCTACAACCACCTTATGCCTCCATAGCCAATTCATTCCTAGGATTACATCATAAGACCCTAGCGGCATGACATAAAGGTTAACCTTAGTGGTAAGGCTGGGTAATTCTAACCTAGCCTCAAAAAGACATTGGTAAACCCTTGCTCTTATTTGGTTTTAATATTCTACATCCCATGCCATTGCCATGTGTCCTGCCTTTCTAGACAACTACTTAGTTATCTTAAGTAAAATGAAATTTTCAGTTGCACCCATGTCGATCAAAATAGAAATAGCTAGGCCAAAGAGATTACCTAGTACTTCAATTGGAGTAACTTGGTAGTCCACATGCTGATCGTCTACCACAACATGTATCCATTGCTAGAACATTTCCTACTATGAGGGTAGAGAATTTCCATGTGGCTGCAATCTAGAAGTTCTATTAGGGAATTCGCTTGCATAGTGATCCCCTTTGCATATAAAACATTCAACCCTTGGCCCTTTCTTTTATGTGGCTCCTCTGGACTTGCTTGTGTTGTCACTAGTCTTGCTAGTGGTGTCACTTCTCTTGCAATATCCTTTATAATTGTGAGCCCCTAAACCTACAAATGCACAAGAACAACAAACATGTTAAATTGTTAGATCAAATACAAGCAAACAAGCATGAGAGATTCCCCATGAAATCTATCTATTTAAACTAAAATTAGGAAAATGAAGAACACAATATAAGAGAAGGATATAAATCCTAATTAAATCAATAGATTTAAGATCCCATGGGGGAATTGGTGTCAATGGAATGTTGCAATTGGCCCTTTCCCAATTCCTAAGTTGCAATGTTGAGTGGTTAAGAAATTGTCAAATCTCCCAAAGAGATTTGAGCATAACCTTGTTGCAAATCTTGAAGATGATGAATAATTGAGTGAAATGGGAAAAAATAGCTCTCAATGTGAAGAGAGTAACTTTGCATGCAATTGTGGATGTGAAATGAGGAGAGAAGCCTCCAATTTATAACTTTCAATTTGAAAGAGAAAGTGAGATTTGAGCAATGCGGGACTAACTTTCAATCCAATGGTTGAATGCCACATGTCATGATGTGAATGGTTAGTGGTTGTGCACATTTTGGCCAAAGTGCCAATAAATGCATTTATTTTGAATTTGAATTTGTGAAATGACTTGTTGAAGAGGGAAGGGAAATGAAGTTAATGTCACTTGGCTCAAGGCCAAGGACATGTAAGAGGCCTTAAATGCCTTGTTGGAAGAACCAAGTCCACTTGGTCTTTTTGGATTCAAATGAGGGAATATTCCCTTTTTGATGCCATGTGAGGGAAAATAGAGAATTAAAAAAATCAAAGTAAATGATTTATTGTGCAAGTTGCATTCTCTAGAGGATTTTAGTGAGAAGGATTAACTTAATCAAGGTTTTGATTAATTTAATGAAGAATTAGATGATGTGATAATTTAGACTTAAATAGATGAATTCATTTAAATCAGAATTGAGAGGAAATGACTATTAAATAAATGATTTGATTTATTTAACTCAAAGAGGAATATGTTAGATTAAATTAAATAAGGTTTAATTTATTTTATTTAATGAGAAGACTTTAGAGATTTAATCAAATAAAATGATTTATTTAATTAAACAAAAATGTAAGGTTAATTAAATTAAATTGATTAATTTAATCAAAGGAGGTGATAGACCTGATCAGATGAATAATGATTTATTAGATTAAGAGACAAAATTATGATGAGATGCTGAGAGTATGATTCAGGAAGGAGTGTTGCTAGTAATCAGGATCAAGTGTGCCAAAATGACATTTATACATTTTCCATGTCTACATTTTTCCCCTCTTTGAAGCAATGTACTGGTTGCATTGATTCAAAGAATAAACTGTTGTGATCAAAGTTCAACATTTCTTGATTTTTTCAGATGCCCCACTGTTGCCTCAATGGAAGGTTATTGCTGGATACTGCCCCCTCGAGAGATCGAACTGAAATTTTGATTTTTTTTGGATGATCTCACGAAAAAAGGTGGACAAGGTGCTTGATAGGCCAGAAATGCCTCGGAATACCGAAAAAATGGGTTAAAACGTCAAAATGATGTATCACGGTCCTCGGTTGGATGAAAACGGGATCGAGGGACCCAAATTCTAGTTGGAAGGTCAAATTAGGTCAAAAAACCCTAATTTTCAGGCTTAAATAGACCTCGAGGGGTCACTTTCAGTGCATTTGCAATCTCAGCCTTTAGGAAAATTCACTCTTTGAGCTCTGAGTCTTGGTTGAAATGGCATGACGACAACTTCCTAGGCACATGTCAGAGAGAGAACGAGTGCACCAGTGGCCAGTCGGTGTAGGACTCATGGTATGTACCCCTATCCAACTTTCAATTTTCTTGTTTTACGTGCATTAAATAGGGTCAAAGTGTTATACAAGCTGCGTGGCGCTATATAGCGCTACTGAAAATGTTTTATCAGCACTGTGTGGTCCTACATTGCATCGTATATGCAAAGTACACCACATGCTCTAGTTTGGACATTAGGGCTTTGTTGATCAAAGCTCACCACCTATGCATACTCCACCACGCAGCGTAGTTAGGAAACTAGGGTTTACCAAAAATTGGACCGCATACACAAATAGCACCACATGGGTCACTTTGAGACCATGAAAAATGCAAACTTCATCGCAGCGGCACAGTTTGTAACTTTCCAAACTGCATCGCACCCGAAAATAGCGCCGCATTTGTTGGTTTAGGTGGGAAAATTAGCGTGAGATGCAAAAGACAATTATTTTTCCTTGACGCAATGGCTTCCTTTGTGCAGGAGGAGCTTGATGTACTTTACTCGCGAGAGCACAGATGGCCAGTGCTTAGTAGATTGTAGGGTATGCATGAGTTGGTTCAAGAGCACCTTGGTGCCCTTGGTCTTTGGTATGTTGCGTACATCCCTCCTATTTGGGCACACTTAGGTATGATGACGGCCTTGGTCGAGCAATGGCATAGCGAGACCTCCTCCTTCCATCTTCCTACCGGTGAGGCCACTATTACCCTCGAGGATGTATGGTGCATCCTTCGATTACCTATTCATGGAGCCCAAATTCGGACGCCAGGAAAGATACTTGCTGTGGGGTTATGGAGCTTGATGAGATTGAGTTTTCTGATGGTCAAATCAATTTAGAGAGATACTGCGGCAGCGTGCCTATTTATAGATTGATTATTGCTGCTATCATCTCACACCTTGTGGTACCCAATCGGCAGGGCCGATACTTTAGTACAGGATGGGGACTGGCATGGGATCGGATGGTTCATCATAGGGTGTGCTTTGCTTGGGGACCAGTATTACTGGCATCCCTCTACAAGGATCTTCATGAGTTTTCTTACTTGGACAACAGGTCGCTCGGGGCCGGAGTTACCTTACTACACATCTGGGCATGGGAGAGGATCCAAGTGCTTCACCCAAATGTTACACTAGTTATCCTTGAGATAGATGATCCTCTCATTTGGCGGTATGGCGGGGCAGAGATTCACTTTACCCACACCAGCACAGGTGGTCTTGCGCACTGGCAGTGAGTTGTTGATGAGATGAGAGAGTTCGTCTGGAGACCCTGGATGGGCATTGGCCCATGGTTCAATGATGTCGATCAGTTGTTTTATGCCAGACAAGATAGGTGGATGCAGGGTCAAGAGCACACCATGGTTGAGAGGTATCTTCCTGACGAGGTTGTTCGATATTTTGGAGAGGTACAGGATAGGCCTGATGACCAGTACGTGGCCATCTTTGCTCACATGACTAGAGAGACAGCATGGGGTCATCCCTTCCCGACAACTGAGGTGGTGTGCTCATTCAAACAGTTAGTGGCCTATATGTGGCCATATAATCAGGGGTTGGCAGATGCAGGGGTCACTCTAGCTTATAGAGCATGGTTCAGGCCTCCACTCAGATTGACAGTTTCAGGCATAGCTACTCCATGACACAAACCCAGGGGTCAGACAGCTGGTAGAGGATGGGGCAGAGGAGGGGGTGGGACACCTCCTCATCAAACACCTCCCAGCACAGAAGTCACCTCCCCGAGTAGGGGATCAAGATGGTCAAGCGAGGGTAGGTCCTCAGCAGCACCCAATAGGGCAGCCAACAGCTCAGCCTGATCATATAGATGCATTGATCCAGTAGTTGAGGGTAGAGAGAGATGAGGCCAGGTAGCAGGTTGTTGTCCTTACAACCAAGAGAGACCAAGAACGATCCGAGAGAGATCAGGAGATTGGTCGACAATGACAGCTAGAGAGCACAACTTCCACATCTCGAGGCTGATCAGTTGATATTCGAGAGTACAGAGAGGCTATCAGAGAGGCCGAGTACTATCGACAACACTACTGACAGGTAGTGCCATCAGCAAGCAGAGTTCTAGATTTCTCCCAGCAGACAGGGAGGCAGCTAGCAGAGGATCATGGTGAGAGACAGGTTGGGGAGGACAGTAGCCAGCATGGCTAGCCCTTTTGATCACGGACAGTTTTGCACTTTTGTTTTACGGGCTGCACTATTTTGGCCTTATTGTACCAAGTATTCGATGTACACTTGATCCGATTTGTATCATAACAGTGTATTTTTTGATGATATATATGAGATAATTCACCTTTTATGATATGTATGGTGCAAATGTATGATATGCAATTTTATTATGATGCTATGAGATGTTCCTATTTCGTATGTTTATGTAATATGATGTATGTTTCTAATGGATGCATTTCTTTTTGTATATTTTTCATGCTTAAATGATGATCTAATGAATGTAATGTATGTTAATGATGGTATAATGATATGCAAATGGTAATGGATGTATGATGGTTATGTATGATGCAATGCTTTCTTAAGATGCTTAGAATAACAAATTTATATTATTCCTCATAACTTAGAATAATGATATGATGCAATGTGCTAATGATTATGTAAATGCAGAGTGTATACATTGGCGATGTTTTGATTACTATCATGATACCATGTTAGTGTGGAAGGAAGATAGAAGAATTTAGAATTAATGAGTTAGTTAGGATGATGACGGTGATTTGCATTGCTAGGAGTTGGGATTTTCAAAGGGTCAATTACGTTATGTTTGATAACACACATAGGTATGATGCATCAAGGTATGAAGGACCATGATGGTGTGGTACCTAGTGTGATGGACTTTGACTTGTCAAATAGATAGGAGTATTCTTGTTCACACTTAGCGTACGTACTTCGTTCAGTATATAGTCCAGACATTCTAAACATTTCAGGCCAAAACACAAGAAAGAGAGCTTTCCTATGTGGTCAACAAGATATCTAGAACATCATCCCCACATACTAAACAAAGCACATATAACTAAGTTATTTTACAAGTGTATCCCACAAGCACAACAGATAAAAAAGATAATGATCTTTGCCCCATTCCTTTCTCTCTAAACCTGTTTTGTCTAGGCATCATCGAGAGGTCCTTGGAATGAGTGCCAAAATAAGATAAGTCAATAAAAGACCAAATAAAGCAAACCAAACAAGCTAATGTTCTTCATACCGCCAGCCAAGACTACACTACTGAGGGGTACTTGATGCTTATGTCCATCGTAGGAAAGCTTCATTCTAGGACACATTGTGATCAGGGTTTTGATGGGACTGATTTGGATGATAAGCTACCGATACTCCAAGTTGACCAACTTGTTTGCTTACTGACTTAGACTTTCAAGACTTTGATGATTAGGTATTCACTTTTGAATCTGCTAGACTTGTTTCCGACTGACTCACCAAAGGGTGAAGGTGACGATTGATTTTATTAGGAATGATGAAAGTCGCGAGTGAAAGAAAAATGAAATGGATGCACCATTTTGGATTTTTCAGATATTTTGAGGCTCTTTTTGGTATTTTCAAGATTTATGACAAAGAGACTAACTTAAAGACCTATCCTAGGGGTCTCGGGAGCTGATCCATAGATTAGCCTTACCTACATTATACACGTAGAGACCATGTAGTTCGAATAATGACGTACTTGACTTGATGAAAAGATAGATGGGAAAATGGATTGCCAATGCGACAGACACCTAAAGGACTAACCTAAAATGTGAAATAAATGGGCAAACGGATTGCCAATGCGATGGACGCCTAAGGACTGACCTAACTGTCTCAGGGGATGATCAAAGATCAACCTTGCCTACTTTCAAGCTCAGAGATGATGTAGTTCGACTAATGATGTACTTGACTTGATGAAAAGATAGATGGGAAAATAGATTTCCAATGCGACGGACGCCTAAAGGACTTACCTAAAATGTGAAATAAATGGGCAAATGGATTTCTAATGCGACGGATGCCTAAGGACTGACCTAACTATCTTGGGGGATGATCAAAGATCAACCTTACCTACGTTCAAGCTCAGAGATGACGTAGTTCGACTGACAACGTACTTGACTTGATGACAATAATTTTTTTGGAGATTTTTTGATATTTCAACATGTTTTTGGATTTTTGATGATTTGGATGTTTTTGGATTTTTGATGAATTTTTTGAATGTTTTTGGTTTTTTCTGATGAATTGGGAAGAGCACGAGAATATACACAAATCCGATCCAACGCCAGTTTTAAGGACATGCCTCCAACGTTAAGCTATAGACTACTTTAAATAGGTAGGACAAACTAACCTTTGGAATATGCCAAGAAGTGCCATGGTATGGGCATCAGCTCAAGCTATGGTATGGATGCGAGCGGATGGGTGGATGGATGATTAATGAAATGTGATGGAATGGACAAGTGAGTCATGCAAATCCTGGTGGATAGAGAGTGCTTTATTTACACTTGGCGCACATTTTCCAGGTTTTCACCAAGGTACTCGTCCAAAGCGCCACCGAAGTGGTTTTCGCTAAAGGACAATTTTTTATTTACTATTTTCAATCCTTTTTCTGATTTTTTTGGATTTTTGCATTTTTTTATTTTTGTTGTCACCAAGATGCTTGTTTGCCAGGTTTTCATCAAGGTAACCATTTTTTTAGGACTTTTTCCGATTGTTTTTGTATTTTTTGGTTTTACACCTTATAAGTTCTTAGGCATAATTTTTTTTGAGGTGAGAGCTATTCATGGGCTCTTGTAGAGGCTCACCCTCTGGAATTGACAACTGATATGCCCCTGATTTATAGCTTGCAGTGATGATGAAAGGTCCCTATCAGTTGGGTTCAAATTTTCCTTTGCTATTCGGGTTTGGTACATTCCTTTGATTCTCTTTTAGCATGAGGTCGCTGACTTGGAAGGTGCGTTGCCTAATCTTCTTGTTGTAGCTCTATTTTAGGCGATTCTAGTAGACCTATAGATGATTTAGGGCATCCATGCATTGTTCATACACTAACTCCAACTCATTTAGTCTTGCAACCCTATATTCCTCATCTATGATGAGGTTTTGCAAAGATATTCTCAGGGAATAGAGCTCAATCTCAATAGGGAGTATGGCTTCTGATCCATAGACCAGGGAGAATGGGGTGGTGCCTATTGGCATGTGGATGCTAGTGTGGTAGGCCCATAAGGTAGTATTTAACTACAGATGCCAGTCACGACCAGAGTCATTAACTATTTTCTTAAGGATCTTCAGAATGGTTTTGTTGGTGGCTTCTGCTTGGCCATTGCCTTGTGGGTAATATGGGGTGGAAAAGCAGTGTTGGATTTTGAATTTCTCACACAAGTCACAGACATCCTGATTCTTGAAAGGTGTCCTATTATCAGAGATGATAGATTGGGGAACACCGTATCAACAGATGAGGTAGTTCAGGATGAACTTGGATTTTTTTTTTCTAGTGATGTAGGTCATGGGAATTGCTTCGACCCACTTTGTGAAATATTCGGTGGCGGTGATAATGAACTTATGGCCATTGGATGATGTGGGTGAGATATTACCTATGAGATTGAGCCCCCATTGGGAAAAGGGCCAAGGTGTAACTATAGGATGTAATTCTTGAGCTGGTGCATGAATGAGGTCTCCATGTTGTTGGCACTGTAGACACCTTCTGACAAAGTCATGTGCCTCTCTTTCCATTGTCAGCCAGTAGTACCTAGTTCTCAGCAATTTCTTAGCCAAGGTCATACCACTCGAATGTGAATTGCAAGTTCCATTGTGTACCTCAATCAAAGTAGTCAAGGTCTTCTCAGGTTTTAAGCAACGTAGCAAGGTTCCATCAATACTTCTACGGAAGATGGTTTCTCCTAGGATAACAAATCGTAAGGACCTTTCAACAAAGGTTTGCTTGAGGTTCAGGGTAATGTCAGCTGAGAGGATTCCTAATCTCAGGTAGGTGTAAATTTCATGGTACCAAATATCACTGGGACCAACAAATTCACATGCGTATTCCAACTCTGGTACCTCAAAAGTTGGTACAAGAAGCTGCTCTACTAGGAATTCATGTTTTGAGACGTTGCGAGGGATATATAGCAAGGATCCGATCATTGCCATTGCATCGGCTGCTTTGTTGTTTTCCCTCAGTATTTTCTCAAAGGTGATATCGATAAATGATTCCTTGAGGATCTCTACCACCTTTTTGTATGGTGTGAGCTTATCATCTTTAGTTTGGTATTCACCATTGACTTGGTTAATGATAAGCTATCAATCCCCATAGACCTTTAATGCCATGATTCGCCACTATGCCACAATTTTGAGACCTATGGTTAAAGCCTCATATTATGCAATGTTGTTTGTACAAGGGAACACCAGCTTATAAGATCTTGGTATGCAATCTCCTTGTGGGGTGATGAAGAACACGCTGACTCCTAATCCATGTTGCGTGTGGGAGCCATCAAAGTATAGTTTCCAATGATCGGCTGCACTGAGATTGACAAGGGACTCATCTGGAAGCTCTGACATGAGCGGGTTGTCTACATATGTTGGAGCCTCTACTAGCTGATCAGCAATTACTTGTCCTTTGATTGCTTTTCGCTCTACATACTCAATATCATGCTTAGATAGTATCATAGCCAATTTAGCCATTCTTCCTGTAAGCATTGCTTTTGACAATAGATACTTTAGGGGGTATATTTTGGCAATTAGCTTAATTTGATGAGCTAGCATGTAGTGTCTGAATTTCTAGGCTGCAAACACCACTGCTAGGAAGGATTTTTCTTTTGACATGTAGTTGAGCTCGTGCCCCACCATTGTTCTATTGATATAGTAAATGGCCTACTCAGTTCCCCGCTCATCATGTTGGGCTAAAAGGGCACCAAGG
Source organism: Sequoiadendron giganteum (assembly GCA_007115665.2). Taxonomy (NCBI): domain Eukaryota; kingdom Viridiplantae; phylum Streptophyta; class Pinopsida; order Cupressales; family Cupressaceae; genus Sequoiadendron; species Sequoiadendron giganteum. The sequence goes on along the minus strand of CM021104.1, from coordinate 279,630,171 downwards.
GTGGCTGTCATTGTTGAGATGTATAGGATCAACAATTTCCCTATGATTGGTGGCATTAATATTGGTGGCGTAAGTAGGTATTCCTTGATTTTGTTGAATGCTTGTTCGCACTTGTCATCCCACCTGAATGCTACTCCCTTGTGGAGTAGGTGTGAATAGGCAATCTGCTTATCTACCAGTTGTGCTATGAATCTTCGGATGGACTGGAGTCTACCTTGTAATCCTCTGAGTTGCTTTAGTGTTCTTGGTGCTCCCATATCAAGGATTGCTTTTACCTTTGCGGGATCCACTTCTATCCCTCTCATAGAAACTATGTACCCCAGCAGCTTTCCTGATTGTACCCCAAAGACAAATTTCTTTGGGTTGAGCCTGGCCTTGTATTTTTCCAACCTATCAAAAATTGCACTTAGAGTCACTATGTGATTCTACCTCTTTTTTGATTTAGCCAATATGTCATCTGGATAGTCTTCGACAGTTTTGTGGATCATATCATGGAAGATCAGTGTCATGGCTCTTTGGTACATAGCTCCTGCATTCTTTAACCAAAATATCATCACATTCCAGCAGTAGGTGCCCCAAGGACATGTAAAGGCTGTCTTATGTTGATCCTCTTGTGCGATCATTATCTAATTGTACCCCAAGAAGCCATCCATTAGGGACATCATCTCATGTTCGGTCGTCATATCCACTATCATGTCAATGTTGGGTAGTGGAAAATCATCCTTAGGACATGCATTGTTAAGGTCTCTGAAGTCCATGCAAATGCGGATGCCCCCATTCATTTTTGAGACTAGTACAAGATTAGATACCCACTCAGGATAGTCAATCAGGCATATGAAGCCAACATCCAGGAGCTTCTATAACTCTATCTTGACCAGCGAGGCTATTTGCGGGTGCATTTTCCTTAACTTTTGTCTCATTGGTTTCACTCCAGGGTAAACAACCAAATGATGAACCACCACCTCAGGATCCAGACCTGGCATGTCAGCATAGGTCCATGCAAAGTTTACCTTTCTTTCTTTCAAGAATGCTGCTAGTAGTTCTTGTTCCTCTGTTAGGAGAGACTCAACATAGAAAGTGATCTGCGATTCTGTTTCCATTCCCAAGTTGATAGGGTTGCACTGCTCTGCCAGAAATGTTGACTTCTCTTGATGTAGAGCAATAGGGGGGAGATTGAATCCTTCATCCTCCAGCACCTCAGAGAGGTTTTCACCTTTGGATGTGTCCTTTATTTTTACTATTTTGTGGTTAGAGAGTGCCACAGTGTGGTTTTCACTCAATAACTCCGAGCTTATTCTCGATATTTTCCTTTTGTGACTAAAAGACTGAATCATCTCCCCATAATATGCCTAGGTGTCTAATGTGATGTTGAAGCCTACCTTGTGATCCCCACACAGAACTATATCCCTTAGTCCCATGAATTCTGAGAGAGCCTCATCATTTTTGAATGAGTCTAGAATTGGCGGTCCTCGTTGGTCGTGATCGATGAGTTGAGGGTGTACTAAGGTGATTTGGTGGATTTTTTGGTTTGACTTGGCTGGGGAGGCGCTAATCATTAGCAGGGTGGAATCCTCAAAGAGCATGGGAAGGCCAGCTATGTTGTCATCATCGTCGCTATTACTACAAACCTCGGTTATGTCAAACGTGATGTTATCAAGAGGTAGGCCTGTGGATATAGGTAATCTTAGGTTGGTTGCTGAGACTTGAGGAGAGGACCTTACTGCCCTACGGGGAGTACCTCTACCATGTATGGTTATACTTAGGGGAGTACATCCGAGGCCAAGGTTTTGCATTCTTCTTTGTGCAATGATGGGCTCCAGACGTCCATCACTGTTCCTTCCAAGGCTTTCATTCTTGTTATAGCCCATACCAAGCATCATTTGTAGCCCTCCATTGGTAAGGTGGGTATGGGTTCCGCATCATGGTATATTGAACTTGCAATATCTTCCTCATCAACACTTTCTTGACTTAGATCTCCCTAGCGATGAAATCCAGAAGGAGTTTCCCTAAGGGTGCGGATGGGTGTTTCAGTTGATTGAGGTTGTCCATGTGACCTAGGAGATTGTGGTAACTCTCCTACAACAAATGAATTTCTTTTCATTCTGTAGTCACCAGATCCATTATCCTGGATCATTTTTTTGATATCGGATATATCAGGGATGGTGGGTGTCTCTATCGTAGAAGTGGAAGTGAGATTGGCTGGGTCAATGTATGAAGTGGATGGACCTTCATCATTTTTTGGTACTTGGGGAATTTTATAAAACTTGGCTTCCAAGTTTTTGCAGTAGGTGAAGGGTTTGAGATCCCCATATATACTGAGCTCCTCGTTTTGATGTGAGAACTTGATACATTAGTGATATGTCGAAGCCACTGCTTTCATTTCATGGATCCACGAACGTCCAAGGAGGATGTTGTATGGAAGGTCGAGGTCGAGGACCTGACAGGTGGTTTCCATGGTCGTTGGTCCCACTTGGATGGGGATTTTGATTGTGCCCTAGGACACTCTTTCTTGATCATCATACACCCTTATTGTGATGCTCTTGTTCTTATTGATGGAATCCTCGACAAATCCCAATTTCTTTACAAGTTTGAGAGAGCAAATATTTAGGCCTATACCTCCATCCACCAGGACCCTTTTAACTTTATTTTTATGGACAAGCACTTGAAGATGAAGTGCGCGGTTATGAGATTTTTGTAGGGGGAAATATTGGTCAGAGAATGTAAGGAGATTTGGGGTAACTATGTTACCAACCATAGCCTGTAACTACTCTGTGTCAAGGGTGGCAGAGATGGTGGACACAACTAATGCTTCATCAAGGATCTTCCTATGGGTGGTGGAAATTTTCAACAGTTCCATGATGGAGATTTGGGTGGGGGTTCTCTTTAGCTGGTCAATGACATTGTAGTCATAGGGGATGGCTCTTGTATTAGAAATGGGGGTCTTAGCTAGTACCCCTATAATGGTGACTTTTATGCCATGTGTGGTGACTCCACAGTCGTTGTTGGCTCCTTTGACATTTACTACTATGACCATTTCATCGACACATCCAACTATCTCCTCATACACTATATTAGCACTAGCATACTTTTGCGTGCCCTTATTGTTTCCGTGATTGTTTCCTTGATTATGGTTCGGAATCAGATTTGTGTATATTTTTAGGTCTTGGTTTTTGGCTGGCTGCTTGATATTGATAATCTTATCCTCGATGAGGTCTTGGATGATGTTCTTTAGCCTCATGCAATTGGTGGTGGTATGTCCTTTGACCTTGTGAAAGTCACAAAGGAGGTTCTCATTATACCATGGTGGTTTGGTCATGGGTTCCGCATATTGCTTGGAGCTAGAGACTTTGATTAGTTTCTCTTTGACCAATTTTTTCATTATGGACTCAATTGATTCCCAAAAAGCCATGAACTTCCACTTGGGAGGGTATTTGCCTCTAGGAGGTGGTCCTCCTTGATTGTTCAGATTGTTGATTTGGTTGGTGGGAGGTGGTTGTTGCTGTGCTACCACCACATTAGTCTGCACATTGTTGTGATTATGATTTGGTTGTTGATGATGGGTTTGGATGTTCTACTTAGGGGCACTGATGACCACTTTAGCATCGACCACGCCGTCGTTTGTGATATTTTTGTTCGTCAACCATGTTCAAGGTTTATCATTATAATTGTTAGATGGGCGATTATCCTGTGGTGGAGTAAATGTTGATGTGCCTCCTCACACATTAAGGGCTCTTTCGATGTTAAGCACCTTTGGGATCAGTTGATTGTATGAAGTGATGCATTGCATTTTCAAGTAGAACGCCAAGTTCTCATCTAGATTGGATATGATGGTGCAAACTTGTTCTTCTGGCATGGTCCACTTGCTTTGATTGGCCTTGGATAGCCATCTTTGCAAGAAGGATGTGAATAGCTCTCCTTTTCTTTGTTTGATTGTTGATAGTTCCTCCAAACTAACATCCGCACCATGTTGAAAGCATAATTCTTAAGGAAAGCTTCCACAATTTCCTCAAATATTTTAATGTCCATGGGTAGGCGAGAAAACCATTCCATGGCTAGACCAGTCAGACTTTGGGGGAATAGTCGCATTAGATACATGTCATTGTATGTAACCTCCATGCAATGCACCTAAAATTCCCTGACGTGGTTTTCAAGGTTACCCGTTTCGTTATACTTGTCAAATTTAGGGATCTCGAATCCCTTTAGGAATGGTACCATGGTGAGACTTTTGTCGAAAGGATAAGGGCATAAGTTGCCCGGTGTTCTTGTTGTTTTTCCTACTTGTAAGTCCAACACTTATTGCAAGAGAAATTTGATTTGTGTTGCGACATCTTTGTTTGGATCGGGAGGTGGAATGAACGTGTTTTGAGGTGTTTGAGGTGTTTGATGGGTGGGAGAAGTACTAGTGAGCATTTGTTGCAAGCTTTGTTGTGCATTCAAGGCCTGTTGGTATGCCTGCATTTGTGTCAACAATGCTTGTTGTTGATCTTGTTGTTGTTGTTCCAACAATGCTTGTTGCTGGTCCATCTGTTGTTGTTCCCATGAAGCCTATTGTTGGTCAAGCTGTTGTTGCACTAACAAAGCTTTTTTTTTGTCTAGTTGTTGTTGTGCCAACAAAGCTTGTTGTTGGTTGAGTTGTTGTTGTGCCAATAAAGCTTGTTGTTTGGCTTGTTGTTGTGTCTGAAAGTCTTGCAGGGCTTGTTAGTATGCTTATAGATGGATTGCTTGTAGTTGCACTTGGTATTGTGCTTGCGCCTATTGTTAGGCTTGTGCTTGAGCTTGAGCTTGGGATTGAGCTTGAGCTTGTGCTTGCACTTTGGCTTGAGCTTGCTGCTTTTTTTTGAGTATCCTCTATTGGTTGGCCTTTTGAATGGTTTGGATTAGAGTGGTGAATGAATTTTCCATGTTGGTTTTTGGTGGGATTGGTGGTGGAACGGGAATGATGCCAACCATTGTGACAGGTGAGAGGGTTATGGTGGTGGTTGGGATTTGGGTTGTTGGAGGGGTGGTTGAGATGCTCAGTCCTTGAGAGGGTATGTTTTGGGATATTTGAGGACCGATTGATGTATTTTTCATGGTGGCTTGAATGGTTGCCACTTGTTGATGTGATGTTGTGAGCAAAAGGAGAGAATTTGATGTGATGTTCACATTGCTCGGATTTGAGAAACTATTGATGTTTAGGGGAGGAAAACCCAATCTGAGAGGTGATGTGGTTGTGAATGGAAGTGGGGGAAGAGATGACATGCTACCCTAGAAAGAAGAAGGACCAACAACTTTGGTTGTTCAGAACAAACCACCTTCTCCTTGTGGTAGAGAAGTTTGTATGTTTGATTGACATGCTAGTGTAGCATGGAATGAAGATGAGATGGTGAGATTATGAAAGGTGAGTGGGACATATGGGTGTGATGGATTTACTGGGACAGAATTATCTGGTGTGGTGTTGACAACCACCTCTTTTTTGGTCACAAGGCGATGCTTTTGTAACTCTCGAAACATGGCACTCCCCTTGTTTACATTTGGTGAGGTTGGTGTGATGGTGTGAGGCAATTATTGATTGAAATTTGACATTGGGGATGTGTTTATAAGAGGCACATCTATACTAGTGCTTGCATCAAGGTCGGAAGGGAACTGGACCCCTCCTTCCGCTAATGTGCTTAAGTATTTGAACATGGCACTGACAATTTTGTGGTTCTTAGGATTTTGAACCATTTTTATCATTTCAGATTGTGTCATCCCCATGTCTTCATTTGTGATGTCCTCTTCATAGCTCTCCTCTTGAGGATTTTGTGATGGTAGAGGAGAGTTACTTGGGGGATTGCTTGATCCCGCAAGGTTTATTTCAGAGGTTACTTGACTCATGTCAACGGAAGTTGATATTTCGCTAATATTTTCCATGTTCTTCTTGTATTATGATCTTGTTTGGACCATAAAAATAGGGATCATTTGATCCTAACCTTTTAGGCTCAAAAGAGAAGAACTAGTGAAGTCAAAGATCAAAGAAGGTGGTAATGATGATGGGATAAATGGATGAAGTGAGTGAGTAAAACCTTTTGGAGAACTTTTGAAGGGTTATGCTAAACTATTTAGGACTTAGATTGATTGTGATGGTTTGACTAGATGTATTAAGTCAAACAAGATTGTAGTGAAGTTGTAGTCCCTAGGAAGTTGGGTTATCCTAAGGGAACTTGCACAAGAAGATGGTTTGGCTAAGTGTGTTAAGCCAATGTGATTGTGAACTAGTAGACCTTAGGAAGTTATGTTATCCTAAAGGTGAATTCGTCCAAGAGATTTTGACTATTTTGGCTAGGTGTGTTAAGCCAAGATAGGGTGATGTTGGTTTAGCCCTTTAAGTTTATCATATGTGATTTTTCTAGAGTTCTCAAGAAGTTTGTTGATGGAATGAGATTTGGTTTGATGGAGAGATGGATGAGGATGATGACTTTGATCCTAGACTTGAACCTCGACACAACTCTCTTCACAAAACCTCAGTGTTGAAGAACATGCTAGAACTCCTATGTGAGGAAAGAAAACCTTTCAAAAAGCTCAGGATTTTGTTGATAGTAGAACGCATACAAAGTTGGATTATTCCTTGAAGCCTTTTTATAGAATTTGTATACTAGTCTTTCTCTGACTTCAAGGATCATTTCAAGGCATTTTTCATGGGGTTTTAGACTTATCCTTTTGAACTTTGGTTTTGGAATCTTGAACTTTCAAGAAATCATTTGGACCAACACATATGAGGTTCAATTTGTCTCTTATCTTGGCTTAATCAATTATTTTTACCAAAGGCACTTGCTTGCTTATGTTCAAACTGTATGTCTAATGTCCTACTTTATTTTTCATCCCACAAGGTCCATTATGTGGAAGTCAAGGAAAAATAGGGAAAAAGTCTCCTATGTTCAACCTTATTGAAAACAAATGATGATAGAATCCAAGCACTTAGAAACCTCTAAGGTTATGATCCCTAGGGAAAGCAAGGGTGCTTAAATTCGTCAAAGGTATTTGTTTCCTAAAAGGGGTTTGAAATTTGGAGGTCTTGTGAATGTTTATTTTGCAAATGTTTCTAGGACCAAGCAATGTATTCTTCTCTTCCAAGCACTTTTTACAACCTTAGATGATGAGACAATATTTTGTTGGGCTCCCACTTGGATAAATCCATCTGCGCGCATATTTTGTGCAGATGGATAAATGCTTGACCACACTGGCTCCCCTCCATGACACACACTTCTTGGGTCAGCCAAGCATTAGTACCCATGAATCTCCCATGGCATGCTTTCCATCTCTACAACAAAACCACATGTATAACGTGGGGCGACTTCAAAGGACATGACCTTTTGCACCAACAAAATAGATAAGGTTTTGGCCTTTTTCTAAACAAAGGGTTTTAATTCAGGCATTCCATTCGTGGGGGATTATCCAACATCAATGAGAGTGCATTTCTGTCCATCTCATCAAAATAATCCTTGTGATTCTTGAACTTTCCTCAAGAATCTGCACTTATATACCGGTTGGAAGTTGCTTGGCTTTAGCGTGTTCCCGGTTGGGTTGTTCCCTTGGGTGATTACTTTTTCCCACAAGGCAAGCCCTCTAAGATAAACAAAACTGAATAAACTTATCCATATTTCGATCAACCTTCATTTAGAAACAAAGGGAGAACACTCACAACAAGTTCACTCACACTCGCATGTTATGTTCAATTGTTAGGTTCCCAAATTGAAATGTGGAGGCAATATTTTATGCAACTTAGTGTCACCAAAAAGACTTTTGATTCTCAAGATCGCCGTGAAGTGCGAGAGAAATGCATATGCCTTTAATGACACTACTTTGCAAAAAATATTACAAGACACAAAAATCACATGTTCATTTTAAATCCCTCAAAGCAATAGTGAGTTATTTTTAAGCACCAAAGGAAATGTGAGATTGCCTTGTTCAATTTTTAGCCTTTAAACAAAATCTAGTATGTTGTTCTTAAGGTTATTTTTAGCCCTTTGGCAACTTTTGAAAAGAAATTTGATTGTTTATTTTAGAACCCAAAAGAATTTTAGTGTTTCTAAGGAAAAAGATATTAACAAATTCCTTTTCAACAAGAATCTCAAATCCTTAAAGAGTGTTGAAGAACACTTTAGTGTTTAAAAACACTTTTTTTTTTTGTTTATGTATGATGAGTATGAGGTCATGATGAACTTCTTCCTTTGCTTTTTCCTTGCTTCAACTTGAAAAATGACAGAAAACCTGAGAGAAAAAGGACAGAAAACAAAGTCAAGAGTTAAAAGATCCAAAAATCCAAAAGCACATGTAAAAATTTAAAACCAGACTATTCTCTGTGGCAGAGTTAGCAGGTGTGGCACAGTTAGTGGGTGTGGAGAAGTTTGGTAAATAGGAAGTGCTATACAACACCGCGTGGTTGACTATGTGTGGTGCTCTGCAAAAATAGAGACAGTGGGTGTGGTACAATTTAGCAGGCGGTGAAATTTGCAAGCGGTGAAGTCTGGAAAGATTTGAAATTAAAAAGCGAGAAACAATTGTGATGCAGTATAGTGTCACGGTTTTCAAGGGGTGCGGTTCAATACAGCGCAACATCTGAGTAGGTGGTGCAATACAAGGCCACATGAATTACTTACGGTGCAGTTTCTTGTGTGCAAGCAAAAAACGTTAGAAACCACGAAATTTTTCACAAAAACATGACGAAATTCTCTATCTTCCCTCCCTCTAGCACCAAAATGTGAACCCCTAAACCTGAAAATGCACAAGAACAAAAAACATGTTAAATTGTTAGATCAAATACAAGCAAACAAGGATGAGAGATTCCCCATGAAATCTATCTATTTAAACTAAAATTAGGAAAATGAAGAACACAATACAAGAGAAGCATATAAATCCTAATTAAACCAATAGATTTAAGATCCCATGGGGGAATTTTTGCCAATGGAATGTTGCAATTGGCCCTTTCCCAATTCCTATGTTGCAATGTTGAGTGGTTGAGAAATGGTCAAATCTCCCAAAGAGATTTGAGCATAACCTTGTTGCAAATCTTGAAGATGATGAATAGTTGAGTGAAATGGGAAAAATTATCTCTCAATGTGAAGAGAGTAACTTTGCATGCAATTGTGGATGTGAAATGAGGAGAGAAGCCTCCAATTTATAACTTTCAATTTGAAAGAGAAAGTGAGATTTGAGCAATGTGGGACTAACTTTCAATCCAATGGTTGAATGTCACATGTAATGATGTGAATGGTTAGTGGTTGTGCACATTTTGGCCAAAGTGCCAATAAATGCATTTATTTTGAATTTGAATTTGTGAAATGACTTGTTGAAGAGGGAAGGGAAATGAAGTTAATGTCTCTTGGCTCAAGGCCAAGGACATGTAAGAGGCCTTAAATTCCTTGTTGGAAGGACCAAGTCCACTTGGCCTTTTTGGATTCAAATGAGGGAATATTCCCTTTTTGATGCCATGTGAGGGAAAATAGAGAATTAAATAAATCAAAGTAATTGATTTATTGTGCAAGTTGCATTCTCTAGAGGATTTTAGTGAGAAGGATTAACTTAATCAAGGTTTTGATTAATTTAATGAAGAATTAGATGATGTGACAATTTAGACTTAAATAGATGAATTCATTTAAATCAGAATTGAGAGGAAATGACTATTAAATAAACAATTTGATTTATTTAACTCAAAGAGGAATATGTTAGATTAAATTAAATAAGGTTTAATTTATTTTATTTAATGAGAAGACTTTAGAGATTTAATCAAATAAAATGATTTATTTAATTAAACAAAAATGTAAGGTTAATTAAATTAAATTGATTAATTTAATCAAAGGAGGTGATAGACCTGATCAGATGAATAATGATTTATTAGATTAAGAGACAAAATTATGATGAGATGCTAAGAGTATGATTCAGGAAGGAGTGTTGTTAGTAATCGGGATCAAGTGTGCCAAAATGACATTTGTACATTTTCCATGTCTACAATAATCTTTCCCATTGAACCAAGATCATTTCCCTTTCTACTTCCTTGGAACAAAAGTAGGTTCCTCCTTCTTGGAATTTGCCTTCCTGGAAACTTCGGTGTCCTTATTTTTCTCTTTCTTGTCTTGGTAGTAGGAATCTACCTTAAGCTTCTATTCCTACCTGATGGTTTTCTCATACACCAAGTCCATACTAGTTGGACCGTGCATGTCAACTTCTCTCCCAATCTGATGGTTTAGTCCTAAAATGAACTTTCGTATGCGGAAATGTTCATCTTTATGATATATGGGGACATAGTGGAGAAGCTGAGTGAACTTCTCCTAGTAATCATGAACCTTCATGATTCCTTGTTTTAGCTCCTGAAAGTCAAACAAATTTTAGTCATAGTATAGTTGGGGTAGCCATCGGTTGCAGAAAATTTCCACAAACTCTTTCCAAGTCAGCTTCCATGAACTTATGTCAAGTTCAAGCTTCTTGTTCATCCACCAATTAGAGGCTTCTCCCACTAACTGGTATTCTCCCTAAGCAGCTTTAGTGACTTCGTCATAATCCCTTATTTCAAAATACTTCTCCGTTTGGACAAGCCATACTTCGGATTTGTCACCTCTAGCGGTTCCATCGAACTTAGGTGGGCATATCTTTTTCATATCCCTGGTTAACTCTCGAGATATCATTTTCTTATTCCTTTCCATGGAATTGGTGGGTGACTTTTCCCTTTCATCATGATGAGACGAAATTTCTTCCTCTTGGTCATTTAAGGTTACCATCTTTTCTACTCTTTCCTTGATTTTTCTTTCTCAAGGCTAGTTAACCTAGCCATAATCTGATCTAGTTTGACTTCCATTCCAGTTGATGCTTGACCTCCTTCTTGAATCGTTCTAGGATTGGTTCGATTTCTTTCATATGTTCTCACCATGGTTTTTACGTAGTTATATCCTAAATCTTTAATTCCAAGTTAGCCTAATTTATGCTATTAATTATGAAAATATAAAATCATCATTCACATAAACAATTGTTTTCACACAAAATTTGGCATTTTGATTGATAGAAAATAATTCATTTTATTTATTAATAAGGGGATTTCAAAAGGAATCCAATAGATTACATTGAGTGACTATTCAATTATTCAAGGGGTGAATTCCCTTCAGACTCACTTTTAGATACATGACTAAGGGGTGTATACCCTATAGATTGAGAGAATTATCGTTCTCTTTTGTTTTGTTCATCTCTTATCTGGTCATTTCTATCACAAAATGGGTAGTAACCTTTGGATTTATTGTCTGATACATAATTATGGGAAGTAGCATCTAAATGGTGTTCATCAACATTATAGTCTATGCCTTTCACAAACATTTGTTCATGAGACCATTTCTCCACTGACAGGGTCCTTGGTGTATATTCCTCAGACTCTTTGCTAGATGAAATTGTGATAACTTCCACCACTAGTGGTAGAACTCTAGGATCCCTAAATATGAATTCCAAACTGGTACTTCCTTCAGACGACATGTCCCTAGATAGTGATAGGGGTTAATACTTCTCAGGTGAGACAAAAGGAAGGTAGTTATACATAGCCTCTAACTTCATCTTTCTCTACTCATCCTTGATTCGAGAAAGTACATGGCTGAAGGTTTCTGTATCACTTAACCAAATGGAATTGTCGTAATTAGTTCCTTAAATTGTGTTGACAATTTCCTCCTTTTCCTTCTTGGCCTTCAGGTAACGTTCATTCCCAATTACAGACCTCCTGGCCATTAATCTGACACATACCATCCTGACACAAGAATTTTCACAACATTAGATAATGTTGGAAGGGAAAATTTTGGTGAGCTCATAGGTTCCAGAGTTAAACTTGGTAGCTCTGATACCACATGTAACATCCTAACCCTTGGGTGATAAATTTGTTTCCACATTTTTACATATAAAAAAAAAGGAAACATATATAAAGACAAAGTAACAATACTTTTCTTTTCTTTTCTTTTCATTGAAAAATTTAATTTAAAGAACCAATTGAAACAACATCATTACTTTTTTATTTCAAGTAAACAACAGAGTAAGAATACATACAAGTATAAAACACAGCTCAAAGATATTTGATCAAATAGGAATAAGATGGTCCAGGATCTTCCCTTTCAAACCTTGGTGATTTAGAAGTCTGTTGTGGAGGAGAAACATCACTCAAGTGATTTTCCACCAACCACGGACTTATAATGAGGTCCCCCGCACATTTATTGTTAAATAAACGAACCTTCCTTCTATGAAGAGATTGGTTGGTAACCAGTTTTGTTTAACCAACTGAGCATAGTGTTGTTTCCTACATATCTAAATCCTTGTAATCCCACAATCTCAATCTAGTATGCAAAACTGGACAACAATGAACTGATAGTGTAACCATCTCACAGTCTAAGTGGATGCAGGTGTATCACACTACTTTGGCCAAAGTATTCAAAAAGTATTTCAACTAACGGTCATCTATCACATAAACTATGTCAGGTTCAGTTTGACTTGGGGCTATCTTATCCTATGTGTAGGCTAAGTCCTTCAATGGGTAGTCATTCACCCCAGACTCCCTACAACAATCTATCTATTTAAGAAATGAAACAGCCTACAAGTGTCCCTCATGTAACTCCTAATCTAGAAATCTTTATCCATAGAGTGCTTAGCTTATCTCAGTTAACCTAATAACTTAAGATTTAGACCATGCTTGATTCTACCTTCATTTTGGTCCTAATAGATATTAACTTTTTCCTCGTATTCTCCATATATAGAGATCATACAAAATAAGCAACATTCATAAAAAAAGCATTTCAATTCTTTCCTATTCCTTCATTCACAATAATTATCTATACTTAAAATTCCCTTTTTAAGCAAAGTAAATAAACAATTTCCTTTCCCTTACAATTACGTTGCATTCAAGATACATCTTTCAGCCTTTAGAAAAACAACAAATAAACATAAAACATGGCATTTCTTTCTAACAGTCAAACAGCTTATGACTATCTTCCACTCTATGAACAATGAAAAACACAAAGAACTCTTTTACTTTGATTAATCAAAAAATAGAGAAGAAAGAAGAATTTCCCCATGCTTGTTTTTCTAAAGCTTTTCCTTCTAGAATTTCTCTTCTAGATGTTTCCAGAATCCAACTGAAAAATGGCTTCTTCGTGATGATAGCTCACTATAAGTGAATTCCTATAGTTCTTCTCTCAAAGGTGATTCCACTACTGAATTCCTACTTAGCTATAATTCCTAAATTTGTCACTCTAAACTCAGAATGATATAAACATAGTAACTGGTAAATGCTAGTATGAAGTCACTATATTTTCCAGACTCAGCAATACAGAAAATGCAAACAATAGAATGTGATGTAAATGGGAGCTCAAGAAATTACTAAACTCGAAATGCACAAGTATGTTTTCAATGAATGGTAGCAGGGATAACTTTAAGAAACCCCCCCCCCCCTCAACGAAGGTGTAAAATCCTGGTGAATCTTTCCTTTTATTTGAAAAAATTAGTAATTTTCCCTAGCGAATCTTATGCACATTATTAAAAAAATTGTAAAATCCTGGTGAATCTTAATGAATAATTGGTAAAAAAAAAAAATCATAGTGGCGAATCCTAGTGAATAATCACTAAAATGATTAATTATAATGGTGAATCTCTCCTTTAAAAATTTGCATAGTTGGTCAGCGTAGTTCCCCCATTTTTTAAATTTGTTTAAATATTGAATTAGGGGCCCAGGGGTAGCAACCACCAATGGGGTCAAGGGCAGCGCGAATATTGACGTGAGTGAACATCATCAGTGGGACACTTAGGGATGTCCCGGCGATATAAGGATGATGACGTATGTCATGAACTATTGGCAATAGTGAATGGTGGAGATCAAACAAAGCTTTGATCGGATGTCTTTTTGGGAGCTTGGCACGAATATTGTAGATTCCCTTCATGATTCTCCAGAATTACACAAGTGGTGTACGTGTGCCTTGGTGGACCCCAGGTGGAGTATTGAAGCCTTATTAGTGTGAGTGAACATCATCAGTGGGACACTTAGGGATGTCCCACCAATACAATGATGATGATGTATTTCATGAACTATTGGCAACAGTGAACGGTGGAGATCAAATTTTGGGCCTCAACAACCTTTTTAAAAGGCACGTGCATATAAAGTCGCGGAATTGACTTGCAACCATTCGATTAAAAAGCTAATCAATGTAAATAAATAAAAAACCTATTCAAGGCTAAAATATCCCTTGCAACACATTCCTGCGAACTTGGTCAATTTCCCCCTTGCAACACATCACAACCTACAGATGTGTTGCCCATTTTCCTGTGTTTGTATTCTTCCATCAAAATTTCAGGCGCTTCTCACGCAATTTCATGGGAAGAGCTCTCAGAATATTTTGCTATTTTTCAAATGTTCAACTAATGTTTACAATGAAATATTTCCATCATTTGAAGTTTGGCATGCTTTCCTCAAAAATGTGTTGCATTTTAAATTGTTTAAATATCTCAAACAATATGAATCGATTTCCATAGTTATTTTCTATTATGCAATAAATCGATTTATTCAAATGAATTTATAAAATAAAGTCTTCATTTTACCATATCAATTCGACTTTATTTCTAATATATATATATATTGTATTATATTAATACATATATTATTATATTTTTATTTTACTTTTAATATATATATATATATTTAAACATTACAATTTAAATATACTTAAATATACATGTATATTTATTTCGATAAAACTATAATAATATATATATAATATTAAATATATATATATATATATATTTATTTACATTTATACATATATACACATTTACATATTTATTTAGTAAATACGTATATTGTGATCTAGTCAGCATACTTTCAACATACCTATCTATGTATATGTGCATATATGTGTATATGTAAATTCCAAGGCAATATTATAATAATATTATATTCACAGGTAATAGGTAGCGTGTGTATGTATATACATGTGTATAACCATTTATACTATCATGTACATGTATGTGTATGTATACCATGTCGATACATATGTATGGATATATAAGTTTTCCGATCATATGTTTGTATCGCCATGTTTATACATATAGATACATATACATGAGGAATACATGTGTATACATACCCACTCAACCTATGCACATATAACCAATCATGTTTCACACCCAATGATCACATAACAGTAAGTCAAGTTTACAAGTAAACATCACTGACAAAGCACAAACCAAACTCCTAAATCCTATGGATGACTTATCAAGACCAACCTATCTGACTGAGTTCCTCCAAACCCTTAGTGAAGTGTGTGTATGCTCAATTGATTTACTTTACCAGTTATCTGACCAAGCCCCTCTCCCAAGTGATGTTTCCCCTCCGCCTGGAGGAATGGTTCCCGTTCCTCCATCCATTGCCACAAAACCATGACAGTTACTTGCTCATAGTAATTATAGTACATATACCAATATTTCAAGTTAGATAGCAAGACTAAATATCCTCCTTCATGCATTGTTTATCCAAGAATAACATCAATCAAAGAAACATAAAATGAGACAATCATTAAATGCAAAAGATCCCTAAATTGATCACAAGGTTCAACACATTTTATTCATCTTTATTCTTCCTTACAAACAAGATACTCCAAGTATTATTAACATAGTAACTATACAAATACGAGGTGTAAGAATCTGATTCCTCGTCATCAGATACACCAGTGTCTCTTTCAACATAATAAATATTCTTGACAAATTTTCCTCTATGATCCTTAGTTTTTCATTTGAAAATTTGATTGGAAATTTAGAAGCATAATGATGTATATTTCCACAATTGAAACACTTAAAGGGTAACTTACCTCTGTATTTTCCAGTGCCCTTTTCCAATCTCCTTAAAAAAAAATATTCCACCTCATCAAGATCATCCGAATCCAATTCATCGTCTTCTCTACTTTGCTGACTTTGAAAGCAGTTTCTTTATTTGTAGCATCTTGACCAAACTCTCTTAATTCATAAGAAATTAAAGCACCAAACATCCAATCTCTAGAATAATTATCCAAATTTTGAGCTTCCTTAATAGCAAAAAGTTTAGAACTATAAGCTTTAGGAAGAGTTCTTAATACCCTTTTCACAACTTCACTTTCTTCCAGCTTACCACCAAGACCATTGATGGCATTTAAAGCTTCATCCACTCTAAGCATGTAGGTAGTAATGCCTTCATCTTCAGAAATCTTTAGGGTTTCAAATTTGGCTTTGTAGTTCTACATCTTCCCTTGTTTGACCTTATCATCTCCTTCATAAATTCTCTCCAACTTTGTCCAAATATCTTTTGTATTTTTTAGACTTATCACATTTCCAAGTTCAGAATCAAAAAGACCACTTAGGATAGAACTCCTTTCTTTTACATTGTTCTCATATTTATTGATCTCATCACCACTTGTCAGACCAATATCACACATAGTGTATCCTCTTTCAATTGACTTCCAAAAACCAAATCCAAGAGAGACCAGAAAGGACTCCATCTTGGCTTTCTAATAAGAATAATGTGTTCCATCAAACATAGGATATTGATACCCTTCTTGTGTGCCATCTGGATCTACCTCAAGCGGTTAAGCTTTATCCAAGGAACCGTAACTCTTATACCAATTGTTAGATGCAAAAAACAACTAAGAGGGGAGGGTGAATCAGATTTACAATAAAACATTAAATTCCTCATTAACTTTCAAACCCTTATAAAACTTTAAACCCTCATTAAGAATTAGCATAATGTAAACATGTGAAACAACAACGCAAACAAAACCATACACAAGAGAAAACTAGATTTACATGGGAAATCCTAAGTAAGGAAAAATGATAGTGAGGATTAACTGACATATATATGAATAAAAACACCAAATACAATTAGGATCACTACCTAGAAAAAGAGAAAGGATCACTACTGGGTGGCTCACTACTAAGAAGAAAGAAGAATAGAAGAAATTGTTAAAGAGAGATTCACTATCTCAGGGAAACATGAAAGTACACCACTATAACTCTATGCCATTTGTAACCTTCGGCTCAGTACCTCCAACAACTTTAAGCACACTGAAAATGTAGACACCTTCTACTCATTGCATCTAGAGTCATACACATTAAAGCTCTCACTCAGATCACCACACTTACCACACACATCTCCAACAATTCACCTTGCATTTATACCATCTATGACCTAAACAATCTCAATTAGGTCAGCCTTAATGAAATGTATGCACCTCAAACATGCAACACCAAATAGGTTGGCAAAAAAAACTTTCATGGTGGAAAGAAGTGAAGGTAGACCATGCCAAGGGTTAAGTAGGACCCAAATCTACATCACCATATTACTCAACACATCCACAATTCACATGACACCTTCACAAATAGTGCTAGCACACGAAGTTGACCAAACCAAAACTAACATTATAGGTGATCACATACACACTTATCCAAGCCTAAAAACAACATGTGGACCATAAATTTCCACAACATCCACACAAAAACCAAAAATATTCTAGCATCATCAGAATATTTTGCAACACTACCGCAACCACCTAAAACAAAATTCTTTCATCTTGCACACTAGGATGCACTACCACTGAACTCCAACATAAGAACTAAACTTTTAGAGTATATCAACACCATAAACTCCAAGGGCAAGTAGATACATAAAATATAAGAATTTTCCAAAACCCATAAGACAAGAAACCTCACTACGGAGAAATGTAGAGTAATCTCATTTCTCCTAGACAACCTTCTATATATACAAACAAATTGTCAAACACAATTTCCACAACAGAATGATCTAAATATTGAAACTCTATATATAGAAACTTTGAACACCTTTGATCATCATATCCAAACTACACAAGCATATCTTCAACCGTGAATAAATAAGGAGCATAATAATAAACACACCTCTATCACACTACACTCTTTTATTCAAATATTCTCAAAAGCACTTGGAAACCAAGTGGACTTATTGCAACTGCAACACTTATTCATCACAACCATACAATACATTAATGAAAAATTTTATGAAATCACTGCAACATCTTATCAAACCATAACACATCGATACACGCATCAGTTTTAACAATATTAATGATTGTACCATCAACAAACCCAACACTAGAAGTCTCTGAGAATCTCCATACTGTTGAAATCAATGACAACACCAACAACATACTTGCAACAATACCTCTCTCCTTGCATGAATTTATTTTGGTTGGACCACAAAGATCCATATGTATAAGCTCTAAAGGTTTCAATGTAGAGTGTTCCTTTGATTTAAAACTCACTTTAGTTTTCTTCCAAAGTTGATATTGCTTACAAGTGATATTTTAAGGCTTGTAAATCTTTGGCATGTCTGTCACAGCTTCCTTATGTTCAATCTTGACAAGATTGTCAAAATTTATGTGCCCCATCCTCTTGTTCCATAACCAAATTTCATCTTATTGGCTCATACAAAATCTTTCTCCTTTGATCTCAATAGGAACATAGAGATTATTGGTTTCTCTTTTAGCTTCTGCCACTTTCTTCCTTTCTTTTCTAATTTCACATCCTTCTATATGAAATGTAAGAGTGTTCCCCTGGTCACACATTTGTCTTACACAAAATATTATGTCTCAACCCCTCAACATATAACACATTCTTTAATTTTTTACCATTATCAAGGCTAAGAGTTCATTTCCCCGATATCTTTGTAGAGGCATTATCTCCAAACTTTATTGATCTTCCATTCACTTTTTTGAAAGTAATAAATTTACTCTTATCACCTACCATGTGCTTTGAACAATTGCTATTAATACACCATTGATCTCCTTCATTTCATGCATGTATGAATTCTTGAACAAGCATGAATTTTTCTTTCTTTTCTTCTTCCTTTTTCTTTCTCCATGTTTTTGAATTTTCCTCTATTTTCTTGGTTGCTATTTCTTCCTTCTTACTTTTCTTGGAAGGTTCTATAAGGCTAGTTTTACAATATTTTGTTGTATACCTGAAATTTTTTCACTTGTAACATATATCATTGTAATCCACAAGAGGAGAAAAAGATTTGAAGTTTATGTTGTGAAACCTTAACTTTTGTTCTTTCCCCATGCTCCATAATCCATTTATTTATTCCTAAACTTATTTGATTGATACATTATACAATCTTTTCCTTATGACTAAATTTATTGCACAAAAAGAAATAACCAAATAAGGAATGATAGAACCTGGGTGTATGAATTTTCCTTGATGAAAAGGGCTTCTTGACCATATCATTTGTAGCTTCTGAAGGTATGATTGGATTTCGGTTCTCCTTCTTCTTGCTGATTTCATCTTTGATGGGAATTTTAAGGACATCAACATACTTCTCTTCATTTGATTTCGTTGATGATTTGGATCTTTGTACTTCTTCATAGAAAATTCCACTCCTATCGAACATGGGATTTTGATATTTGTTGATTCCATCCAAAAAATTTAAACTCTTCTCATTCTTCAAGTTTCTATTTAATTGATCCATTGTCTTCTCCAATTCTTTTCTTCGGGAAACAATCTCAAATTCAAACTTTTCACAATTTTTTCCTTTGTCTTCAATTGGTTTCTCATCTTCTCTTCAACCCTTTTTAGTTCTTCTAATTAAACTTTTAGATCTACAATCAATTTTCCTAGTTCTTCAAGACTTTGTGTTAATTTTTATTTAGCTTCATTTTCCTCTTGAATTCATAATCCTTTTCTCAAATTCATTTTCTTAAGCTTCTCAATCTCTTTGTATGCATAATGGAGTCCCTCCTCAAGATCCACTTCTCTTTCATCTTTTCTATGCCCTTATTTTAAATATTTTTCTTCTTTATTTTCATATCTATCATCCGTTGATTCCAATTCCATAAGAGTATTTCTTCTCTATCTCTATTTGAAATTTCTTCATCGATTTCTTTCGATGCACTATGATCTTTCTCTGAATAAAGACTCTTCTTGTACTTATGGAAATTCTTCTTCTTCTTTTCATGTTAACCTTGTTTATAGCCCTTATTTATTGATATATTCTTCTTTTATTCATGTAGTGATCCTCTCCATAAGAATTTATTTCACTCTTACCCTTTGGACATTTAAAATAAAAATGACCTATTTTACCACAATTAAAAAATTTAAATGGTTACTTTCTGAGATAGTTCTCAAATCCTTTATTTAGCTTTCTCATGAAGTGTGCTTCTTCATCTATTTCATTTCTTGAGCTATCACTTGGTTCATATACTTTATTCTTCCCTTCCTTGATTCTTTGAAGGTTTCCTCCATTTTTGGTATCTTGTCTTCAATTCTCATTTCATAGGCAATAAGAATCTCATGCAACTCTTCCTTTGTTAATTTTTTTAGATCTCTCATTTCTTCAATCACTGGAACTTTGGAATCAAATATTAAAGGTTAATACCTTAATACCTTTTGTATAATCATGTCTTCTTCAAAATTTTCACTGAGACCTCTTATTGTGTTCATGATCTAATCAACATGAAGCAAATATGAGGCTATGTTCTCTTCTTCTTTCATCTTAAGGCTTTCAAATTGTCTCCTATGAGTTGAAGATTTCCCTTCTTTACTTTCTCATTTCCTTCATAGGTGATTTTAAATGCATAACTTTCATAAATTCTAATTCGTATAATAGATACATAAAATTACATTCTTTGATTTTACATTGTTTTCACCTTCCCTCTTTCTTGTCTAATTTATTGGGGGGTCATAGGGGCTTTGTAGTCATTTTAAGCTTATTTCCAAATATCATACCCTAGAGAATTCAAATATGTTTCCATCCTTATGCTCCAAAAGGAATAATTTATTTCATTGAATAATGACACCTTGTTTGATAAGAATCCATATCCTTATTTCCCAACCATATGTGCTCTTTTAGATCTTCATTCTAGCGGCTAGACTATCTCTAAAGGAACCCACCCTGATACCAAATGAAGAGCACTTAGTTATGCTAAGAGGGGTGTAAATCAATATAATAATAATTTTTTAATTTTCAAGTTTTAAACAACCAAAACAATAATACGTCACAATTTAATCATCCACAACAATAACACATGCAACATCTATCAATAAGGAACACAAGACAAACACATGATTTATGTGGAAACCCTTGAGGGGAAAAACCACATAAAATATTCCTTATATGTATATTTTCTTGTAGGCACAAAACTACTTCATTTACAAAGCTTCTTTCATAGGAACCAACCCACAAGAGACACTAATCCCCACCACTGAGCACCAACTCAGTAAGAGACACCATTCTCTTCTAATGAGAGGCGCAAACCTCCCAATAAATAATATAATAATATATTTGATAATATTCTTAGATCTACCCTATTCACCTTCATAAATCTACTCATTGCTTCATCAAAATCCACCTATAGCATTTTCAAATATCATAAATTTTGTCATTAAGTTCAAATAGATTTTCTGATATATCTTCAAATAGTTGCACTTATGTTCCTTTCAAATCTTCTCCTTATACGAATGATATTGAATGAATTTATTTCTTTCAAATGGACTCCACAATCACTTCAAATATTTCCACCAAGGGAGAAAACTTTATGAAGCAACACATATATTGCAAATGGATGCAACTCCTCATTTTAAATGCACCCTTTCATCTCTACCTTTGGCACTTCAATAAGGGTTGGCCCCTATATTTAATTATATTTATTATTATTTTAATTTTCAAAAATAAGCCCCCAAGAATGGGGCACACCACTTGAGAGGGATGGCCTTCTTCATAAATATTAATTTACAGATTTAATTTATTTTAATGAGGATGCCTAGAGAGTCTAAGGGTTGGCCCTTAGTAATAATATATTTTATTTTATTTTATTGCACCTTCAATATTGGTCTTTGAATTCCTTTGACATCAATGACAACATTATTCCCAACATTGGACACTATGACAAGTATTTGACTGATCTATTACTTCAAAAACTTAATGGTGTTATAAATAAGGCATTTTGGTCCCTTGGAAATGTAATGGGTGTGTAGAAATTGAAACATTTTTTAGTAATTTCTTGTTGAGGATTTATTGATGCTAGCATGATATTGTTGGACTAGGTTGTTCAAGTTTTAAGATTTTTTTGTGAATCAATAACTGATAATAGATTGATAGAATTGTCCCTTTCTATAATGTCACTTGAAAAATTTTAGATAGAGGAGTGCAATTTGATTTCTTCCTTTTGTGTGATGGATGTTCTTTCTAACTACAATGGAAAATTGAAAGTGCTATCACTTATCAAATGTGAAGGAGTTAAAGACCATGTAAAATTCACAAGGCAATTTCATGTTTGTGAGTTCTTGAAATCCCTCTATATTTTCCATTGTCTAGGTGTTGGAAATTGATTTTTGGAATTGTTAGGGAATGCCTACCATTAGTTTGAAAAACTTGATATTAGTGTCATTTCTAGAATATCAAATGAGATTTTTATTTCTCTTGAAAAGCAATAAGATAATTTTGGTGAAAGTAAACTTAAGTGGGTGTGTCCAAGTCATAGATTGGGTAGTATATGCCATAGAAAGCCTCGATGGAGAAAACCTCTAGGCATTAAATCTAGAGGGTTTTAGGAAAGTAAAAGATCAAATTCTGAAGGTTATTGTTGATCTCTACCCTAGTTTAGAAGATCTTGACATGGAAAAGTGTGGGATTAAATATAATGGTGTTGTTTATTTATTATCTACAAGACAACATGCCATACATATTCTCTCTCTTTTATGTTGTATATAGATATAACAGATAAATTATTTCCTTTCATAGAAAATATGAGAAATAAATTACTTGGTCTTAAATTATAGCACTACAATGGATTGATTTAGAATACACTTGATATTGTAGGAGAACACTTCAAAGCATCAACAAATACAGTCATAAGTATAAAAAAACCATTAGTAATGCCTAACAAGAGAATTTGTTTTCTTTCAAAATTCTAAACAAAAGATAATAGTGAATTTTAGTCACCGGGCCTAAACCATTGAGGAGAGGTAATGATAATGTTGAATGTAAACAAAGGATAGTATAGTCACAATTCTAAGGAAAATCTCAAGTATGAAAAAAAGTGTGGGGAAAACATTGGGCGTGTCAAGTCAAAAGGTAGAGATATAATAAAGAGAACATTCAAAGACCTTATCCAATGCAAAAAATAAATTATTCCAGTTCAAACTCATTCAACACATTCCATATCATTATACAAGTGAAAATCAAGGTAGTAAAATCTAGTTGGAGAGGATTAAGGGGACATTTTGGAACAGTCATGCAATCGGTTGGAGGTATTTATGACAACAATTTTAGGTATCTAGGGAGATATAAGAGCTGATAGAGGAACAAATAAAGCACAAATTATTTTGAAAATTTAGAACTCTTTCTTCCCAATGCCTACTTGTAGATTTTCAAGGAGGAGAACTAGGAAATTAGTTCCAAGTGCCCAAGTGGAGGTTGGTCAAACAACTAAGTAATGGAAAAATCCTTTATTTCTTAGAGGTCATGTCCTAGATTTTCTCCAAAGTTGGATTGAGAAAAGAGGACACCTAGGGTCCATTCTAATCAGTTCTTTCTATTTTTGAAAACTAAGTATTGTAACTCAAATAAAGAGAGAGAAATGTAAAATCTTATTTTCATGAAATACAATATCTTCTCATATAAATGTATTAGTTTTGGTACCTTTTGATCAATAAAAGAAAATGTTTTTTCTTTCTCAAGAGTTGTTTATTGTGTGAATTCCTAGAAATGTTATATGTAATCTTGTGGTAATACCATTTTGTCCTATATTTTAGTCCCATTTTTGTTGCCTTTATGTAGAAAATATGTTCTTTTGTAGGTCATAACTTGTGTTCAACCAGTTAAGAAAAGGATGTAGTTGTGAGAACATTCCCAACTCCTAAATTTTGTTTTAGCTTTTAAGGAAATCCTTTTGTGAAATACTAATGCAAACACATAACATAACTTGAGCTATGCATGTTAAAGTCAACTTATTGGTCACATTGTATATCTTCTAAATAAGTACAAATCATAAAACATATGACATATCAGTTCCTTTAGATTCTAGATTTCAATTTCATGTCATTTTTTTTATCTTTTTACACTAGTAACAATAATAAGATACATTAGTTTAGGTTAAACACCAATGGAAGAATCCCTCTCAAGCGATTCACTCCAATCTATAGGAAACCCACAAACTTGGAGTAATTACATGATATCAACTAAAGAGATATTCAATTGATTATTCTTTCAAGGGTGTATTTAGCATTTGATAACAATTTTTGGCATGCCTAGTGGAATGGTTTATGCTATTGTAATTCTTTAGTCATTTTAATTTCTTATTGATATTGGTATGTATATCAATAATTTCTACTTGTGGAATAATTTTTGACATAACTAATGACTTTATCACTTTGGTTTTGAGAATATTTAGTACACCAAGCTTATGATAAGATTCTATGTAAGGGGTAGCTAATCCTTTCGAATATTTACAAGTATCAAGGAAGAAAAATCCAAAAAATTAAAGTTCATCAATAAGAACACATTATACACCTCCATTTGGTAGGTTTTCTCCTTCTTACACTCCTCTAAATAAATCACCTTTGATTCCTATGGTTGCACCTAGAAATCAAAAATTTGTCAAATTTAATGGGGAAGTCCATTAAACCTTTCTCAACATGATGAAATCCCCATGGATACCTTCAAGAGTGTCTCATTCTTCACTGGAGAAGATTAAACCACTCACATTGAACATAAAAAAAAATATGTAGTAAATATGTGTGTAGTCCACCATATAACTGAAGAAAATGTTGCAATCAAGTTGTTGGTTGCCTCATTGAAAAGGAAATATCTAAATTGGTTTATAAGTTTGAGGGTCAAATCCATCAACATGTGGGATAAACTAGGAGAATAAATGTGCAAGCAATTTGAATACAAATCAAACCATTTTTCTTTGGTGGAGAAACTAACTATAATCAAGAGAGCTCCACATGAGCATATGATTGATTTTAATTTTTGTTTTCAAAAGACATGGGACATAATTCAACAACTGGTAAGACCATCACCTGAATATAGATTTTTATATTATTTGAGAACATTCAATAGTGACATATCATTAATGATACAATCAATGTGTGGATAAATGCATGATCTTGGAATTAAAGCTAAGAACATGATACATGATGGAAAAATTACACCAAGTCCTCCCATGACCATATTTATAAAATTACAACCCTCTATCCCTTCTCAAATACATGTAATTGCACCCATATTAGCACCAATCATCAAACGTCTATCCAAGAAAAAGTGATTCAACACAATCAAAGGCTTACAAGAGGTCAAAAGCCTTATTCAAACATTTGGGAATGAATTTACAATCCTTAAGAGGCCAAAAAAAAATTATAGGCCCTAAACAATGTCATATCATCCTAATCAACCTAATAGGCCCTCATTTCAATCCAGTTCCTAAGGCTAAAGGCAAGCTATTAATACAAGACCCTTCCCAACTTATAATTATAATGCTACCATTACCTCTATAGAGTTAGTGTCTATCAAAAATAGCTTGGCACAAGACTAAGGATGATGTTTTCCTTGCAATCAACCAAATAACCAAGCTTAAATGGTGCAAAAAAAATCAAATATGCCTCAAAATTCTACTCATGAAGTATCATAAAATAAGGAGAAAATAATCAAAATTATGTTACTCTAATAAATTGGAAAGGAGAAGAATTTTGTGGAGTCACTAATTGCATGGACAAAACTATTCCTCTTCTTCAATTGTAGTTAACACAAGAGAAGATAAAATAATTGTAGAGCTGGGGTAGCCAACTGATAAAGGGCCACTCCTTTCTTCTCCAACAAACCAAGGGGTTTTTGGTTCGTCTTCCACTCCAAATATGCAAGTATTATAAAAGAAACTAGGTTGTAGTAAATGAGGGGTAGTCCAAAGGTCAACCCCAACTAGCACAAGTGCAAGGAGACACGATTGTTCCTAAGTTACAACAAAAGGTTAGTATAGTCCCTTTTAACATTCTTGAACATATGAAGAAAAAAATGCTAATATGTCTATGTGGGAATCATTGTCCATTCTTGGGAAAAAGGATCTATTACAAGTTGACCTATCAAACTCGAGTGTGTCAAATGAGTCTTCAAAAAATCAACCAAAAGTGGTACTCACAAGCAAACCTTAATCTAAGAGTGAATAAAAAACCAAGGATGTCAAACCACATCCTTTTTATGTCTCTTTAATCATTGGAAAACATCTAGTTCACTATATAGACTCGAGAGCAAGCAGTTTAATTATGCCCAAACAAATAGTTGAGAAACTTGGTCTTGAATATGAGCCTTTTTCCAAAGGAGTTATACAACTAGATGGAACAACTACAAACAATGTAGGAGTCATCAAAGGGTTGAGTCTAATATTTCATACCTTTCCAAACTTCTCGATCCCACAAAATGTCTTTTTCATAGACCTCCCACCTTATTTTTCCTTGTGTTTATCTATAAAATTCACAGTAAATATTGGAGGTTCCTTGTCATCTGATTAGTCACATATGTTGTTTAGAACTTTATATGACACCAAAGTTACCATAAAATTAGAAATTATTGCCAATGACCATATTGAGCCTTGTGTTCCAAGTGTTGTTAATGAAAATTTCACTAATTTTGATCAAGAGGAGAAACCTATTGTCCAAGAACCTAACACTCAAATAGAAGACGCACATGATTTGTTACTTGATACATCAAGTGGGGGGCTAAAAATCATGAGGTTGATCCATACAAATATTTGGAAGAGATAGGTCTTGGTATCTATTGTATGCATGAAGATAATTTCATTATACCTAACCTTATGAAGAATGATGAATAAAATGTAATGATGTTTGTAAAATGTACTTTCATGGGTCTAGAAGAGAAAATGGAGTTGGTGGAGGTGTAATGTTAGTGTCTCAAAAATGAGAGAAATACTATTCAGATTTTAGGTTTTAGTTCAACTGTAATAACAACACAATTGAGTATAAAGCTCTTATCCATAGTTTTCAATGGGGTAGAAAGAAGATAAGATGCCTACAAATATTTGGTGATAGTGAGTTGATTTCTAACTAGGTAAGAGTGTTGCATGTAACAAAAAATGATTTGCTAAATTATTACAACAATAGGGTAAGGATATTATTGAATATTTTGATGTTTTTAATGTGTTGTACATCCCTAAAGAAAAGAATAAGCATGTTGATGGGTTAACTTCCCTAAGAGGTCAATATGATATTCTTAATGATATTAGCAATGATAAGGTATAATAGCATCTTAAGGTGGTAATAAGGCCATGCATTCTTGATAATAATGTTCATTGGCAAGTTTTGATAGTGGCCAACAAATTATAATTTTTTTGGGAGAGGAAGTTGAGTTCTCAGCTAGGAATCTAGATAAATTGTAGTAGCAGTATGGATAAAAAAGCATACAGTTAAAGTCTAACAAACTACCAAGAGGTTTGGTCACTTTGGAATCTATTTTCAATATAAATGATCAGGTTATAAAGGAAAAAGTAAGCATGGAAATTATGGATGATGAACATATGAATCACAAATAGTAATAATGCAATGAAAGTAAAAAAATAACACTTTAACAATCATTCAATAAATCCTAAGATCTATGCATAAACTTAAATGATAAACAATAATACCATGGGAAAGACTTTAAATTGATCTAATATTTCTTTGATAAATACTTGAATGCTTGATCTAGATTTGCTCTTAGATTTTTAGCATAACCTTGGTATCAACATGATAGAATAAATACTTGATGCTTGATAATGGATGGTTGACAGGTGCTTGCTTGATAATGATAGCTTGATAATGCTTGATAGTAAAAGTGTTAAGATTTGATCATGAGAGTGATAGGGGATATGAATGAATGAAAGCTTCTTATTTATATGCTTAACTTGATACTTGATTAATGGTGGAGATTAATTTGAAAGATCAATGGATAGGAAAATTCAAGAGAGGTAGAACCCAAATTTGAATTTTGATGGAGGAAAAGTTAGAAGAATTAAATAAATATATTTATTTATTTAATTTATTTGGATAATAAATAGAACCCAAAGTGATAGTTGGAGAAATAAAAAAATATTTGTTTATTTATTTTAGAAGAAAATATGTAATTTAAATAAAAATATTTAATTTATTTAAAAAATGAGTGTTAGCTAATTAAATAATTTTTGAAAATTGTTTAATTATAAAGAAAAATATTTAATTTAAATAAATATTATTTAATTTACTTGAAAGAGTGCTAGCTAATTAAATCATTTTTTAAAATTATTTAATTATAGAGGACCAAAGATAAATTTAATTAGATTTTAATTAACGTTGGAGAGAATATGATAAATGATGAATTAATTAAATAATTATAAATTATTTAATTAATATAGATATGATAAAACAAGTTATGATAATTAAATAATTAAAAAAAATTTAATTATTATGGATAAAAAGAAAGAAATATTAGACTTAATTAAATAATCAAAAATTTATTTAATTAATTATAGATAGAAAAAATGATAAAGATAATGATAAGATGAAAATTGATTAGTTATTTTTACGTGTCTACATTTTACCCATCTTTGACACAATGTGTTTTATAGTATTGTTTCAAAGAAAAAAGTTGATGATATGGCCCAGAATGCCATTTACTTATAGAGGAAAGTATTTAATTTAAATAAATTATTTTTAACTTATTTAAAAGAAGAGTGTTAACTAGTTAAATAATTTTTAAAATTATTTAATTATATAGGAAAAAATTTAATTGATTTATAATTTTAATTAATGTTGGAGGGAAAAATGATAAGTGATGAATTAATTAAATAATTAAAATTATTTATAATTATTATAAATAAAAAGGGGGAAATATTAGCTTAGTTAAATAATTAAAAATTATTTAATTAAGTATAGATAGAAGAAATGATAAGGATAATGATGAAATGATGAAATGATAAAATGAAAATGCATCAATTAGTGTTTATATTTTGCCCCTCTTCAAGACAATGCATTTTATAGTGTCGTTTCAAAGAAAAAGATTGATGCTATTCCCTAGTATGTCCCAATGGACCATGGGATGGAGGATATGATGCCCCCTTGAGATATAGGCCAAAGAAAATATTTTTCGGTCGAGCCTACAACAAGAAGGATTAGCTAGGTCTATGATAATGATGATGATATCATAGTGACTCTTAATTATTTGTGAAAATGTAGCTATATGCAACTATATGAAAATTAGCCCATTGATCAAATCTACAGTGAAGCATATAAATGGGTAATGAATTGATAGGAAAGTGTGCAAAATGGATGGGATATGACAAGAAATTAAATCTAGATGAATATAGGGAAGGAATGATTCCTTTGTTATGCTTTGTATCATCATTGAGAATTTTATTAGGGCAAAGGGATATATGTACACCTAGGTATGGATAACTAGGGTGACCTTGGTATCACTTTACATGGACTGTGACTCTATAAACAGCATATAGCAAAGTACTAGCTATGTCCCATTCCTCACTCTTTGCCATGATATTAGGATTGATGCTTCCTCAAGCTTCCTTAGAAAAGATCAAAATAAAAAATCAAAGATGAAAGATTAAGATAAATATCAAAAGATAAATCAACAAGAAAAAGACCAAATAGAAAGCAAGTCAATAACTCACATATCTCTTTCCAAAAGGATAAGCTTTCTTTTGATAGATAGGGTCCATTGTAGGAAGGATGCATTTGTTAGGACCTTAGTTTGTTTTGATAGTGATAGATAAAAGATATATTAGGAAAGTAAGTATGTTGCTTATGATTTTTTTTAAAGTGCAATGTTTTAGGTAATGTGTAGTTTTCTTTTGTTTGAGTGTTAATTGTGTGTGAAAATTGTACTCTCAAGATAGTGAAACAAATCCAATCAAATGACTAGTACAAGGAAAAGGTGTGCCCACCTAGGCATAAGATCATTTATTATAAGACATGGATAAATGAAGTGAAACTTTATTATGATAGGTAGATAGCTGAAATAATGGATACTAATAATTACTTGAACTAGCCTTATGATACAAGCAAATAGATCAAGATAGTTTTATGTTTGTGATAAGATAGAAATATATTTTTCATAAGATGGATATTTTTTTTTCATTTAAGATAGAGATACATTTTTGATAAGATAGAGATATGTTTACTTGAAATAGCCTTGTGAGTTTCAAGAAAGATGATCAAGATAGAAATTGTTTACTTGGACTAGACTTATGATTCCAAGAAAAGAAAGTAGATTATAGATAAAAGGTAGTAAATGATTTTTGAGGTGAAAGGATGGTGCATAAATGATATGGATTGTAGATGAAGTAAGGTTTTACTAATTGCCCTAATCAAAATTGTTGAGTCACCCTCAATGTGAATTTGATTAATTTAATTATTATTGCAGTATCATATACTAGTTCATTATTTTTGACATCTCATAACTTGATTGAATCAACCCAAATAAAATTTCCTTTGTCATTTCTAATTATATAGCCTACCCCTAAGAACCTAAAATTTCCCCTTGAGGCCCCGTCGAAATTTAGTTTCAATCTCCCACTTAGGGGAGTGACCACTTAATGAAACCTCGATCCTTAGTTTCCATGAGGAGGTCACCACTTGGGGGCTTTAAGTGTGTCCAAGACTTTAAAAAATTTTGGTCCCATGTTGATATATATTTAAATTTTTTTTTCTTTTTTCTTTTCCCATTCATGTGTTCATTGATTCCAATCTCAATTTTGCTTAATTAACTCTATTGGGTCCTTCTTATCCTTGAAGATTCAGGAGTTCCTTTCCTTCCATATTTTTCATACAAACATTGTAGGTACATCACATCATAGGAATTCCATTGTAGCACCTTTATATAACCTCGTCCAAGCTTCAAAAGCCTCTTTTAATTTATTTGGAAAAGGGCTTTACCATCCAAGCTTGGCACAAAAATGTGGACCAACATAGTTGTGCAACTTTACACTAAAAATGGAGATGATTGGTGATTTTGTCACTAGCATAGCACATTACACACCAATGGGGACCTTCCAAACCCAATCATTTCTAATCTATCACCTGTTAATATGCATTCATGAAGGGTCATCCACGCAAAAGCACCAACTTTTGACAAGACATTGCTACCCCAACATAGGTGCTTAAGCCAAGACCACGTTTTTTTCCTGTTTGATTACTTCATAACCAATTTTAGTTGTGATCCATATAATCATATCCTCTCCTTTAATTAGTAGTATCCACTATTTTTTTAGTTCATACATTAATATTTCTTTACTTTTTCTATCCAACATTTTGAATTCCTTCCACTACATGTGAGACTCTTAAATAGTCATGTAGTTTCACCTTTATGTATTTTCTAGTGAATCTTATTGCCTCTGCCATTCCTAGTAGATAATCCAGTGGCATGTAACCATTCCAAGAGTTGTGCCAAAATGATTCCAAACTCTCGTCTTTGATTTTATATGAGAGGTGTTTTTTTATCATCAATCTGCACTTCAAATTAAAGTTCCAAATCTTAGACACCCCATAGTGGATTGACAATTTTCAGAATTTAGTTTGGGTCTATATTATCTAGGTACTTCATTCATATCAATTTTCACCATTGGGATTCCATGTTCTTTTAGATCCACCATGTGAGTTTGGTGCCCAATGTAGTGTGCAAGAATTGAATATCCTTAATATTTTCTTCCCCTTGATGTTTTCTCTTTTTGACCATTTCGCATGACAATAACAGGATGTGTTTCCTTATGTTGGCACCTTCCCATACAAATATTCTTTGCATTTAAGACAAGGTATTGTCAGCCTTTTTAGGTAATTCAATGCATGAAAGCATATAGATCAGGATTGCCACTAGCACCTCTTTTAACATAGTTAATCTGCCAACAAGCATGAACCACCTACCTTTCTAGTAGTTCATTTTCATACTACACTTGTTAATTGTATCATCCCATAGTGAGGACTTAGAATAACCCTTAAAAAGTGATATCTCAAGATATTTGGAAGGAATTAAATGAATCTAATAACCAAGTGTATTCACTATTCTTCTTTGCATTGCTCTTCTCATGTTAAAAATATATATGCACATGACTTATCCACATATATCACTTGACCCACTTATTTACTATAAATTTTAATTTTTCTTTTTATGGTATCCATTTATTGTATTGTTTGGCAATTGTAGAGAATGGTGTCATTGGCAAAGAGTTGGTGAGTTATGGTCGAGAATTTTTGGGTAATATTGATGCCTTTCTATAGACTGTTGTTCCAAGGCAAAGATACTTCAACTTAGATCATTCACCATTATGAAAAAGAGGAAGGGAGACAAAGGGTCACCTTGTCTCAATCCCCTTGCACCTTTAAGGAAACCACATGGAATTCCATTTATGACAATCGAATATCTTGAGGTGGAGTTGTGGCAGAAAATTCACTTTAGTCATTCTTCATCAAACCCTTATTTTCCCATAATATTCAATAGAAATTTACATCTTACTCTGTCATATTCTTTCTTATATATAGCTTAAATAACATATCTTTGATATTTTATTTCTTTAATGAGTGAATTACCTTATGAACAATTATTATTCTGTTTGTAATATTTTTTTCCTGGTACAAACCCACTTTTCTCTTGGGAGATAATATTTGGTAGAATATTTTTAAGATGATTGTCCATTAATTTTGCAATGATCTTGTGTATGGTATTGCATAATGAAATGGGTCTAAACTCAAAGGAGGAGAAATCTACTTTTTTGGGAATTAGGATAGTGTTTGTGTTGTTAAGATCTTTGAGCATATTTTTTTTCCTCCTGGACTCCTCAACCAAATCACATATTTCATTTCCCATGAAATTGCAATAGGTTTAGAAAATGCAGTAGTGAACCCATCCGGCCTAGGTGCTTTATCTGAGTGGAGTTGATTTTTTCTGCTTTGACCTCTTCCACCGTCACATCCACACCCACCATCATATTATCTTCTCTTGATACAATGGACAAGATATCATCGGTAAGGTGACATTGCACTGGTTCCACGTCACCGAGTCCCCCAAGAATTTTTTAAAATAATTTGACGTCTTCCTCTTGAATTTCAAGAGTTTTTATTTTTACATTGTCATTCCCATATTTTATTTATGTTATATTCTATTCCATCTTATTTTTACTTTGGTAGAATTTTGAAAAAAAATGTGTTTATATCTCCTTCCTCCAACCATGGATTCTTGGATTTAGATTTCCTTTAAAATTATTTTTTGTATTAATAATATTTTGCCAAAATATTATATCATAAGTTAATTTTTTGTTCATTCACAATTTGGTAGATCACATAAATAAGGAGTATATAATTTTAGATACATTTTTTGATCAATTTACAAAAAAAATTATCATCATAGAGTTTTCGAAAAATCAATAGTTTCTCTGTATTGGTCCATATCATTCTACCCTATTGATGGCTCAATTTTTGACATGTCTTTGTTGGATCTCACGACCTCAACTATGAAGTCTTCTCCCTAATTTATAAAAAACCTTAGTCCTTTGTGGAATCCCAAATCATTTTTCAATGTTTCCTCTTTGTATTACTTGTTGTGCTTCCTCTGAAATTCCAAGTAATTGAACTCATGGTCGAGATGTTGTACTCCTTGTTAAATGGGCAATGCCTCTCATATTTAACTTCTTCTTTGTTGACTTCCACCTTTTCGTTCTTCCATAGCTTTACGAATTTTATTTTGGATATATCCATTGTAATTATGATTTGTATTGAAATATTGAAAAAGATGAGTCTTCTAGAAAACTCAATAAGTGCCCTCCTTTTTCCTTGGAACCATTCCCCATTTCTAGCTTTCTAAATATACCACAAGATTTCATTAGATAACAATAACCAAAAACCATTTAAAGTTTTATCTAATCCTTCAATAAATCCCATTATAATTTCCTACCAATTTATCTTATTTAAATCCCCCCATCCTCTCAACTCTGCACATAACATGTACTATATTTATTTAGCAAAAAAACATTTAAAGAAAATATGATTGACTATTTCAGGTTTTAGATACAAATTTCACATATTTTTCTACTATGGGAAGAACAAGTACCTTGAAGTTTATGCAATAGAAACAACCATTTGAAACATACATTTTTGGATTCAATACTTTTATTCCACATCCATTTAAATATACTAATCCATTTTTATCCTTTAATTCTAAATTCTAGCACCTATTTAAGTCTTTGATAATTTCCTATGTGCTTACTAGTCATTTGTATAGAAGCTTGGTTTTATTTTTTTCTAAATCAAAACCATCACTCCATTTTATCTTGTCAATGATATCACTATTAGGTACAAACAATACTAGGTAGTGAAAAATTATAAATGCTTCTCTAGGGACAAAATAAGTTCTCCAATGGAAAGTCCATGCAAATCGAACTTCGTGATAAGAGAAGCCCAACTTTTGAAGTGAAAATTACATCATATATCCTTAAAAAATTTAGTCCCTTTCTTTTTTTGGACTTTTATAGAGCACCCTTGTACTAATGTAAGGGGCTTCCCATTATGATATACATTCCACCAAATTGAACTAGAGGGAAAAATTGCATTACTATTGCTATCGACCATTTCTCTATTTTTTAACAAATGTATTACTTGTTCCCAAACCCTCCACATGCTTTTAAACACATTGGATCCAACAAGGGTCACTAGGAAGTTTCCAAATAATAAATCACAGAGGGGGAGGTGTTTCCATGATTTTACATTTTTTGGGGTAGCTAGTTGAATATTGTTTCTTATTTGACCCTTCCACATATTTTTACCTTTTAGTGCTTTAAATATCCACTTAATAGCAAGGTAGATGCCCTATTTTTAAATTATTTCAACCCTACTCTACCTTCACCCTTATCAATACAATACCATTCCCATATTATTTCTTTCTTTTTCTTTTTTCCCTTCCCATGAGACCATAAAAATTGCCTAATTTTATTTTGGATATCATTTATTTGGTAACTATTAAGTAACCACAAAGGAATAATACAGACTGTAGGAGGAGAGAATTTTTTGACAAACTTGCAGCCTCCCAATCTTGGATAAGTATTTCTTGTTCTATTTATCTATATTTTTATCTATTTTTCCTTTTATCCAATTCCACATATCTCTCAAACATGGATTTATATCAAATGGGATACCCAAGTATCTAACCTCCTTAACTATCCCTCCCCATTGAATTCCATATTTGGTGAACCAATTAGGAGGGGTGCTTACCCAACTTAACATGATGGATTTTTCCTTTGAGATTTTTTCTCTAGATGTTGCATAGAATATTGAAAAAGATGAGTCTTCTAGAAAACTCAGTAAGTGTCCTTTTTCCTTGGAACCATTCCCCATTTCTAGCTTTCCAAATATACTACAAGATTTTAGTAGATAACAATAAACAAAAAACATTTAAAGTATTATCTAATCCTTCAATGATATAATTTCATTCCATGTCCATTTAAATATAGTAGTTCATTTTTTATCCTTTAATTCTAAATTTTAGCACCTATTTAAGTCTTCGATAATTTCCTATGTGCTTACTAGTCATTTGCATAAAAGCTTGGTTTCGTTTTTTTCTAAATCGAAACCATCAATTCATTTTTATCCTGTCAATGATATCACTATTAGGTAAAACAATACTGGGTAGTGAACAATTCTAAATGCTTCTCTAGGGACATAGCAAGTTCTCCAATGGAAAGGATGCAATCAAATTCCATGCTAAGAGAAGCCCAACTTTTGATGTGGAAATTACATCATATATCCTAAAAAAATTTAATTCCTTTCTTGTTCCAGACTTTTATAGAGCACCCTTGTATTAATGTAAGGGGCTTCTCATTATGATATACGTTCCACCAAATTGAACTACAGGGAAAAATTGCATTACTATTGCTATTGACCTTTTCTCTATTTTTTAACAAATTTCTAACTTGTTCCTAGGCCCTCCACAATATTTAAACACATTGGATCCAACAGGGGTCACTAGGAAGTTTCCAAATAATAAATCATAGAGGGGGAGGTGTTTCCATGATTTTGCATTTTTTGTGGATAGCTAGCTAAATATTGTTCCTTATTTGAACCTTTCATGGCTTGTTACATTTTAATGCTTTAAATATCCACTTAATATCAATTAAAATGCCCTATTTTTAATTCTTTCAACCCTAGTCCACCTTCACCCTTATCAATACAACACCATTCCCATCTTATTGATTTCTTTTTCATTTTTCCCTTCCCATCAAACCATAAAAATTGCCTAATTTTCTTTTGGATATCATTTATTTGGTAACTATTAAGTAACCATAGAGGAATAATACAAACTATAGGAGGAGAGAATTTTTTGACAAACTTGCAACCTCCCAACCCTAGATAACTATTGTTTGTTTCATTTACCTATATTTTTATCTATTTTTCCTTTTATCCGATTCCACATATCTCTCAAACATGAATTGATATCAAATGGGATACCCCAGTATCTAACCTGCTTACCTAGCCCTCCCCATTGAATTCCATATTTGGTGAACCAATCAAGAGGGGTGCTTACCCAGCTTAACATGAAGGATTTTTCCTTTGAGATTTTTTCTCGAGATGTTGCATATTGAAAAAGATGAGTCTTCTAGTAGACTCAATAAGTGCCCTTCTTTTTCCTTGGAACCATTCCCCATTTCTACCTTTCCAAATATACCACAAGATTTCAGTAGATAACAATAACCAAAAAACATTTAAAGTTTTTTCTAATCCTTCAATAAATCCCATTATAATTTATAGTGTAGAAAAATGTATCCCTTTAAATTTTCACACTTTGTTTGGGCCCTCCTAATTAAATTGGACTTAATTATGCCTTAATAATCCCTATTTACATCTACAAGCCTAATTAATTACATTTTCCTAAGGGAAAACCTAACAATAATTAATGTCAATACATAACACTTTACCTTGAGCAATGTGTGTTGTAGGAATAGGGACC